>JASTWF010000061.1:1106243-1706243 GCA_030390025.1 Squalus acanthias | reverse complement strand
TGATATTATTGGACAGCGATTAAGAGGGAAAATTGAAAATGTAGGGTTAGGGTGAGGCCTAATGGTATGGTCAGAGAGAAAAGAGTTTTGAAGAGGTTTTTGAAAGCGGGGAGCGAGGTGGTAAGACAGAGGGAACTGGGGAAGGCTGAGAGAACAACGCTAAAGTGGCTGAACAATTGTTCACCAATAATGGAGCAGATGGAGTAAGGGACAAAGAGGAGGGGGAGGGTACATATTGTTCATAAAGCTGGACGAGAATGGTAATGTAGGATATGGTGAGGTGAGGCCATAGAGAGATTAGAATACTGTTCTTAAATCGTGTAAATTTGTGTAGAAACATTGAGCAGTCTATTGGAAGAATCGTGTAAAATGAGAAAGATGGTGTGCACTTTTGGTATCAGTGTTGCATTCTTTAGGTTCTGATTCAATGCCAAAAAGACAATAATAAAATGGGTAAATAGGTACTGGTGGACTGAATTAAAGCTAGTGTTAAGTTAAAGGAGGAAGCTTATAAAGTTGCCAGAAAAAGCGGTCAGCCTGAGGATTGGGATCTTTTTAGAAATCAGCAAAGGGGGACCATGAAATTGATAAAGAAAGGGAAAATGGAATATGAGCACAAACTAGCGAAAAATATAAAAACGGATTGTAAAAGCTTCTATAGGTATGTGAAAAGGAAAAGACTGGTGAAGGTAAATGTAGGTCCTTTACAGTCAGAGACGGGAGAATTTATAATGGGGAATGAGGAAATGGCAAAGAAATTAAATAAATACTTTGTTTCTGTCTTCATGGAGGAAGACACAAAAAAAAACCCAGAAATATGAGGAAACCAAGGGTGTGGCGAGAATGAAGAACTTAAAGAAATTATTATTAGTAAAAAAACAGTACTAGCAAAATTAATGGGACTAAAATTAATGGGACTAAAAGTCGATAAATCCCAAGGACCGGATGACCTACATCCTAGGGTTTTGAAAGAGGTGGCCATTGGGATAGTGGACGCATTGGTTGTCAGCTTCCAAAATTCTATAGATTCTGGAATGGTTCCTGCAGATTGGAGGATAGCAAATGTAACCCTGCTATTTAAGAAAGGAGGGAGAGAGAAAACAGGGAACTACAGACCTGTTAGCCTCACATCAGTAGTTGGGAAAATGCTGGAATCTATTATAAAGAATGCAATAACTGGGCACTTAGAAACTAATAGTAAGATTGGGCAGAGTCAACATGGATTTATGAAAGGGAAATCCTGTTTGACAAACCTATTGGAGTTCTTTGAGGATGTAACTAGTGGAGTAGACAAAGGGGAACCGGTCGATGTGGTGTATCTAGATTTTCAGAAGGTCTTCGATAAGGTCCCACACAAGACGTTGGTGAACAAAATTAGGGCACATGGAATTGGGGGTAATATACTCGCATGGATTGAGAATTGGTTAACAGACAGAAAACAAAGAGTAGGGATAAACTGGTCTTTTTCAGGATGGCAGGCTGTGACTAGTGGGGTACTGCAAGGATCGGTGCTTGGGCCCCAGCTATTCACAATCTATATCAATGATTTGGATGAGGGGACTAAATGTAACATTTCCAAATTTGCTGATGATCCAAAGCTAGGTGGCAGTGGCAGTTGGGAAGAGGATGTGAAGAGGCTTCAGGGGGATCTCGACAGGCTCAGTGAGTGGGCGAGAACATGGCAGATGGAATATAATGTGGATAAATGTGAAGTTATCCACTTTGGTAGAAAAAACAGAAAGGCAGAGTATTTCCTAAATGGTGAAAGATTGGGGAAAGCAGATGCTCAAAGGGACCTGGGTGTCCTTGTACATGAGTCACTGAAAGTGAATGTGCAGGTGCAGCAAGCCATTAGGAAGGCAAATGGTATGCTGGCCTTCATTACGAGAGGATTTGAGTACAGGAGTAAAGAAGTCTTACTCCAATTATATAGGGCCTTGGTGAGACCACACCTGGAGTACTGTATACAATTTTGGTCTCCTTACCTAAGGAAGGATATACTTACCATAGAGGGAGTGCAACGAAGGTTCACGAGATTGATTCCTGGGATGGCGGGACTGTCGTATGAGAAGAGATTGAATAAACTAGGCCTGTATTCTCTTGAATTCAGAAGAATGAGAGGGGATCTCATTGAAGCATACAAAATTAAAATTATTACAGGACTTGATAGGGTGGATGCTGGGAGAATGTTTCCCTTGGCTGGGGAATCTAGAACCAGGGGCCACAGCCTCAGGATAAAGGGTAAGCCATTCAGGACTGAGGTGAAAAGAAATTTCTTCACACAGAGGGTGGTGAATCTTTGGAATTATCTACCCCAGAGGGCTGTGGAGGCTCAGTCATTGGGTATATTCAAAACAGAAGTCGCTAGATTTCTGACTAGTAAGGGCATCAAGGGATATGGCGATAGGGCCGGCGAATGGAGTTGAGGCAGAAGATCAGCCATGATTTCATTGAATAGCAGAGCAGGCTCGAGGGGCTGAATGGCCTACTTCTGCCCCTATTTCTTATGTTCTTATGAATGCGAGACCACCTGAAAGAGATAGTCTTGCGCCAATGAGGATAGACATCAGCTGATGTTTAGAAGTAGCCACTGCAAAGCTCTGCCAAAAAATGTTAATTTTTAAAGTGATACCAACCGCTGCTGTCGCACACTGCTTACCCAACAGTGTGAGCAGCTGTGAAACCCAGCTTCCTGTTTGCAAACTGTGAAATGTGAGCCAATACTGTGCTCCCTACCACAAATAATCTTAAGCTGATACTAATGAGAGTGGTGAGGACACTCCAAAATATGCATGTAATACCCCATTATTTATATGTCAGTAATGCTATTCTATAACCAAATACCTTGATATCTTATTACAGATCAATATTCTTGTGGATATACCCCTTCCCTGAAGAAAATAACAACATCGAGTACAAATTACAAACGTTCGGGCTGAGACTTTCCTCTCTTCCCTATGCCAATTGGGGTAGGCAGTGCCAGGAAATGGGTTGGGGACCGGTTATGCCGGGTCCATGCCCACTTTTACAGCGCTCCGATTTCCCACCAGAAGTGATGGGTGATGTACAATATGTCTTCCCATACGTTATCCAAGATATTTCCCATCACTTCCGCCATAGGGTTGCTGAATGCAAAGGGCACACATTCATCCTGTGGGCAGAGGGGTATATTTACATTTTAAAGATTAGAAAATCTGTGCACTTGATCGCAGGATTGCACAGGCTTAGGTGTCAACTTTGAATTTAAAAAGCTATAATTGTCAGCACAGAGGCTTCCAGCCTTGTTACACTGTATGAGACCTGCTACAGCCAATCTGTCCATCACCTGCCTGTTTTTCAATGTTAAAGAAGTTATATAAATTAAAGCTTTTGTTGTACCTTAAGGAAAAATATATCAAGAGAAGTACTTACTTGGCTCAATCAATGCCAACTGATTTACAGCATTTAGTAAACGGTCCATTGTATCATTTTTCTTGCTGATAACTATGTCCACATGGCTCCTGGTATCGTGAAAAGCTGTCTCATCATCTGTCGGAAGTAAACAGAACAGGCTTAAGTGACATCAAATTAATAGTGAGCACTGTAAATTAACATAGTGCCATCGAAAAAAATTACATACACAATATATGAATATACAAAAAGATAGGTGAGCAAAGACCACCAGGCCTAATAATGTTCACCCTCTCCAATAGACTGCAACCTCATGCACATCCTTCCCTAATCACTACTATTGTTAACTCCTGGGGGGAGGGAATTAAATAGAAAATAAATATTACATTTTCGGAACAACACTCAGGGAAATTTCTTCCCAACTCCCTCAAGCAAGCAAGATCCAGGAGACCATGGTTACCCATAATGCATCACTAGACATTCTTAAATGACCCCACACATTCTCCCACCTCCATGTCCCAAATTATTTTAGTAACATAGGACTATCCAGGATCGAAAACAACCATCTTCATCCATTGGGCAATCCCAAATATCACAAACTTCTTACCTTACTTTACTTCCAATACCCATCTGCCAAAAATGTTTAATCAACCTCTTAAAATTAATATCTTCAACTTTCACTGCCTTCTACTTTGTTCCATATGTTTATCATGTGCGAGTGTGAAAATACCAGATATAGGTAAACCTTATACTGTTAAAGTCATGGGACCTTCAAAGTATTTCTTTCTCAGTAGAAGTTGCTCTTCGAGCTTTGGGGGTCTGGCTGTGAAACTGAGCTGCCCATTATAGAAACAGACAGATTTTCATTTCCATTCAATAGAAAAGAAAAAAAGTGTGTGGTTTCTACAATGGCGGCCGATCTGAAAGGCCAGTTTTATGCCTAATGGCAAGTTGAAAATCTACTCCTTCAGCTCGTCTATTGACTGAAACACAGTTTTCACTGGGAACAAGTTTGTTATAGATGTCTGCAAAATAAGGTTCCACTTTGTTCTATTTTATAACACAGGCATACAGATATTCTAAGTATCCCTAATCCAACTAGCTCCTGTCTTAAGTATTGGGGTCTTATCACCATCATGGGAGGACCATCTCCACAGAGACTGCAGCAGTTCAAGGAAAAGGCCCACTACCTTCTCAAAACAACTGGGAATGGGCAATAAATGCTGCCCTGCCAGCATCACCAACATCCTGACAACTAATTGTAAAAAACATTGAGGTATTGCAAATACAAGGTGATAGATGGGTAACTAATGAGAGTTTTGGAGTAGAATGCAAGTTGATGTGTTCTTCTCCAGTACCTGACTGAGGTGCAGATCAGGACAATCAACTTGAATTGCAGCTCAGCTCTTAACTTACTGAAGTTGAGCAAGACATGCCAGATGCACACTGATTCAAATCAAATCTTTGGGAAGCCTGCATTCACAGCTCAGCCAGGTAAATTATGCATGCTTACAAATTGATATAATAGCAGAGCTGTATCCAAATATCCAGGGTGCTGAATGGACAAACTACAATTGAATTAATATTACCTAGAGCGACTAGATAGTCTGTTACCATTTACTCCCAGAGATAATCATGGTTCAGTAGCAAGTTTTAATATATTCAAAACCAATATAACTGAACACCTTTTTTGGACTATTTCTACAAATTGACATTACACAATAAATTATTAATGATAAGTTTTAATATGCATGCTTTTTGTCCAAATTGAAATATACATGTACAATTCAACCAAAATGTTTGAAAATACAGCTTTCAACTGAATCCTGGTGGCCAAAAATCAGCAGTGAAAAGGCCATAAATTAATCCAGGATCGAGATATAATGGGACTCAGGGTTTCCTGATAATTTCTACAATGTCTTGTTGGGGAAGGAGCCTCTGCCCACCTAAGCAAGATCACCTGCATCAGAAGAAAGCTTGGCTGGGGAAACAGAATCCTCAGCCAGGAGTTTCCTCATCCCCAACCTGGAATCCACTGCTGGGCTTGTATGCCAAGTGAAGGCAGGTGTACTGGCTTGCCCATTGGCAGAGTGGGGCCCACTTTGGTCTCCCAGCACCCTTCATTGGGATTCCTGACCTTCCATCTTACACAAGATGTACCCCTAGTGATGCACGTGGATTCTTGGACCTCCATATTTTAAGATGGAAAATGTACTAATTTCTTACAAGCCACAATCCTTAACCATTATCAGAGCATGTTCTAGATTATTGAAATAAATTCCTGCGGGGGGTGTAAATTTTAACTCTCCCCACGATGGGCAGGAGCTAAAATTTGAAAAATCTGAAACCTGACGCCAACCCGCCTTGAACACGCCCACTTCCGGTTTTAATGGAGGCGGGTTGGGTGGCGGATGATTAACCTGCACTCAAGAGGCGGGTCAGTTATTTAAATAGGTTAATGAGGCTGCGTGTCTCAAATTTTAGCAGCCATTTAGATTTAATGCCTGTGGGCCAGGTTTCCCAAGGCTCGGGAAACCTGGCAGCTGAAGGGAGGCGATAAAGGTTGGATACAGCAGGTAAGTGCCTTTACAGCACTGCTTGTGGGCCAGGAGGAGCAGGAGTGCTTCCCCTCAGCACCCAAACTTACCTGCTTCCCTCCCCACGATTGGCCATCCTCCCCGCGATCACTTTCGCCAGCCCCCGTCCCGCAATCTCCCCCCCGACCCGCAATCACTTCCACCCCGTGATCTCCCCCCGGCGCGCAATGTCTCCCCCCCTACCCCCCCGACCTCCTGCTCACTCCCTGCCTCCCTCCCCACTTCCCGGCTGCGGTCTTCAAGTGCAGGTTTTCCTGCCGGACAGCCTCTCCACTTGCCTGGCTGCCAGCTGGGAAATGGAGAAAAACATTCAAATGAGGTCCTGCCATTAAATACAGCTGGAACTCCACGTTACCAGCATTTCCTGGCCGCTACGACCACCCACGCACCCTCCCCTCCCCCCGCAACCCCGCCCCCCCCCCCTCCCCCCACTGCCTCACTGTAAATATCGGGGCCCTGGACTCTGTTGGATAATTCCTGCAGGCCAGTTAGACTACATATTTAATGATGTAAAACAGTTTCAGATTTGCATCACTTCAACTGTGTAGTTCTGTTCAGGTTCAAAGTCATCTGAAATGCAGGAGGTTCCTTGGACCACTTTGGTTTCACAACTGTGCAGTTTAGCTGTAGCCAGGGGTGAAGCCACTGAACTGCCAGAGAACTTTAAACTTTAATTTTAAATCTTTTTAATGTATTACTAATGTAGAACACTCTCATCAGCTCTTTTCCAACATTAACAATTTAACTACCATTTGTATACTGGTGAGCTCTGTTATCCTTCCAGAGAGCAACACAGTAGCTGGCAAACTAATTCTGGTCTGTTGACCCCACATCACTCTGAGATCACTATCTGTGGTATTTAGTCAACTGCTGGGAAACAGAGAGTTCGGCGTGAGGCCAGGGACATTTTAACTCCCGAACCTCATTTAAATACCAATGAGCTGTCTCCCGCCTGAAACAGGTGGGAATGACGTCAACGTCGTCAGGGGAGCAGGAATTGGGGCGGGAGCCAAACGCAGCTGGGAACCAAGGGAACGGTCCCAGACATAAGGTTAGTGCTGGGAAGGGGAGGGTGCGTGGTGTGGGGAGGGCGAGGTGAGTTAGCATCAGATGCCAGTGCTGGGAATGAGAGGGCAGGCTGGGGCAGGGAAAGCCCAAGGATTCCTCACACGTCCTGAAAGAGCACTCCTACTATGGCTGAATATACTTACTGTCCTCCATGGTTTCAGCTAATTCCTTCACTTTGTTCAGAAGCGCCTCACTGATGTTCCTGAGCCATGTGCTCTGTGTTTGAATTCCTTCCACAGCCTGTAAACAATCACAATCACATGCTCAATGCACTCAGCAGCATTCCCTACTTTGACAAGGAAGGTTTCAATCAGTCTCAACTATTATATCAAGTTCACACCATGAATTATCTGCTATCTTACCAGGTAAAAAATACAATGGGTTGGATTTTCCTTTTTTGCAGCAGTGTTCTGGCAGATTGGGATTTCTGCATACCCCTCAGACACTGCTGTAACTCCGACCCATTTGCTTGGGTTAGGATTTAATACTCATCTACGGCTCCCGGCAGACTTCCGACCAACAAGAGGGAGCAGTCCAGGTGTATTGAGGAAACTCAGACAGCGCTGCAGTTGGGACATCGCTGCAGCACCATACAGGGTGGCAAGGGCCCCTTGCAAAAAAAGCCCCAAAGATGACAGGAGTCTATAGGCCTAAGCAGAGACTGAAAGCAGAAGGGGGCTTGGTTTAACGTATCAGTCAAAAGGCAGCACCTCCAATAGTGCAGCACTCCTTCAGTATTGCATTGAAGTTTCAGCCGAATTTATGTGCTGAAGTCTCTGGAGTGAGGTCTGAACTCATGACCTTCTGACTCAGAGGTGAAAGTGCGACCACTGAGCCAAGGGTGACAGCTTTTATATTATATAATAATGTCCATAAACTATTTTGTTCATCTCCTCTGCTAAAACAGAGACATGTAAGTCAATTCTTTTAATTGCCAGTCTCACCAGTAAACGGCTATCTGAGCAAGTACCAATTTCCCTCACTTCGGTTTCTTGAATAGGTGTTAATTTTTCTCTTTCCGAAAAACCTAAGATCCAGGCGGCATCTTTGCTAAGAAAGATTCATCTATACGCGATACATTGAGGCAAGTGATTTAGGTCACTGTAGCATAACAAAAGAAAAATTGCCAAACACCTTTTTCAGAAGATGGCACACTTATAAACAAAAGAAGCTTGGTCCTTTTTAATGTATCTCCCAATAAACCATCCCCCTCAATTTTTATGTATCCGTCTCTTTTCAGGCTACCACTGGGTACATCGGCAGTGTTCTGTCCATAGACGCGCAAAGGTCACAGATGAGTTATTTCGTAATCACACTCATCACATTGATCACTGACCAGCAACAACAGCCATAAGAGGACTACACAATTCTACCAACTGGCTTTCTAAGAGTACCTTTATTATTACAAACAATCACACATAAATATTCAGCACAATGTTCAAATCAAGTGCAGTGCATTCATTCCATCCATTGTTTGGTCTGTCGATGATTTACCATGGTGCTTCGCCTTTATGCTTGTGGTTTATTTTTGACATGTGACACCTCACTTACTACTCTTTTGAAGTGATTTCCTTGCAATAAGAGGAAATGTGCTGGTTAGCTGCAGCGTTTCACTGGCAATCTGCTGGAATTCTGGTGGCCCTAGGCATTGTGAACTGCGATGGTCCTGTATCTGTGTCAGCTGTGTGTGGTGCTGGCTGGTCCTGCTCGCTGTCTGGCACAAGAATCCTTGGAGGACTGGATGTGGTGTTGCCTTTTAAGACAGACCCCTGATCCACATTTGCTACAAGCATTCTTCTGATGCTGGACACTTCTCAACATACCCATTGGTCTGCATGTGGGCTGTGAATCCAAGTCTCAAGGTCATCTCCATCTGATCTCCCAACATGTTGAAGTTGGCCAGGAAACCGTGTTTAAAATTTGGCCTCTAGTCAGCAGGAGTGTCAGCACTGTGCTTCCACTGTGCCTATAAGCTTGTGCCAATGAGGGCTCTGTTGCAAATGCTACAGGAGCTGCCATACACTCGATGACATACTGCAGTGCAGGTAACCATTCAACCATGACAGTGCAGATCGTTAATCGACTCCATACTCAACAGATCTTATAGTACATTATGAATGGACATGAGTGACCCCTAGACAATTGTGGCCAAATAGCAACCTATGTTCATAAGCAGATCTACTGGGGTCTGAATCTCTCGGTGTTTCAGAAGTGTCAGAAACTGTGCTGGACCTGTGGCTGGCTGATCCTGCGAACACCACAACTTGCTCCTTCTCACCTGTGCAATGTGACTCACCATGTGCTATATTCTCAGCCTTACTATCCAGATTCTTTGCAATGTGTAGCTGTGCTTGTGCTTGACAGAGGTAACAATAGCAATACAGGGTACTGTGAAGTGCTGGCTTGCTCAGTGACAGCAGCTGTGGCAGCAAATTTCCATTTCTAAGAAAACAAAAGGGAGCAAAGGAGTACATTTTCATCTTCACCACATGGACAATGATCTGGTGGAGTGCATTGCCCACCCACTATGGAAACCACCTGATTTTCAGTCCATCGAATGATTACCGTCCATGCTGTGAAGATGAACATTGACTCCAAAATGTCAATATGCTGCCTCAAATAAGCACCTTCAAGCACTACTTCCATTGAACAATACTCTCTGTGATGTTACTGTGGGTGTGCCTGTCTCAGAGTAGGACAACACTACATGACATAAACATATTGGTACAAGCCATAAACTTGGAGGACGTCTCCAGCTTCATCATCTCCAACTCTCTTGATGCTTTGCTGATCTATGATTCCAAAGTGGCATCTTTAAAAAGGTGTCAAGTGCTTGAAATGTTTTAGATCCTACTAGTGCGGGTTTGCTACTGCTGATTATATGAAATCTTGTCCTGCAAGCAGAAAAATAGTAGAAATATTGAAAACACATAGATTAATGATAATGTCAAACTGTTGCTCAATTTCAAAGACATACTGTATGCTCAAGCTTAAAGATGAACATTCCTTGTGTTAACCTCCTCTGAGAATAGTTGCTGTCACTCAGGTTGCCAAAAGCGCTTGGTAATTTAAGTAGATCATATATTCCAAGTGTCTCCATTCATAAAACTCATTCCTTGGGCTGTTTGAATTATGTCTAAACTGAATCTGAGTAACCACCTGTTACAGTTTAGTATGTTACATCAGGAAAAGATGGAAGCGTTTAGAAGGGAACTTGCTTGTTTAATTACTTGTGACAGATACTTGGCATGCATGAAAATATGTTGGCTTACCTTAGCAGATCTCTTCAAGTCAGACAGCTTCTTCCTGATGACCGTTCTGTCCTGGGTGTTTGGGAAGTGGCATTGACCCTTTCAGTGATTTATTTCCATGCCTACAGCATCCAATGCTTCTGGGAAACTGCAAGCGGATGACAGTTGCCCACCTTTCCCACTGTTTGCCCTTTAGCTCCCTCATAACACAGGCCTGTCACAGTCTCTGCTTTAAACCTGTTTTTCCTCTGCCTCCATGACTGCAAGTCTAAGCAAAATTGCTGCAGTAACAGCTAACCTTAGCTCCCTGCGCTATTTAAAGGGTCTAAATGCTTCATCACAGCACTTAACAAGTGCTGAAATAACACCAGAAAATGCTGGAAACACGCAGCAGGTCAGGCAGCATCGTGGAGAGAGAAACAGAGTTACCGTTTCGGATCAATGACCCTTCGTCAGAAACGTTAACTCTGTTTCTCTCTCCACAGATGCTGCCTGACCTGTTGCGTGTTTCCAGCATTTTCTGTTGTTATTTCAGATTTCTAGCATCCGCAGTATTTTGCTATTGACTTAACAAGTGCTCCTCTGCAGTAATTAATGTGGCTCTCCACTGGATAGCCCATTGTGTGGCATTAAAGTGCACATTATAAAGCACCTATACAAGTCAATAAAATTAGCTGTTAAGCAGCTTTCTAAGGGACCTCTGAAAGCCCAAAGTCGTGATTAGTCAACCCTTAATAGCACACCAATAACAATTTCTAGGCTGTTGAGTGGGTTCAATGCACATCATAACATTTTACCAATTTGATGCTCATTGCATTCTGTAACAATATGCCAGCTCCAGTTAGACACAAATTGACTCCACTGTCAAGCATCTTTTTGGGGTAGTCCAAGCTGAGGAGATGCAGCCAAATTGGGGTGAGATTCAGCTGCTGTATTTTTTTGCCGCCTGATTTTCCTTCCATTTAACGCTCAGACAAAATCTACTCCAATGTCATCTGGGTGTTAACATAAAGAGAATACAACAAGGAAAATGTATTCCTGTTTCAAACTGTTAATAAATTTGTATCCTGAATAGTAAACACAGTTTAAACGTTTGCAGTACCTTCTGTCTTTCGGCCCACAATTCAGCACATCCTGGCAATCTCATTCAGAGACTGCAGGGATGGCTAGTGTGTGAAATAGAAATATTGCACTGACATAGCAGCGGTTGGAGTAGTGATGTTCATTAAAACATAGGTAGATTTGCACTACATGTAACCCCTGAGCTACCTGTAGTTACAGAAAGTGAATTCCATTCCTTCGTATTCTTTACTGTCAACAGAACAAATGCATTAAAAAAAATGTATATGCAAGTTAAACTATATGTAATTGTGCATGTTAAACACATTTAAATGTCCATGGTGTTATTGAAGTGTGCTGAATTATCTTTTTTACAGTATACGGTACAAAATAAAAATAAGAACACTTACATCCTCAGCTCTCTGTGCAGCATTAAGCAGAGTAGTTGCATTCTTCTGAGCCTCTGCCACATATTGGACAATATTATCATAGACATTTGAAGCATTTATAGCCTTCTGGACAATACCATTTGCATCAATACTCTTCAAAATACTGTTAAGAGAACAATCATTATTTTAAGTAATTTTATACATGATAACACATAAGAGCCGACTTTAATCCCCCCTCTGCCCGGTGGGAACGGTGGGGGTTAAGATGGCGTGATGGGTTCACGGCGCATTCCCGAGGCATTCCTGCCCCCAACATTTTTACTTGCTTGAATCCAGGCATGGGATGGCCGCCTGCCCCAGAGGAACAGGGTTCTAATTGAAATGGCAGAGTCATGTCCCAAAGATGCCTCAGGGACGCCAATGCCATTTTAACCATGGGCTGATTAAGGCTTACATGGTCACCAGTGATAACTGGCGCAGGAAGAATCCAGGCCACAGGAGGCACAGGTAAGTTCCTTTTACATTTTTAGAGTTTGCTTGTGGGCCAGGAGGAGCCTGCATTGAATTACACACTCTGGAATATGGTCTAAGCATTTTCAGCTCAGCGTTACGATGGCATTAATAAACCCGTCTTGCTTCACTTTCATGATCTGTGATATCATCGTAATCATTTGATACAGTACTGGCTTGCAACACATTGCCATATGTTGTCATATAAATAAATGTAAAACTGTGTCCTTCCCTATGGACTCCAACATAAAATAATCATCAAGACACATTTCAACATACAGTAGTACAATAGTGGGACATTCTGAAATCCTGTCTAGTGTCTCTAGTAAAACTGTGGTCTGGTTAAAAATACATGACTTCATAACAGATGTAGAGCTGGATATATCTTTTATCTTTATTAGGAGTAGATAGCTACCAGGAAAAAGTCAAATGTGTGTTTGAGTGTGCCACTGAGCTGCTATCTTTCTTTCCATTGTTGTTTTATTGCTGCTCATAGCAATACTGACTTTTGTTATATATAGATGCTGGATAGTACAACTTACTTGGTCAATTCTGAGGCAAGTTTACGAAGCTCTTCGGCGTAGTCTATAGCACGGAGAGCCAGGGGTTTGTCGTATGTAGAGAGATTAGTCAGTTTCTGCCTCAGTATATTTTGAGCACCATCTATTGAGGCATGGAATGTAGACAGGTTCTGAAACAAACGCCATTCAAAAAACCAAAACAAGAAAGTTAGAAAATCTAAAATTTTTTTTTTTTAATTCCTCTTAACAAGAAGTAAAACTTTGGGAATACTTTTATGATATTTGCTATGGTAGTATAAAGTTATTAAAAAGTTCAATATTTTCAGATAGAGGCGAAAAAGGGATAAGCAGGCTTTGAAAAGATCTTGGTTTCTGAACACTTCCCCTTGATTGAAAACTCGCAGAGCTTGCACAGTTCTGCTGCCCCAACGTCCACCAATTGCTCAGAAATGAAAATACTTATCAGACTGAAGAGATTGCACAAGTAGTCCTCAAAGTCCTGAAAAACGAGGTGCTATGTGCTAATGTGTTGTTTATAAAGCGGAGGAGAAGCAGCAATCCACCCTTAAGCAGGCAAGGACAACGACTGCAATCAAAAGATCCAATACAGCCCTTGTTTTCCAACCCACCTAATTCCCTGAGGCCAAGAACAAATTGCTATAATTCTTAAACCCAAATCGTCCTCACCATTTCCGTGTTGTAAAATCGATGTATATCAGAACATAGCAAGCAGATTGCCCATGATTTTACAGTGTGCACTAGTGCTGGGGGGGGCGGGGTAACAGGCGAGGTTCTTCATCACCTATTTCCTTCCCATTAAGTCATCAAACAGTAAATTAAACAAGTCTAAGATTTTCATCTTCACTACCCTACCCAGAAGATCCAAGACTTTATCATTCTTGCATGAAGAAGTGCTTCCTGAAATCTGTCCTAAATTGAAGTTTCACCACTTTTAAACAACATCACCTTGTTCTACTGTAATGCCTTACCTTGAGGCTTAGCTCTGGAATCATCTTTTCTATATCACCATGTGTATTTCTATAAGGTCCTCTCTCAGTCATCTACTTTCAAGGTTAAACAGCTCCAGTCTGTCCAATCTTTCATTATAACTCAATCCTTTGATGCTAGGGATCAATGTTGTGGCTCTTCTCTGCACCACCTCCATGATTTCAGTGTTTTTCTTATGCCTTGCTGACCAAAACTGAACACAATATTTGAGAGGGCCAATAATGCTTGCACTGGGGCGCGCTGAGTTCCTTGGGCTCATGGTAATCCTAAGGCTGGCCCTGATTTTCTCGGGTTCAGACAGCTGCCACTGTATTATTGAAAGGTGCGATCTGAAGCAGGCACTGAACAATTTTAACCTAGCATCTTCCCACTTAAATTCAAATGATTTGGCAATTTAACAAAGCATTGCGTTCACCTTTGTTTATTGAATCAACATGAAACAACTGGCAAGAAGACAAACCAACAAAATCATTCAAAAAGTTTTTTTGAAAATGCTTTCATTTGCTATCCTGCCTTCTCATTAATTCAATTATATCAAGGCTGAGAAAAAGTCATCTTCCCTTCTCAGCCACAGGTTTTCCAGCCGGATCCACCAGCCACACAAGTTTCACAACAATACAACTTAGAACTATTCCCAGCTTCCCTCCTCCTAACCATTCACACACTATGCAGCTGTCATTTAACTCTTCAATTTTTTATTCATTTTTCTGTCAAAAAAATGAATTAAATCAAAGCAGAGTAAATAAAGGTTCGTATTTATAAATTGCCTTATCCAACTCTCAGAAATGTCTCAAATTACTACACACACAATTAATTACATTTTGACATAAATATATCGATAGGTAAGTAGACAAACACAGCACCCATTTTGCATACAGCAAGATTTCACAAACAGCAACATGATGGATGATCAGTTAATCTGTTTTTGTGGTGTTCATTGAGGGAAAAATGTTGGTCCACACATTAGGAGAACTTTCTGGTTTTCTTCAAATAGTGCCATGGAATCTTTAACATCCTTGAATGACCAGAACAGGTACACACCTCATCTGAAGTCAGCACCTCCAACAGTGTAGCAATCCCTCAATAATAGTCTAGATTATGGTTCAGATCTTAGAGTGCTGCTTGAACCCACAATCTCCTGACCCACAAGTAAGAGTGTGACCAACTAAGTCAGGCTGACACTAAAGTATGGCGATGTTAATCATAGGGGGAAAAATTCAGTTGGTTGCACCTCCTGTTAGCACCTTAAGAGGGCGCTAATGGGGCGCAAAGCAGCTAGTGCCCGGGCGCAGCGATGTTTGCGCCGCTCGCGAACTTAACTAGACATTTTGCGGCGGCGCTAAAAACTACCGCCATGATCTCCTGCGCCGGCAGATCATGACGTCACTCGAGTGCGCAACGCCCCGGTATCGCCCCGGAGCAGATATTGAGTGGTGCCCCCTGCCTTACCGCCTGACGCTAGCAACGACAGGTTGAGGGGAGCGTTCTCCAGTCATGAAGGGAAAGGGGGAGCGCTATTTAAAGGTGACCGCTTCCTGCCTTTTATTGTTGGTGCCATTTTTGAACTACGCATTCTGAGAGAGAGAGGGAGAGACTTCTGGAGAGATTCAACGTTGTGTGAAGGAGTTTTGGGTACTGAGCAGCACTTTGCAGGTTCATTTTGATTTGCCATTCCTGGTATCGATTTAGCAGAGACTGTGGGGGCTGCATTCTGAGCTCTTGGCCTGGTACTCTCCATTGTTCTTTCCAGCACATTTGATGTGCAGGTCTCTCCAGGCCGAGATTCAAAGCTGCAATGAGCAGGATGTGGATGGAAAGCAAGATTAACCATCCCCTTTAAGAACTGGCCCATGCCATTGTGTGTGTGTTCCATTGCTGACTGACATTACATGAGCTTCGCCAGCGCTCTGAGGTAGCGCCTCACTCCTCGGCCTTTGTGCCTTAAGACAGGTGTGCAGCGCCTGATTTAGCGCTCCAATCACCTCCCGGGGCGTTAAAAGTGAAGTTTCCAGTCAGTGGCGATAATTAGCGCCAGGCGCTAATTTTTGCGCCCGGACGATATTTGCGCCCCAAATGGGGCGCGACTGAATTTTTCCCCCATAGAATCATAACGGGGCGCAAAGCAACTAGCGCCTGGGCGCGGCGCCGCTAACGCCTCCCGCGAAATTCAGCGTGATGTTAGCAGCGGCGGTAACCATTAGCACCCCGCGGTACTGCACCTCCGGCGATGACGTCATCACCGTGCGCCCCGGCCGTGATCTTCGGTAGCGTCCCCTGACTTACCACGGGACGCTATGTTCGACAGGGTCAGGGGGGCGTACATGCGGCCGGGGCAGCGCAAATTAAAGGGGAGGTGCCGGGCAGCTATTTTTGTTGCTGGCCGCCTGCCAGCACCTGCCCCCAGCCTCCTGTGAAGCCCCCCTGCGGGGTGCCGGCTGCGCTCTGTGAGCCCAGCACTCCACGAGTGCCGGGCTCTTTTGCCGACACTCTGATCCCTGGTGGCCCAGCTGGGCCGGGCCCGGGTTGCACTGCGCTAGGCCCCTCCCCTTTAATAAGGGGAGGAAGGGCTGCAGTATCGCAGCATGTAGCGCCGCGATATTCACTCGCAGCGCCTCAAGAGGGAGGGGGGGGGCGCATCCAGTAGCGCCCCGCTTCCCACTTGGGGCACTAACTTTTTCAGGGCGCTAAAAGTATTGCCCCAGAGAAGTTAGCGCCCCAAAGAGGGCGCGACCCAATTTTGCCCCCATAGAAATTTACTGCACAAAAGGAGGCCATTCGACCCATCGGGCTGGATTTTGCCAGCCGAGATGAGCTGGGGGCGGGACTGCTGCCTTCCGGGTTCTAGTCCCGCCCCCAGTGATATATGATGAACCCACACTATTTCCCCTTGATTGGCTTTGTTAAGCCCGCCCAGCAGGCTTACCGGCCAATTAAGGGAAAACCGGTGACAGATGACGTCAGCGTATGACGCTTCATCTGTTGAAAAATTTTGAGAAGCTGTCAAACACTGACTATATCTGTTCTAAGGTGAGCCCTTGCACAAAGGATCACCAAAACCTCTCTCCTCAGCAGAAAGCAGATGGCTGCTGCATCTGAGAATGGAGCAGCTATTCTGTCATCTCTGCCATTGAGATGAGGAACCTCCGGATCCTCAATGGTTGAAGCCTGTAGAAAGAAGCAAAGGCAAGGAAACTTTTTTTTAAACTTTACACTCACCTCTCATATTTACCTGTCCACACTTGCACCCATCACTCACCCTTACAGCTGACATATCGACCCCTCTCACCCTTACTCACACCAACTTACTTTGCACCTCCACCCATCCCTCTCTATCTACATTATCACATCCCCATCTCACTAGCCACCCCTCACACTCACCTTCATCCTAGTGCAATATACCAACTAACAGCGCACAAGGGTAGGTACTTGGGTGTTTTATGCAATATTCATGTGAAGTTTCTGTTAATGTGCTGTCAAACATTGAAACCTTTATTTTCTACACTTTGCATTCTTGGGCAGATTTGTGTGCACCTTTGGAAGTGCCTTAGTGAGTTGCAGTGAATGGCGAGACATAACGGTACCCCCCGCAATGATGATGAGTGTGAAAGGAATGGCTTGGGCATTGTAGGGATGCTTTATGGTGTTGGTGTGGGGTGGTACCAACCTGGAACTTCATGTGGCAGCAATGGTGCACAGCGTCAAGTGAAGTAAATCTGGCCATGGTGAGGCCATCCCTGGCCTCCCAGCAGCAATGTGGTCGGTTGTTGATGCCCTGTGTCCTGTACAGCATCAGTGCAGAGAAGGTTGGTGTTGTTGTTGTTGGTGCTGCTGGTGTGCCTGGTGCTGCTGGTGTTGGGGCTGATCGTGGTGGGATTCTGAGGACCAAGGTGAGAGAATATAAAGGGCACCCATGCTGTTGGAATAGATGGCAGGTGAAGTAGAGATGACAGTAGCGATCTGTCAATGGTGAGAGAGGTAATGAGGTCAGACTGGATGGAGACTTATGTATAGACTTGCAGGATGGTGAATCTGTTGTGGAAATGCAGTGAGAAAGAGTTTGTGGCTGGGGGAAGATATCTCTGTTAGGTGGAAGCTTTTACTGTACATTAGAAGCTTTCAACTCAACAGCTGATTCAATGGCCACTGACCTCCCAGTTCAGCTTGACAGATGCGGTCCATGACAACCGTGGACCTCATGGGCGAACTCTCAAATGCAGAAGGTGAGCTCAAATTAATTCTTAAGTGGCTCTAAACAAGCCACTAATGACCTGAATTGGGTCCCCTGCTGTGAACCCGCTGCTGAGTGTTGGGTCTGCTCAGTGTTGACAGACCCGACATCGGGGAAAGGTGCATGGCAGCGGGTTCACAGCGGGGTCCCGACCAGCTGGGGAAAAAAACACTTTCCCACCCAACCCGCCACCGATCGCACCCGCTCACCCCCTGCAAAATCTAGCCCATCAAGTTTACCTTTCCTCTCAGTTTGTCTCTGGAGGGACTGGCCCAATGCAGAGGTAGATTTTTCTGCTATCCATTTGTGTTGGATAAATTTACATGTACAGTCCCCACCGTTTATAACAGATGCATTGGTGTTAGCATGATTTGCCCGCTATACACAGTGGATGGCAATTGTAAAATATATGATGAAACCCAGACTTGAAGATATGTAATTTATCTTTTAAAACAACAGCAGTGTGTGACCCTTTTAGTCATGATCTACCTTGATTACACAAAAAGTGGATTGATCCATTTTGTGCTAAGGATTGTATTAAATAATATGCACCTCTAAATGAGAGTTATTTGCAAGTGTTTTTAGATTATATCAACCTATCTAGCACTTGAAACACTGATTCTCAAGTTCAGGTGAAATCTTTGACCTGCTATCTGAATGACATAAATCATTGAACAGCTGCTTGGAAGGCAAATATAGCAAAATAGCAATGGATTATCTATTTATTTAATTTAAGGTCCTACATATAATGCATGTCACAGTTTAAATCTGAATATCATGTTTGTCATGTTTTAAATCTATATTACAAATATTGGGCCAGAAATTCGGGTCGGAGGCTTCCCGTGGGTGCACGCCCCCAACCTGCACTTACCTACCGCGCCTGCCGTTGTGCTGTGGGCCCGCGTGGGATTCCGATCCTGGGCCTCCTCCAGCTGCTGGCGCACAGTGCTTGCGTATCCCAGGGGGCGCAGTTAATTCGAAGCATCCCCTGGGATCACGTGGGCCATGGAGAGCCAATCGGAGCAGGGAATCTCCATTCATAGATTTGACAGGAAGACCTGTCAAATCTACGAATAGAGATCGGCCCCAAAACCTAACTAAAACTTCAAATAAATTTTTAAAAAACATCACATTTTTAAAATAACTATAAATTACATAAATTAACTATTTTAAACAAAAATTTAAATTTTTGAAAACATTTATTAAAGTTTTTAACGGGGCTAAAAATAAACTTACCTTTCTCTAAAGTATTTAAAAAAGATAAACCTATGGAAAAAATGTTAAAATTTTACTTAATTCACCACTTACCTTGTTAAAAGCAGGCCTTGCGCCTGCTTTTTCCCCGCGCAGCTGCTGGGGACTTACCCTCACACAGAAACCTGAAAAAAAACGAAGTTTGCTGCGTGCGCGCTGCCTCTTCAGCGCACGCGTTTGACCTCCGAACCCCTTCCTTCAAGGGAACGGAAGTTCCGGTTTCCAGTGCATACACAGTGCATGCGCGAAACCGGCACTTTCGTTGGGTCTACAGGTGAGTACACAACGCGTACTCACCCGTGGAGACCCGAATTTCTGGCCCATTAGTATCAGTAATGTGTGTAATATTTTTACCATGTCTTTGTCATGTAATACAGTGCGTCAGTATTTTTATTCCTTTACATTGATGGGTGCTTATGTTATAGCAGAACCATGGCAAATTCAGAAACCACACTGCAGGTCCTGGACCAGCCCTGAGTAACACTACAAGTGATCTGGGCCTGGAGTTTCCGCTTTGGGCGCAATCGGCGATCCGGGCGCAATCGGCGATCCGGGCGCAATCGGCGATCCGGGCACAATCGGTGATCCGGGCGCAAATTGCGTCCAACATTGCACTAGTTTTGAGAAGTGTTTTTTTTCCTCAAGTTTCTGCTCAAACTCATTTGCATATTGCCAAACGTAAAATGTTCCATGAACCAGCGCAATTGGGCAATGTTTTACAAAGTAATTATTTTGCTTTAAAAAATATTCTTTGACATATTTAAGAGTGGTAACTTGGTGCAGTTCGATTAATACAGCTAAAAATGGGTTTATGACAAAAAATAAGCATTTCTAATCAGAGTATTTGTGAGTAACCTGATTTTGAATTACTGAAAATTTCTTTACAAAACTATACAGAACTATCTGCTAGTTACATTGGTGTACAGTCGTCAGTTTCTTAGTAAATTTTAAAAATATATATAGTCAAAAGCTTTTAAAAGGTGCCTAATAGTGTCTTTGTGCCTAAAAGAAAGCTTAATTTTAAGACCCTCCTTGAAGGCCTGCAAACGAGCGCAATTAGCGGAAACTCGCCATGGTGATTATTTCGATCTGGGGGTGTGGCCAGTTTTGTTGGCAGGGCCTGCTTCTTGCGCAATGTTTTTTAAACCAGCCTGAAAGATCGTGGAAACGCGATTTGTGTGAAAGTAATTTGGGCTTAAAATTCTGCGATCTTTTGCGTGGTTTGGCTGATTTCGGGCGAATTGCACTGAAAAAAGCAGGGGAACCTAGCAGACGGAAACGTTTTAAAACTTCAATTTTATTTATTTTATCACCACAAGGGGGTGCTATTGTGGCTAGTCTGACATTGAGCTGGACGTTAAAAAAGAAAATGCTGGAAATGCTCAGGTCAAGCAGCATCTGCGGAGAGCAGCCTTGCCAGTTTTTCGTGCTTTCCCCTTCTACCTGACTTATCCCCATCTCCTGAGTATTTCACACATTCTCTGTGTCTCATAAATGTCTTTAATTTCTCTTATTTTTCCTCCTATTGTCTTATACTAATATAATTTCCAGCATTTAACCTTTTCCTGTTTTCCACCCAAGCACTTTACAGGTCATTCTGTTTCTTCCCTCGTGTATCTGTGTGTGCATGTGTGTGTTTTCCCTTCCCCTTCCCTTTGTTCTGTTCCTTTTCAACTGCTGGTCATCTCCAATACCGTTCAGTTCGAATGAAAGTTCACGCCTGAAAAGTCAGCTTGTTTGTAGTCTCCACTGTGACTGCCTGACCTTTTTCCAGCATCTTCGGTTTTTGTTACAGATTTACAGTATCTGCAGTTTATGGATGTCTTGTGCTCAGCAGCTGTGCTTACATAACTTCCACACAACTTTCACTCATAGCATTAATTTAAGGAAAGAAACATTTGCTATGAACCAACCAATCCCAGCAGATTGGAAGGTAGCAAATGTAACCCCGCTATTCAAGAAAGGAGGGATTGAGAAAACAGCGAACTACAGACCAGTTAGCCTGACATCAGTCGTCAGAAAATGCTGGAATCCATTATTAAGGAAGTGGTAACATATCACTTAGAAAATCATAATATGATTAGGCAAAGTCAACATGTCTTTATGAAAGGGAAATCGTGTTTAACAAATTTATTAGAGTTTTTTGAGGATTTAACTAGCAGGGTAGATAAAGGGGAACTAGTGGATGTAGTATATTTGGATTTCCAAAAGGCATTTGATAAGGTGCCACATAAAAGATTGTTACATAAGATAAGGGCTCATGGGGTTGGGGGTAATATATTAGCATGGATAGAGGATTGGTTAACAGACAGAAAACAGAGAGTAGGGTTGGCAGGCTGTAACTAGTGGGGTGCCGCTAGGATCAGTGCTTGGGAGTCAGCTATTTATAATTTATATTAATGATTAGACGAAGGAACCGAGTGTAACGTATCTATGTTTGCTGACACTACAAAGCTAGGTGGGAAACTAAACTGTGAGGAGGACACAAAGAGCCTGCAAAGGGATATAGACAGGTTACGTGAGTGGGCAATACGGTGGCAGATGGAGTATAATGTGGGGAAATGTGAGGTTATTCACTTTGGTAGGAAGCAATGTTCCCTCTAATTTTTATTTTAGGTGCATGGTCCCTTTATATTTGCTGCACGGTTGAGGATGCGCGGTATCTTTTCCAGCAGAACAGTTGCTGAGCAGCCTACGTGAGACCTCCCAATTGCTGCGCGGCCGCTTAGGGGGAATGTTGGTAGGAAGAATAGAAAAACAGAATATTTTTTAAATGGTGAGAAATTATTAAATGTTGGTGTTCAGAGAGATTTAGGTGTTCTCGTACAGGAAACACAGAAAGCTAGCATGCAGGTACAGCAAGCAATTAGGAAGGCAAATGGCATGTTGGCCTTTATTGCAAGGGGGTTGGAGTATAAGAGTAAGGAAGTCTTGCTACAATTGTACTGGGCTTTGGTGAGACCACACCTGGAGTACTGTGCACAGTTTTGGTCTCCTTATCTAAGGAAGGATATACTTGCCTTTAGAGGCGGTGCAACGAAGGTTCACTAGATTGATTCCTGGGATGAGAGGGTTGTCCTTTGAGGAGAGATTGAGTAGATTGGGCCTATACTCTCTGGAGTTTAGAAGAATGAGAGGTGATCTCATTGAAACATACAAGATTCTGAAGGGGATTGACAGGGTAGATGCTGAGAGGTTGTTTCCCCTGGCTGGAGAGTCTAGAACAAGGTGGCATAGTCTCAGGATGAGTGGTCAGCCATTTAAGACTGAGATGAGGAGGAATTTCTTCACTCAGAGGGTTGTGAATCTTTGGAATTCTGTACCCCAAAGGGCTGTGGGTGCTGAGTTGTTGAGTATATTCAAGGCTGAGATAGATAGATTTTTGGACTCTCGGGGAATCAAGGGATATGGAGATCGGGTGGGAAATTGAAGTTGAGGTCAAAGATCAGCCATGATCTTATTGGAGGGCAGAGCCGGCTCGAGGGGCTATATGGCCTCCTCCTGCTCCTAATTCGTATGTTAAGAACATAAGAAATAGGAGCAGGAGTTGGCCATACGGCCCCTTGAGCCTGCTCTGCCATCCAATAAGATCATGGCTGATCATTGACCTCAACTCCACTTTCCCGCCGATCTCCATATCCCTTGATTCCCCGAGAGTCCAAAAATCTATCTATCTCAGCCTTGAATATACTCAGCATCCACAGCCCTCTGGGACAGAGAATTCTAAAGATTCACAACCCTCCGAGTGAAGAAATTCCTCCTCATCTCAGACTTAAATGGCCTACCCCTTATCCTGAGACTATGCCCCCTAGTTCTAGACACTCCAGCCAGGGGAAACAACCTCTGACCATGTACCCTGTCAATCCCCTTCAGAATCTTGTATGTTTCAATGAGATCACCTCTCATTCTTCTAAACTCCAGAGAGTATAGGCCCATTCTACACAATCTCTCATCATAGGACAGCCCTCTCATCCCAGGAATTAATCTAATGAACCTTTGTTGCACCGCCTCCAAGGCAAGATTATCCTTCCTTAGATAAGGAGACCAAAACTGTACACAGTACTCCAGGTGTGGTCTCACCAAGGCCCTGTACAATTGTAGCAAGACTTCCTTACTCTTATACTCCAACCCCCCTTGCAATAAAGGCCAACATGCCATTTGCCTTACTTATTGCTTGCAGTACCTGCATGCTAGCTTTCTGTGTTTCTTGCACGAGGACACCCAAATCTCTCTGAGCACCAACATTTGAAAGTTTCTCACCATTTAAAAAATATTCTGTTTTTCTATTCTTCCTACCAAAGTGAATAACCTCACATTTCCCTACATTATACTCCATCTGCCACCTTACTGCCCACTCATGTTCTTATGTAACATCCTGTTTTTAGGGTACGACTATAGAAGACATGATAGTTGAAGTAGTATCGTGGGCTGACACTCCAGTGTAGTGCTGAGAAGGTGCTGCATAGTTAGAGGTGCTGTCCTTTGAATAAGACATTAAACTGAGACCTTGTTTGCCTGTTAAAGTAGAGGTAAATGATTCCATGACACTATGTGAGGAAGAGCAGGGAGTTCTCCCGGTGTCCCAGCCATTATTTCTTCTTCAACCAGCCCCACTAAAAACTGGTCATTAATCTCATTTATATTTGTGGGATCTTGATTGCTGTGGTTGACTGCATAACAGTGAATGCACTTCAAAAGTAATTCATTGGATATGAACCACATTGGGACATTTTGAGGATGTGATAAGAACTATAGTTGTCCACTTTATAATGGTGTAGTCACAGACTTGGGAGCAGGGTATCTGTATATGTTTCTGCGGTGGATGGTATAAGGATCCAATAGGGAAGAAAAATAAAAGAATGACCATTTGCAAGAGGACATCAAACACGTCCCCTGAACACTACTTATAGAAGAATCATACACATGTTAATACCTTTTTATATAAATAATGGACAGCAGAAATCTTCTTTTTTGATTTTCTAAAAAAACTAAATATATTTTGGCCCAGTCATTGGCCCTCACACCTACTAAGCATTTGCCTGTTATTAAGGTTGATGTCTTGTCTTACCACAATCTTGTTTTCTAGTTCTGATATAGCAATCTCCGTGTCTATCAAACCATCACTAGCCATTTGAAGGGTCACGTTAACAGCATCAAAGTGTTTGTTTAATGCATTTTGTAGTCTCTGTGGGAGAGAAAAACACAAAAATTGTTTAGAAACTTTACATTAGTGAAGTTTTATAATTAAAGGAATATTCCAGGGAGTTTTATAAATGTATTGTACGGCGTCCCTTATGAATTGCCTAGTAATGTAGTAAAATAAATCAATTTAAACTTAGCTTTGCTAAGTTTTTTTAGATTAATCTAATGGCTGTCTTGTCTATCTGCAGAGCTGCAGACTGTTTGTCCCTAATTTTGAAACAGTTTCGACTTCTCACTGAGAGAATAAAATGTTATTGCCACTCAGTGCCGTTAGTAAGTGCGAATGCAGTGACCAGTGTCCAGTGCACCCACACCATTGTGTGTCACAGGTCCCCAGGCCTGAGGTAGGAACAAGCTACTGGCCATCCAGGCATTACAGTTATTGGATTATTAAAAAGTAAAATAATTTGCCAAAGGTGAGTTTCAATTTGATTTAGTTTCTGTAAATTTCTCCCCTCTTCTTTGGGGAGCACTGACGGGGTACAGTTCCACAAACACCAGCAGCTGCCAAAGTGGGCACTCTACAGACAGTGAAAGAGGACATCAGAGCCAGTTCCCCACCCATTTAACATCCCGTCCAAGTTTCCACCAGCTTTTTTATTGGCTCGAAGAGCATTTACCAGTTTGATAGTTTTCATATGTAAATAAAATCTCAATGATGTATTAACAGCCAAAAGATCATTTCCCAGCTTACCAGCTAGGAATTATCACTGATTCATCTACCTGCCCATATAAAATAGATGTTTGCAGTTTCTGGGGCCTGAGCAGTTGATGGAAGTGCTTTTAAGGAGCCCTGCCTGAAGACTTACATGGAACAACTCATTTGTTAATTGTTTTATTCGTTGTTTCTTCTTGGCTGACCTGGTAAGGAAATTAAACTTCTTCTTGCATTCACTCTCCAGTTATGCGATATGTTGCTTACAGCTTTTACATTGGCTTTCACCATTTGCTATTCTTGTTGGGCTGCTCCACCCCAAAGAGAGCTCCATTCTCTGCCTCATTTCCTCCAAGAGAATTTCTGTGACCCAATTGGAAAAATAGGTGTGCTCCTTTGTACGTCATAATCCCTGCCTTTGTAAGCTACTGCAGCTCTTTATATACTGCAGCAGTAGCATATTTCTGGCTCACCAATAGCAAGCTTTCCATCACAGTCATGTCGAGAGTTGATCTCCATTATGCTAATATGGTTGACTCCTGAATTACAGGCAGGATCAGAACACTAAAGGACAGGGGAGTACATTTTCTGTACCACCCCATATCTGTATTAAACTACTGGCTGATTGGAAACCTGGGTTGTTGTCTCATTTTGTTTATATCCCTAGCACCTTAGATGAATTTAGGTAGTCATTAATACTCAGGGTGCATCAGTGATTGAGTCATTTAAAGCAGTGTTTCTCAAACTGGGGGTCCGTAAAGACTTTCCAGGGGGTCCGCGAAAACCCCCCCAATCGGTGATGGAGAGCTAGCCGGTACGGAGCGGCCAGGCGCTGCTGAACGGGGCAGTGAATGGTTGCCATGGAGGCGGCAGCAGCGGCTGTGCGCAGCAGGAAGAGGAGGAGGAGGAGGGCGGGGATAAAGTCTGCGGGCCAGCAGCGGCCGCAATGCAACCACCAGCAACAGGATTCAGAGGCGGAAAAGCGCAGGGCCAGCTGTTTGGAGAGGAACCAACCGTCTGTAAACAAAGATCCCGTCCCTACTACCAGCCGGCTGCAGCAGCGCTGGGTTACGGCCAAAAAGAACAAGCCCTGTAAGTCAGATATACATTACATTAGATCTGTCTGTCCACGGTTAAGGGCTGGCCAAGGAGCAAATCTGACATAATAATCTGGGCAGCACTTGAATACACCGAATAACCAATGCATTTATAATTTTAAAAATTCAATGCTTTAAATCACTATCATTTTATACATATATACTTGAGGATTCCCGTTTTGTAAATGTCACTATAGCTACATTGAAACTCATTGTCAGAAGATCCTGGTATATTCTGCGCTCACTCGGAGGTCGAACTCCAAACCATCGTCAACACCTTCACCGAAACGTACGAGAGCATGGGCCTTACACTAAACAGCCGTAAGACAAAGGTCCTCTACCAACCTGCCCCCGCCACACAGTACTGCCCCCAGATTATCAAAATCCACGACAAGGCCTTAGACAACATGGACCACTTTCCATACCTCAAGAGCCTACTGTCAACAAAGGCAGACATTGATTAAGTCCAACACCGCCTTCAGTGTGCCAGTGCAGCCTTCGGTCGCCTGAGGAAGAGAGTGTTTGAAGACCAGGACCTCAAACCCGGCACTAAGCTCATGATCTACAGAGCAGCAGTGATACCCGCCCTGCTGTATGCCTCAGAGACATGGGCCATGTAGAGCAGGCACCTCAAAGCACTGGAGAGATACCACCAATGCTGCCTCTGCAAGATCCTGCAAATCCATTGGCAGGATAGGCGCACCAACGTCAGTGTTCTCGCTCAGGCCAACATCCCCAGCATCGAAGCTTTGACCACGCTCGATCAGCTCTGATGGATGGGTCACATTGTCCGCATGCCCGATACGAGACTCCCAAAACAAGTGCTCTACTCAGAGCTCCGGCACGGCAAGAGAGACCCAGGTGGGCAGAGGAAACGCTTCAAGGACACCCTCAAAGCCTCCTTGAAAAAGTGTAACATCCCCACCGACACCTGGGAATCCCTGGCCCAAGACCGCACAAAGTGGAGGAGAAGCATCCGGGAAGGTGCCGAACACCTCAAGTCTCTTCACCGAGAGCAAGCGGAAGCCAAGCGCAGGCAGCGCAAGGAGCGCACGTCAACCCAAGCACCCCACCCACCCGTCCCTTCAACCACCATCTGGCGCACCTGTGACAGAGTCTGTAGGTCCCGCATTGGACTCATCAGTCACCTGAGAACTCATTTTTAATGTGGAAGCAAGTCATCCTCGGTTCCGAGGGACTGCCTAAGAAGAGAAAATTATCAATACAATGGGGCAATAATAATTTAAATGGGAAGTCCGTGATTACTAATCCATTTGAAAAGGGGTCCTTCAACCAAAAAAGTTTGAGAACCACTGATTTAAACTGTAAGTTAATTTAACTTTCTCATACAGGTGCTTTCAATAACTTCTCTATGAGATCATCCATATTCAGTTAAAATATAACATTTTTCTGACACAAAAATAATGGAAATAGATAGAAAAAGAATATATTAAATTAAAATCAATTAAAACATAGTAGGATAAATCCACTGATACCCAGATCCCAGCAGGGAGCCATCTTTGTTGCTACCCTACTGAGAGTGCAGGATTGGAGAATTTATGCCAGTGCCTTTAAATGCATCAATTAGAACAGAAGTACACAGGATAAGGAAAGGATTTGTGTCATCAGACCCATGCCCTCTATGGACCATGCGCCATGACCATCATAGGCATAGAAAGTTGCTCAACTAGTGTAGGGTAAATGTCCATATTCTGATCAATGAACCCTCAATATTCATTTACCCTTCACCTTAAAGCCACTCTAAGCCAAAGCACAGAAACAAATATTGTCTGAATAGTAAATACAGACAGATCACATTTTCATTTTGTCACATGTAACAAATTGATTTATTTGGATTCTGTCAGTGAGCTATTCAATGCTTGGACTGAAAGCAATACTGTGTTAGGTTCACCTCTTTTCTTTGGTATCCATTGGTGTTTTCTCTGTTCTTCTCCTCTGTTTGTTGAACAGTCTTGATTGTATCCTCAAGTGCCTCCTTCAGGTTTGAGAGATTGGTATTGTAATCGGTAATATTGCCCTCTATTCTATGAATTGAGTCAGTGTTTTCCATCAGCACACCCTGAAGCCCACGAACATGATCTAGCACTAAAAAGTAATCAAATATTGAACATCCTTTCAGACTGGTGTTTTGGAATGCCCAAACATACACTAATTGAGAGGTTTTTCAGAAAGTCTCTGCCAAAGTGTTTTTTTATCCTTCTGGACAATGGTGATTGTTGCATCCTGATAGCATTTGATCTTTTTAAATGATCAGTAAATCAGTTACATTTAAACCTGACATTACTAAAATCTTTAAAAGAAGATGGAATTATGGTTTCTGACATAAACCTGGAAATTGTGTGTCCTTTACCAATGTTTCTTAGTAGCAACACTGTGTCAGAGAGTGTTCTTTATGGTACCCATGTTCCTGAATAGTGATTCTTCTTTCCAACTGTCTCAGTATAACATTTTATTCTTCATCAACAACTTTTTGGATTGGGTTTATTGCTGCAATCAGATCCTCTGGCAATGTACAATTAGAACTTGGCGTCTTTCCCGATGAGACTTACAAGATCTTACTTAAAAATTGCCAACAATTGATACTGTGGACAAGTTTTACAACTTGCTGACAGGATCTGGGAGTTCATCAACAAAAACTGGGAATTGTTGACAGATTCCACAATCCTGACAAAATAGTGAGGACATTTTGTTTGCAGCACTCTATGAGGTGTGACTTCCTTTTAGTGCACTGAGCACTGTGAAGTACATGCTTTTAAATTTCACTAAATCACAGGGGTGAGACTTCCTAGCCATTGCCATCGTCCTGCTTTGCACAGTAAAGGTATAACGTAGGATTTCTGAAATGTACTAACTACATTATCAAAATAAATTGGACATGATTTCCAGACTATCAGGTGATGACGTCAACCAGCTAGGAACATGCTGTGCCAAGGATTGGTAGGATGTAAGGTCACATCCATTGTTCCTTTTCCATTGTCACTTTTCCAATCACAGCCAAGATCTGTCAGGTTGAGGTGCTGAGTAAAGGTCAGATTCTTCTCATCAGATGCAAATGTAACTAACCTGGACTGTTCTCATATACCTTCTAATGGCTGGTGACAGAATGACTTTGGAAAGGGCTGGAGCAGGGACTCGGGACTGGAGTAGGAAACTAAACATGTATTATGGATTAGCTGAAAATGGATACATATAATGCAACCCTTTGAATACTGCTTGTGCTACATGGAAAACAAAAAAGCATTCTCCGGACTGAAGTTACATTCATGTAAGGTATTTGTTTACCTATCTCAATGACAGGGTTCCTTATCCATTTCACACAACATAGTGTTGGGTTATTACCATATCTTTGAAAGTATGATCCTTTCTCAGTGTTAAAAGGATAACATTAATGTGAATCAGTAAAACATACAGCTCTGGGCTTTTGTTCTTTCTTCCTCAGTGAGTGGTTTCTGCTCAGAAAAGTTCCGATTTCTCATCTCGTGCAACATCTCGTCCACCTTAAGAAAGCTTTTGCTGATTTCCTCAGCCGACAGGTCTTCTTCTACTCCATACTTATTTAAGCCTTCAACAACATCTGCAAAACAGAATGAGATAATACTTTAACCAAACTATAAATATAAAGGTTATCAGATAAGCCAACTGGCTAACTTCAACTGCCCTACAATGTGGTATGGGTAACTATTGGTGACATATATCCGATGGTTGGTCTTCAAGCTCCTTGTCATTTTGCATCACAAAATTGTGTTACAATTTAATCTTCTGATAAAACTGTCGGCCCAATAATTTTAAATGGTTATAAGATTCAATGTTGTGTGGCATCTGCAAAGAGAGAGGTAGAAAATTCTAATAGTCAGTTTCCAAAGTAGCAAATATGTAGGCAAATTTCTGAGACGTGCAAAAATAGGACAGTAATAGTAGGGGATTTCAACGTCCCTAATATTAACTGGGATAAAATCAGTACGAAAGGTATAGAGGGAGCAGAATTCTTAAAATGCATTCAGGAGAACTTTTTTAGCCAGTACGTAGCAAGCCCAACCAGAGAATGGGCAGCTCTGGACCTAATTTTAGGGAATGAAGCTGGGCAGGTGGAAAGGGTATCAGTGGGAGAGCATATTGGTGGTAGTGATCATAATTAAGTTAGATTTAGCATAGTTATGGAAAAGGACAAGGATAGACCAGGAACAAAAGTTCTCAATTGGGGAAAAGCTAATTTTACTAAGCTGAGATGTGATTTAGCCAAAGTGGATTGGAGACAGAAATTTGAAGGCAAATCAGTGTCAGAGCAGTGGGAGGCATTCAAGGAGGAGATAGTGAGGGTTCAGAGCAGGTATGTTCCCTTAAAGAAAAAGGGTGGGACTAACACATCTAGAGCCCCATGGATGTCAAGGGGCATACAGGGAAGGATAAAGAAAAAAAGGGAAGCTTATGACAGATACCGAGGGCTCAATACCGCAGAAACCCTAGAGGAGTATAGAAAGTGCAGGGGTGAAATTAAAAAGGAAATTAGGAAAGCAAAGAGAGGGCATGAAAAAATATTGGCAAGTAAAATCAAGGAAAACCCAAAGATGTTTTATGAATAAATTAAGAGCAAGAGGATAACTAAAGTAAGAATAGGGCCTATTAGGGACCATAAAGGTAACCTGTGTGTGGAGGCAGAAGACATGGGTAAGGTTCTTAATGAATACTTTGCATCTGTTTTCACAAAAGAGAGGGACAATGCAGAAATTGCAATCAGGGAGGAGGAGTGTGAAATATTAGATGAAATAAGCATAGTGAAAGAGGAAGTATTAAGGGGTTTAGCATCTTTGAAAGTGGATAAATCCCCAGGCCTGGAAGAAATGTATCCCAGACTGTTAAGAGAAGTAAGAGAGGAAATAGCAGAGGCTCTGACCATCATTTTCCAATCCTCTCTGGCTACAGGTGTGGTGCCAGAGGACTGGAGGACTGCTAACATGGTACCGTTGTTTAAAAAGGGAAAAAGGGATAGACTGAGTAATTACAGGCCAGTCAGCCTAACCTCGGTGGTGGGAAAATTATTGGAAAAAATTCTGAGGTACAGGATAAATCTTCATTTGGAAAGACACGGATTAATCAGGAACAGTCAGCATGGATTTGTTAAGGGGAGGTCATGTCTGACTAACTTAATTGAATTTTTTGAGGAGCTAACAAGGAGGGTCAATGAGGGTAGTGTGTTTGATGTAGTCTATATGGATTTTAGCAAGGCTTTTGATAAGGCCCCGCATGGCATGTTTGGTCATAAAAGTAAAAGCCCATGGGATACAAGGCAAAGTGGCAAGTTGGATCCAAAATTGGCTCAGGCAGGAAACAAAGGGTAATGGTTGAAGGGTGTTTTTGTGACTGGAAGGCTGTTTCTGCAGGGCTCAGTACTGGGTTCTTTGCTTTTTGTGGTATATATCAATGATTTGGACTTGAATATATTAAGTATGATTAAAAAGTTTGCAGATGATTCAAAATTGGCCATTTGTTGATAATGAAGAAGAAAGCTGTAGACTGCAGGAAGATATCAATGGACTGGTCAGGTGGGCAGAACAGTGGCAAATGGAATACAATCTGGAGAAGTGTGAGGTTATACATTTGGGGAGGGCTAACAAGGCAAGGGAATATACTATAAATGGTAGGACACTGAGAAGTGCAGAGGATCAGAGGGACCTTGGAGTGCATGTCCACAGATCCCTGAAGGTAGAAGGACAGGTAGATAAGATGGTTAAGAAGGCATACAGGATACTTTCCTTTAGTGGCTGAGGCATAGAATATAACAGCAGGGAGGTTATGCTTGAACTGTGTAAAACACTAGTTAGGCCGCAGCTAGAATACTGCGTGTAGTTCTGGTCACCACATTACAGGAAGGACGTGATTGCACTAGAGAGGGTCCAGAGGAGATTTACGAGGATGTTCCCTGGGCTGGGGAGTTTTAGCTATGAGGAAAGATTGGATAGGCTGGGGTTGTTTTCTTTGGAACAGAGGAAGCTGAGGAGAGACCTAATTGAGGTGTATAAACTTATGAGGGGCCTAGATAGAATGGATAGGAAGGACCTATTTCCCTTAGCAGAAGGGTCAATAACCAAGGGGCATAGATTTAAAGTAGTTGGTAGGAGGTTTAGAGGGGATTTGAGAAGAAATTTTTTCACCCAAAGGGTGGTGGGGGTCTGGAACTCACTGCCTGAAAGGGTGGTAGAGGCAGAGTCCCTCATCACATTTAAAAAGTACTTGGATATGCACTTGAAGTGCTGTAACCTACAAGCATACGGACCAAGTGCTGGAAAGTGGGAATAGGCTGGATAGCTGTTTGTCAGCCTCCTTCTGTGCTGTAAATTTCTATGATTCTATGAATTACGAACACTGCACAAATTAATCTTGAATGGTAAAGACAAGTGATAGATGAGGCTTCATTGTGTCAGGTTTGAACTTCAGACGCTGTAAAGTTTGGGTATTTGTGACATCTGGGAACTGGAAAGTTGACTAACAAACATTTCTAGACTATGAAGGAACACAAATGCACCTCCTCAGTATGCCCTTCAGCAATACAATGTGTGTTAAACTCTAAACTGGAAGAGACCAGATGCAGGCACTAATATCTTCAGAGGACAAATGCAAATCCCATAATGGAACTAACAGCCCATCAACTCTGCCAGAAAAAGTGGATGGATCGCCCCTTCCCCCCACCCACCACACACACACACACACACACACACGCACCCACCACACACACACACACACACGCACCCACCACACACACACACACACACACACACACACCCACCACACACACACACACACACACACACACCCACCACACACACACACACACACCCACCACACACACACACACACACGCACACACCCACCACACACACACACACACACACACACACACGCACACGCACACACCCACCACACACACACACGCACACACACACACACACACGCACACCCACCACACACACACACACACACACGCACACGCACACGCACACACCCACCACACACACACACACACACCCACCACACACACACACACACCACACACACACACACACACACACACACACGCACACGCACACGCACACACCCACCACACACACACACACACGCACACGCACACGCACACACCCACCACACACACACACACACGCACACGCACACACCCACCACACACACACCCACCACACACACACACACACACACACGCACACGCACACGCACACGCACACACGCAATTGTGAACATGGACAAGTACTTGCACCACTACCACCAGAGTTTGGACACAACCCCATTACCACCAAACTGTTAGGATTTGGACATTGCCAAATAGACCATCATGAAAATCTTCCCTACCTTTCCAGATTGCAAGAGTTGGACATATTCCATTATAATTACCAGAAAGGAAAACACAAACACACATGCACAAACTGACCATATGGAACAATTTAGTTAATTGCTATAATTAAAGAAAGAAAGAGTCAGCCTGCCACATAAACTATAAATCAGTCCTGAACGCAAACTTGCTTGATATTCTCCTCTCTGTCTTCTTTCTTTTTGGAGCTCACACATTACCACATGACGAGCATGCTAGACAGCTTTACTTCAGTTACCTTCCAGATTAATGTCAGCTATGCTTTTTGAAGGAAATAATGGATACTTTGCATTCAGAAATTATGCCTTTACCTTGGATCAAGTTGTGAATATGAATAATTTGTCCATTGATCTGGTTGGCACGATCACTGATTTTGGTTGTTTTCTTGTCAAATAGCTGTGCATTAGAGACAGTTATGCTTTCCTAAAATAATAAAAATACTAGGTTAATATTAGTAAATAGCTATTGTGATAGAACAAGTTCCATTCAGTTTCAATTAATAAGAAAGCATAGATTTTACATTATAAGAATTTGTAGCTAGGGCTAGGCACTGGAATTTTAAAATGAAAACCATTTCTCCTGCTGTATCTGTTAATAATTTTTTTCTCATAACATGAGGGCCTAAGTGTAAAGGAATACACAAACCCTATCTAAAATATAGATGCTAATTTTAAATGGGGCTGACTCACCTCTGTTGATATTGATTACATGTAGACAGTCACCTGTCTGGAAAACACTAGTTTGATTGTTTCCTCGGATAATTTATGTGAACTTGCCACTGTTGAGTAAGAGTCAGAGCTGTTAACTGTACCAGCTGGCCCACAAGAGGGGGCCTGTTACCATGATTCTCGACTTTATCCTGAAGGTATAAGAATGGCTTGAATGTGGCATCTGAAAGGCATCTTTGAGCCTTTTAAATCTGACTTGATATACAGTGCCATGTGCAGAGGACCCTTAACAGGCCTCTTGGCAGCTCAGCTGTTCCTGCAATAGAACCATTTAGCTCCATGTCCCAGTGGTGAACCAATACTTGAAGCTAAATAGTTTGATTGATGGTTCAAATGGCACCCATGTATGATGTATAACCTAAATTAAATAATTCTTATCAAAGGACTCTAAGAATCTCTAAACAATTAGTTATATTGCACTCAAAGGACAGACCGAGGGCTGACCTGTCAGCCCTTCCACCCAACAGAAATGGGGCGGTACGATCCCGACAATGGTGGGCGATGACCTACCACACTGTTGCCGCTGTCGATGTGACCGTGGCAATGTTCACTGAGGCCTAGTGCCAGGCGACCAGAGTCAGGCAGTAGGCCCATTTAAAATGGAAGTCGAGGTCCTGTGACATCAATGTGACCGTGATTGTCATTTCTGGACTGAACGCTGTGCACAGGTATTAGCTGGCAGCCTGGCCAAAGAGGATTCGTAAGGTAAGTTCCTCTCGATATTAAAACCCGGCCTGGGCCACTGCTACTCCAGCTTCCCCACCCCACTGCTCCATCACAGATTGGAGCCCGCCCAGGAACCTACATTCCTCTGGCCCGGAGGTCAGCCGAGCTGCCTTATATTGCGGTGGCCAGTAGCCGGTGGGCCGCCCTGCAGCACTCAGTTTTCAGTTGCAGCCCACCAGCTCAATGCAAGTGAGGCCTAATCCTCATAAAATAGACCGGGCACTCCGGCATGATTACTGAACTGTCAAACGGATACTGCTTTGAGGGAAAATCTACCCCTAATATACCTGTGACAGTTAAGTGATGTACTGTTATTTAATCTGCTGATCTATTTTGCTTCTGTATAATTTTAGGGCTTACAATAAATATGACAAGTAGTTTAGCCAGAATGATATGGTCTGTCAACATGATATTTCTTTGCTAATTCATTTCCTATCAGAAGTACACAGTGGTATTCCATACTATTTCCAGTACTTGCCCCAATGGTTAATTCTTCACCCTGCAGTCCACTATCCTAGATTTGCACACATAAAATCAAGTTTTAGTTCATATGAAACACAGACTTACCTCCTATGGCTGACCTTTGTAGAGACTACAAATAAAGACTATTGGGAGTATACCTAATTGTAACAGCTATATATTAAGAAGGCAAGAGCAAAAAAATTGAATGCCAATGCATAATATGTTGGAAACTTATCTTGTGAAGTTTACTATTGCAAACCTCTTCTTATAATAAACTATTTGTTGGTATCATGAGTTAAAGGCACAAATAATACTAATCCATGATAAGAAAATGACTACGTGCTTTAAACGTGCACCAGAACCCAAAGGCTCACCCGAAATTGGGCCTCGGGTCTCATTTTAATAATTATGCCGAGCTGCCTGAGGCAGATTGCCCAACGTCAGGGATCAAATTTGGGCCTGCTGCCTCACCACCAGTGGCCCTCATCTGGGAGAGAGGATAGATGAAGGAAAACACAAGGGGGCCCAAGAGTGGGCCGTCAGTGACCCGTAGTAGTCCTGTGGAACCAGGAGGAGCATTGCTGCTCCTTCTGACTCCACAGATGGGGAAGTAAAAAACAAATCTTTCCCTACCATTCCTTCAGTGGCCTCCAGCGGTCTCATTAAGTACGATTGCTTAGAATCTATAAAACTGGAAAAACTATGCACGGCGCATAGTTTTTCACAAACTTTGCAGAAGGTTCCTGAAAGAGGCACAGCGCCCTTCTTTGCATATTTATATTGGTCCAGCGCTAATTTCAGGTGACCACCAGGGACACCCAAAAATAGCAAGGACCAATATGGCAGCAGCCATGCCACCGGTGCAGATTGGGAGCAGGAACTCATGCCAAAAAGTTGGTGTATGTTGCACTCGTCATACGCCCGAAAATGAGCAAAACAAATGCCAATTTCTACCCTTACGTTTGCTGATCTCCACATATAATCATAGGCTTTTGAGCGTAAATAATAAATATCTGGCACAATCTAATATTGCTTTAAGCTAAAGCCACTAAGTTATAATTTTTACTGAAAATTGGACAGAATTCAATCCCCAAAACGCCAACTGAAAAATCATGGCATCCCGTGCAATAATTATAGAATACATTTTTTCAGTCACTGTAAACCTGTGACCTAATTATAAACAGACAGAATCGCAGAATGCAACCCCAAAAACAGCACTAAAGTTCTTATTATCTCAAGTAACAAAAATGGAATTTGGCTTAATAAGTCACAATAAATCAACGGCCCTGTTTATAGCCAGCAAACAAGCTGCAAGAGCTCAGGCCTAGAGGCTATTGCATTCTTTACACAGTTGTGTAATAAAAGCTAGTTTTATTTATTTATTTATTTATTTAAAGGAGTCATATCATCCAGAGCTAGAAAAATCACAGCACTGAAAATCATGGCATTGTGGTCACAGATGGTGCTGCTCAGACAGCCAGCAGTCAGTTGTGGATTTGCCTTTGAAGGTGGAAATGAGATAAGAAAGCTGGATGGCAGAAATGAATCAGCAATATAGAACACGGGAGCTCTTGACACAGAGATTTTACTGAGTCATTTGAATACCATTAATCACTATGGTAACAACTTTGTCTTTTACGATTGTCATAGTATTATTAACCACTCTACCCCTCGCAACATGTTCTTAATTTGCCCATTCATTTTGTCTTGGTCCACAGTAAATAATGATGTGGAGATGCCGGTGTTGGACTGGGGTGGACAAATGTGAGAAGTCGCACAACACCAGGTTATAGTCCAACAGCTTTATTTGAAATCACAAGCTTTCGGAGCGCTGCTCCTTCGTCAGCTCCGAAAGCTTGTGATTTCAAATAAAGCTGTTGGACTATAACCTGGTGTTGTGCGACTTCTCACACAGTAAATAAAGCAGTGGCAGCACATAGGATGATGTGACAGCAGAGTTCTGGAGCAGGTTGTCTGTGATTGAGTCTTGCCAGAAACTGCATTGGCACTGCTTTAAACGTATGTATGCACTCCCATGGCTAGCCTAATCAAGAGCTATCTGGCTTGTTCCTTCTTAGCAGATGTAGTTTACTGGTGAGCAAGTATGAGGTTCTTACAGACCTTTAATTTCAATGAGATTATAAAGATTAGAGGAGCATAAGCCATGACTATTTTGCAAATCTATTAAATGTAAGATATATGTTTGAGTGAAAATTTGCAAAGATTAGTATCATAATGAGCATTAACCTATGAACCATTTGAAGTTAATTTCATTAGTATGATCCAATTCACATACTTAACAAAATATGTAATTTTTACAACAACATAAGTTCTCTTTAAGTCAAAGCAAAGATATGCACCTTTTCAGACAGCATGTTGAGATCAGAAATGAAGCTCACGATTGTTGCTTCAATGTCGTCTATCTTAAGTTTCTGTGATTCTGATTGTTTTCTCATCTCTGCAATCTGGGTCTGTATTGTAAGAAATAACAGATGGTGAATACTTTGGTACTAAGATATAAACATTGTAACCTTAGATTTTATTGGACACTTTCTAATACAATTACTCTTTAGCTGAAACAGGTGTATCAATGGTTGCAAGCAATATGTGTAGTGAGAAACTCATGTTGTAGTGTGTCTGGACACTGTCCTTTAACCACCCAACTCAAACTTTCAATGCAGCCCAAACAGATAATGATTACTCAGCATCCTAAGTAAGGCAAGGGCCAGTTTCATTCCATTTCTCACCAGTCTGTAGCACAAAATTATCCTCAGAAGTGAAACAGCAACAAAAGAGAAGGGAGTCGAATTCCCTGTTGTAACACTGGCAGGAGTCTGTTGGAATGTCTTCGAAAAAAGCCAGGACTCGAATACTCGAAGTCATCATTAGTTGGGAAGTCCTGGTTGGTCTTGTAAGAAGTGAAGCCTCTCTCTGTCTTTTACAAGGGCAACCATATACGATAATGTGGGGTTAGGGACTCCCTTGTGCTGGGGCAGGCTTGTGCTGAGGTTCTCCAAGTGGGGGGCCTGGGTACCCTCTCCCTCCCCACATAGTAGCAACCAGGCACTGGCGTTTCCAGTAGCATGGGGCAATTGGCCGTCCGCGGTGGCATGAGTGCCTGCCAGCCCCATGCAAATGAGGTGCTTCCCATTGACTTCGCAAACTCTGGTGGGTCAGTGCTGGAGGATACCAGTAGGTGAGACCCTGGTGTACCTCCTAGTACGTGCCCGACTCATTTTTGGCACCAAAAAGTATAGCAGGTTTGGACAAATTTACATCTAGTAATAGACCTGATTTGTTAATAGCAATCAGAATACAGAAAGGTATGACCAAAAAATGAAATGCATTGGCAGCTCGTGAGCTGTGGGGTGGGGTGGGGTGGGGGTGGGGTTCTATAACAGTAAATTCAATCCTCAAGATTGCTTCTTTTCATTAAGCAGCTTAATTATATTGTGTGTGCTGTTCATTACACCATTTCCTTTAATCATGTGCTCTTTTCTGTCTCAGACTGCCTTTTACAGATAGAATTTGGCCAACTCTATCCGCTAAGACTCAACAAATCCCATCTGTTGGAAGAATGTTAAAACCTTATAAAATTATATGTGGTATAAATTCCAAGTCTACTATACACCCCACTGATACAGCAGTAATAAAATACCTAATTAGCACGAAAAACTACTAAACTTCTGACTGTCTGACTCTCAGCCCTATTTGACTATTACTGCTGGCACTTACATTGAAGTGGATTGCTGTGAAATTGAATTGTTTCAAGCGGTTATTAATGGCATCTCCGGTAATAACATTTAAAACACTGGACTTAGCTTCTTCCAGTGATGATCCTGCTAATTTTATGTCTTCAATTAAGTCCCAGATACACTTATCGCATCCTGTTGAGATAATAGAACAGATACTCAATTAAAGGCAAGGGTATTAAAATGTTATCAGCAACAGCACAGGGCTTTTTCAGCTTGTTTTTCATTATCAAAGGTGATGGAACTGTAAGGTCAAAGGGAGTGCGGGCCACACAGCCAGGGCTACATTGTTGTCTATCCCCAACCCGTCCTCCTTTTGAATGTGGCTCTCCTACTAGAGGAATGTTTATTATACAGTTATACAGACCAGGACTTTGCTAGGTTCGATCTCCACTCTAGGGTAAGTTAGCTCATCTATGCTGGGTTGGTGATGGGGATAATATAATTAGGTTCAGCATCCCTGGGTTAGGGAGGGGAAAATCAGCCATGGCTCCCAGTCTTCATCATTATCAAGTGCATCTTAATGGAAATGAGCATAGGCTGATGTCAACTGAATCCTAGAATAGAATCATAGAATGGTTACAGCACAGAAGGAGGCCATTCGGCCCGTTGAGACTGTGCCGGCTCTCTGCAAGAGCACTTCAGCTAGTCCCACTCCCCCGCCCTTTCTCCGTAGCCCTGCAATTTTTTTTCCCTTCGGGTACTTATCCTATTCCCTTTTGAATGCCATGATTGAATCTGAAGTGAGAACAAGATTGCGGTTTGCTCTGAGGTCACTATAGTTGAATAGCCCGGCAACACTCACTAACTCGAATCACATTTGAATAATTGACAAGGTAGTGGAGGACGCCCAAAACAAGCAGTCAAGACTTTCAGGAAAAGGAAGGGGAAGAAAAGAAATTTAATAAATGATCTAAAATCCTATCCAGCATATATTGTTTGAAAATTGGTTCAGACTGAGTTTAGCAGTTGATCCATTGTTGCTCTGACTTGTGCCCACAATACATTTATTTATAGTTCGTTTACTTGCCACTGAAGAGAAATATCCAAAGAGATCAGATGTCATCCTAAATCTTTTCATGAATCACAGGTATTATCAATTATTTAACTTAAATTATATAGATTATTTATAATTGATGAGTCCTGATAATATACTAAGCCATAAGAGTACAGCTAAAATGGTTATTAAACATTGTAGAGCACCTGACATTTAATGATAAGGGTAAATGTTATGCATTAGAACTTGCAGCGCAGAGTTTCACATTAGAGGACTGCATATCAGCAACCTGGGCGCACAGAAGAACAGCAGCCAGAAGGTCCCAATGCTCAAAGGTCCCCTGGGTGAGTAGTTAAAACATTTTGTGCTTATTTTTTGGGGTCCTCTTCAGCTTGCTGGCAGGTTTCCCTCAGATCCTTCGGTTGGGAGTGGGGGTCCCACCAAAACTTTCCACCAGCTTCTTGGCGCACCCCTATATTGGCCAGCTCATTATCATAACTACAGGTGATGGAGACAGGGAACTCCTCCTTCTGCTTCATCAATGTGACAGATGGGCCTCTGCCTATTGCCCCAGTTATGCTGCACATTTGCCAGCAATGTGGGATATGTTTTTGCACCACTTTAATGCCAAACATGCATTATAATGCTATTCATTTTTGAGAAATGGGCAGTTTAGTGTTAGTATCAAGACCACCTGCATGACAATGTTTCCCACAGCTGCCACTGTGTGTAGGGTGCAGTTATATTGCAGCCTGCAAAACAAATTTTAAACTTGAAACAGTTGATGCGCAGTAGGTGCCTGCTCCCTTATTATCAGGTGCAGGATCTCTGTTTAATTGGGTGCAAAAGTATCTATTGTGCCCCAATTCTGTTGGTCGGGACATAGCGGCTTGGAGCCTGCAGAGAAAGTGTGCACAAGTCTCATTGAGGCCCCTTTATATATTTGAGAAGTCGCACAACACCAGATTATAATCCAACAGCTTTATTTGAAATCACAAGCTTTCGGAGCGCTGCTCCTTCGTCAGGTGAAGTGAAGAGATGCATATAGGCACAGCATATATAGTCAGTGAACACTGCCAGATGATTACAGTTAATCTTTCCAACTGCCCTTTATCACACCTCGGCAGAGAGATAATCACGGCAATCAAAGGTGTGGATGGTGTCCAAACAGGTCAGTCAGGAAAACATTACATCAAAGACAAAGACAATGGGCTGGATTTTGTCTTGGGGTTGGGTTAGGGTCGTGTAATCCGCATTTCGTGTTTCCCCCCCGACTCCAGATTAATGTGGATGCCTGATGCAATTTTCACTTAATTGGGCAATTGAGTTGGAGCATGTGGGAACCCATGAACTCATTAGTGTTTTCAGTCTGAAAGTCGCCTCTGATGATGTCATCATTGCTGACTGCCTAGTCTCAGAGACTGTTGGTGAGAGAGGACCTGCCTGGCTTTTGATGTGAGTGGACCTGGATGCAAAAATGGGGGTGGGGGGAGGGGGAAGAGAGAGAGAGAGAGAGAATGAGAGAATTTCCAAGTCCTCTCACAGCAAAGGCCAGGCAGTCTCTGAGCACATTCAATGCAGCAGCGGCGACTTTCAGACCTAATACTACTACTACCTTCATCACATCTCCGTTGTAATAGTGGACCTGCAGCTGATAGTCAGCTGTCCACTTGTGCTCCCGCCAGGTTTCACTGGAGTGTTTCACACCAGGCGTACTTCACGTCAGAAAAGGGTTAAACTAGCTAGAACGTTTCAAAATGGCATTACAGAGCCAATTTAGAGCTTGTTAAGGGCTTTAATGGCCTCTCCCGCCTCTTGGAGGCGGGACAGAGTCGGGAACCCCGCGACTGATTTTTTCAAAATTGCGTGGAGGCGGGATGGAGTCGGGATGGGGTCGGAAACCCCGACCCCGCAAATTTAACCCCCCACACGCCTCCAAACCCGACTCCATGGGTCATTCAAAATCCAGCCCAATGTGGCAGATGCTGGTGTCTGTATGGAAAACAAAAAACTTTTTTTGCTGGATATCACCGCATCTGTGTAGAGAGAACAAACCAACGACGACTCGAGTCTGGATGACTCTACGTCAGGTGGGGTTACATGTAGCATGACATGAACCCAAGATCCTGGTTGAGGCCGTCCTCATGGGTGCGGAACTTGGCTATCAGTTTCTGCTCGACGATTTTGCGTTGTCGTGTGTCTCGAAGGCCGCCTTGGAGAACGCTTACCCGAAGATCGGAGGCTGAATGTCCTTGACAGCTGAAGTGTTCCCCGACTAGGAGGGAACACTCCTGCCTGGCGATTGTTGCGCGGTGTCCGTTCATACGTTGTCGCAGTGTCTGCATGGTCTCGCCGATGTACCATGCTCCGGGGCATCCTTTCCTGCAACGTATGAGGTAGACAACGTTGGCCGAGTCACATGAGTATGTACCATGTACCTGGTGGGTGGTGTCCTCACGTGTGATGATGGTATCTGTGTTGATGATCTGGCATGTCTTGCAGAGGTTGCCGTGGCAGGGTTGTGTGGTGTCGTGGTCGCTGTTCTCCTGAAAGCTGGGTAATTTGCTGCGAACGATGGTCTGTTTGAGGTTAGGCGGCTGTTTGAAGGCGAGTAGTGGGGGCGTGGGGATGGCCTTAGCAAGGTGTTCGTCGTCATCGATGACATGTTGAAGGCTGCGAAGAACATGGCGTAGTTTCTCCGCTCCGGGGAAGTACTGGATGACGTAGGGTACTCTGTTGGTTGTGTCCCGTGTTTGTCTTCTGAGGAGGTCTATGCGATTTTTTGCTGTGGCCCGTCGGAACTGTCGATCGACGAGTCGAGCGTCATATCCCATTCTTACAAGGGAGTCTTTCAGCATCTGTAGGTGTCCATCGCGTTCCTCCTCGTCTGACCTGATAACATCAACAAGTTCCATCCAACCATCAAACTCACCATGGACTACTCCTCAGAATCGGTTTCATTCTTGGACACACGAATCTCCATCAAAGACAGACACCTCAGCACTTCACTCCACCGCAAGCCCACGGACAACCTCACGATGCTCCACTTCTCCAGCTTCCACCCTAACCACGTTAAAGAAGCCATCCCCTATGGACAAGCCCTGCGAATACACAGGTTCTGCTCAGACGAGAAGGAACGCGATGGACACCTACAGACGCTGAAAGACGCCCTCGTAAGAACGGGATATGACGCTCAACTTGTCGATCGACAGTTCCGACAGGCCACAGCGAAAAATCGCATAGACCTCCTCAGAAGACAAACACAGGACACAACCAACAGAGTACCCTACGTCGTCCAGTACTTCCCCGGAGCGGAGAAACTACGCCATGTTCTTCGCCGCCTTCAACATGTCATCGATGATGACGAACACCTCGCTAAGGCCATCCCCACGCCCCCACTACTCACCTTCAAACAGCCGCCTAACCTCAAACAGACCATCGTTCGCAGCAAATTACCCAGCTTTCAGGAGAACAGCGACCACGACACCACACAACCCTGCCACAGCAACCTCTGCAAGACGTGCCAGATCATCAACACAGATACCATCATCACACGTGAGGACACCACCCACCAGGTACATGGTACATACTCATGTGACTCGGCCAACGTTGTCTACCTCATACGTTGCAGGAAAGGATGCCCCGGAGCATGATACATCGGCGAGACCATGCAGACACTGCGACAACGTATGAACGGACACCGCACAACAATCGGCAGGCAGGAGTGTTCCCTCCCAGTCGGGGAACACTTCAGCTGTCAAGGACATTCAGCCTCCGATCTTCGGGTAAGCGTTCTCCAAGGCGGCCTTCGAGACACACGACAACGCAAAATCGTCGAGCAGAAACTGATAGCCAAGTTCTGCACCCATGAGGACGGCCTCAACCGGGATCTTGGGTTCATGTCACGCTACATGTAACCCCACCTGACGTAGAGTCATCCAGACTCGAGTCGTCGTTGGCTTGTTCTCTCTACACAGATGCGGCCGGACCTGCTGTGATATACAGCAAAAAAAGGTTTTTGTTTTCCATACAGACCCCAGCATCTGCCACATTGTCTTTGATGTAATGTTTTCCTGACTGACCTGTTTGGACACCATCCACACCTTTGATTGCCGTGATTATCTCTCTGTCGAGGTGTGATAAAGGGCAGTTGGAAAGATTAACTGTAATCATCTGGCAGTGTTCTCTGACTATATATGCTGTGCCTATATGCATCTCTTCACTTCACCTGACGAAGGAGCAGCGCTCCGAAAGCTTGTGATTTCAAATAAAGCTGTTGGACTATAACCTGGTGTTGTGCGACTTCTCACATTTGTCCAACCCAGTCCAACACCGGCATCTCCACATCATGGCCTTTATATATTGTAATTAGGCCTGCTTACCCTAATATGACTGGAGTGTTTGAGCAGCAAGGGAGGGTCTGCAGAATTTCTTTTTAATGGGTGGCTGTGACCTATTACCAGATCTCCCAGTTTGTTTCCTATTGGACTTTTGGGCCTTAAGAGACTGATTTCCTCTGCCACCATGCTCCTTTTCCCATCCCCACCCCACCCCAAGAAAATGCTTTCTTCTGAAAGAGTCAACAGCTGCTTACAGGCTGCTGGAGCTGGAAATACCACCCCACAAACCAGGCACTCTCCAAGTACATCTTGAGCAATGCTCTTGAAGCAAAAGTTAAATATTATATTGAGCTGACCTCACATTATGGGGTGAGTTCACTTCCTTTGTGGGCCCAGTACATGGAGTGTTTCTGGAGCTGCACTCCCAGCACTGTGTAGCTGCGATCACATTATCAGCCCTATAACGTCGAAACGTACTTGCACAGCATCCGCATTGCCTTTGACCTTCTAATGTTAGAAGATAAGAGATTTCTCCAGCAGCTAGAGTCCGATGAACAGAATGGCATGCCCCTGTTTAGTATGTATGCATAGAGTTCTATTTTACCTGATTCAAGAATAGTGTTAGCAAGCAGTATACTCGTTTGCCAGTTCATGAGAAATGCACTAGAAAACTTGGTGCAGTGTTACTGGAGCATTAGAATAGCAAGACAAGGGGTTATAGTTACAATCCCCTTTGTGGTGAATTCCAAATCTAAGCTATGTAGTTAAGAAAAACACAAAGCGAAGGTCAACTCTCTATGGCAAGACTAAAAGGATAAATATGGCTTAATGCTGTATTTTCTCCTTGAACTAATGCAAAAATTTTATAAAGTACAAATTGTCCAAAAATAAGCTGCAAAATATTCAATATTTTCAATTCAGTGTAAAAGTTTTTTTCTATATTTTTGTTACTAATAACATGCTATATGCCAAAAGATAAAACACTCTAGTCATTATTAATCAGTAGCATTTCTTTTGGGAAACTTTTGGAAAAATACAACCCAACCCTTTCTTTAGGCACTTGACAAACTCCTTACAGACATTTAACTAGCATTCCATTCAAATGTTTGAATACTGATACCTGTAATTGCCAAGCTTCTGTATTTCATATTCTCTTATTTGAGACTATGGGTTGGATTTTCATTGACCCATCGAGGCGGGTTTGGAGGCGTGTGGGGGGTTAAAATTGCAAAAACTTGCGGGCGGGCACAAGCCCGCCTCCATCCCGCCTCCACACAATTTTCATTAAATCGTGTCTGCTGGTCCCGACTCCGTCCCGCCTCTAAGAGGCGGGATAGGCTGTTAAGTCCCTTAACAAGCACTAAATTGCCATTTTGAAAGGCCTTTGTGATTTTAACCCTTTTTCTACATGAAGCGCACGCCTGTTCTGAACCACGAATGTGAAACCTGGCGGGAGCACATTTGGCTGGCTGGATGGATGGATGGATGAATGATCTGGGTGTGATGGTGGATGGGAGACATATCTGGGAGTGGTGGTGCAAAAATATCTGGGAGCAGACTTGGGGCTGCTGCTGCTCATTTTGCATCCAGGTCCTCTCACAGCAAAGGCCAGGCAGTCTTTGCAGACCTTCAATGCAGCAGCAATGATGACATCATCAGAGGCGACTTTCAGACTGAAAACACTAATTGGGTCATGGGTTCCCACATGCTGGAACTCAATTGCCCAATTAGGTGAAAATCGCATCAATCTCCCACATCCAATTGCAGTCGGGTGGATAACACGAAAAGTGGATGACACGACCCCAACCCACCCCAGTATCAAAATCCAGCCCTAATTTTTACTTTAAATGGCTTAGAATTTGAGACACCCACACTGGCCTCATTACATATTTGCCGTGCTTGGAATAGACTTCTGGCTTCGGTATAAAGAATGGCTTGGGCCTGAAAGAGGTGTATGAATTTCAGGCGTAGATAATTGTTGGGATAATCACATCACTTATTTAAGTACACTACCAAATGTCATGATTGGTGGATCAGTTCTGAAAGTGCCAAGCCAATAGAATTCACTGGAAAAGGAGCCACACAGTTGTATTGCGGGTTGTCACTGGCTGCAGAAGCAGGGATGGCATGGGTTATCCTATTTTAACTTAACAAAGTTGTAGGAAAGCACAGCCAGGGTTCAGTGGGGTCATCTGGAATTATGGTTGAAGGGCTTAGCTGAATGAAGGTACTTACTGACAACTGAGCAGTCAGTTGGGGACTCAGTGGGTGCTGACAGGCATTCTCCTGTCTCACTGTCACAGTGCCCTTCACATTCGCACCCTGCAGACGAGAGAAACAAGTGAATTTCTGAAACTATAACGTGGACTTTATCAGAATTATTTTGTTTGGACTAAGAAATGCATGCAACGTCTTTATTAAACAGTGCAATGAAATATATTAAGTTCTGTTTCTGTATGAGTTAATAATAATGTTTGCAAATACACAGAACCTTATCGGATCAAGATATCTCAACGAGCTTCACACAATGGATTACTTTTGAACTGCTTCTACAAGAGCTCACTTTAAACTCTTTTCTTTCTCCTTTTTTACTTCCTTCCTTCTCTTGTTTTTTTTTGCACATTGGTATTTCCATTAAAGCCTTTCTCTTTCTCTCTTTCGCCTAAATTTAGTGCATTGAACTTACTCTGGCAGCCATTCAGTCCGTAGTTCCAGAAGCCGTACAGACACCGGTCACAGCGCTTGCCTGTGACTCCGGGTAGGCATGTGCACCGTCCACTCAAAGGGTCACAATATTCATCCTTGGAAGCTAGAGCACACTCGCATCTCAAACATCCAGAACAACTGCTGTATCCATAGTAACCAATCTGCAAAGAAGGAACCAATTATAAAACAGTTGAAAACACTGATATTGTTAACTGTAGATTTGAATTTATTAACCTGAGCTAGATTTTTTGTTTAAAAAAAGTGGTAATTTTGTGCAGGGTATTTCCTGATCCAATTGCTTCAACTATTTTCTATGAAACACTACTTGGACTCATTTTCTTCAGTGATGTTACTCTCCATTTGGACAGTAGCAGCCATGATTTAAGATACAGAAGTCCAACAATGTTCCTTTTTTTCTATACCTATGGCCATTATGTGATACAAAGGGGCCTTAATTTAAAATGCTTTCAGCATTAAATGATTTTTTCCCCCAAAATTGGCAGCCCTTTAATTTGTCAATTTATGATATATTAAAAATGGTAAGTGGTTGCAACATTCTGTAGGTGATTCTGTGAGGGTCACATTATCTAACCCATGATGTACAGTGGGACTGCCTCACTGTACTGTCTTACCCCCATCCCCCGGCCTCCAGTCAGTTGGAGGTACCTTCAATTCTTAAGCTTTACAATTATCCCTTCATTTGGTGAGCACTGAAACCTCCTCTTCACCTGAATTATAAAAAAAGCACCAAAAAAAAATTAAATACCCTCAGTGCCAACATTTTAGGTGAAATGGAACTCAGAAGCATGAGTAACTTTTATGAGCACAGCCACATCTAAATGACCTGGACATAAACCACTGTTTTGTGGTAGTAAAATGGTATGTAGGAAGTACTCTGCTCTCAGCCAAAGCAACCTTCCTTTGCCCCCATTTAGATTCAAAGCACCCCTTGCACCACCACCCCCGCAGAGGGCAGGAAAGTGGGCCTTCTGCCCAGGCCTCCTTTCCCAATGAGAGGATTATCTGGGTCTGATGAAACATGTTGGACGCCCCTCCCTTACATGTTGAAGAAAATTCTGTGTCCGATCCAGCGAAGGGAACCCATACCCCACCCCACCCCGAGACAGTTTCTAGGCCTTTGCTCCACTGCATCTCTCTCCTGTTCCTCCCTTCCATCCTGCCTCTTATCTTCCACCTCCCCTCCCATTTCCTCTCTCCCTCACCCCTCCCTGTCTTCCATCTCCCATTCGCCTTCCCATATTCTCCTCCCCTTTTCCTCTCCCCTTGACCCCTCATCTTTCCTTCTCCGCACATCTCCTCCTCACCATACTCACCTCCTCTCTCCCCCTCCTCCCATTTCCCCTATTTGACTCCAATTATCTCCTAGCCCTCTAACCCTGCTTGACTTGAAAACTGTCCTTGGCCTTGACTCCACCTGCAATGCCATGGGAGATTGATTAGTTATCCTATATTATCACATCCAATGGTCCAACATTATTTGATACACTCACCTCACAGTGGTCACAGAAGGCTCCTGCTACTCCTGGCTTACAGCGACACTGTCCGGTTACATGATCACACTCATTCGTGCCACATTTCTGACAGGAGCAGTCTTTGAGAAAACAGAGATATCTTTTTAAATTCCGAAGTAATTTACAATCTACATCAATTAATGGAGAACTGGCAACTTTTGAGTCATTCATGAAAAACAAGCTTCTGCGGTAGCAGACATTGGCCCAGAGTTAACCTGAATTGTACTTACGCTGAAATTACACTCAAATTTACACTGGCCAGACATCCTGCCAAGAACTTGTGGCCAAATTTCCTGCACAGGTCATTTGCCTACACTGGAATGTAAAAACCAGCATAAAATAAGTGCAAATGCAGCGCCGCCAATAGGAGTAATGAGTGGACTGTTGTCTTTTATTATTGCGCCTGGTTCTCAGAGCCCCTCTTGCCTTTCCTACTCCCCTTCCTCTCCATTATTATGCAGAACTGGGGGTATGGCCATTAAGAAGGGCAGTCTCACTGCTTCGCTGCTTAGTCCTTCTGAACGTGTGGGGGTGGAGAATGAGGGTCGCTTGTACCAATGTTTCAGCGTAAAACTAGCGCAAATCAGTTATGTGCAAATTTCCTTGCACCAAAAACATAATGGCCCAAGTTTTCCGGGGCCTATGACCGCGTACGGTGCGTACGTGGCTGTTAGTGGCCCACAAGTTTCAGGTCTACACATGCGCTGCACAAGCGCGAAAACCCGGAACTTGTGATCTGTTAAGAATCTTCTCGACAGATCCTCCGCATCCCCGGGAATTGGACATCCGCTGGCGGAGAGTTGGGCTATTTGCCCAACTCTTGCCCAGCGAATGCCCGTGAAACTCTTACGCCTGGTAAAAGCAGGTGCAAGGCCTTCTTTTACTAGTGTAAGGGTGAAAATAAATATTAAAATAAAATTTATTAAATCATTTAACATTCAAAAACCTGTAAAATGAGTTTGTGTTATTTTTGGCCCCTTGAAAAATGTTTAAATTAAAAAAAAATCTTTTTGTTTTAAACGTTTAATCAAATTGTATTTTAATTAATTTTAAACATGTAATGATTTTTTTTATTGCAGTGCTGTTAAAATATATTTTTTGGGTGATTTCTATTAAGCTTATGGGGATTCCGTACGTAAATGGAATTCTCATAAGCATAATGGGAATCCCCCTTTCGGATTGGTTGGACCGGCCCACGTGATCCCAGGGACGCTTGTGAACCACATCCGCCCCTGGGATACGTGGGCCTTTACGCAAGCCTACACCTGCAGGCCCAGGAGCGCGAGTCTCTGTGGGTCCAGGACCATCCGACCGCAAGTTCAGGCCCAATGACGCCATAGTTAGGCCAAAACTTTCCAGCAAATTCTGGATTATTATATCTGCTGCAATGCCACATTACAAGGCATCTAAAATTATTTAGAAAGACTTGCATTGACATAGCACTTTTCACTTCTCTCAGGATGCCCCAAAGCACCTCACAATTAATTATTTTGAAACAAACAGTTGCAATGTAGGGGGATGCAGCAGTTATATTGCACACAAGATCCCACTAACAATAATGAGTTCAATTCAGTTCACATTTTTGGTGGTGTTGGTCCAAGGAAGAACACTGGAAATATTATTTTCACATAGTACCATGGGATCTTTAATGTCCACCTGAATCAGCAGACAGGCCTCAATTTCACCCAAGCGACAGAAGCACTAACATTGGAGCACTCTCTCAGTACTGCACTGAAACGTTAGCCTAAATTATGTGCTCAATTCCTAGAGTGGGGCTTTAATCCACATAGTTCTGACACAAAGGAGGGTGTGCGACCAATTGAGCCAAATGTATGATTACGGGTGAGTTCTCTGAATGTGCACTCCCAGTGTGGAGAATTGCAGGTTAGCAGCACATATTAGGAGCTCGATGGTGCACTCCCCATGATTCTCCATCTATTAAAATGAAAGCACTTGAACAATCTTGTTTCTCTTTCTCAGAATTTTTTAGAAATGTTTTCTGAATGCTAGCTACTTTAGGGAAAGCTCCACCTGCTTTTAATTTCCACTGTAACTGTTGTTTGAAATTATGTAATTGGACCATTCACTAATGTAATGGAGCATATGAAAAGGGGATGGGATTCTGATCTTGATCAGAGTACTCATGGGAGCATTTTTAGAATTGAATTCATTATGGCAGTGTTCAAACAGGATATTTAACAGAAGAAACTGAACTAAAGCAAAGTGAATGACGAGGAGGTTTTGTGAGTATGCATTAAAGGAATGACATTATTTTCAAAAGTGTCTTGTATTTTAAAAATTCCACAGCTGAACTTCCCATTGGCTCTGCTTTAATTCTTCAAACTACATTTTTGAGCAGTTTCAAAGGTACAGTCCAAATCAAAAGGGTCTACTTCATTTGTGACTGAGTATCCACAATAAATATCAAATTACACATCATGTTTCAGGATTTTGTTATCATTTATTTTCCACAGAAAGGATTTGGAAATGGTTGTGTTGTGAAGTAATATGTTCTCACACAAAAGGTGATTAAAATGTTGTTGAGGTAGGCTTTAAACTTGTTTCTCCATATACTGTAAATAGTAAGCAATTTGTTAGCCTGTCTCTGTAATTGATATATATCCCAAATGCATTGTGGTGGGAGGTCCCTGGTCCCAGGCACTCAACAGGGATTATCTAGTTTAGACCTTCCCCTCAGGTTATGAACACAGGGAGATAAAAGATAGGGACACAAAGTCAGTCAGGTTTTCATTCAGAGAGCTACAGCAACAAGCTTTTGCTAGACTCAGAAGTGGGGAAGCATAGAACTTTTATTCTTTTGTACTATTGCATGAAGAGAAACTGTATTGATTGAACTAAGTGAATAAGAACATAAGAACATAATAAATAGGAGCAGGAGTAGGTGATTTGGCCCTTTTGAGCCTGCTCTGCCATTCAATAAGATCATGGCTGATCTTCTACCTCATCTCCACTTTCCTGCACTATCCCCATATCCCTTGATTCCCTTAATATCCAAAAATCTATCGATCTCTGTCTTGAATATACTCAACGACTGAGCCTTTGCAGCCTTCTGGGGTAGAGAATTCCAAAGATTTACCACCCTCTGAGTGAAGAAATTTCTCCTCCTCTCAGTCCTAAATGGCCAATCCCTTATTCTGAGACTGTGACCCCTGGTTCTAGACTCCCCAGCCAGGGGAAACATCCTCCCTGCTTCTACCCTGTAAAGCCCTGTAAGAATTTTGTATGTTTCAATGAGATCACCTCTCATTCTTCTAAACTCTAGAGAATATAGGCCTAGTCTACTCAATCTCTCCTCATAGGACAATCCCCCATCTCAGGAACCAGTCTGGTGAACCTTCGTTGCACTCCCTCTATGGCAAGGAGACCAAAACTGTACACAATACTCCAGGTGTGGTCTCACCAGGGCGCTATATAATTGCAGTAAGACCTCTTTACTCTTATACTCAAATCCTCTTGTAATAAAGACCAACATACCATTTGTTTTCCTAATTGCTTGCTGTACCTGCATGTTAACTTTTAGTGATTCATGTACAAGGACACCCACGTTCCTCTGAACACCAACATTTCCCAATCTCTCACCGTTTAAAAAATACACTGCTTTTCTATTTTTCCTACCAAAGTGGATAACTTCACATTTCTCCACATTATATTCCATTTGCCATGTTTTTGCCCACTCATTTAGCCTGTCTATATCCCCTTGAAGCCTCCTTGCATCCTCCTCACAACTTACAGTCCCACCCAGCTTTGTATTCAATCATCTATCACATGTTATGTTTATTTGCGATGAATTAAAACAGTTTAATTAAATAGTCATTTGTGTAGAAATAGCTGTTGACTTGGATTACATTATTTAAATTAATGATATAATGGTAAATGTTTTTCCTTGATAATACAAAAGGGCTTTAACATTCCGGTTGACAGGTTGTATGAGCAGGTTATCCAGTTGGTTTGGCGAAGACGAATGAGCATTTAAAAATGTTTTTTTTAAAGTTTAGCTCAGCATGGGGATAGATTCATATTCGGGCACAGAGATGAAAAACTAGTGAACTAATCACAATGGAACCCAAGTCACCCTTATAGTTTCCTATATGAATACTTAATAGTGCCGCTTTGGTCCCTGGCTATTCACGAAGAGTATGACTAGCTCCCTTGATTGTTGCTCCCCTCACATAGTGTTCTCACCATATTTCCACAAGAAGACTTTCCTTGATTATATAACCTACCATTTAAAGCTCATAACTAGTACCTTGCTTCCACCAGAAATTTGATTAAGCATCCTCAGACAAAATGATTAGGAAAAGGCCATTAGAGGGGGAAAAAGATCGAGGTTTATTTTCTTAAAAAGATGAGAACAGTAGTCAGCATACTAAAATTCTAAATCTAAACACAGTTGTGGAATTTTATATTCTGAGCCTGAAAGTGTGTTCATTTTCCTTATTAGAAAATCAGACTCTAATTTCTAAAATGATGCTTTTCTCATTTGGCCCATACATACACGTCACTTTTGGTAATTAAGTACACATTATCAACTTGGAACTAAATGGATTAAAAATGTTTATTGTCCATTCTGTTTTACTCTGAAGGTCTCCAACTGCATTTGGAAGTTACTATGCATATTGAACAACTATTTAAATGGATGTACACACCTGTGCAGTTTTTAGCATTGACGGCATTTCCATAGTAACCTGGAGCACAGCGTTCACAGTGGGTACCTGTTGTATTTCGCAGACAATTGCGGCAAAACCCAGTTACCTCATTGCAGTCATCAAATATTAGATTGGGATCGGAGTTACCATTGCAGTTACATTTTCTGCAACTGCTTCCGAAGAGCAAAGGTGTTCCAAAGTAGCCAGGTGCACATCTGGAATAAACAAGCATCCTTTTAAACCACGAACAATGCATTTCCTTTTTTGTGATACAGATGTGGTCTTCCATATTTGGGAGATAATTACTTTGCTAAAAACTTTTGCATTTTTTGAGGCTGGTCTTATTAAAATGAGGATTGCCATTACTGGGAAATGGAACATTTTCTACTTTTGTACTGAATGCCATCATGAAGTACTCCCAGGCCAACTACAGTATGGTTTGCATGCAAGGTAAAGCTCCCTCTACACTACCAAGACAATGTTCTCATAGCCTACCTCCAGAATATGTGGAATAAAATGATTTTGGCCCAAAAATTGCTGTCAAAATAATGGCGAGGCTAATAGCGCTCGCCGTTATTTATGCGCAAATGCCACAGATATAGACAGGTGAGGGAAGATGTGCGATTAAATGCGGAAATCAAAAAGTTGCTGCTCAAGATGTGCCACTCCTTGTTAGCTTCGCGAAAATGCCATCTCGCTGTCTGGGTCCCCATTCAAATGAATTGAATGGCATGAAGTTCCTGTATTTGCATGGTAGTTACAAACTAAACTCACCACAGAAAGTTGGGGCTTGTCCATTTCAGTCTAAATACCCTTTCAATATCATCATAAGTGTTAATTACTGCCAGTCAACCACTCTGGCACCGAAAAGTTACGATTACAAGTGTGGCATCTCATTCCTTCAGGTTTTAATTGTTGTTGGAGATTAAAATAAAACTAAATATTAAATTTATTTTTTTACTTTTTCTTTCTGTCTCTCTCTCTCTTAATCCAATATTTCTTCCCCTCTCTTTATTTTGCTTTCTGTACCTGATTTGACATGGAATTCACCCACTCTAACTTACACTTCCTAGATGCTGCAGGATATTGGATATTCAGGTCTAAATTCTCCAATCATTGAGGGTAATTGTCATCTTCAGTGCTTGAGCAGCAAACTGACAGAGTGGATCGCCTGCCCACCCATTATATAACCGGCCCGATTTTCATTTGAATTGGAAATGAAAAGCAAGCGAATGCAAGCAAGACGCAACATCACTAAAACAGATTAACTGGTCATTATCACATTGCTGTTTGTGGGAGCTTGCTGAGCACAAATTAATTGCCACGTTTCCTACATTACATCAGTGACTACACTTCAAAAGTACTTCATTGGCTGTAAAGTGCTTTGGGATGCCCTGTGGTCATAAAAGGTGCTATATAATCATAGAATCATGGAACGGTTATAGCGCGGAAGAAGGCCATTCAGCCCGTCAAGCTGGTGCCGACTCTCAGCTAGTCCCACTCCCCAGCCCTTTCCCCGTAGCCCTGCAAAATGTTTTCCTTCAGATACTTATCCAACTCCTTTTTGAAAGATAAGATTGCGTCTGCCTCCATCACCCTTTCAGGCAGTGCATTCTAGATCTTAACCACTCACTGCGTAAAAAAGCTTTTTCTTATGTCACCTCTGGTTCTTTTGACAATCACCTTAAATCTGTGTCCTCTGGTTCTCGACCCTTCTGCCAGTTTTTTTTTTCTATAACGACATGCGATCCACTCCGTCAGTTTACCACCCATGCGGTGAAGATGACAATTTCCCCCAATAAGTCAGAACCAAAAATATCCAGCCAATTGACTGGACAATCCAAACCGAAGTTTAACATGATAAGTCCATGAGGGAGAAAGGAATAAAATAATATGTTCAGAAAAAGCTGGAAATACTCAGCAGGTCAGGCAGCATCTGAGATGATGGAAGGCGGGAGGAGGTTCGTGTGGATCATAAACACTGGCACATACCTGTTGGGCCGAATGGCCTGTTTCTGTGCTGCAAATACTATGTAATACTATATAATATGTGAGGCAGCACCACTGATATTCCAACCTCTAGACAGTTCAACAATATGAATCCAGCAAGCCCTGTGGAGCTCCCAGATTTTAAAATACAGTTTTACTATCACATAAAATTTAATGAAAAGAACAAAAGAAAAAATACTGACCTTTCACATCTGGGTCCAGCATAATTTTCCTGACAAACACAACGCAATTTGTCAGCTTTAATTCTACAGGAAATAGCAAAACTGAAAAATGGAAAGAAAAAACAAAAAAAAATGTAATCATTTTCTGTTTATAGCAGTTTTAAAGTCCCCCCCCCCCCCCCCCCCCCCCCATTCTGGCCATATTCTATGTTACATTAGACCAGGCTTAACATTATGATATTCAATGGCTGCACTTATTAATATGTGAAATCAGTGTGATGCTACTTTGGTGAACTACTCCTTTATAAGGAACAAAGGGCAATAATTCTTCTATATAAAACAAGCTATTTATAACTGATTTGATCATTACAAATTAGAATCTCTTCACTTACATCTCAAAGTCTAGAAACTGAAAATAGCGCTCTAATAATTTTCAAGTTTTCTATTGCCATCTTTGCCTTACATGGAAACACTTCAAAACATAAACTTTGTCATTTGATCTGAGACTACTTCAAGGACACAAGAGTGGAACTTTACAATACAGAAAATAAGGATATACAAATGAGACCACTCTGGCTCACTGAAGTCCCACTGTCACACAGGTCATGTTTCAGGATTCAATATTACCCTTTTCAAAACCAATATACAGCTATTATCTCCTGAATTCAGTACCTGTAAAATTCAATTCTTAATTCCTACCAGGTGATGGTCAGTTCTATAGGGTAGGACTTCCAATTAATGAAGTTCACATATGATTGCTTAACATGTTAATGCTTCATTCCTTTTTGTGCCATTTTTATGCAGGCCTTCACTTGTTTATCTTAAACAAGCTTACATGAACTTTGGTGTTTGGAAGGTCTAAAAACAAACAGCCTTACATGCTATTTGAGTACAAAAATACCTTCTCAGTCCCGAGACCTACATGAAATTTTATTTGATTCTTTCATTACATACATCAGATCTACTCTACATAGGTTATTTACTACAGACTACACCACTTTCTGATGCATCCAACAAATGCAGAACTGCAGTTAATAAATCTCTGCTTTTTCCAACTTACTTGTTTGAAGGTACACTTAGAGGGCAAGGACACGGCTGGCAAGATTTATAATGGCCCTGGACGACATCACCAATATATCCGTCAAGACATTTTTCACAGTGGTCCCCAGTTGTGTTATTCTGACAGTCCTGAAATACAAAGTGATAAATTATTCAGATTTCATCATTTACTGGGTAAAAGATAGCAATCGAGTTCCAAAAGCAGCGAAAGTAACTTTTCCCTTTGTAATATTTATTTTAAGTTGACATTTTCAAACCAACATGAATAAATTATTCATGGACTACCAGTAAGAGTGTCTGATGCATGTGATGCACAGATTTCCGGCTTCTTATTTTTACAGGGTTATGTTTCTGTTAAGTACATTTGCTTTCTTTATAAGCAACCTTCTTCCAGCGTTGGTACAGATTCATGCAACCATAAAGGCACACTATTTTGAGAAAAAATATTTGGCAAACATTTTTAGATTGTGGAGGGACAAAGCCATGTACCCCAACGTTATTATGTGCAAGATATATGATGACCCGTTTTAGTCCAATTTACATAATCAGTTATCTGTTTGCAAACAGAATGAAAAAAAAAGTTGCTCACTTTCAGCTGAAGATTACGCTCCTTTAAGGTGACAAGTAACCTATCCCACTAATGACCCCTAGACGTTGCCCTGATTATATTGCTCCCCATTGAAGTGTGATGGCAGTTATAATGTGCTTGTCTGAGGGCTGCTGATTTTGCTTGATTTCAATAGTGCAGCGTTAACAGCTCCTCAGTCTATCCAGATCAAAGTCTCCATCTGGCGACACTTCAACAGTAGAGTCCTGATACTTGTAATTGTGAAATTACCTTTGTTGTTGTGTAAAGGGGTCTTCATTACTGAGCCAATTAATCTGTTGGTGCAGTGCTTTATTTTCTTGTATACAACATTTGAAGTCTTATGGAAGCTTTTACAAATGCTGTACAGAAAAAAATAAAGCATTGAGTTGAAAAATTAATTGTTGTAGAGATTATAAAAGTGCTTTATTTATTGCAGATTATTGATTTGATGGTAAAAGTTGCTTTTTCATCAATAGTCTTTTGATAGTCAGAAAATAAATACTCTATTGCATAGCACAGTGACCGAATTCACAGAGCATATCTATGGAAATTAAATGGACTCTTGTTTATGCCATGGTCCATTTTGTAAGTTTTTTTTCGAGCTATTGGCATATTATAAAGATAGTGGACAGCATTTCAAATCATTATAATGTGATGGGGGTAAGATAATGGATCAGTTTGTATCAGTAGCACTGATTCTTAAACCTAGAACTTCATGAATCAGGGTTATCTGCAGTACCATTCAACAAAGATCACTTTGGCTTCTCATAATGCTTAATATTGTACTTATATCATGCATGAGTCAGGTATCATTTTAAGATACAACTGGAACAAAAGCACAGGAACCTCCATGGCATATTCTGGTGATGTGACCAGCTTAACACGTTTTATCTACCAAAATGCATTTTCACTTTATTTAGGGTGGGATAGATGAAATGAACTGCCAATGGTACTGGTGCTTTATTATGACCTCATATGTGTGGAAATATGGGCCTGGAGTTTCCGCTTGGTTGCGCTGGTTTTTTCAGCCTAGAAGATTTGTTTTTTTTGGTGAATCACGGTTAAACTCTAGCAGGGATATTCCCTTCAACTTCACACAAAAAAGATTGAATGTAAAACAAGTATGTTCTCTTAACAACCACACTGTCAACAAGGAAGATGATGTGAATATTTACAACAGGCATTTCCATGACAATAACAAACCTAAGAATTCTTTACACTGTTTTAGGAAGATGTCACATCCTCTCCGATTTCACGGTATCACTACATGCTGTATCACCTCATTGTGGGATGAATTCACCACTCTTTTACTTCAATCTTCCAAACAATTCTATTCTCCATGTTTGGTTTGGTTATATCAATAGTATATAGAGAAAGTGCCTTGATTACATAGGATTACATAATATATACAGCACAGAAACAGGCGATTCAGCCCAACCAGTCCATGCCGGCATTTATGCTCCACTCGAGCCTCCTCCCATCTTTCCTCATCTAACTATCAGCATAACCCTCTATGCCCTTCTCCCTCATATGCTTATCTAGCCTCCCCTTAAATGCATCTATACTATTCGCTTCAACTACTCCCTGTGGTAGCGAGTTCCACATTCTCACAACTTTCTGGGAAAAGAAGTTTCTTCTGAATTCCCTATTTGATTTCTTGGTGACTATCTTATATTGATGGCCTCTAGTTATGCTCTTCCCCACAAGTGGAAACACTCTCTGTGTGTCTACTCTATCAAAACCTTTCATAATTTTAAGACCTCTATTAGGTCACCCTCAGCCTTCTCTTTTCAAGAGAAAAGAGACCCAGCCTGTTCATCCTTTCCTGATAGGGATAACCTCGCATTTCTGGTATCATCCTTGTAAATCTTTGTTGCACCTTCTCCAGTGCCTCTATATCCTTTTTATAATATGGCGACCAAGTGTGGTCTAACCAAGGTTCAATACAAATTTAGCATAACTTCTCTACTTTTCAATTCTATCCCTCTAGAAATAAACTCTAGTGCTTGATTTGTTGTAATGTTTGGATTCATTACTCGTATTATTCAATATGCTCTGTCTCCTGAATAAACAAATTTAACAGATTCTTCTATATCTTTAAAAAAATTAATTCTCGGGCTGTAATTACCCATCCCTAGTTGCCCTGAGAAGGTGGTGGTTGGCCATTTTCTTGAACCACTGCAGTCAGTGTAGTGAAAGTACTCCCACAATGCTGTTAGGTAGGAAGTTCCACTATTTGACCCAGCAATGATGAAGGAACGGTGATAAATATCCAAGTCAAGATGGCATGCAACTTGGAGGGGAACTTGGAGGTGATGGTATTCCCATGCACCTGCTGCCCTTGTCCTTCTAGGTGGTGACTGAAGCAGCTTGGTGAGTTGCTGCTGTGCATCCTGGAGATAGTACACACTGCAGCTACAATGGAGGTTTAGGCTAGTGGATGAGGTTCTGATCAAACCGATTGCTTTACCCTGAATGGTGTTGAGCTCTGGAGTGCTGTTGGAGCTCCACCCATCCAGGCAACTGGAGAGCATTCCGTCAAACTCCTTGCTTGTGCCTTGTAGGTTGGGGAAAGGCAATTGGGAGTCAGGAGGTGACCTACTTACTGCAAAATACCCAATGTCTGACCTGCTCTGTATTTATGTGGCTAGTCCAGTTGAATTTCTGGTCAATGGAAACCCCCAGGAGATTGATGGTATGGGACATGGTGATGGTTATGCCATTAAATGTCTAGTGGTTAGGCTCTCTCTTGTTAGAGATGGTCATTGCCTGGCGTGTCGCATGAATGTTGCTTGCCACTTATCAGCCCAAGCCTGGAATTTATCCAGGTCTGCTTATTCATGCGGGCATGGACTGCACCATTATCTGAGGAACTGCAAATAGAGCTGAATACTGTGCAATCCTCAGCAAATAGCCTCACTTCTGACCTTATGGTGGAAGGAAAGTCATTGATGAAGCAGCTGAAGATAGTTGGGCCAAGGACACTGGCCTGAGGAACTCCTGCAGTAGTTCCTGGGGTTGAGATTATTAGCCTCCGACAACTACTACCATCATCCTTTGTGCCAGGTATGACTCCAGCCACTGGTGAGTTTTCCCCCGATCCACATTGACTTCAGTTTTACTAGGGCCCGAAAAATGGGCACACTGCGGACCAATTTCTAGATGATAATTTCTTGGGGTAAAAATTGAGTCGCGCCCCATTTGGGGCGCTAACCTCGCCGGGGCGCGACTTTTAGCGCCCCGAAAAAATTAGCGGCCCCGCGCCGGAACTTCAGTGGTTGCGCCCCAAGAGGGAAGCGGGGCGCCACTGGAAGCACCCCGCATCCCTCTTGGGGCGCTGCGAGTGAATATCCTGGCGCTACGTGCCGCAGCGCCACGGCACGTCGCGCCGCGGTATTGCAGGCCTTCCTCCCCTTCTTAAAGGGGAGGGACCCTGCGCAGCGCGAACCGGGGCCCAGCTGGGCCCCCAGGGATCGGGAGTGCCGGCAAAAGAGCCCGGCACTCAAGAGAAGTGCCGGGCTCTTGGAGCGCAGCCGGCACTTCACGGTGGGGGGGCTTCACGGGGGCCGGGGACAGCAACGGGGGCAGGTGCTGGCAGGCGGCCAGCAACAAAAATGGCCGCCTGCCACCTCCCCTTTAAATATCGCCGCCCCGGCCGCACGTACGCCTCCCTGAACCCGTCGGACATAGCGTCTGGCGGTAAATCAGGGGGCGCGACTGAAGATCACGGCCGGGGCGCGAGTGGGGTGCTGCGCACGGCGATGACGTCATCGCCGGCGGCGCAGCGCCACAGGGCGCTACCGGCTGCCGCCGCCGCTAACCTCCCACTAAATTTTTCGGGAGGCGTGGGCGGCGCTGCGCCCGGGCGTTAGCTGCTTTACGCCCCATTAGCGCCCTCTTAAGGCGCTAACGGGAGGCGCAAGCAGCTGAATTTTTCCCCCCTTAAGTTTAATAATAATAATAATTCGAAGTGTCACACATTAATTCATGGTGATTTTATGAATATTTCTGCCCACTTTGTGTCGTTGCCCTATCCTCTGTAACATGACTCTGACTCTCAAGGGTGGAACTCCATTTACTGAATTCGCCAATAGTACTCAGCGTCTTGGTCATGGCGTTTTAGTGTCTTGTCTGGGTTCATGATAATCTTGCACTATGTTCGTCTGAAAACATAATGGGAAATAAATTCGGGGGCGCCGCCTCACCCACACTCAAATGGTAAGGTCCGAGGAGCTCCGGATTTGGGGCCTCAGACCTCATCATAATGTAGATGGTGCTGTGGTAGTTGCCGCACAGGTTAGTGCTCCAATTTCCAGGTAAGCGATCGAGTTGGATTGCGGCGGTCCGGACGAGGAACGGTGGGCCTCGGAGTCCTTGATCGGGGTACAGTGGGTCATTGAGCAGGAAGATCGCAGGCTTTGGGAGTACTGTTCGGGGGTTGGGAGTGCTGTCAGGGGTCGGGTAGGGAGATCTCAGGCCTGTGTGCTGTTGAGGGGTTGGGATTGCTATCAGGGGGGCTAGGAGGTCGGGGTCGGGGCTGGGAGATCGGGGGGAGGGTGGAGCCTGGAGGTCAGGGTCGGGAGGAAGGGCGGAGATCTCGGGACTGGGAGCGGCGGTGGTTATGGTCAGTCCTTACCTCTTTTACTTATGTGGTGTTTAGAGTTGGTTTCCCTGGAGGCAACCAGCACTGGCGCTGGCTGCTTCAGGGCAAACCAAAATCGCAGCAGGGACCAGAAGCAGGTGTTAGACCCCTTATTTGCAAATGGACTATTGCCTGCTGCAGACGTGGCTAAAGGATGCCTCTTGTTTGTCCTTTACCAAGATGATGTCCTGCACATTTCCCGTCGGAAGTGTGCGAGCATCTCGGACACAATTTTCGATACTTATGTGGCCACCTGGTGCCTGAAAAATGGGCGCTACATGGCCCAATTTAGCCCCCATTACTTTCCATAAATGGTTCCACCGGCTGCAGAGTGAATCCACAGTTTAATGCTGTGCAAGTGTTAATAAATGCTTAAAAACACAATGCCCTTTTTAGTCAGTGAAAATAATAGAATCTTGCCGCACAGAAGAGGCAATCCAGTCCCTCCTATGTTAGCAGTTCTCAGAAAGACCTATCCACTTAGCTCCGTTCCCAGCCCTTTCCCCATAATCTTTTTTTCCCAAATATTTATCCATTTCCCTTTTAAAAGCTATAATGGATTCTGCTATCACCACTGTATATGGTAGGGTATTCCTTGCCTAACTTCTGCCTTTGATTATTTGATGATCTTAAATGTATTCGCTCTGGCTCCTGATGTACTTTATCAAAGTCTTTTATAATTTTAAACACCTCTAGCAATCTCCTCTTAATCTTCTCTTGTCCGAATGAAAAGGGGCTCAGTTTTTCTAATCTTTCCTCATAACTAAAGCCTCTCATCCCCAGTATTGAGTGAAAGAGGCAAGACTCCTGACAGAATCATTCACACAGGCTCAAGATGATCTGATGAAGCCAGATAAAATAAGCCCATAAGAGAGTCCTACGCAGTCTGAAGAGGGATACTCATTGGCTCAGAATTTGTTGGGAAAATAATGGCGAGTTAAATGAGCTCACCGTTATTAGTGTGTAAAAGAAAATCAGCAATTTGTGGCGAGGAACAAATGCGGCGTGAGTTGGGAATCACCACGAGTTGCTGGACAATTTATGCCGCTCTACCGTTAGCCTTGCAAAAAACGGAGCTCGCCGTCAACCTCCTCGTGAGTGTCAAGAAATTGCTGCATTCTCTGTTAAAACAAATTAAACTCGCTGCGGAAAGTTAGGGCTGGTGCTTAACGACGTAGCGACCCTTTTAATGATGAGATTTATGTTCGGTTTTCAGCCAGTTATTATTTGTGATTTCAACAGAGAGTTGTGGTAAATGTGGGCATGGATTTAGGAGGCAATAACACATTCTATAACTTTGGAGAGGAAAGGGAAGTTGGAGATGGGGAGACGGTCTGTATTTCCGAGAGGGTGGGATGATAATAGTGGCTTTGTAGTGCCTGAGGAAAGGAAACCATTTACAATGTTAGCTAGGATGGGGGCCAGGAAAGGAAGTTGAATGGTCAGCAGTTTAATGGGAATTAGGTTGAGGAAGTAGGAGGTGGGTCTCATGGATGAGATGCCATGAAGGAAGATGGTAGAGAAATTAGAGAGAGAAGGGAGTTCAGTGCTACGGTGGAGGTTCTTGAGAGAGAGGTTTGGCATGGGTAGGGGGAAAGCCGAAGGGGCAGCTGAATGAATAGTTTCTATCTTGCTGGCAAAAAAATTCCATGAGGTCCTCACACTTGTTGTTAAGGATCAGGGTGGAGGGGGCAGGGGTTGGTATAAAGGAGGCAGTTGGTAATAGAAAAAAGATGCCAAGGGATTATCTTTGCTCTCCAGAATGCTTCAAGATTAATGGGTGGTTTTGGCCGAGGAGAGTAAGACCTGGTAGAGCAAGATGTGATCCAGCCATATCTGGCAATGGATAGCTAAACCAGTTGTTGGCCAGATATGCTCGTCTATGCCCCTGGAATTTGCTTAATGAAGGCTTTGATTTATTTGGCAAGGGAAGGCATTGAGTGAAGTCAATGTCTGGGGTGATGTACATCCTGAAATTGTTGGATTAAGCTAAAAAGGGCCTCTTGTTTTTCAAGGAGTCTGAAGTCCTTTAACAAGGAGTGAAATAAGCTTCTTCAAGTACCTCAGATAAATCTTGGGAGGCAACCACAATAATCCAATAAATTGGATCTATTAGTTTTAAACTTTGTTCTTGCTATGTTGCAATTGTTTCTTTGTTATGAAGTGCGAGCAGGTCTTGTGAGAATAAATCAGTGTCGTACAATTATTTGCACTTTTTAAAACTCTGAACAAACAATTTCCTTTACTGCTATATATTTTTGTTGCAATTTTACTGCATGTTTAATAACCAGAATAGGGGAAAGCAGCACAGATTTCCTTCATGGATGCCAGACTTAAGGCTCCAGTAACACAATATCTCTCTGAAGCAGCAGACTGAAAATTTGGCATGGTGCCTGTAATTACTGAAAAGACCCATTTTTGTGAGTGACTAGTTCGGTATAAATCAAAACCTACATAGCTCGGCCCAATTCAGTGCTGTAATAGAGATAAATTGGCCTCTAATGACCCTGTTTCTGCATGAATTAATTGCATTTCAAATACAGTTACAGTGGGAAAAGTCATTGTTCACAATCGTATTGAACATACAGTCAAGTCTCTTAGGTTAATTCTGTTGTTTCCCTCTGCTATGAACTGAATTCAGAGTTCAATCTGGCACATATTGAATGCCGGAGCAATCTCTGTAATATAACTGTTTAACTCTAGTGTGGTATAAAGTAACCCAGATCAGGGTTGAAAAATTCCATTTACTAAGGGAGAATTTGTTTCCAGCTAATCAGCAAGGTTAAGTTTTTTTTCATTAATGTATGTGTGCTCCTCCCTCCCTTTTTCCCAAAATAAGTACTGTGCATAACTGACATTTGGTGCACCGAGATTTCAAACCAGCACGTACTCCAATATACAGCGAGCAATATAATAGAAGATCCACAATTAAGTTTAGTTTCTTGTATCAAAATGTCCTAGGTTTTTAAGAATTACTGCCTCAAACTTTATAAGACAGTCAAGTATATTTAAACTTCCGAATTAAAACAAATATGATTCACAACAAACTGCTATTTCTATGAGGTTAACTTAAACAGTTGCAACATAGCAAGAAAAAAGAGGGACGAGGTCCTGCAAGCAAAATATAGGGAGCTAGGAAATAAATTAAAAAGCAGGACCTCAAAAGGTAGTAATCTCAGGATTACTCCCAGTGCCACGTGCTAGCGAGAGCAGAAATAGGAGAATAGACCAGATGAATGCGTGGCTGGAGAGATGGTGTAGGAGGGAGGGATTTAAATTCCTGAGGCATTGGGACCGATTCTGGGGAAGGTGGGACCTGTACAAGCTGGACGGGTTACACCTCGGCAGAAACGGGACCAACATCCTCGCAGGGGGGTTTGCTAGTGCTGTTGGGAAGGATTTAAACTAGTTTGTCAGGGGGCTGGGAACCTAAGTGTGGGCCCAGAATGGAGAGAAACAAAGCTGGAAGTGCAAGTTAGAAAAGTAGTCAGCAAAACTAGTAGGGAGCAGAAACAAAGGCCAACAGTAAAGAGGGTCAAAGTGCAGAAAAATATTAAACAGGCAAAGTTGAAGGCACTTTATCTAAATGCACGTAGCATTTGCAACAAGGTGGATGAATGAATGGCACTAATAGAAGTAAATGGGTATGATGTAATTGCTATTACAGAGACATGGTTGCAGGGTAACCAAAGCTGGGAACTGAATGTTCCAGGGTACTCAACATTTAGGAAGGACAGACAAAAAGGAAAAGGAGGTGGCGTAGCGCTGTTAATAAGGGATGAGATCGGTACGGTAGAGATAAAAGATCTTGGCTTGGCAGATCGTGATGTAGAACTGGAATCAGTTTGGGTGGAGCTAAGAAATAGCAAAGGGTGGAAAACATTGGTGGGAGTTGTGTATAGGCCACCAAACAGTAATGGTAATGTTGGGCACAGTATCAATCAAGAGATTAGAAGTGCATGTAACAAGGGCAATATGATAATCATGGGGGACTTAAATCTACATATGGACTGGGCAAATCAAATTACCACTAATGGTGTGGAGGACGAATTCTTGGAATGCATGCGAGTTGGTTTCCTGGATCAGTATGTGGAGGAACCAACCAGGGAACAGGCTATTCTGGATCTGGTACTATGTAATGAGAAAGGGCTAATCAATAATCTTGTGGTAAAGGGGTCTTTAGGGACAAGTGACCATAATATGATTGAATTTTTCATTAAGTTTGAGAGTGATGCAGTCCAATCTGAAACTAAGGTCTTCAATCAAAACAGAGGAAACTACAAGGGTATGAGGGACAAGTTGGCCATGGTAGATTGGGAGACTACACTAAAAGGTATGAAGGTGGACATACAATGGCTAACATTCAAGGAAATAATGCATAATTTGCAACAAACATATATTCCTCTAGGGCATAAAAACCCAAAAGGAAAAGTGATCCAAACAAATATAACAAAAAAAATTAAAGCTAGTATTAAGTCAAAGGAGGAAGCTTATAAAGTTGCCAGAAAAAGCGGTCAGCCTGAGGATTGGGATCTTTTTAGAAATCAGCAAAGGGGTACCAAGAAATTGATAAAGAAAGGGAAAATGGAATATGAGGACAAACTAGCAAAAAATATAAAAACAGATTGTAAAGGCTTCCATAGGTATATGAAATGGAAAAGACTGGCGAAGGTAAATGTAGGTCATTTACAGTCAGAGATGGGAGAATTTATAATGGGGAATGAGGAAATGACAGAGAAATTAAATAAATACTTTGTTTCTGTCTTCATGGAGGAAGACACAAAAAACCTCCCAGAAATTTGAGAAAACCAACGGTGTGACGAGAATGAGGAACTTATGAAATTATTATTAGTAAAAAAACAGTACTAGCAAAATTAATGGGACTAAAAGTCGACAAATCCCAAGGACCGGATGACCTACATCCTAGGGTTTTGAAAGAGGTGGCCATTGGAATAGTGGACGCATTGGTTGTCATCTTCCAAAATTCTATAGATTCTGGAACGGTTCCTGCAGATTGGAGGATAGCAAATATAACCCCGCTATTTAAGAAAGGAGGGAGAGAGAAAACGGGGAACTACAGACCTGTTAGCCTCACATCAGCAGTTCGGAAAATGCTGGAATCTATTATAAAGGATGCAATAACTGGGCACTTAGAAACTAATAGTAAGATTGGGCAGAGTCAACATGGATTTATGAAAGGGAAATCCTGTTTGACAAACCTATTGGAGTTCTTTGAGGATGTAACTAGTGGAGTAGACAAAGGGGAACCGGTCGATGTGGTGTATCTGGATTTTCAGAAGGCCTTCGATAAGGTCCCACACAAGACGTTGGTGAACAAAATTAGGGCACATGGAATTGGGGGTAATATACTCGCATGGATTGAGAATTAGTTAACAGACAGAAAACAAAGAGTAGGGATAAACGGGTCTTTTTCAGGATGGCAGGCTGTGACTAGTGGGGTACCGCAAGGATCGGTGCTTGGGCCCCAGCTATTCACAATCTATATCAATGATTTGGATGAGGGGACTAAATGTAACATTTCCAAATTTGCTGATGATACAAAGCTAGGTGGCAGTGTCAGTTGCGAAGAGGACGTGAAGAGGCTTCAAGGGGATCTCGACAGGCTCAGTGAGTGGGCGAGAACATGGTAGATGGAATATAATGTGAATAAATGTGAAGTTATCCACTTTGGTAGAAAAAACAGAAAGGCAGAGTATTTCCTAAATGGTGAAAGATTGGGGAATGCAGATGCTCAAAGGTACCTGGGTGTCCTTGTACATGAGTCACTGAAAGTGAATGTGCAGGTGCAGCAAGCCATTAGGAAGGCAAATGGTATGCTGGCCTTCATTACAAGAGGATTTGAGTACAGGAGTAAAGAAGTCTTACTCCAATTATATAGGGCCTTGGTGAGACCACACCTGGAGTACTGTGTACAATTTTGGTCTCCTTACCTAAGGAAGGATATACTTGCCATAGAGGGAGTGCAACGAAGGTTCACGAGATTGATTCCTGGGATGGCGGGACTGTTGTATGAGAAGAGATTGAGTAAACTAGGCCTGTATTCTCTTGAATTCAGAAGAATGAGAGGGGATCTCATTGAAGCATACAAAATTATTACAGGGCTTGATAGGATGGATGCTGGGAGAATGTTTCCCTTAACTGGGGAGTCTAGAACCAGGGGCCACAGCCTCAGGATAAAGGGTAGGCCATTCAGGACTGAGATGAGAAGAAATTTCTTCACACAGAGGGTGGTGAATCTTTAGAATTCTTTACCCCAGAGGGCTGTGGAGGCTCAGTCATTGGGTATATTCAAAACAGAAGTCGATAGATTTCTGACTAGTAAGGGCATCAAGGGATATGGCGATAGGGCCGGTGAATGGAGTTGAGGCAGAAGATCTGCCATGATCTCATTGAATGGCGGAGCCGGCTTGAAGGGCCGAATGGCCTATTCCTGCTCCTATTTCTTATGTTCTTATGAGTCACTTTAAATTGTGGGTGATTTTAAGCATCTCGTCAGCTGCAGAATCATGCTGCTCCAAGGGAAACATCTAGCCAGCTAGTCAGGATAATATGAACCACTAATCACATCATCATAGGCTGTGTGGTTGCCAAACAACAGTGATAGCAATAAGGTGACATTAGGGTTATCTGGCATCACTTCGCGGGCTCTTACATGTTTTACAAGTAAAATGGCCATATTAGGGTGCCATGTGTCCATTATTTGGTCAGACAGTTTGTTTTTTCAACAGGCCATCATTTAAAAAAATTATTTATTATGTAAATCTGGCAGCAAAAGTCCACTTTACCATCCTTTACTGGGTTTTTTTGACAGGCTTTTTTTCAATCAGGCATTGTGGGGTTTACAGTAAAATATTGAAAATGGATCAATTTCAACAGTTACAAAATCACCAGTGGGGGGGAAATTCGGTTGGTTAGCGCCTCCCGTTAGCGCTAACGGGGCGCTAGGAACTTAGTGCCCGAGCGCGACGATTTTAGCGCCGCTCATGAAATTGACCAGTCATTTTGTGGCAGGGCTAAACACTACCACCACAATCTCCTATGCCCGCAGATCGTGACGTCAGTCAAGTGTGCAACGCCCCGGTAGCGCCCAGACCGGATATGGAGTCGCGCCCCCTGCCTTAGCGCCTGCCGCTACTAACGACAGGTAGAGGAAAACGTTTTCAAGTCGGGAAGTGGCTGGGGGAGTGCTATTTAAAGGCGGGTGCTTCCTGCCTTTTCTTGTCGGCAAAATTTTTGGTTTTAATGCTGTCCTAAGGAGTTTTGGCCCTCAGCACCACTTTTGAGGCTCCTAAGCGCCGAGCTCTTTCCCTGGGCCTATCCATTAGTGCTTCCAACACAATCGCTTTTGAGGTCTCTCCAGGCCGAGATTCAAGGCTGCAATGAGCAGGGTGTGGCTGGCCAGCAAGATGGCCCCTCCCCTTTAAGAACTGGACGGCACCAGTCTGTCTGGCTTCCATGGTAACTGACATCACCTGAGCTTTGGTAGCGTTCTGAGGTAGCGCCTCGCTCCCAGACGTTTACGCCTTAAGAGAGGTGTGTAGCGCTTGATTTAGCGCTCAAATCACCTCCAGGGAATTTTGCAGTTGGAGGCAACAATTAGCGTTGGATGCTAAACTTTGCGCCCGGCTGATATTAGTGCCCCAAAAGGGGCGATACCGAATTTTTTCCCCCAGGACTCTAAAAATAAAGTTCAACAATAGTATTCAATAATAGTTGAAATAGTTTGCTTTAATACAACGTTTAATGTTTTTCTTAATCCACACCTCTGGTCCTGTCTGCTCCCCACCTCTCTTTCAACTGTAATCTGTAACTAATGGAACCATCTTTGGATGGGGCATAATATGATGTGTGACTATGCTGTGGTCTGGAGTTTGGTGGCAATACACTCACAGTGAGTTGTGCTGATCACCATGCTACTCATGAGGAAATACTAATATATGCTCTCCACATCGCAAGGGCTCAAAGCTGTGCTTGTCAACTGTCTAATGACCAACTAATGATAATGCTCCTTGGGGAAATGTGATTAGCGAGGTCTCTTTTGGGTTGAGGTGGTAATTTGAAAGATCTAGGGGGTGATTTTGCCAATGGGGAGCTTTTGGAGGTGGGACTCCCACTTGTCGGGGTCAGTCCCGCCTCCATCAACTTCTGGCTAACCCATGCTATTTTCCCTTGATTGACCTGGTTAAGCCCGCCCAGCGGGCATAGCAGGCCAATTAAGGGAAAGCCGGTTGCAGAGAACATCAACATATGATGTTTCATCTGTCAAAAATTTTTGACAGATGAATTGTCATCGTTTGACAGCTCTGTGAAGCTGTCAAACACTGACATTCTCTGTAGCTGGATGAGTTCTTGAATTCAAGACTTCATCAAACGGCTTTCTTTTGCAGAAATGAGATGGTTGTTGCATTGGAGAATGCAACAGCCATCTGTCATCTCCAACGCGGAGGTGCGAGACTCTCCGCATACCCACCGACTGAAGCCTGCAGGAAGAAACAAAGGTAAGTAAACTTTTACTAACACTTTGCACTTACCTCAGATACTTATCTCTCTACTCTTGCACCCATCACTTACCTTCACAGCACACTTTTGCACCCCCCCGACCCCCGCAGACCCAGTACTCGCCTCGCTGACCTGGCGGGTTTCGGAGCCTTCGGGAAGCCCGCACTTGTGAGGGCAAAAAGGGGATAATCCTATTTTCTACCTGTTAACTACCTGTTAATAGGCTTTAATCCCTTCCCGCCTCCAAGGAGACGGGACCTAACGCGGGACGGCTACCCGCCTCCTGGGAAGATGGCATGGAGACAGGTTGGGGGCGGGTTGGGCACCCGCCCCCAAATTCTGCCATTTTCCAGGCAGTCCCACCTCCAAACCTGCCTCCCCAGGGTTGGCAAAATCGCTCCCCCAGTGATGAATGATTGTAACCGATTGAACCCTGTTGTAGACCTATCAAACTAATACCTGAGCCAGGCAGGTCCACAGTACTTCAGGCCACTGTTGATGTCAGCCAGCCTGGCTCATCAGTGTAACCTGGAGCTGGAGCTCAAGAATAGTAAATGCATGGTAGTTATTGGTTGCTGTAATAAGCCTTCTGGACAAGAGGGGAGGATAGAATGAATAGGGACCCCTGTAATAAAGTCAAAATGTCAATTATAGGGATTATAACCAGAATTTACTGAGAAACCAGCAGAGGAAAAACTAAATACATGTTATCAGAGGTTTGCAGTATTTTTACTCATTTTTGCCAAACCCAAGGCAGTCAGAAACTGTTCTGGATCTCACCATTAGTAATGATCAAAGCATATGAGACGCAAGATAGAAATAAGGAAGCATCAAGAATTAAGTGATCAAGATATTGTTAGAACTGAAATCCATGGGGTTCCTCAGCTGGACTATCGAGTTTTATTCAGTGTGGTCATATAGCCTCCTGACACTCACTGTCAACATTCATGCTGGAGGGCACTCAGCATCTGTGGAACTGTATCCCAGAAAGGAGTTAATGTGCTCAGGAGAGGGCAGGAGGGGAGGGGACAGAGAAAATCAGCAGCTTTTCAACCCTCCATTAATGTTACTCATACAGTGATCCCCATGTTTACATTTCTAGAAACTTTAAAACCGTGCAGGTTTATTTCTCCGGCACATATGCCACATCATGCATGCACAAAGAAACAAAACGTCGAGGAACGGTTTAAGAACGTCCTGAGCAGCCTTCTCACTCGCAGGCAGGTGAGTATTAATAGCTGGGTTTTCCTCAAATGCCAACTCTGCACCAGATGTGAATTGGGATTATTCAAGCCGATATTGGAAACGCAATAAAACAATGTTGCTCAGCGTTAGGGGAGCAGAAGGTGGAGGCCTAGATGTTTTCAGTGTGGAGGGGAGGGGGGTGGAGGTGAAAACCTGCTCGGCAGGGATAGAAAGGGTTTCTATTGACATTTTTTGTCTGTCTGTGTTTTATGTGGGCCATCAATATTGGACCCCTGTGCCCATTTGCTCGCGCTTTCAGATGAAAATCAGTGTCAGCGGGCAGACCAATTCAAACTTCCCGTGTAGTATACCTGTATTGCCAGTAGCTAACAACTATTTTAAAACAGCAAAGACAATGGAAATAATAGCCATTTAATCTATGTGACACTACTTACTCTGCTGTTCAATGGAGTAACTCACATGGAAATGATAAACTTCACATACACAGTTTTGTGAATAGTAGAGCTGGTTTTAGTCACGAATAATATCTAAAATTGCCTGTGGGTGGATGGGTACTAAATACTGCAATCTATAATTAGAGACCAGGCAGTACTTGTGATCCAACATTTTCAGAACATTCAGTAAAAAATCTTCACCAATCTTCATCAAATTTGTCTAAAAACAAGGTCAACATATACAGTAGGAGAATAAAAACATAAAACGTTGCAGATCAAAGTATTGTTATAGCATGAATTTGATGTTTTTACAGAATTGATTTTAGTACAAATAAACACCAGACTTTAATTGGGCTAGACTGGTACAAAAGTTATTTTTAGATCAAAAATCATACTTGGCCATTGGTAATTGTCACCCTTTCAAAAGGATCAGACGGCAGTTTCTGAAGTCTTGTACATGTGCTAAATATATATCCCAGGATACCCATTAAAATTCTTGTTGCTGTCTATTCTTAAATGTTTGAATTTGAAAATATTCAAAGGTTTGCGTCTAGGAGACAACAGAAAAAAACTAAAGAAGCTTGGAAAAAACAAACCCAGAGCTCAGCTGACCGGCACAGTAATCCGTTTTTTTTTTACTCAAATAAAAGTAAAATATGTTAAACTTAATATTGCGTGTGATGCACATATGCCCACCGTCTGTGCTTTATATAGTCAGTCAGCATTTGGACTTCTGTGTCCATTTCTCTTGGCCAGCACTTGATAAAGTTTTATCACCAGTCAACGCAGTTCAATTTAAGCAGTGATACAGCTTCACTGCCATATCACATGGTTTCCATGTTCAGCAGCCACTGAACAGGATTTGTAATGAAGCAGCTTGGGGCACAGCAAAGGGGTTTGACTCACACTCCTCACACTGGCAACATGGACAGACTGCTTACCATTGTGCTTGTGTCTGTTTTGAGAATTTCTAGGAAGCTTTTGAGTTTAGAAAAGGCAAAGTATTCTACAAGTTCTGATGCCCAACTTTCTCTAGTCTTTCTTCATAACCCAGACCCCTGACCCTGGGGAAAAGCCTCATCTGGCTCATCTCTGCATTGTGTCCAATGCTTGAATGTCTCTCATTTCTTGGTAAGCAGAACTGGACGCAATATTCAAGGTGTGGTTTGACCAGAGCATTATAGATTTCCTGCACATTGTCTGAGTCATTAATAAATAGCAGATCAACATGAGCACTGCTTCTCACCACTTCCTTGATGAACTGAGTAATGAAGCAGTTATGCATTTCATTTATCAACTCTGACTCTAAACCACTTGGGTTTTCGCAGTTTATATTTGGTTGGTTGAAGTCTCCAATCAAAAATCCTTCATGTTCTCACATATCCTTTTTATTTCTTTGTAGAGCAAACTGTCCTCTTTATGCTGACCTGGAGATGTATAGCATACCCTTAGTGTTAGCTTGGATTTTTTCATATTTGGGATGTTTAACCAGAGTAGTTCATTTAAAGACTGGCCCCCTCCCACAGGGTCAACTTCATTTACCTCCCATAGAATACACCAACTCCTTTTCTGTCAACTCTTTCTTTTCCAAACAATCTATATCCTTAAATGTTAAGTTCACTTTCATCCTCTGGACTGAGCCACGTTTTTATTATTCCCACTACATTGTAGTTCCCTACTGCCGCTACAGTCCTTTCAAGTTCCACAGTGTCTGCATGTTTCTGTTCTCCCATTCATATATGTTGCTTTGGATATCGTTGTCCATACCCATCTGTTGACTACTTTCCAGCTTGTGATCTGGTTTCTTCCTCCACCTTTCCAGTGACATCAGGTTCTTTATCACTGAGTGTTTTGAGGAAATGCAAATCCTATAAATTTATTATATGATTGCACAATGATGGTGTATAGACAGTCTCATAATGAGAAAGTCTAGCCTCAGCTTTTGTCACTTAGAACACAGCCCACCTGTTTTATGGGAGCAGTGTGTGGCTGAACAATCAACAGGCATGCCTAACAGTGCAAAAGCTTTCCAGAAGGGGAAAGCACAGTAACAGGCTAAAAAAGTCAAAACCACTCAAATCCGTCTGCCTCAGTTGGAGTGGGTGCAATTACTGGACGCTGGTTAACTCTTAAATTGATTTAACTCTTCAGTCAAAACTCAAAACAACTGAACACTTAGACGCAAGCCAAGGGCTTATTTGCACTTTTGATTTTTAAACAGTTGCTGATTTTTAAACAATGATTCAAAACTATTTCTCATTTTGAGGGGCTAGTGTAACTTTGGATTCAACTTATGTGAACATGTGAACTGGGAGTAGTCCACTTATCCCCATTTAGCTGTAAGTCAAAGACAGATGACATCTTATTTTACTAGCAGTCAGATTTATCAAAAAATCCATACTAAACATGGCCATTTGACATAAAATGCTTTGCTTGAAAAGTGTCCGACCAATCCATGTCATCTGCAATCATTCTCAGCTTGCTTTTGCCTAGCTAGTAAAGCCATGTATTATCTACAGAGAGTGTAAACTGAAAAGAAACAGCTGGAAAAACATCTTAGTCTGATGGTCATTAGAGCTGCCAGATAGGGGAATGAAAGCAGTTAGGAGGAGAGAGAAGCTAGGTAACTTGTAAAATTCAATTCAGTCAGTTGGAACTAGCTAATCATAAACGTCATCAAGATAAAAATCTAACTTAACAATATCCGATACATAAAAGCAGCAGCTACTCACAATGCAGATTCCAGAATCATCAAGGCACTGCTCTGAATGTCCATGGCAGTTACAAGGCAAACACGCTCCATAATCTGTGCTGTAGAAACCTGTGGAACAGTCCTGAAAAAGAGCAGCAACACGATTTCAAATCTAACTGAATAGGATCATCAAAAACAAACAGGTGTTTTAAAAAAAAACCTAGCCCAGAAACAACCAACTAAAGTGATCAAAAACTTTGTTTACTCTTTGTACTTTCTACATTTATCTTATCAATTATGAACTTAAACAATTCATTTTGTAACAATTAGTCACTTATATTCATGCTTTTGTTTCAGAAGTAATAAGGAAATACAGGGTGATTATTACTTTTATATGTTTCCCACTAATAATTAATAACTTCTGGGGTTGAATAATTTGTATTAATTGCATATAACAAAAAATGATTTAATGAGATCAATTATCCACTCACAAAAAGTATTCTCGTATAACTTTTGGATAATCTAAAACTTGAAAAATAAGCACTTGAAAAACAATAATCAAGAACAAATATTCATTGTGCAACAGTAGCAATACTATGGCCGCGATTTCACCAACCGTGGCGAGTCTGGTGCGGCCGGAGTACAGAGCGGCTTCAAACCCCGCTCCTGTCTTCATCCCGCCTCCTCCAAGCGATTTTTTGTTGATTGGACTTGTTAAGCCCGCCCTGCGAGGTTCCCGGCCAATTAAAAGGAAGCAGGTCTGATGACACGTCATTAGCTGGTTTCCTTAAAGGGGCCATGTCCACATTCATTTCGACAGTTGTGCGGTCAGTGTTCTGCAGCATTGAGGTGCTACAAACACTGACAAGCACTGCACAAAGGTGCACGGCTGCACCCAGGCTCTCCCATGACTCCCTCCATATGCTTATGGAGGGAGTCACAGCATGCAGGGAGGTTCTCTTCCCTTCCCATGGGCGGAAGAGACCTCCCCAGGACACCAACGCAGCCTGGTTGCACATTGCACAGGAGGGCACAAGCAGGGATGTTGTCAGGATGACCTGGCTGCAGTGGCGCAAACCTTTTAATGATCACAGTAGATCACAAAACATTACTGCAAAGCTACACTCAACCTCATCCTCCTGTGCCACTCATCACATCCTCATCACTCTGCCTTCCCTACCCTACTCCTGCACATCCTTACTCACATCAACTTACCTTACACTTCCACCCCCCTCTCTATCTACGTTATCACTTCCCCATTTCACTAGCCACCCCTCACACTCACCCTCATCCTAGTCCAATCATTCAAACTAACAACACACAAGGGTAGGCACTTGGGTGTTTTAGCCAATGTTCATGTAGAGTCATGTGTTGTCAAGCACTGAAATCTTTATTTTCAACACTTTGCCTTCTTGGACAGATTTGGGTGCACCTTTGGAAGTGTCTTAGTGAGTTCCAGTGAATGGTGAGACATAACTCCGCCTCCCCCTCCCCAAATGGTGATGAGTGTGAAAGGAATGGCTTGGACATTGTAGGGATGCTTTATGGTGCTGGTGTGGGGTGGTGCCAATCTGGCGCATCATGTAGCAGCCAGGGTGTACAGTGTTAAGTGAAGCAAATCTGGCCAATGTGAGGCTATCGCTGGCCTCCCGGGCAGCAATGTGGTCAGGTACTGATGCCCTGTGTCCTGTGCAGCATCAGGCTGGTGTTGTTGTTGGTGTTGCTGGTGTGCCTGGTGATGTTGGTGTTGGGGCCGATCGTGGTGGGATTCTGAGGACCAAGATGAGATTTTTTCAAGGGCACCGATGTTGCTGGATTAGATGGCAGCTCAAGTTGAGATGACAGAAGCGATCTGTCAATGGTGAGAGAGCTTGCTCCAAGGAGGTGACAGTGGATAGAGAGTTTACTCCAGACACTTCCAAACTGCCTGCAGCTCAAAAGTGTCTTCCAAATCCTGAAGGCTCAAGCTTCTGACATTGCAAAGTGAACAGCTGTGAAATGGTAGCTTTTATACCACTTTTGCAGCTGTCACCTATTCACAGCAATGGAGAGTCATTGAGGACCCGACACACTTACCTGACGTGATACCCGAGCGACGGGAATCTCATGAAAAAGTTGGAAAAATGGTGGTAAAATGCTGTCCAACTACCTTTGAAGACCCTCTTAACTATCGCAATTGACTGACCCGTCGCTTAGTGCAGGGTCTGCAAAGCGCAGGCAGACCCCACACTTGGGAAACTGACACGGAGGCGGGTTCAGAGCGGGATCCTAACTCGCTGTCAACCTTTTAGATTTTGACAGCAGACCTGCCTCTGAACCCGCCCTCTGAGCACTGTCAAAATTCCAGCCTAGTACTTTAGAAAAGACTTTTGAGTAAGATAAAACAGAAGATTAGGGAATATTATATGTTCAGGTCAGGATATAGTATCTAACAGTCATGCTTCAATCAAGAATTCTGGACAGGTGGAGTAAATTTGACCTGGATATGTATATTGGAATTAAACATTATGGGGAATTTTAATCCCCCATGATGGGCAGAAGAGGGTCGGGGGTGGGGGGAGGGGGTCCGGTTCAAATTTCAAATCTGAAACCCGACCCCAGCCTGCCTTGAACTTGCGGTTTTAACAGAGGCGGGTTGGGTGGCGGGTGATTAACCTGCTCTCCAGAGGCGGGTTGGGTGGCGGGTGATTAACCTGCTCTCCAGAGGCGGGTTGGGTGGCGGGTGATTAACCTGCTCTCCAGAGGCGGGTTGGGTGGCGGGTGATTAACCTGCTCTCCAGAGGCGGGTCAGTTATTTAAATATTTTAATGAGGCTGTATGCCTCAAATTTTAGCAGCGTTTTATTAACGCCTGTAGGCCGGGTTTTGCAGGAAACCCGGCAGCTGGAGGGAGGTGAGAAGGGCTGGATCCATCAGGTAAGTGCCTTTCCAGCACTGCTCCTGGCCAGGAGGAGCAGGACTGTTTCCCCCTGGTCCCCAAGCTTACCTGCTTCCCTCCCCGCGATCGGCCAACCACCACTGCGATCCAATCTCCCTCCCCCGACCCAAGATCTCACCCGACCTCTGATTCCCCCAAGGCTTCCGATCTCTGTCTGACCTTTCCGATCTCCCCAAGACTTTCCGATTTCCAGATAAAATTCTGAGCCATTGCCTAGTTACCTCCAAGTGCAGGCAGCCAGATATTACTAACGATAAATTCTTCTTTGGAATTAATAAGCAAATTGTCTCTAGTTTGGATTTTAACAGCTTTCATTACAATTCAATTTGGCTACATTGCGATTTGGCTTATGGTCCTCTTCGATTATATGGCTGTGATAGAGCTGACTAGTTGACACCAAAAGGTGGCCAGTCTCGCCAACATAAACTTTGCCACACTCACATGAGATAGAATAGGAGTCAGGCTTGCAAATACTATAGTAGGGTATATTAATGTCTCCTTCAAACAATAATCCCCGTTAAGCAACATTTAAAAATTAGCTTTTAGTTTAAGTGGCTCAAAAACTAAACCTGTTCCAAATAATGTCAGTGTTTTCATTTGCTTTTCTGTATTTGTAAAGACGTTGTGGAATTAAGTTCCAAGAACCAGTCTGCAACAACAAGGGTTTAGTTGCTTCACAAGGTAATGAAATGGGTAACAATTTTAGTTGTAATTTTGAACTGTTTCCAAAGTGACAGTGTCGGTTTGAAATCATCAACAATCTTGAGCCATGCATTGCAATGAGTACACCTAACTACCAGTCAGGAATATAAAATATATATACATCTCGTGGGAAAGTTCAAAAATAATTCTCAAGGCTTTACAAAAAGTAATTGTCATTTCTAATGTAAAACATCTGTCATTCATGGTCCTAAATACTAAAAGCCTGGCATAAAAATAAACAAAATGAAGTGTAATTATATCCACGCTCTACATTTTGTAACTAAGTTGTTCGATCTTTAGACACCCTCCCCGCAAACATATGCCATGAGAGAAGGTTGTAATGAGACCTTTGCCAGTTAAGCCTTACACTGCGTGCTGAGAGATGGACAAACCTTACCTTTGCTTCTACTTGTTGTTTCCCATAAATGTCTCAGGTGAGTTTGTGAACTCAGTATATGGGAAACTGTGGCAGAAAGCCCATATTGTGGCGGATCGCCACCTAAACGGGCGCAATCCACTTTTCCGTCTGTGGACAATAAATCGGGCACCTTGCCTTTAAGGCGCATGCTGCCTTTAAGGCAGGAAAAAAGGAGTGGGCGGGGCCTCAGGGTTTTGCTGAGAAATGTTGTAGCAGCCATTTTACCAGAGATGTGATTAAAAGCCATGTGTTCCACATATCGACTCGGCCTTAATTCGTGCTTCGCAGCAGCCACAACATTGGTGACCCCGACGCTCAGAACGTATTCCGAGCACTGCAATGGCGGACACGAACGCAGTTTCCGTGAAACTGCCGGAGTTTTGGGAAAACCAGCCCGAAGCCTGGTTTCTCCAAGCCGAGTCCTGATTCCGGCTGCGAGACATCACCACAGATGGGACGAAGTACGACTACCTCGTCACATCACTTGGTAGCTCCACAGTTACGAAGGTCTGGACAGCGCTGCAGCACCCACCAGAGGAGGGCAAGTATGCACATCTTAAGGCCGCGCTCCCTAAAAAATTTACGGCCTCGACATACCAGCGAAACTGCCACCTCCTCGACCTTCCAGGCCTCGGTGATGCCTCACCGTCAGACCTCCTCTCCCACATGCTCTCCCTCACCGACGAGAGCCCACCCGGATCCCTCTTCCGCATGCTGTTCATTCGCCAGCTACCTCTCAGCATCCGCCCAGCGATTGTGGCGTCCGGCCTCACGGACCTGGAAGCCCTGGCCGATGAGGCCGACAAGCTGCTGTCCGCTCACTCCAGCCGCGACGTCACTCCGGACCTGGCAGCCACGGCCTGGGCGCGCCCCTCACCGGCCACCATGCGGCCACAAGGACCAGCCACTGGGCTCACGGGGCCTTCGCGCCCCACTAACCCGGGCCACTGTTACTACCACGCACGGTTCGGCGCCAGGGCACAACAGTGCACACCCCCCTGCTCTTTCAAGTCCGCCCCCGTACCAGCCCCCACGATGGCCGTGGGCCACGCGGGCTCCCTGCTGTACGTCACGGATGACAAAACCGGCCACCGGTTCCTGTGCGACACTGGAGCTCAGCACAGCATCATCCCGGCCTCCTCCCTCGACATCCAAAAGGGAAAACGAGGACCGGCGCTGGCTGCTGCTAACGGCTCGGACATCCCGACGAACGGCACCCGCACGGTCACCTTCGACCTCGCTGGTCGCCGCTACCGATGGGAGTTCATCACTGTCAAGGTGCTCGCCCCTCTCATCGGCGCAGATTTCCTGTGCGCCCACGGCCTACTGGTAGACATCCCTCGACACCGCCTCATGGACATGAACACCATGTCCCCCATCTTGGGCGCCATGGCCCCCCGTCAACCCGCCGACATGGCGTCACAGTGCCACGCCCGGGCCACGGATGACTACTCGGCACTCCTGGCCGAATACCCGGCCCTCACCAATCCGACCTTCTCCGCGGAGGCCGCCAAACATGGGGTGGAACACTTCATCCCCACCACAGGCCCCCCAGTGTACGCCCACGCCCGCAGGCTCGACCCGGCCAAACTGGAGATCGCGCGGACCGAGTTTGCCACCATGGAACAGCTCGGCATCATCCGCCGCTCCAACAATCCCTGGGCCTCCCCACTCCACATCGCCCCCAAACCAGGCGGGGGTTGGCGCCCCTGTGGGGATTACCGCCGCCTCAACGACGCCACCACCCCTGATCGGTACCCCGTGCCGCACATCCAGGACTTCTCGGCTAGACTGGCCGGCCACTCAGTCTTTTCCAAGGTCGACCTGGTACGCGGCTACCACCAAGTCCCCGTCCACCCCGCGGACGTCCCCAAGACGGCCGTAATCACCCCCTTCGGCCTTTTCGAGTTCCTGCGGATGCCCTTCGGCCTCAAAAACGCGGCCCAGGCATTCCAACGGCTCATGGACTCGGTCCTTCGGGACCTGAAGTTCCTGTTCGTCTACCTGGACGACATCCTGGTAGCCAATTCCTCCAAGCAGGAACACCTCGAACACCTTCGCATCCTGTTCGGGCGCCTCAGCGACCACGGGCTCATCCTCAGCCCAGCCAAATGCCAGTTCAGCCTGGACAAGATCGACTTCCTCGGCCACCACATCACCCATGCTGGGGCCATTCCCCTGCCCACCAAGGTGCAGGCCGTCCAACAATTTCCCCGCCCCACCACCATCAAAGGCCTCCAGGAGTTCCTCGGGATGGTGAATTTCTACAACCGCTTCATCCCCAAAGCGGCGTCCCTCATGAGGCTCCTGTATGAAGCCCTCCGGGGCAGAGCGGCAAGATGGCGGTCGAATGGACGGCAGACGCGTCAGCCGCCTTCGACTCCACCAAGACCACGCTCGCCAATGCCACCCTGCTCACGCACCCATGGCACAATGCCAAGGTAGTGCTCACCACGGACGCCTCCGACCACGCGGTCGGTGCCGTGTACGAGCAGTGGGTCGACGGCGCCTGGCAACCACTTGCCTTCTTCAGCCGCCAACTACGCCCCCCGGAGGTCAAGTACAGCACCTTCGACCGCGAGCTCCTCCCGCTGTTCCTGGCGGTCCGCCATTTGGGTTTTTCCTGGAGGGCCACCCCTTCACTGCGTTTGTCGACCACAAACCCCTGACATTCACAATGGCAAAGACAACCGACCCCTTGTCCGCCAGGCAGCAGCGCCAGCTCGTGGCAGTGTCCGAGTTCACCACGGACATCCAACACGTCTCTGGCCGAGACAATGTGGTAGCCGACTGCCTCTCCCGCCCCGCCATCCACGCCGCACACCTGGCAGTCGACTGCGCTCAACTCGCAGCAGACCAGATCACCGACCCTGATCTGCTCTCCGCACCTACCAACCTACCAGGGCTACGCCTGGCCGACGTTGCCTGTGGCCCGACCGCAGTCACGGTCAAGTGCCACATATCCCTATGTCAACCTCGGCCCGTCGTCCCAGCGTCCTGGCGTCGCCGGGTGTTCGAGATTCTCCACAACCTCTCCCACCCCGGCGCCCGCGCATCCATCAAATTGGTAGCCAACCGCTTTGTCTGGCGAGGCCTTTGCAAGGATGTGCGTACTTGGGCCAACTCCTGCCTAGCCTGCCAACGAGCCAAGGTGCAGCAACACACGAAAGCACCTCTCGAGGAGTTTACTGTCCCTTCGCGTAGATTTGACCACATCCACGTGGACATCGTCGGGCCCCTGCCGCCGTCGCAAGGCCACACGCACTTGCTGACGATCGTTGACCACACCACACGCTGGCCCGAGGCAATTCCACTGACCTCTACCACCACCGCTGACATCGCCAGAGCCTTCGTCAGCACTTGGGTCGCATGGTTCGGCGTCCCCTCCGACATGACGTCGGACAGAGGTCCGCAATTTACCTCTGAACTCTGGACCGCCGTCACACGCAATCTCGGGGTGACCATTCACCGCACCACAGCGTACCACCCCCAAGCCAACGGACTGTGTGAGCGGTTCCACAGATCCTTGAAGGCATCTCTTCGAGCCAGCCTCCAAGACGGCGCCTGGACCGACCGACTCCCGTGGGTCCTCCTCGACCTGCGCACCGCGATAAAGAAGACCTCCACGCATCGGCAGCAGAGCTCGTGTATGGTCAGCCGCTGCGCATACCCGGCGAGTTCCTGCCCACCGCCACGACACCCTGGTCAGCCGACCAGCAACGCCACGACTTCGCCTCACCGGCGCTACAGTTCGCCCCGTTGCCCATTGCCCGACATGGCAAATCCACCTCACACGTGCCACTAAGCCTGCACCAGGCGCGGTTAGTTTTCCTCCGGCACAACGCCCACCGCGGACCCCTTCAACCCCCATACGACGGGCCCTACAAGGTGCTACAGGCTGGGGACAAATTTTTCACCCTGCAAGTGGGCGACAGGACCGAAAAAGTGTCGGTTGACCGACTCAAGCCAGCACACTCGGAGCCCGGTGAGCAGGTCCCTGTAGCTCGTCCACCGCCACGCGGCCGACCTGCCCTCAAGCCAGTTCACCCGGCTGCTCCACGCCTGGCCGTTCCACGTCCACCGGCATCCTACAAGAGCCGCTCTGGCCGGCCCATCAGACCGCCGCACCGTCTCGTCCACACCTCCTAAGCGGATTCTGGGGGGAGCTGTGTGGCGGATCGCCACCTAAACGGGCGCAATCCACTTTTCTGTCCGTGGACAATAAATTGGGCACCTTGCCTTTAAGGCGCATGCTGCCTTTCAGGCAGGAAAAAAAGGAGTGGGCGGGGTCTCAGGGTTTTGCTGAGAAATGTTGTAGCAGCCATTTTACCAGAGATGTGATTAAAAGCCATGTGTTCCACATATCGACTCGGCCTTAATTCGTGCTTCGCAGCAGCCACAACAATATATTAGTTAGGGTAAATCTTATGAGCTGGTGCTCCTAGTGTGTAGCCTCACTTCATAGAAAGCTGATCAGACATTGAGGTTTGCTGAATTCTGTGTCCAATTACCCACCTGCTCTTTTTCTGAGCAAAGCTCTGCACTGGGAGTTCTATATTATATAATCTACTCCAATGTGTTTGTGCACCAATGCACTCTGCCTCAAGGCCATCACAAATAAGGATTTTTACTATGCTTGTTTATAAAATAATGTATTTTCTATGGCATCATTACCTCTCAGTTTCCTAAAAATATCAAGCTGTTGGGTCTCCATGCTGCAAAGTGCTATCTTATTTATTTTATGTCACAGTGGCCTGAAAATGACTCTACTCCATTGGAGACAGTCCTAGTATACAAAGTCTCTCCTTATAACTATAGTTGTCAGCACTGGCATCATCCTAGTGAGGCTATGCTGTTTAAGAAAAAATTGTTTTCATGATGTGAGTAATGCTGAATTTATTGCCTATCCCTTGTTGTCCTGAGAAGGTGATGGTGGGACTTCTTGAATTGCTGCAGTCCTTGTGGTGATGGTATTCGCACAATAGTGTTTGGTAGGATATTCCGGGATATTGACCCAGCAATGATAAAGGAATGGTGATATTTGTCCAAGTCAGGATGGCGTGCAACTTAGTGGGGAACTTGAAGGTGACACTGTTCTTACTAACTGTACGTGCTCTATGGCTTTAGTGTCCTTTCTATAATAAGGTGCCCATAACTACACACAGTACTCTAACTGTGACCTAACCAAACCTATGTACACATTTGTCATTACTTGTTTACTATTTATAAAACTCCAATTCCTGCGGGACTTTTATTATGGCTTTATTTACCTATACTTGCACCTTCAAGGAATTAAGTATTTTAACTCTTTGGTCTCTCTGTTCACAGCCTTCAATGTCTTTCCATTGAGTGGCATCAGACAGTTGAAATTATATATACTCAGATTCCTTATTTTTCCTCCCAAAATGTATTACAGTACTGTACTTCACACTGATCCTGCTAAGGTTGAGCAGGAAACATCTGGTAAAAAAGTGATATCTTGAAAGAGGAATATTCTCTCTTGACCATTGACAAAATCATGGGAAATAGTCTTGTTTTAACAAAGCAAAATTATCTCAAAATATAAACATTTCCATAATCTCTTGTGTTTTACATTTTTTTTGTAAACCACAAACTAAAAATTTAGAACTCATTCTATATCAATATTATTGTGGTCTTCTATCTACTATAGTTATATTTTAACTTAATACACTCTTTCACTCATTAGACCCCTATTAACACCACTAAAGTGTCTAAGTAATGTTTGCAGTCAAGTGGGTGGACGACCTGACAACAGTGGACACCAATGTCAGTCAGAACTCAACCAATAGGTGACATTCAGGTTTCACAGGTGAATAAAATAAATCTTAATTGCAATGTGAGTTTGGTATCATATTGAGTGGCCTTGTTGGGAGGTGACAAATGAAATCTAAATAGTTTCTGTGGGGAATTGAGTGTCAGTTAAGACTGATATATAAACAAGTCATTGTATTGTCTTCACCTTATTGTAAAATCTCTCCTTTTTCTGGCCTCCAACATCCTCCAAGGTATACAGCTGTAAAAATGAACCAAGCTTAAATGCGGAATTCATACAGATAACTCTATAGAGGATCTCAAAAAGCAAAAAAACAAACATAACCCAAACAAAGAACCAGCCTTTAAACCTCAGGAACTCCCCCAGCTTTCATTTTCATCTTGTGGTTGCTTCTCGGTTTGTCCAGGTTCCAATTACTGTCCAAATGTTTACTGTTACATCATATGCAATACATCACACACACAATAATTACAGTGGTTAACAATAACACATAAGGCTCCACAGTTTAACTCCAACATCCAAGGTATAGCATTCAAAAGCCAGCTGCTTTTCTCTTGAAGGCCTATTGTAGACCGTTGTGGTACTACCTGATGTCAGCCCATCACATAGTCCACTCTTTGACAATCCTGATGGAACATCTGCTACATATTTTATCAATTTCACAATACATCCGGTATTCATACTATAGATAGCTTAGTAGCATTCATACTAACCTCCAGCCAGCCTACCTTGGTGATTATGCAACATAAGAGAGCTTTAAATCTCAAAAGCTCATCATTATTTCACTTAATTGGCTAGAGTTGAGCTTTTATGGCAAAAGCTTGCATGAGCCAAATTAACTGCATAAGGTTCAGCTTAAATTAGAGATCCAGACCTGCACTCATCCAGAGTAACTAAAATTCATAATTGCACACTAATTATTAGGAAGCTTGGTGAGACCTAATTATTCAACATCTTAGAAATAATATTTTATGGCATTTATTCTTATCAGAGATTTTTGGGCTTCATAGTCTTCACCTTTTACTACAGCTTCTTTCATATCTACATTATATTTTCAAAATAATTTTTACTTACAAAGTTTAAAAAAAGAAACTGAACTGCACTACCTCAGAGTGTTCCTTGATGACAAATTGTAAACAAATTTGTATTATATAAACTGAAAAATTCTAACTAAATAGAAAAAAAAATCACAATTCATCAACAGAATTGTATACTTATATTATCTAGCCACTTACTGTCTTGTGGAAGTGAAATCAATCAAAAGTTAATTATATAAACTTTAAAGTCAATTCTAAAAGTTCAGGAGTAGCTATGTACAGAAGTCAAATGAAGGAAATGTACATTCTGTTCTGTTTTAGTTACTATAAAAGACATTGAAAAAGGATGCTGTGAAATTTTAATAGCAAAATAAACAGATTTGAACCCTGAATCTATTTAGTTGGAAAAAGCCCAAAATTCTCTGATAAGAATAAATGCCATATCATTTCTAAGATGTTGCATAATTAGTTCTCAACAAGCCTCCTAATCATTAGTGTGCAATTATGAATTTTAGTCTGAATGAAACCGGGTACACTGGATAATCAATCCCTTTTACAATAAACAACTAACTAGGTGGCCATGGCCCACTTTGATTGCTTTGGTTTCCACAAGGCTGCAAGTGGCTAGCATAGAAGGATCCAAATTTACTTTGCTAGTTTTCCCATATTGCAAGTAAAAAAGCCACATTTTAATTAAAGGTACTACAAGGGATGTTATTCGGGAGCTGGACCTTTCACAAGTGTTATTATAATGCCGGGCCACACTTGGAGTGGGGGGTATGGAAGTCTCCATTATATGTACACAGTTGTGTGTGTTTCCTTACTAAAACAGAGCTTGACCCCGTTCAAATGAATTGGGCCTCAAAGCGGGCCACACACACCACTAAGGTAAGCACACAATTCCTTCAGCTGCATATTGTGTTTCAAGTTTGTCTATTTAGAGGAGGAGCAGTATTTGTTTGTTTTGGATTTGCTGTTATCAGAAAATACGAATTAAGTTTCACTTCTGGAATTTGAATTACACAAAAAAGCTTTATTGAAGTAGATTTTGGTGTCAGTCTCAAACAAGAGAAGCAGATACATTTGCATCATGTGTGCTCTTCACACTTACAGTGTAGATTTTGATTTCATATCAACTTTTCGCAACAGGGCTCTTGTGTATTTTTATTTCCTGGCTTGCTCCATTTGAGAACCGTCATTCTTCTGATTTCGATGTCAGGCATGGGATCTACTCGAAGAATTAAGGTCACTTGCCTCAGTGGAATTTATGACTGACTCTATGCCTGCACTCAGAAGTTTGAATTCAGTGACTGTGGTCTTTGTGTCATGTTGAAAATATTTTTTCATGACCCTAAAAGTATGTAGCACATTCCACAGATGGCCAAAGCTTAGATAGTTCACTATTCATTTTCTCACAAGAAACAGTGATATGTTTTTCTCCACACAAGTGAGAAACTCCCATCAGACTGGGTAGATTTTATTACATCTCCCGCTGATCATTATTTCCCTTCTCCACCGTCCCTTTTCATGTCTGCATCTTGCACTCAGAAGCAAATAAATCGGATAGGAGAAGAATTCCTGATGTCAGTCCCATTTGACACTTATCATCTCACCCTTATTTTTAATGACTCCCTCCTACATTATCTTAGAAATGATTATTTTCCTTTAAAGGAATCAGCAGAATACAGGCACATATGCCTTTGATTTAGAAGGAGAAATAAACCTCAAGATAAACACTTCCGCCAGTTACTCCCTCATGAAAATGCTCCGTCATTTTTTCCATCTTCAAAAGTTTATGTTGGCTCGCAGAATACCATCGCTTTGTAGTTTAGCTTTTGATTTAAATTTGATATCCGGTGTAGTTATTTTTTCTTTCCCCGACTGCTTGATTGATGGCCCTTCCTCCCCTCCCTTCCCATTTGCTTCTCCTCAGTCCTTTTTCCCTTATCTATCTTTTTCATTTCTTATATTTACAGGTATTGATTGTAATTTCCTGTTTTTAATGTCCCTGCCTCCAGTTACCACACTAATGTCCTAGCTATTCCCCACTCACTGAACTATTCACAATGAACAGGATTATTTAACTCATTCCTCCTCATCCACAACCTGCAACTTGACAGAACCAGACTGTCCTGAATATATATATTTTTAAGTCATTAATCTTGTAGATAAACTGGCATGATTTGATATATAGTCGAGGAATGTGGCACTGTGGGAGAGGCAATGTAGAGAACAGGCAATGGAAGGTCAGCAACAGTTTCCTTTTACTAACACAATAAAGAGGAAAAACTGAGAACAGCAGAAAAGTCTCAAATAATTAGTCACCGCATTTAAGCGAATGTACGTTAAGCAGTTGGTATCCTAAATATATCTTTCCTCATTTCTAAATTATGTTGGTTTCTTACTTATCTGATTAACCATTTAACCAACATGTTTTTGCTAAACTTTATTTTAAACAGTTATAATGTCCATATTCACCTGAACATAGCATTAACTTTAACAAGTCTTTTATGTAAAATGTGTTGGTTACCTCCTCAGACAGATTCCCTATGTCCACTGGATGCTGGTCTCTAAGGATGGTAGAGATATTATCTTCTGTATTGATAGGAAGACCGCTGCTTTCCCCAGAGCCAGTAGCTGGGTAAAACAATCCAAAGACGGTTAGGGAGAAAGCACACAGCCAGGGTGAAATCCAAGCCATTTCCTCCCCTTCTCCTGACAGTCTTTTCTTCAGGTTGTTGTCAGGCTTTCTCTAGAGTCTGCTTGCCCTCCTGCTTTGTAGCTTCGGTTGTTTTTACTCCCCCCTGCCTTCAATTGCCAGATGTGTCACTTTAAGGCAGTCCAACGATAGCCCTAAAAAAAACTGCTTTCACTTCCTTTCCCAGCTTCTGCTCTGCTTTTCCCCCAGAGGCTCCTCTTAAATAACATACAGCTGGGCAGCGTTTGGAACAAACTCTGTCAAAAGAGATTTGTATTGCAGGAAAATCCAGCAGTTCCCGTTCACCTTATCTCAATTTCATCAGGATACAGATTGAGTCTATATTCAGCTCTGGCTTCTTTCACACGTTCAGCTCACCCTCACCTTTAGAACAGCGGCCTCCGTCTCACAGTTTGTTGCCCAAACCCAAAGCCAGGACTTTGCAAACAGTCTACAGTCCACAGCAGCTTCCTGCCCATTCGTCTTCCAAGTTTCTTCAGGTTGTACCATTCAGGGGCCTGCCAGATTAATGTAAAATGTATAGGAGGCTCAAACTTGAAAAGACTCACAACTATACGAAAGAGAGGAAAAAGACCAATAGGATACAGAACTTCATTTTATCGGGTTTAAAATCCTGTTTTCCAGAAATAAAGCTGTTCAGTTGAGCAGTCATGCTATGATATTATTCTTCCTACTCCGAGAATGAATAAATCAGTAGAAAAGAGGAATTTTCCATAAGTACAAAGAGTATTTTGTGAAACCGGTGAACAAGAGCCTTAGTGTATACAGCATGTCGCACAGAAGGAAATAACATCTAGCCTATACTGTATGTTTGAGCATTTTCAGATTCTGTTTAAATATAATTAATTTGGCTATATTTTGCAATATAGAAACAGATATAATGGAAGGAAAAATAAAATGAGATTTAAGGAATTATGGGAGAACTCTTCCCTATTTGTATTTTTAAAAATTGCATGTTTATCTAACAAAAGATAGTGTCTGAGCTACATGTTAATAAGTTGTGTTTACAACATTGCACACTTTTCACTATGGCTACCTCCTGTTCTGTAACTGTTTTATGACAGTTTAATAGAATTTGGGCTTTGAAAAGAGGCAGTCAGTAATTCTAATTTTAAGAAGTTAAATAGTATATCAACAGAAGGAAAGCAAATACAGATTTGTAAACAAAACATTGCAGATGCTGGAAATACTTGGGTCGGGCAGCACCTATGGAGAGAACAGACAAGTTAATGTTTCAGGTGTAAACTCTTTATCAGAATGTCATCATACCCACAATGTACTGCAGCATTGAGTAGTGCCTATATTCCCACACCCACACCCACCATCATAAAATACTGTAATTCTATAAGCTAGATGTCATAACAAAGCAGCACATGGCAAAGATGTTTGGGAGTGCAAGTTCACTTGACAATAACTTTATCACCCACCTTGCTCCATGATAATTTTTGAAGATGTTGCAGTGTAGCTTACGAGTAGTAATTCTTCATATTTTATGGAGTATAAGTGGTGAAATGTTAATGCTGGTGAATCAACCATTTAAGAATTTTTGGAGTAGATCCAATTAATTTTAGCCTGGCAGAATTTCTGGAGGTTTGTACCAGGATATTTATCTAGAATACTGAGACCAAGGCCTTAGTTTGTAACCTGAGGGTGAAAAGTAAGTGCATTCAAAATCTATTTTCACCAACATCTGAGTAAAAAAGGCTGAATGTGTTTTACTGATGAATGGGGGCATCATAGATCAATGTAGATAATTGGAAAATGTTCTTGTTAAATATGCCTACTGCACATTGCATTATAACAACACATTATTCTGAAGGCTTGTATGTTCACACTTACATTATTGCATTTTTGCAACCAGCATCAGGAGGACACCCTCAGATGAATATATTAATGATTTGAAATCCCCGAGCAAAAAAGAACACCAGTTCAAACTAAATATTCCAGATGTGGTTACAGCTCGATTCAGGAGGGCGAATAGGTGCCATGCTGAAGGGTCCCATTTAAACATAAATAAGTTTGAAGGCCAACACTAGAAAAGAAGACAGTGAGAGGATTGACAACTTTTCGCAATCCTTCAGCAAGGTTAGAGTTGAGAAAAAACTCTTCCCACTGGGTCATGGAAAAAATTCCCCGAAAAAGTAGTTGATTCAGATCAGTTGACCATTTTGAAGGAATTGGATCTATCTATGTGTATGGCCTGCACTTGCTGTCCATAAACCCTTAATTCCTGTGCGATAATCTTATGTTAGTAAATGTTTTGTAAACAATTCAAGTGGCAATTTCCATGTCGACACATATCTGTAACAGCACTAGTCAGTGCTCTAATGGGAATTCAAAAATTAAATAACACTGACCTGTAAAGAAAAAAATGCATTTATACAGCATCTCTTACATCCTTAGGACATCCCAAAGCATTTCACAGCCAATTAAGTACTTTTGAAGTGTAGTCATTGTTTTTTTTATTCGTTCCTGGGATGTGGGCGTCGCTGGCAAGGCCAGCATTTATTGCCCATCCCTAGTTGCCCTTGAGAAGGTGGTGGTGAGCCGCCTTCTTGAACCGCTGCAGTTCATGTGGTGAAGGTACTCCCACAGTGCTGTTAGGGAGGGAGTTCCAGGATTTTGACCCAGCGACGATGAAGGAATGGTGATATATTTCCAAGTCAGGATGGTGTGTGACTTGGAGGGGAACTTGTTGCAATGTAGGCAAAGACGACAGCTAATCTGCGCACAGCAGGGTCCCACAAACAGCAATGATATAAATGATGTTGGTTGATGGATAAATGTTGGCCAGGACACCAGGAGAATTTCCCTACTCTTCGAATAGTCCACCTCAAAGGGCAGATGGGCTTGAGTTGAACGTCTCATCCAAAATACAGTACCTGGCTGTGACAGTGCAGTGCTCCCTCAGTATTGTTGAACTCTCCGGAGTGGCTCTTGACCCCAGAACCTTCTGATTCAGGTGAAAGTGCTACCATTGAGCCAAGGCTGACTGATGTAATGATTATCCATCCCATCACCAGTGGCTGCCCCGTTGTCTTTTCCCCATAAATCATTCAAAATGCTTCCTGAAGTAAATGTCATTTTTTTTCTCTGTAACTGAAATTTCTAATGTCCAAAATAGGGTTTGAACAAAATAGAAAAAATAAATAGTTCACAATAATTTATCCATTGCATTATTTCCCAGGTCACAGCACTATCATTTATTTAGCTGAATGGCTGGCTGGAATCTTTTTCTGTTTCTACTCAGGTTTTTCAAAATTATTTGAAGAAAAACTAGAAGACAAATTTCAAAAGCTTTATTCTGGTGAGCATTTTGGTTTCAAACAGTGGCTGTGTGTGAGAGGAAGAAAAATAACAAAAGTGTACTGATTACACACCTATTTAAATTTCAGAAAGCTTATTGTTGGAGACAATGACCTGGAAATTCCTGAGGCTTTGCATCAGAAGCATAAGTGCAGCAGAGCAGAATCCCCACCAAAGGCTCAAGATCATCCCAAATACCAGGGATAAGATGAATTGTAGCGTTGGTGGAAGCCCCAGCTCAAGCCATTCCACCCTTCTAAGGAAGACTGGAGGCCTCTGGAGGCCCAACTGGGCCGGAGATCGTTTCTTTTAAACAACTTTTCTGCCTCAAATAGAGAAGATGATATTTCTCCTTCTGGGATCGATTTCCTTATTCTAGTGAATATTTGAGGCCTCAATGAGACTCACATCAGGTTTCAACTGGTGTGAGTTCCGCTGAGGTGTTTCAAGGGTGTAAAGAGAACGTTCCCATGGAAGTCCAGGAGCTCCCTCAACCCACCCCCCTCCTCCCCTTGATGAGGTTGGGGAGGGGGCAGGTGGAAGAGCTGCCCGTGATCCCCACAACTGAAAAGCTCCCAAGTTCATTGCTCGCGGAGATTTAGAGATTCTAAGGCAGTGCTATTAGACCAATGGGCTCCCTCTTTCTGCCTCCTCCCCTCACCACCTCCCCCCCCCCCCCCCGCCCCCCCCGACCCCCTCTCCCCCCCACTGATGACAGACAGCAGGAATCTACCAGTGAGGCAAAACTCGCATTCCACCTCCAGCTGATACAACTTCAGGCTCACCTTCTACAGTTCCTCCTCCTTGTTGATGCTAAATCAAAGGACCCCGAACCATGATGCCAAACTATACTGCGGTGCTGACCCCACCCCCGTTTTACCAAAGGCCAGGACTATCTCTCAGTGCGAAAAGAGCCCAGGGTTGTGTTTAAGTACAGCTCAATCATTGCCTCTTCCTCGTACTGCTAAATGCCAGTGAGGTAAATTCCCTTGCTATTTTCAGTGTATCAACAGCACAGGAATTTTTTTCAGACAGGAAAATCAGTTAGAAACTGTTTTCATCATTGAAGTGCTTCTGTCATCCTCCTCTGTCATCGAATTACAGTATGCAGACGACGCTTGCGTCTGCGCACACTCTGAGGTCGAACTCCAAACCATTGTCAACACCTTCACTGAAGCGTACGAGAGCATGGGCCTTACACTAAACATCCGTAAGACAAAGGTCCTCTACTGACCTGCCCCCGCCACACAGTACTGCTCCCCGATTATCAAAATCCATGACGAGGCCTTGGACAACGTGGGCCACTTTCCATACCTCGGAATTTGTACATCCCAGTGTGGCATAAGAATAAAACAAAAAGGGTGACTCAACCGTGGCTAACAAGGGAAATTAGGGATAGCATAAGATCCAAGGAGAGGGCATATAAATTGGCCAGAAAAAGCGATAGCCCTGAGGATTGGGAGCAGTTTAGGATTCAACAAAGGAGGACAAAGGGATTAATTAAGAAGGGGAAAATAGAATATGAAAGTAAGCTTGCTGGGAACATAAAAACTGACTGTAAGAGCTTTTATAGATATGTGAAGAGAAAAAGATTAGTGAAATCAAGTGTAGGTCCCTTGCAGTCAGAAGCGGGGGAAGTTATAATGGGGAACAAAGAAATGGCTGCCCAATTAAATGCATATTTTGGTTCTGTCTTCACAAAGGAGGACACAAATAACCTCCCAGAGATGTTGGAGAACATACGGTCTGATGAAAGGGAGGAACTGAAAGAAATCAGTATTTGCAGGGAAATGGTGTTAGGGAAATTGACGGTATTAAAGGCCGATAAATCCCCAGGGCCTGATAATCTACATCCTAGGGTACTTAAGGAAGTGGCCCTAGAAATAGTAGATGCATTGCTGATCATCTTCCAACATTCGATGGAATCTGGAACTGTACCCATGGATTGGAGGGTAGCTAATGTTACCCCACTATTCAAAAAGGGTGGTAGAGAGAAAGCGGGGAATTACAGACTGGTAAGCCTGACATCGGTAGTGGGGAAAATGCTAGAGTCCATTATAAAGGATGTAACAGCTGAGCATTTGAAAAACAGTGACAGGATCGGACAAAGTCAACATGGATTTACAAAAGGTAAATCGTGCTTGACTAATCTACTGGAATTTTTTGAGGATGTAACTGGGAAAATAGATAAGGGAGAACCAGTAGATGTGATGTATTTGGACTTTCAAAAGGCTTTCGATAAGGTCCCGCATAAGAGATTAGTGGGTAAAGTTAAGGCACATGGGATTAGGGGCAAGGTATTGACTTGGATAGAGAACTGGTTGGCGGACAGAAAGCAGAGAGTAGGAATTAATGGGTCTTTTTCCGAGTGGCAAGCAATGACTAGTGGGGTACCGCAGGGATCGGTCCTTGGACCCCAGCTATTCACAATATACATTAATGATCTAGATAAGGGAATTAAATGTAATATCTCCAAGTTTGCAGATGACACAAAGCTGGGTGGGAGTGTGTGCAGCGAGGAGGATAGCGAGAAACTCCAGGATGATCTGGACAGGTTGGGTGAGTGGGCAGAAGCGTGGCAGATGCAATATAACGTGGATAAGTGCGAGGTTATCCACTTTGGTGTCAAAAACAGAAAGGCAGACTATTATCTGAATGGCAATAGATTGGGAGAAGGGGAAGTGCAACGAGACCTGGGTGTCCTTGTGCACCAGTCGCTGAAAGTAAGTATGCAGGTGCAGCAGGCGGTGAAGAAGGCAAATGGTATGTTGGCCTTCATAGTGAAAGGGTTTGAGTATTGGAACAGGGATGTCCTGCTGCGTTGTACAGGGCCTTGGTGAGACCACACCTTGAGTACTGTGTGCAGTTTTGGTCGCCCTATCTGAGGAAGGATGTTCTTGCCATGGAAGGAGTTCAGCGAAGATTCACAAGGCTGATACCTGGGATGGCAGGAATGACATATGAGGAGAGATTGGGTCGATTGGGCTTATACTCACTGGAGTATAGAAGAATGAGAGGGGATCTCATCGAATCATATAAAATTCTGACAGGTCTGGACAAACTAGATGCAGGAAGAATGTTCCCGATGGTCGGAGAGTCCAGAACCAGGGGTCATAATCTACGGATAATGGGTAAACCATTTAGGACAGAAATGAGGAAGAATTTCTTCACCCAGAGAGTGGTGAACATGTGGCATTCTCTACCACAGAAGGTAGTTGAGGCGAAGTCATTAAATATATTCAAGGATGAGTTAGATATATTTCTTAAAGCTAAAGGTATCAAGGGATATGGGGAGAAGGCAGGTACAGGGTACTGAGTTTAGATGATCAGCCATGATCTCATCGAATGGCGGAGCAGGCTCGAGGGGCCGAATGGCCTACTCCTGCTCCTATCTTCTATGTTTCTATGGGAGCCTACTGTCAACAAGGGCAGACGTCGATGACGAAGTCCAACACCGCCTTCAGTGTGCCAGTGCACCCTTCGGTCGCCTGAGGAAGAGAGTGTTTGAAGACCAGGACCTCAAACCCAGCACCAAGCTCATGGTCTACAGAGCAGTAGTGATACCCGCCCTGCTGTATGCTTCAGAGACATGGACCATGTACAGCAGGCACCTCAAAGCACTGGAGAGGTACCAACAACGCTGCCTCCGCAAGATCCTGCAAATCCATTGGCAGGATAGGCGCACCAACATCAGTGTTCTCACTCAGGCCAACATCCCCAGCATCGAAGCTTTGACCATGCTCGATCAGCTCCGATGGACAGGCCACATCGTCCGCATGCCCGATACGAGACTCTCAAAGCAAGCGCTCTACTCAGAGCTCCGACATGGCAAGAGAGCCCCAGGTGGGCAGAGGAAACACTTCAAGGACACCCTCAAAGCCTCCTTGAAAAAGGGCAACATCCCCCCGACACCTGGGAATCCCTGGCCCAAGACCACATAAAGTGGAGGAGAAGCATCCGGGAAGGCGCCGAACACCTCGAGTCTCTTCGCCGGAGTAAGCGGAAGCCAAGCGCAAATAGTGGAAGGAGCGCACGTCAACCCAAGCACCCCACCCACCCGCCTCTTCAACCATCGTCTGCCCCACCTGTGACAGAGACTGTAGGTCCTGCATTGGACTCATCAGTCACCTGAGAACTCATTTTTAGTGTGGAAGCAAGTCATCCTCAGTTCCGAGGGACTGCCTAAGAAGAAGAAGCTTCCCCTGAGTTCCCTCATGCTTTGTGAATCTTCACACCATCATCATGCTGTGTCCTGACTGACATAATGGGGGTAAATTTTAACCTAATCCACCCCGGCGGGAATGGGGGCGGATTCTAGTTGGAAGCATGTTTTACACCCCGCTCGATTTTACGCTTCCTTGACTTCATTCGTGTGCTAGGGCCCATGAAACTGAAGCCAGCACGAGTCAGTACTTCAGAGGAGGGTGCGACAGAATTAGATTATGGACTATTCAGGTGAATTTTCACCAATTATTTAACTATCCTCTCCAACACCTAGGTGAATTGTAGCATCCAACTGCTACCCAGGCAGAGATCAGCAAATTGAGCATTGGACTGTGAGCTTCAGTTCCACAGTTGGAAGTACAGTTACCAACGAAGCCTTTGAGGGAGATCCACAGCATAATGTTATGCAGTCTCAGCAGGCTACTTGCCTCATGGCCTGATTATTGCAAGAAGGATAGCATCTGTCTCTTAACATACCCATCTGTCATTGCAGAATAGTTGAAGTATCTTTGCCTAGGTCATGTATCATTTGCAGGGAACAATACTGAAAGAGGTTGAGAAAGAAAACGATCTAGGTGTTATTGTGCACAGATCACTGAAGGTTCATGACCAATGTAGAGAAACTGTAGCTAAAGTTAACAGGGTATTGGGTTGTATTAATAGAGCCATTCAGTATAAATCAAAGGAGACCATTTTGATAATAAACAGGTCGCTGATCAGACGGTATCTAGAGTACTGTGCCCAGTGTTGGTCCCCTCACGTGGTAGGTGATATAATGGTCTTGGAAAAGGTCCAGAGGAGAGCTACAAGAATGATTCCAAGCTTAAAGAACCTCAGCTACTGAGACAGACTCAAGGGCCTCGGTCTATTTACTTTAGAGCAGCGAAGACTTAGAGGTGACCTGATAGAGGTCTATAAATTAATTATAGGGCTGGATAGTGTCCCTATAGATAGATTGTTCCAGTTTAACAGATTGGGGAGGACCAGAGGACAGGAGTTTGAACTATGTAAGAGTGGGAATGGACTGGATGTTAGGCGGTTGTTCTTTTCCCAGAATATTGTGAGTCTCTGGAACACGTTGCCAGCTGGCGTGGTGGGTGCGGACTCGCTGCTGGCCTTCAAGAGGGAGCTGGACTGGTCCCTGACTGCGGCAGAGATTGCATCATCTGGAAGGTAAGTGTCTTTAGAGGTAATACTGGGCTGGATTTTAAGGAGGAAGGCAGGTTGGGAGTGGGGGAACTCTGAGGCAGTCGGGAAAGCCGGGAGGCCGTGTTTTCCGCAGGCCCTGCCGACTTTAATGGCAGGGCCTGATTTGTATGCGAGGCCTTGGTTTCCGGCCCGCAGCCAGCCAGGTGGAGAGGCTGGCTGGCTGCGGGCGGGTAGGCCTGTGGCACTAGGCTGCACAGAGGATGGAGGGTGGGGGCCGGTGCTGGCCTCCCGAGGATGGGGGGCGGGTGGGGGTTCGATGAATGATCGCGACATCGTGGGACGGGGTGGGGGGAGAGAAGATCGCTGACACCGTGGGACCGGGGCGGGGAGAAGATTGGGGACATCGTGTATTGGGGTGGGGGGTGGGTGGTGGTGGTGGCGGGAAGAAGATCGGGGACATTGAGGGCCCGGGGGTGGGGGGTGTGTGGTGGGGGAAAGATCACTTCGGGGCCGGTCACCAGAGGGTCGTGGCTGGCCTGAAGATCATCGGAGTGGCAGGGGGAGGGCAGATCTCATCGGGGTCGGCCACCAGAGGATCATGGCCAGCCTCAGAATGAACGTTGTGAGGGGCTGGGGGGAGGCCGGGGAGGGTCCCGGTAGGTGATCGGAGGCCTCATGAGGGGATCTCTGATCGCGGGTGGTGAGCTAGGCAGGAACCCTGGATCTGGGAGGTAGATGTAAAGGCATTTACCTCCTGGATCCAGCAGTCTCCGTCTTGCTGTAATGTAAAGTTTCGCAATTATCGCGATTCAAAATAACAAGATAGAAGCAGATTCGTTTGATCAGTTTATTTAAACGAAATGCTGTCATGATATAAAGGACACAGAAGCCTGTAAAATGGCCGCCGCGCATCGTGGCAGAAGCTTCCAGAATTACAGTGGGCAGACAAGATGGCGTTCGAATAAACATTTCAATATGAGACGGGATCATACTCGATAAACACTGATAAAGACAGGATGCAACCTGTTTGCATTTGTGACAATAGCAAAAGATATAAGTGCTGGAATCGTTTTCCATGCACAAGTAAGGACCATTGTACTGGGCAATCGAAGGCCCATCCAGACACATCAATACACAAATACCCCCACGGCTCTACAATGAGAGAGACATTGACGGGTGATTAAACAAGTATTCGGGGGCCCCAAAAACCAGTCAGGGAGACGATTCATACGATCCTGGCTGGGTCAACAATGGGGAAAACATTAACGGGTAGTTGGCCAGTTTCAGGTGCTACCGAAACCCGTTAAAGACAAGAATCGCCCCATGCTGGGAGTTTTGAGCGCCAATATTTCACAAAGGACAAACATTAAGATTTGAGCGGGAGATAAGGGTACACAGCACTATAACTATAGTGAACAAATGTCCATCGGTCTCTTATTCGCTCGAATCGGCTCTTATTCTCTTAGCTTGCTGCTGACTGCTGAAGCTCTTCTCTAGGGCTGGACTCTGTTGACTCCGGACTTTTAGCCGCACTGGACGGTTATTCGAATGTTGGGTGGAGCTCAATCGGAACGAGCCGCCTCGACAAAGGCAAGTGACCGGGTGCACCATCCCGAGAGTCGGTAAACGGTGTCTGGACCCGAAGGCCCAACAAGACAAGATGAAATGACAAGAGAAGAAGAAGAATCCACGTGCCGCCGCGGTCAGTAAACCCCGACCGCGCCCGAAAATATAGGACCCACTTCTTGAATTCTACAGGTTATTGCACGAACCGGTTAAAGACTCTTCTTTGAATTCTACCGACAACTGGTGTCAGTACAGGAAGACTTTTCTTTGAGTTCTACAGCCGGGCCCGAGTCCTGTCGAGTTCTTCATGACAACGGGGAGCCCGGCCTGCTTGCCGCAGCAGCGAAGATAAACAAGTGGGGTACAGAGACCCCTCCAAACACGTGACAGTCAGGCGCTGCAGCGAAACGAGCCGAGTGCCTCACTTTAAAATTCTCCGAAGTATCACGAGTGGTGAGCATGTTTCCCGATCCTACAAATCTAGATGTAGTGTAGGTATTGATAGGGGAGGGTGGTTTTATTAAGGATAAAGTATAATGTGTTCCCCTTTTTACGATGTGCCGTGCGTTCTTCATTACCATAGACCAAGCTTTATGAATGTATGTATACTTGTACTCTCGTTAATTTGCGCCTATGACATGTACTTCATGATTTTGGACGCCATGCAATAAAGATTTCCATTTCGTACTATTCAACCAGGTCTATTTGAGTTTTTCTCTGCATTACTGCTCTCGCACCTAAGTCCAGTGTTAGAACCGTAAGGGCGAGTGGGTCGAACCACTCACAGGTGCTTATTGCAACAAGGCTGGCCGGAGACCAGAGCAAGCAATAGTATTAGGCAATGAAGGCCTAACCTCGCACCAGCACCGTCTGTGATACAAGCACAACAAAACCCCTTACAGTAACTGCCGGGTTTTACGAAGTGTGTAAAACCTGATCAGAAGCAGTTAAAAACAAAATGGCATTTAAAAAAGCGGCTTCCAGCCTCATTATAATATTTAAATTGACGTTCTGCCTCCTGGCAGCGGATTGGCTATCCCCCACCCCTGTCCTGCTTCCTGTCCCGTCTCCGTTAAAACCAGGAGTAGGCGGGTTGGAGGCAGGTTCAGGACGGGAATCCGACTTTTAACAATTTAACTACCCCCACTTTCCAAACCCACCCGTTTCTTTATGGTAAAATTCCTCCCACTTTGTCCATCTACAAGATGCACGGCAGCAACTCACCAAGGCTTCTTCAGCAGTACCTCCCAGACCCGTGACCTCTTCCACCTAGAAGGACAAGGGCAGCAGGTGCATGAGAACACCACCACCTCCAAGTTCCCCTCCCTGTCACACACCACCCTGACTTGGAAATATATCACCGTTCCTTCAGCATCGCTGGGTCAAAGTCCTGGAACTCCCTCCCTAACAGCGCTGTGGGAGTACCTTCACCACACGGACTGCGGCGGTTCAAGAAGGCAGCTCACCACCACCTTCTCAAGGGCAACTATGGATGGGCAATAAATGCTGGCCTTGCCAGCGACGCCCACATGCCATGAATGAATAAAATAAAATGTGATCTCCTGGACTGGTTTTGATTGCCAGAGGTGGTCGGAGACGAATTTTCCAGTGTATTCCTTCCCTTATTGGGGTTGGGTTTTTGCTGGGTTTTTTTTTTGTCTCTCCCAGGAGATTACTTTGCTGTGGGGGTGGGTGGAGGTGGGAGGTGGGGGTCGGGGCGGGGGGATTGGTGAGATGAAGTGTTTAGCCGTGATGGTCTGGCCATCATGGTGTGGGGCAGGCTTGATGGTCCAGCTGGTCTTTTCCTGCCCGCCAATTTTGCATTTTCATATGTGGAGGATCCACAAGCAGATGAGGATCTTCCTACACTCAGCAACTGATTAGGACACCTGTGATGATGGATACTATTAAGTGGCTGCAGATGATGACCTCACCAATAGATTTTCAGCACATTGCCGCATTGTTAGTTCCTTTAGAAATACTCTAATTGATGGTATGAAACTTTTGATAATAACCCATCATTGGAGACAAGAAAGAACTGCATACACGCACCTGAAAGAGACATGTAGATGTAGATGAAGTGTGATTAGGGACTATTTCATAAAGGATTTGCTGCATGTAAATTAGAGACTTTATTGGCATGCTGCTTAAGTGTATTTATTCAGTGTTTTTCACATTTCCTCTGATCTCCCAGTCCAATACAAGTAAGGAGAAAATGACATTTAATTTAACAGACATCTGGTACTCAGTAGAATTTTTATGCTGAAGGAATATGAGCAATACGACCTTGGAGGACAAGAGAAATGCCAATAGTTATTTTTGCTACTTCGTATTTCCTGTGTATGGACTTTGGTCTGCGCGGCCAACGCAAATACCTGTTTCTGATGAATAATACAGATGAAAAAATTTGTAGTTTCTCATCAATTTTTGTAATGTTGCATATCTTTTTTTAATGAATCTATTCTCTAAAAGCTGTAGCAATACTTCAAAAAAATCTCTTTAAGGTGACAAATCTGTAGTTCCAAACTCCATTTTCAATTATGTACCACTCCTCATGCATAATTCTGTACATTTTCCTCTGGAGTCTCATTTAACAATCAAACAAGTGTTTTTTTTTGTGTTTTGCTAATTCCTTGACTGCATTTTGGATGGGAATATACCCGATTAGAGATCCATCATGTTTCAGTTCATAGGGGGTGAAATTGGGTATCACCCCGGATAACTTTTAAAAGTTTGGAAAATCAGCGCCAGGCGCTATGTTTTTCTAACTTTTAAAAAATTCGGTTTTCTCGCTCCAAGAGGGAGGTGGAGCACTAAATCAAGCGCTCCACTTCCCTCTTGGAGCGCGATCGGCAGCAGGCGGGGCGGTGAGTTCAACAGCGCTGCACACTGCCACGTTGGAAGGCTCCTTCCCTCCCTTAAAGGGAAGGGCCATCACTGCAGAATCTGCAAAAGAAAGGGCAACTACCTGGACTACCAAGGGAGTGGCAAACCCGCGCGATCAGCCCGGCACTCACTCAGAGTGCCGGGCTGATCGATCGCGGGCAGGAACCTGTGGGAAAAAAAAGGATCAAAAAAGGTAAGTTATTTTTTAACTTACCTCGGCCACCTCACCTTTAAGCATTGCTCCTGAAGTGGCCGGTCGTCTGATTCACGTCCCCTGAAGCTGGTGTTGTTTTCGCCCGACGGTGCTTCAGGGGGCGGAAATGAGTTTCGGGTCCGGGGCGTTACCGGGGCGATGCATGGCCGGATGACATCACGATCGCCGACCAGAGGTGGGCGTGGCGATAGGGGTTACCGCTGCATAAAATCGCCAGGTGAACTTCACGGGTGGCGGTAACATCGCCACGCCCGGGTAGTAAGACCTTAGTGCCCTGACACAAGCAGGGCTGTCGTCAGGAGGACCAGGCTGCAGTGGGGCAAACCTTTCAATGATCTCAGTAGATCATGAAATGTTACGGAAAGCCACACTCAACCTCATCCTGCTGTGCCACTCATCACATCCCCATCACTCTGCCTTCCCTACCCTACTCCTGCACATCCTTACTCACACCAACTTACCTTGGACCTCCACCCATCCCTCTCTCTCTATCTACATTATCACATCCCCATCTCACTAGCCACCCCTCACACTCACCCTCATCCTAGTGCAATCATACCAACTAACAACACACAATGGTAGGCACTTGGGTCTTTTAGCCAATATTCATGTAGAGTTTCTGCTAATGTGTTGTCAAGTATTGAAATTTTTATTTTGAACACTTTGCCTTCTTTGACAGATTTGTGTGCACCTTTGGAAGTGGCTTAATGAGTTGCAGCAATGGTGATGAGTGTGAAAGGAATGGCTTCGGCATTGCAGGGGTGCTTTATGGTGTTGGTGTGGGGTGGTGCCAATCTGGTGCATCATGGGCAGCCAGGGTATACAGCGTCAAGTAAAGTAAATCTGGCCACGGTGAGGCAATCCCAGGCCTCCCGGGCAGCAATGTGGTCAGGTGCTGATGCCTTGAGTCCTGTCCAGCATCAGGTGATTGCGGAGAAGGTTGGTGTTGTTGTTGGTGCTGCTGGTATGCCTGGTGATGTTGGTGTTGGGGCTGATCGTGGTGGGATTCTGAGGACCAAGGTGAGATTTTTTGAAGGGCACTGATGTTGCTGGAATAGATGGCAGCTGAAGTTGAGATTACAGAAGCGACCTGTCAATGGTGAGATAGGTTGTTCCAAGCAGCTGACAGTGGATAGAGAGTTTACTCCAAACACTTCCAAACTGCATAAAGCTCAAAAGTGTGTTACAAATCCTGAAAGTTCCAGCTTCCAACATTGAAATGCGAAGCGCTGTGAAATGGTAGCTTTCATAGCACTTTTGCAGCTGTCACCTATTCACAGCAATGGAGAGTCATTGAAAACCCGACACACTTACCTAACGTGATCCCTGAGCACCGTGAAACTCGTCAAAAAAGCTGAAAAAATGGTAAGTCGATGGTCAAATGCTATTTAAGTGCCTTTTAACAACTCTTAACTATTTCAATTGGCTCACCCGTCCCTTAGTGTCGGGTAGGTAAAGCGCAGGCAGACCCGACACTTGAGAAACTGACACAGAGGCGGGTTACTGCGGGCTCCCGACCCACTGTCAATCTTTTAGATTATGACAGTGGACCCGCCTCCGAACCCGCCCTCTGAGCGCCGGCAAGATTCCGGCCATTGTCTGCCTTTGAACTCCTTTGCCAGTTTTAATTCATTGTGAAAATACTTTTTTTTTCTTATCCAGCCTAAAACAGCGGGATGGAGAGAGATAATGGTGACTAAAGTCTTTTCCCACAAGTTCTTTTCTCATTGTACTGCTACAACAGGGAATAGAGATTGTGTGAAGAGTCTTTCTCACATTAAACTTCTTTCAGTACATGGTGCCAAGTTATAAAAGTTACTGTAGAGTACTGTAAGCATTTCAGAAACTTTATGGTTTTGGAACTGTTTTAAAGTACAGGTGAGAAATAATGGCTCAGATTTTGTTGTAGAAATAATGGTAAGGCTATCAGCGCTCACTGTTATTAAAGTGTAAATCGGACAGCAACTTCCAGCAACTGCACTTCTGCAGTTAAACGCAGAAATCAGGAAGTTGCTGTCCGAGTTGTCCTGCTCCTCCAGAAGCTTCATATCACGCCGAGAGACTCGGCATTGAAACACATGGAAGGGCGTGAAGTTGGGCTACTTCTATGATAGATACCACTAAACTCACCAGAAAAAGTTAGGGTCTGTCCATTCCAGTGTAAGTATTGTTTTTAACAGCGTGGTAAGTCTTAATTACTGCCAAACAACCCCTCTGGCACTGAAAATTAACTTTTACAAGTTGGAGTCTCATTCCTTTAGATTTTACTTGTTATTGGAGATTTTTTAAAAATTAAAATATATATTTTTTAAACACTTTCTTTCAGCCTCTGTTATCTCTGTCTCTTAACCCCATGCTTCTCTTCCTCTCTTTATTTTGACATTGAATTAAATACTCTAATTTACACTTCCTGGTTCAGACTCTGTGTGCCTCAGTAAGAATTCTTCAATCTGATTGGTTAAGGAGATACACAGTTGCTTGCCCTGTTCACACAGGTCCCCTGTAGAGGGCGCTGCACCAAAATAGATTTTTAGTCACAGCAAGTTCCAGTGCAAAAGCCCATAGAAAGTCTGTGGGCAAGTGTAAGTGTAATGAATGGCTGGCGCCGTTTGCTCGCCGCTGAGAGCAAGATCCAGGCCAATGTTCTATTTTTCTTTTTGAGCACATAAATTCATAGCTAGTTTGCACACAAGGTTAGGTATCTGATCATAAGAGTTGCGTATAGTAGCCTTGTGTGGGGCATGAGAAGAAATTATTGGGAAAGAACTTTAATTGCACTTGTGAGCAATACTTGAGTATTAGTACAAATGGATGAATAGTTTGTTATTTTCTATCAATCTTGCATCCATGTTTATGCAATCATTCATTAAAAAAAATATCAGCACATGAAAATACGAGAAAGAGAACGCACTTGCATTTATATAACGCCTTTCACGACCTCAGGATATCCCAAAGTGCTTTACAGACAATGAAGTACTTTTGAAGTATAGTCACTGTTGTAATGTAGGAAACGCAGAAGCCAATTTGCACACAGCAAGCTCCCACAAACAGCAATGTGATAATGACCAGATAATCTGTTTTAGCAATGTTGGTCAAGGGATAAATATTTATTAGGACACAGGGGAGAACTCCTTCTCATCTTTGAAATAGTGCCATGGGATCTTTTGCATCCACCTGAGAGGGCAGACGGCACTTCAGTTTAATGTCTCATCCAAAAGACAGCACCTCCGACAGTGCAGCCCTCCCTCAGTACTGCACTGGAGTGTCAGCCTAGATTTTGTGCTCAAGTCTCTGGAGTGGGACTTGAACCCACAACCTTCTGACTCAAAGCCAAGAGTGCTGCCAACTGAGCCACAGCTGACATATATGAAAATATGGTCCTTAATTGCCCAGCAGTTCCTGATGTAAGGTAATTAAAATCTCAATTACTTATATCTGCATAATGCAATAACAAATCGTCCTTAACTGTAATGTTTTGGAAGTCAAACTCTGAAGGATACACAATCATCATAAGCTGTTTTTTTTTACACAGGTCAGTCAGCACTTAGTCCTCAACTCTGGCGCGATCTTGACAGCCCTGGGGAGGCGGGTATGGAGGCGGGACTGCCGGGAAAATGGCAGAATTTGGGGGCGGGTGCCCAACCCGCCTCCGTGCCATCTTCCCAGGAGGCGGGTAGCCACCCCGTGGCGGGTCCTGTCTCCTTGGAGGCGGGATGGGATTAAAGCCTATTAACAGGTAGTTAACAGGCAGAAAATAGGATTATCCCCTTTTTGCCCACACAAGTGCAGGCTTCCCGTAGGCTCCAAAACCCGCCAGGTCAGCGAGGCGAGTAGTGGGTCTGTGGGGGTCGGGGGTGCAAAGGTGTGGTGTGAAGGTAACTGATGGGTGCAAATGTGGAGAGGTGAGTATCTGAGGTCAGTGCAAAGTGTTAGTAAAAGTTTACTTACCTTTGTTTCTTCCTGCAGGCTTCAGTCGGTGGGTATGTGTAGAGTCTCGCACCTCCGCGTTGGAGATGACAGATGGCCGTTGCATTCTCCAATGCAACAACCATCTCATTTCTGCAAAAGAAAGATGTTTGATGAGGTCTTGAATTCAAGAACTCATCAAACTACAGAGAATGTCACTGTTTGACAGCTTCACAGAGCTGTCAAACAATGACAATTTTTGACAGATGAAACGTCATACGTTGATGTTCTCTGCAACTGGCTTTCCCTTAATTGGCCTGCTAAGCCCGCTGGGTGGGCTTAACAAGGTCAATCAAGGGAAAATAGCTTGGGTTGGCCAGAAGTTGATGAAGGCGGGACAACGACCCGACAAGTGGGAGTCCCACCTCCAAAAGCTCCCCATTGGCAAAATCACCCCCCAAAGCACAGTAGGCAGCCATTCCTCTCTGGCACCCATGCTAATAATGTTGATTGTAATAGCACAGTATGTTAAAAGTTTCATTATTTAACAAAATCTAATGTATGTCGTTCCTACAACAGAATAAGTAACATGTTGTGCAATATTAGTGACCAGCATGTTGATGTATTGGTATCAAATTCTTCTGATCTCTATTTTACTGAAGGTATTATAAATCAATTAACATCTTTGTTAAAATAGTGGACAACGGGAATTTTATGTGAATGCATTAACACGCTCATTATCACACAGCGTGATTTTTCAGCCCACATGCCATAGTATCTCTCTGGCACATTTAGAACCAGCACATACTTGTGTAAATGATAATTAACTAAACCTATGTTAACAAAATCAAAGTGATTTCAAAACCAGTGGTAAAGAAGGCTTGCTGGATGTGGAGTAAAGCTTGATCTAATCAAGTGCTGGAAGGATGCTGCTAATAACAAACATAATAAATGAGGATTTATGCAGGATGCAAAGTGACCCTGATAAAAAGTTCAAAAATTAAAGGTCTCCTTGTTTCTGCTGGATTGACAGCATGGTCTAAATTAAACAGAATGTCTCAATGAATTAAACCATTTACTGAAGGATTTGCGGTACAACCAGTACAGTACTGAGTCCTGTTTGTTATTTGCCTTTGAATGTTCCCACTGTTAATTATACTTTTTAAAAAAAAATCTATATTTACTCTGACTTTTATGGCAGTTGCCGCCATGTCCAGGAAGGTTAGAGAGTCCAGGCTATGGATTTCTCAAGGCTATTGGTAATTCCATTGCATTTTTGTCAACAACCAATGAGCTTTGTTCCTGCACAGAGAAAATAGGCCTGTTTTTAACTCTGGGGTGGTTTTTGAACAGGTGTGCAGCAGTATGACTTAGAAACTCACCTGCTGCTCCAGAAATGAGACCTGGATATTTTAACTCCTGGACCTCATCTACATCCTGCCTTTCGACTTCCTACCTGATCTGACCAGGAGGTTGTCAGGAAGTGCTGTAGAATCATGTGGTCTGGAGGCCGCACTCCAACAGCAGGTAGGTGGCAGGATTGGCCACCAGGCCATCCCCTGGGGATCTTGCAATCGGGATGGAGGGTGGGGGCGAGTCCGTGGCAGGGAAGGCTTAGGCCGCGATTTTGCCAGTGCTCAGAGGGTGGGTTTGGAGGCGGATCCGGAGTTAAAATCAAAATGATTGACAGCGGGTTGTGAACCCGCCGCCATCCCGCCTCCACGCAACTTTACAAAGTGTCGGGTCTGCAAGTCCTGATCAGACCCGACACCAAGCGGCGGGAGAGGCACTTAAAGTAGTTAACAGCTTGTTAACTGCCTGGATAATCCCATTTTTACAGGCTCTTCCCATTTTATTACATTTTCAGCGTGTTGCACGTCGTGCGACAAACACGCCAGCTGATTGTGCCGGGTTCAGCAACTCGCTGAATTCTTGACAGCTGCACCTGCACCATAAAAGCGGACCTGTAACATAGCTCACTTTCAGATGCCAGAACTTTCTGTTTTGAGGTTTTGGAACACATTTCGCAGGTCTATTGAGCTTCTAAGGGCTGGATTTTACCAGACCTGTGGAGGCAGGTTTGGAGGCAGGACTGCTGGGAAAATCCCCCAAAATGGGAGAGGATCCCAAAACCGCTCCCAACCTGCCTCCAACCAATCTTCCTGGGAGTCGGGTCCCCGATTTACGCAGGGGACCGACTCCTAGCGGCGGGAATAGGATTATAGCCAGTTAACTGCCTGTTAGCAGGTAGTTAACATGCAGTTAAGAGGCTTTTTCCAATTTTTCAACTGCTGCTGCAGGCTTCCTGACATCGGGGAACCCCTCCAGGGTAAGTAAGGCGTGCTATGGATCTGTTGTTATGTTGCTGTTTGGATGACAGCTGCAGAAGTGGTGTGAAGGATGCAATGGGACACTGGTTAGTATCAGAGGTAAGGACATGTTGTGAAAGTAATTTTTAATGTGGTTAGATGTTTCTGCAGGTGACAAGCTGTGAAGTGTTTATGTAGCCTCATCTCATTGGGAGAAGTGACACATGACTTCTGCAATCTCAGCTGCAGCTACCATCTGTTTTATCCAAAGGAGAGAGTAATTGGAGAGTCTGGGTGCAAGGGCTCACCTTTGGACAGTGATTGTCAGTGTTTGACAGCTCCTCAATGCTGTCAAACACTGTCAAATCATCTGTCAAACAAGTGTAATGCATATGCCTTTAAGAAAACTGGCAGCTGAAGCGTCATCAACTGACGTCATCTTACACTGGCTTTCCCTTAATTGGCCGGCAAGCCCGCAGGGCGGGCTTAACAAGGCCAATCAGGGGAAAATAGCGTCTGTTCGTCAGACGTCACTGGGGATGGGACTAGAACCCGGAAGGCAGCAGTCCCGCCCCCAACTCGTCTCGGTAAGTAAAATCCAGCCCTAAGTGTTTAAGCTGAGATCCATATGCACTGTGACCTCCTTGGAAAACCCTCTCCCCATAATGACTGAGTGCTTATAACATCTATTCCTCAACTGAGATATATACCAGCGGAATGGGAACCATTTATACCCTCTTCTCCTGGTCCTCAGAATCAGAGGAAGAGCAGCCTGGCAGCAGCAGAACCAGGCACAACAGCAGCACCAACAACAGGAGCGCCAACCTTCTCCTCAGCCACCTGATACTGCACAGGGCAGAGGGCGTCAGCGCAGGGCTGCTCCACGCCGCAGGAGATACCCCCAACACAGGGTTTACAGGCCGAGGATGAGCTTCCTCAACATGAGTGAGCAGCAGTGCCAACGGAGGCTGAGACTTTTGCGAGAGGTAGTCGCTGACATCTGCACAATGCTGCACCAGCACCTGCAGCCCAGAGGAGCGGGTGGACACTTCTTACCAGTTGCTGTCAAAGTCACCACCGCACTCAACTTCTTTGCTTCAGGGTCCTTCCAGGGATCAGCAGCAGACATCAGCGGCATCTCCCAGTCGGCCGCACACACTTACATCACGCAGGTTACCGATGGCCTCTTTGCAAAGCCGCACAATTACATCCACTTCTCCATGGATGAAGCAAGTGTAACCACGCGTGCGGTTGGCTTTGCAAATATGGCAGGCTTGCCAATGGTGCAGGGCATCGTAGACTGCACACATGTGGCCATTAGGGCACCCCATCACAACCCAGCTGTATTTGTGAACCGCAAGGGCTTCCACTCCCTTAACGTCCAGCTGGTATGTAACCACAGGAAGAATATTATGCATGTTTGCGCAAAGTTCCCTGGCAGTCACCATGACTCATTCATCCTGCGGCAGTCCACTGTGCCTCAGCTGTTCAATCTGCCAACACAACTTTCCGGATTGCTACTTGGAGACAAGGGCTATCCCCTGAAGACGTGACTAATGACACCGATGAGGAGGCCATCAAACGAAGCTGAGGAGCGCTACAATCTGAGCCACATTTCCACCAGAAGCATCATAGAACAAACCATCGGCTTGCTCAAAATGCAATTCAGATGCCTTCACAGATCTGGTGCAGCCCTACAATATGCACCAGCCAAGGTCTCCAGAATCATTGTGGTCTGCTGTGCCCTGCACAACATCGCACAGCAGCATGGCTTACCACTGCCTGAGGAACAAGTGGCTCAGCACAGAGCCTCCTCAGAAGAGGAGGAGGAGGAAGAGGCGGCAGATGAGGAAGATCTTGCGGAGGCGGATGTGCCAGTTCCACCAGCATGCGAGCACATTGCTGGCCGTGAGGCAAGGGATACACTAATCCATGCCAGATTCGCGTAAGTTTACGCATCAAACACATGTGGCTGGCACATGGAAATGAGTGTCTGGTTGACCTTCTTCACACACCATACAACATCTGTACAATAAACTGTGGTTTCCTATCACTCTTACCACCGTCATTACAGATGAAAGGCACCCTGACCCCTCATTGTGCAACTTCCATTTCTGAGCACATATAGGGCAACTCTTTGAATCTTTGCCATCGCATTTCTTTAATACAATTGAAATAACAATGAGAAACATAACTTTGTATTAGATCAAAACACCCAAGTGACTACCCTTGTGACTATTTGTGTGTTAACTTTCTCTTACGCATGCTTCTACGTGGTGCTTCCCCTATGGCCTCAGCAGATGTAGAGGCACCTTGCTCACTTCCATGCTGTGCCTGCTTAGATGCCTTTGGCGGGCATCCTCTGGGTTTGGGAGCCTGGGAGGGCTTCGCAACAGTCTTCTCCTTCTGCGGCTGTGCAGGGGCTGAGACGGCCATCTCAGTTGGCTGAGGAATCTGGGTCTCTGACCAAGGGCTCCGCAGTGGCATAGGAGTGTGAGCGCTTGGAGAGGAGCCCACACTTCCTTGTTGTCGACCACCAACATCCCTCACTTCACTGCTAGCAAGTAACTGTAGAGCACCTTCCTGCACATCAGTGCAGGCCATGAGGACCCGTCTCTGTACTGACAGTTCTCATAACGGGGACGTCCATGTACCTTTGATTCCTCTCCTCAATAGATGGCCATCTATCCTCCATAGCAGACCATCTATTTAGAAGAGTCACTTGAGTCTGGCGATTTATGTCCTCCATGGAGGTTGCCATACTTTCCATGGCGGCACCTACATTCGCCATTGCGTGCACCACGGCATTGCTCATGTTTGAGATGGACTCCTCCATTCTCTGCACACTCGCAGTTACAGTGGTTGCAAACCCTGTCACAGACTCCTGCACTTGTTCCTGAAGTTCCAGCACCGCTCTCTTTTTGAATGGCCCCAGAGGCACAGCGTCCACATGCAGCTGAGCAGTGCTAGGAGTATCCCGTGCCCTCCGACAAGGACTTTCCTCTGCTGTCCCTGTCTCCACCATCTGCTGATGCTCACTTGTGAGCTGTGATACACCAGGTGACAACACTAATCTATCTCACGAATGACCTGCCGAGGTGTGCGTCTTTGCGCTGGTGCTGGGTGCGCTCATTTCTGCTGACACTGCACCCTCAGAGTTTGCAGCTTCCTCTGAGGAGTCTTCCGGCTCTTCCTCCTGGACAGTGGGGAGGGGGGCTCTCGATCGTCCTGTGGGGGAGTAAAGGCATGAGTTAGACATGTGATATTAACGTAGCAGACACATCAGATTGTGCAGATATCAGAACTCAATCTGCATGAACATCAGATGCCATATCAGTCACTCATGCAATCTAAATGAGAGGGTTGCAAATCTATTCTGTCACCAGCTTGCTCGACTGCACCCATCTCTCCGTCCCCCACTTCCAGCTCCTCTGCAACTCCGATGATCTCGATAGCAGCCTCCTCAGCGGTGGTTAAGTGCGCCATGGAAGGTGGCCCTCCTCCTGTCCTCTCCCTCTCCCTCTTATTGTGGGCTCTCTTTTCCAGCAATGAGGGAGACAAGTGGAGTTTGAGCGAGAATGTTCGAGTGAGTGTAGAGAATCCATAGCATTGATGCTTAGAGGGAGACAAAGATGGAGTGAGGTGCCAATACCAAGGGCCCTCCCTGTGCGTTTGTTGTTGCTATTGCATAACAGTGAGAGCAAGTGTGAGGGGTGCATAGTAGAATGGTGGAGTGATTCTGCATGTAGAAAGAGAGGGATGGTTAAGGGTGCAAGGGATCTAAGGGTAAGTTGGGATATGCAGGAGTAGGTTGACAATGCAGAGTGGTGGTGATGAGAGGAGATGGGGAGCAGATTGAAGGTAAGTGTGATGTTATTCTCACTTTTGCTGAGCGGAGCAGATCATTGAACCTTCTCCTGCACTGAACCTAGGTGCATGCACACAAGGACCTGGCGCTCACCTCCTCAGCAATTTGCAGCCAGGCTGCCTTGGTTTGCTGAGGAGGCTTCCTACGTCCATTGGAGGGAAACAGAACCTCCTTGCCCCCTCTCACTCCCTCCACACGAGCATGGAGGGAGTCATCATCAAATCGGGGAGAAGCCTTGGCTCTTGAAGCAGTAATCTCGCTATCAGTAACACTGAGAAGCAGCAGAATGTGAATGAAACACCACAAGGCTGCATGGGCCCCTTAAATGCAACTGAATCGAAGACGTCAGCAGAGGCGAGCAGCAGACCCGAACCCACTGATAGAGCCGGGTAACGCACACGGCTGGCTTAATAAGCCCGGTTAATTCAAAATAGTTATTTCAGACCAGAACCCGCCGACCAGCCAACCCGACGCGAACCCGCCTCCTATGGCAAAATCGCGGCCTTAAGCTTTACTTGTGGGTCGCAAAGGCGTATTCTTGCTCCTCCTGGTGCCGCAAGGAAAGTTTATTTTTAAAAAGTTAAATATATTTCCTGTTTGGATCACTTCCAGATTCTCTTTCCCGCTGTATTAACCTGGCTGGAAAGCCACTGTGGATTCCCGCTCAGGCCACTGGGATAAAATTGCTGTCGCATGCCGATTGACAGCATTGGGACCCGACATGGACCCCACCAGCTTTGGGCGGGTTTCCTTGTTGCATGTTAAATCAGAAATGGTTGGTTCCAGGGTAGGTAAGGGCTATTTATTATTGTTTTATGCGACTTTAAAGTGTCCACCTGCCGTTTCCGCCGGACAGGTAGGGTTATTTTATGTGCACCGGTCCAGTTATTGGATCCATTTCTCCCTCATCCAATGCAGGTCATTAAATCTGGAACTCAAACTTGGGCCCAAGAATGGCAGGCCAGGGACCTACGGGGGAAAAATTCAGAATCGACCATTTTGGGACGCTAACATTGCCTGGCGCTAATTAGTGCCGGTGACCGCGAAATTCAGTTTTAGCGCCCCAAGAGGGAGGTGGAGTGCTAATTCAAGCGCTCCACTTCCTGCTTAGAGCGCTAACCCCGAATATCGGGGCGGTGCATTCTGCAGCGCTACGCACTGGGCCACGTAGCGCTGCCGCATGGAAGTGCTCTTCCCCTCATTAAAGGGGAGGGCCCAAGCCCACAACTCTGCGGGGCCCCACCTGAACTACCGGGGTGCAGGGTGCTGTGCCAGCAGCCCAGCACACAAGAGGAGTGCCGGGCTGCCAGATTGCAGCATGGACCCTGCATTCAAAGACGCAACAGGCCGCGACAAGTAAGTCGGACGATTTATTTTGCCCCGCCCGCCACCTCCCCTTTACTTAGCGTCCCGCTAGCCTCCTGCCGCTTTGTTCCCACCCCCTAAATCGGTCGCTGTCATCGCCCGGCGCAGATTCAGGGGGCGCGGGCCAATTTTGCAGGTGGGGCAAAAATAGGGCGCTGCGCACGGTGATGACATCATCATCGCCTGCGCAGTGGAGCGGGGCACTACCAGTTACCACCTCCGCTAAAGACTCCCTCTGAATTTAGCGGGAATCATTAGCGGCACCGCGCCCGGGTGAAAAGTTGTTTGTGCATCGTTAGCACCCCATGGAGGCGCTAACGGGAGGCGCCAAGGTACCCAATTTCTAGCCCTACCAGTCCATCATTTACTCTTTAATTAATTTTGTTAGATTTCCATAAACTCACCTATGTCAGCATATACTTCAGTCGCATAATACAATATGTATGTGCCATTCTTGTTACTCAGAACGAACATTAAAAAATGCAGAATATATAAATTTGCCTAAACCATTAAAGGAAATAGAGGATCATTATATGCAAGCAATATGTAGTTAAAGTATTTCCTGTGAGACAGTGTTGAAAAAATTCTTGACTTGAATCATTTTATCACAAATATGTCTGTACACAAGTTATAAATCCATTCTAATCTCAGCTTTAGAAGATGGCAGGCCTCTGAACATCAAAGCTATGCTGATTGCATTGAAAATTCCTCATTTTATTGAGCACTTCCTGAAGCCCCAGTGCAGAAGGCCGACAAGCACTTTGTATGCTGTTTAGGGTTAAAGGTTAAGAATGATCTATGAACCCACTGTCCCTGAATGATACTTCTGTGTAATTAGGGACTGCCAATAAAACCAACATAACTCTTTCTCACTATAGGTCTAAATTGCAGTTTAAAAATAAATGAGCAAAAATTGCAATACAAAATAATACTTTTTATGGAATGGATGGTAATCCTTTTTTAAAAGTCAAACAATTGAAATTTCCTGACCATCTACTTCATATTAACAAACAGCTTTGTGATTACAGTTTCACACAACCATTAAAATAGTTGTAGAAATTAGTGGTATGTCATTTTTCAAAATTTTAAATTGCTAATAGGGACAAAAACAATAAGCATCTGATGATAAATTGGTCCATGTTTAACTGGACTGTTGATTTAGCCTCTCTGTATAGTTTGAGATTTAACTCAGCTCTGCCAGTTGTCTGTGGATGTTTGATCATTCCGTCAAGCAGTTTTTATCTCCAATCCTATCCAGCTGTGTGTTTCAGAAATGGAGCAGCAATTGACGACATATGTTGATTAAACGGTTATGCAATGGTGAGAGCACTATTCAATTGTGTGACGTGTTCCCATTCAGTGAGCTTTGTGCAGATGAATTGATGGCATTTTGGGAAAGAAGTAACTGGAACAGACATAATGTTTAAGATTTTTCACTCAATCTACCATTCCCTGAACTCTTAGATGATTTCAGTCCTCTCTAGTTGATGTACTGTAATCTCCTCACCCTGGTGAGATCATCTTTATCAGCTGGAACAGTTTGTCATATGGAGGCAAAAAAAATAGCTTTTAATCAACAAACAGCTAATCAGTTTGAACTGCGAGGCTATTCTTCTTACCGTGACAGCACTATGAAATCCGGTGTAAATGGGGGACACACAAGGTTAGATTCCAAGCTTGATGTCTGAGTTTAACCTTCAAAAACCTGCAAATTTCCACTATTAAAGTAAAATAATGGAAATGTATGGCCAGGCGAGCGCCGCAGTAAAAAAACACGGCCTGTGTTTTCAAGCTCAATAACCAGTTTTCAGGGGAAAAGTTTTAATTTGGGTCAGCATATTTTTTGTGTTAATTACTTTTTCGGGGAGGATAGTGAATATTTTACTCATTCAGGTGATGGATATTCTGTGTAATAAAGGAACAATGTTGCACTTTTGAAAAGTATTTAGTGGCACAACAGGTACGGCGAAAGACAAAGGGAACAAGAAATTGGGCAGGATAGCAATGGAAAAGGATGCAAAAATTGAGCAGTAGGTTTACTGCCCTGTTCCTGCCCTAAGGGACTAAACTTCTCTCTTCCCATCTCTGCCAGGACCACTGCTGGTCACCCCTTCCCCAATACCACATGTCCCCAGCCTCCCATCTTCGGCCTGCCCTCATTATCACCACTCCTTGGGACTGCCTGGTGGATCGGGGCGGTCAGCCTGGGATAGGGGCTTTAATGCCCCAAAAGTGTAGCTCTGGGGGGAGAGGGCTTAGTTGAGGTATCCTGTTCCTCCAATCTGGCCCCCAAGCACTTACTTTTGTGGGCCTCAGTCTCTGCCAAGGCACAGCTCCCCATGACTTCAGGGCACTTCTGCCGCTTTAAGGTCCCTCACTGCCTCTTCTGACGCTGCAGCACTGCTCGATATTCCTCGGTTGCACTTGGAGGTTCCCTCTTAATGGGAATCCTGCAGTGGTGTCGGGGGTGGCCAGTAGTCCCGCCCCCACCAACACACACCCGAAAAGGAAAATCCAGTCCCATGTCTGAAACAGGCTACAACTGATTATTAACTTTGTATTGAAACTTCTGCATACAAAGTACAGATTACTATATTGTCCTAAATATTCTGCTGGCAGGTTAAATGGTGAAACTGTGTTGCTGATACTCTGTGTGAACGTTTTGAATGAATACAGAATGTTGAGGAACAGTTCTTGTGTTCCTGGTGTAATCTTGAACATTTGGTTTAAACACTGGTTATTCTAGTGCTGCTGTGGTCATAATCTAACTGATGGTGGATTTTGGCATGGGATGGTCCATACTCCAGTCCACTGGTCTGCATGACTTTGGACTATACTAAATCCAGAAATAAAGGATACATATTTTATCGTTGGCTTTGCTATGAACATTTTGGCCCTACCTTCCTCTAATCTGGCATCAAATACTCCCAGGTTAAAAATACCGGAAACTCTCTTTTAACCGGCACCCAAATAACCGGAAATCTCTCTTAACCGGCAAAATTCTTGAGTAGGTAACCGGGGTTTTCCTTCATCTCTCCTTTAAAAATAACTTTGAAAAAAACCCCGAGGCGTTTGCCTTGTATCGGAGCATGTAGATTGGGAGGGAATGTGCAGCCTAGGTAGGCAGCGGACACGACAGATGGTCAGCTGGCGGTCCCCGGGGAGACGGAGCTCCGAATGCAGGCGCATGTCAGTGTGTACGGGGCTCTCGTACGTTGGGAGATATAACTCTCCATTATCCGGACTTTTTGATTAACCGGCACCACGCCGGTCCCGTCGGTGCCGGTTAATAAAGAGTTTCCTGTAGTACAAATGAGAAATGGGGCAAAGCATTATCTCATCTGCTGTAGCCTCATAAAATCATTCGTTCCATCAGCGCGACAGCCTCTCTTAAGTGGAATAATCAATTTGGTGGCAATTAGTCACAAATAATGGGCCTCTTTGGTTGTGTACAGATGCCGACTAGGAACTGGCTTGAAACTGCCTAAATTAATTTCACCCGGGACTTTTTACAGTAATTAGGGACAGGAATGTTTTAAATTTTTTGAAAATGAAACTTGAGCCCAGATTCAAGAAGTATTCTAAATGATTGCACCACCCAAATTTTCTCTTACAACTTACTATTATACACCTTGATTGAACTGACTTTTCCTTTACAAATATTTGACTGACCAGCATCCAAGTTTCCCAACTAAACATCAGTGCATCCAAGCAATTTGGGTGGTGCAACCTTGGTGAAATAGTGTTTTTTAAATAGCTGGAGAAAGTACACATCAGTCAGTTGTCATACATGCTAACTGGAGACATATGTAGTCTGATCTTTGCAATTTTTTTTACTGCAGTGTACCAAGTCATTCTGAAAGTTGGCGACGTGTCAACTGGAGCAGTTTCATTCCGAGTGGTTACCTCGAGATGACCTCTGTATTGGAACCAACTGTGAACAACTTTTGGCTTTAAGTGGACTGAGTGTGCGTCCGTACAATGGTCTGCCAGCTGGACACATGTTACATTTTATTTTAATGCTTGAAATGGCACTAAGTTAGTGAGGGAGTGGGAACTCAATTCTGTCACTAATTAGTTGGAGTCATTCCTGCTGGTCTAATTGAGGAAAGTGTATTAATTTGGTAGTGTATGGTAACTGTCCATTTTCTTTGGTAGTCTAGTGTGTATGGGTGTGTTATCAGGCTGCTAGTATAAAGTGTGCATTTGTTCTTTTTAACAGTTGGCAAGCTGGTCAGGTTTAGAGGTTAAAGGGTCTGGATCAAATACTTGGTAAACATAGGGATGTTCCAGTGATCTCTTGAGGACTTGGGATATAGGGAGTCAATACACAAGTTTATCTGCTCTTGAAATGTATTGCAGCTGGAGGAAAATAAAACCTTCCAGCTATACTTTATCACATATATACTAACTGGAGATGTGTGCAATTTGACCCTTGACTTGGTATCATTCAGTCAATAGATGACATGATGGAACATAAGCAAAGAGCTAACTGGAGCATAGCTCGCTGTTACTCCAGAGAGAAGTCTGAATCAGTTTAGAATAGCTGATTAACTAATCACCTTGGTATCTAATGGTACTATGTAGAATTCCAATAATTTCTCTGTTTGTTCTTAGACCGAGCCACAACCTCTCATAACCTTAGACCTCCCATTAATAACAGTAGGGCTCAAAAGGAACATTAATTTTTTGGAACGTCTCGGCTAAATGCTATTCATGACATTTACTGGTGTGCTTTGTATGGCAGACTGATTACATCAACACACAACTGAAAGTGCAAGAGCCTATTCTCTTGGGTCAGTGAGGTCTGCAAAAGAATTTATAAGAGACTTGGGGGGAAAAATTCAGTTGGTTGCGCTCCCGTTAGCGCCTTAAGAGGGCGCTAATGGGGCGCAAAGCATCTAGCGCCTAGGCGCGGCGAAGTTTGCGCCGCTCGCGAAATTAGCTAGACATTTTGCGGCGGCGCCAAACACTACCGCCACGATCTCCTGCGCCGGCAGATCGTGACGTCAGTCGAGTGCGCAACGCCCCGGTATCGCCCCGGAGCGGATATTGAGTGGCGCCTCCTGCCTTACCGCCTGACGCTAGCAACGACAGGTTGAGGGGAGCGTTCTGCAGTCATGAAGGGAAAGGGGGAGCGATATTTAAAGGTGACTGCTTCCTGCCTTTTATTGTTGGTGCCATTTTTTAACTATGCATTCTGAGAGAGAGAGACTTCTGGAGAGATTCAACGCTGTGTGAAGGAGTTTTGGGTACTCAGCAGCACTTTGCAGGTTCATTTTGATTTGCCATTCCTTGTATCGATTTAGAAGAGACTGTGGGGGCTGCACTCTGAGCTCTTTGCCTGGTACTCTCCATTGTTCTTTCCAGCAGATTTGATGTGCAGGTCTCTCCAGGCCGAGATTCAAGGCTGCAATGAGCAGGATGTGGATAGAAAGCAAGATTAACCATCCCCTTTAAGAACTGGCCCGTGCCATTGTGTGTGTGTTCCATTGCTGACTGACATTACATGAGCTTCGCCAGCGCTCTGAGGTAGCGCCTCGCTCCTCGGCCTTTGCGCCTTAAGACAGGTGTGAAGCGCCTGATTTAGCGCTCCAATCACCTCAAGGGGCGATAAAAGTCAAGTTTGCAGTCGGTGGCGATAATTAGCGGCAGGCGCTAATCTTTGCGCCCGGCCGATAATTGCGCCCCAAATGGGGCGATACTGAATTTCTCCCCCTTGGACTTGGAGTTCTGTGTCTTAAAATCTGTGGCACATACAAGAAGCACGTTTAACTTCACTTGAGCAGTCTTTATTCATTGAACAAAATATGACATTTTCTGATTTAGATTTCATTACAGTCTGCAACTTGGCCATTTCATCAATATACATAAGTAGACCCCGTGCACTATCCATAGTTTCCTCACAGCTCAATAACTAATTACTATAGTCTTTCGCTAACTTTGTTCTCCGCCCCAAGAGACTCACAGCCAAACATTGTCATCGATATTTTTTGTAGGATAGGTGAGCATCATCCCATCAAGTGTCTTCATTGGCAAATGGCCCACTACTTTCTTATATTCCTGTAAGTACCAGGTAAGGTTTCACAGGCAAAGTGCCACTGTTCATTTGTGAGTTTTGAAAGTGATTATAGAAGACCATTCATCCATCGGGGCTTCACAACCAAGCTCATTCCTGTCCTTACCTGATGTTCAACCATGCATGCTTCCTGCAGTGGTGATCATATAACAATTAAGAGTAGGAACAAAATCAAATACTGCAGATGCTGTAAATCTGAACTAAAACAGAAAACACTGAAATACTCAACAGGTCAGGCAGCATTTGTGGAGAGAGAAAGTTGGGGTAATACTTCAAGTTGATGACCTTTCATCAGAACTGGTTCATTTTCAGCGTTTTCTGTTTCAATTATGAGCAAGAACCCTGTGCAATTTTCCTCCCCTTAACTTGAAGGGAGCTGAGACCAATTATAGCACTTAAGCTGCTTCTTTAGTTAAGATCAATAAACTTATCACCGCCTGGGGATTGAACCTGGAAACTTCTTGGTCTGTATGGCTCAGCTACTCACTGGATACAATCAGTGAGTCATTAGGAGAGCCGCACAATATTTTCTTTAAAGGATTGAAGACCACCTTCTAATAAGTACGTACTGTCATGGGGTTAGGTTGGACTGAATCACTAGAGACAGATGGGGTGATGGATCATGTGGTGGAAGGGTATGCTATAGGATGTGACGCTGACACATTCTAAGCAAGACTAATAGAAAAGAACTGTGAACCCATGCATGAATAATGCATCATGCTTAACTAAGTCTCCAGTTTAAAAGGAATACTTCAGCAATCATGATTTCAGAAATGCCCAACCATTACAAAATATTGTCATATGTAGAGCACCAGAACCTTGCCATTATGATCTGGTAGTCCAAGCAGAAAAATATTAATTTCCGCACAGGATCAAGCATTTTGTAGTGGATATTTTCACATTAAAATCTTGTACAGTATTGTGTTTACCATAGTGTACTAACATTCCTCTATCACTAACTTACTGGTAGTATGATTTAAGTTTGCTATTGTGGAAATATGCTGATCTTTACTCACTTTACAATCTATTGCTGATATTTAAACTGGGAATATATAGGCCCAGAAATTGATCCGGCTGCGCGAGAGTACGCACAGTGTACACTCACGCAGCCAGACTTCAATTGCCGGTTTTCAGCATGCACTGCGCATGCACTGAAAACCGGCAATTGATCTTTCGAAAAGGGGGCGGGTCCTCAGTGCACCGCGTGCGCGCTACAGGCTGCGCGCACGCAGTGCACTTCATCGCTTGCGCACGCAGGTAAGTATTGAAGAATCTGGAAAAGAAAAAAGGAAGCGCAGGAGACTCTTTTAACCAGGTAAGTACATAATTAAGTAGTATTTAGAATTTTTTTTTACAGGTAAATCTTTAGTAGCGACTTTAAAGACAGGTAAGTTTATTTTTATAACATTTTAAAAGATTTAAAATTTTTTCAAAAATTTATTTTTTTGTTTAAAAAGGTTAATTTATTTAATTACACTTATTTTAATTATGTGATGGGTTTTTTTTTTAATTTAATGGAGGTTTAGCTCTTCTTTTGGGGGCTTGTTGTATTCCTAGTTTTCACAGCAGTTCAATGGCCGCTGTGAATTCTATGAATGAGAGCTTGGTGTGCTGCCATTGGCTGTAACTCAGTCACGTGATCCCACAGTACGCTCGAACTAACTTCGCACTGTGGGATCACGATGCACTCGCAGCTGATGGCTGGAACATGAAGTTCCAGCGAGCTGGGACTGAAAAAGCCAACGCGCAGTGAGACATCGCGGGAAGGGCTTACCCTCGCACGAACCCTCACACTGCAATTTCAAATTTGTGTAGCTATAAGCATAAAAATGTGGCTTACATAATCATCTGTAATCTCAAATGGTTGATAAGTTACATCAAATGTTTTAAGAAGCGTGAATAAAGTCAACAACACGATTCATAGTTTGTTTGGAACACATTAGAATGTGCTGTCTGTGGTTCAGCTAAAGTATGTCAATTGAATTTGATTTTTACTGAGCATATCCGATGAGCTCACCTTAGACCCCTAACTTATATCTGTAACAGGAGCTAATTACTCCAAATATTCTGTGGAAAACAATCTACACAGATGATTATGAAATATTTTTTCACACTTCCTCCATTTGCTAATTGCTACTTTTCATTGGTATGGAGGACAAATCCTATTTTGTTCATTTATTGTAGTGTCAAAATACAGTCTCTCTCGAACTATGGACATGACATGTTTAAGACAAAAATATTTTGTTCTCTCTCTTCCAGTTTGCAAGTCCAAATTTTCTTTATTTCCATTGACATTTTTTTAGAGCAGTTCTTCAGCTTATTGGCATTTTATCTGTTGTACCCTCAGTGGTGGACAATTAATAATTGGAAGAAAGAAGAAATTGCGATCATATAGCAAATTAACAGGTTTCTTGGAAACATCTCTAATCATTTCATATACAGTTATTTTGAAGTACAGTAACTTATGTAGGCATATATAGCAGTTATATTGCACACAGCATTGTTCCACAAACAGCATTGAACTGTTAAACTGTTTTTGGTGGCGTTGGTTGAGGGATGAATGTTCGCCAGGACACTGGAAGAACTTTCTGCTCTTCAATTAGTGCCATGGAATCTTTAACATCCACCTGAACCACTGGGGGTTGTTTGCACTTTGCACTACATGTAGATAATCAAGAATGTTTACAATTTCATTGCACCTAGCATACAGAGCAAATCTTCCCACTAGACCAGGCAGACCAGCATCTGTTTAACATCTCATCCAAAGGACAACACTTTTAACAATGCAGCGCTCCTTCAGCGTTGCACTGGAATGTCAGAATAGATTATACGCCTAAATCTAGGGGTGGATCTTGAATGTAGAACTTTGTAACTCGGAGGCAAGTGTGCTTGCAACTGACACCTACTGCAATCACTTCTATTAGGGTAAATTTATTAATTAATGCTCAACGGGAGCACAGTTTGGAGTAACAAGTGTAGCACTCATTCTCTGACCTGCACTTCCTACATGTGGGGGTCTTTACTGAGAGCACTGATTGGTAAATTTATTTTGAAGTGTGCATCAATTACAGAAATGTAATAATAAGATAGACTGGTTAAAAGAATAGTTCAAAGCTTGCTCATTGACACTGTGTCACCTTTCAGGATTTTTAATCATTTTTATTCTTCATGAAAATAATTATGGGGATTCAGTTATGTATAACTGTTGTTTTATAGAATCATAGAATGGTTACAGAAGGAGGCCATTTGAGCCCGTGCCAGCTCTCTGCAAGAGCACTTCAGCTTGTCCAACTCCCCCACCCTTTCCCTGTAGCCCTGCAATTTTTTTCCCTTCAGGTATTATCCAAATCCCTTTTGAAAGCCATGATTGAGTCTGCCTCCACCACACTTTCAGGCAGTGCATTCCAGATACTAACCACTTGCTGCATAAAAAAAGTTTTTCCTCATGTCACCTTTGGTTCTTTTGCCAATCACCTTAAATCTGTGTCCTCTGGTTCTCAACCCTTCTGCCAATGGGAACAGTTTCTCTCTATCTACTCTGTCTAGACCCCTCATGATTTTGAACACCTCTATCAAATCTCCTCTCAACCTCTCTGCTCTAAGGCGAACAACCCCAGCTTCTCCAGTCTATCCACGTAACTGACGTCCCTCATCCCTGGAATCATTCTCGTAAATCTTTTCTGCACCCTCTCTAAGGCCTTCACATCCTTCCTAAAGTGCGGTGCCCAGAATTGGACACAATACTCCAGTTGAAGCCGAACCAGTGTTTTATACAGGTTCATCATAACTTCCTTGCTTTTGCACACACCTCTATTTATGAAGCTCAGGATCCTGTATGCTTTTTTAACTGCTTTCTCAACCTGCCACAATTTGGGCACATATACCCCCAGGTCTCTCTGTTCATACACCCCCTTTAGAATTGTACCCTTCAGTTTATATTGCCTCTCCGCGTTCTTCCTACCAAAATGTATCACTTCGCACTTTTCTGTGTTAAATTTCATCGACCACGTGTCCGCCCATTCCACCAGCCTGTCTATGTCTTCTTGAAGTCTATCACTATCCTCCTCACTGTTCACTATACTTCCAAGTTTTGTGTCATCTGCAAATTTTGAAATTGTGCCCTGTACACCCAAGTCTAAGTCATTAATATATATCAAGAAAAGCAGTGGACCTAGTACCGACGACCCCTGGGGAACACCACTGTGTACCTTCCTCCAGTCCGATAAACAACCGTTCACCACTACTCTCTGTTTCCTGTCACTTAGCCAATTTCGTATCCATGCTGCCACTGTCCCTTTTATTCCATGGGCTTCAACTTTGCTGGCAAACCTATTATGTGGCACTTTATCAAACACCTTTTGGAAGTCCATGTACACCACGTCAACCGCATTACCCTCATCAACCCTCTCTGTTCCCTCATCAAAAAACTCGATCAAGTTAGTTAAACACTATTTGCCTTTAATAAATCCGTGCTGGCTTTCCTTAATTAATCCAAACTCATCCAAGTGACTGTTAACTTTGTCCCTGATTATCATTTTGCAAAGCTTCCCCACTACCGAGGTTAAATTGAGGTTTAAAACTAAATTTGTACAGACTTAAAAGTAAAAGGCCGCAAAATGAGGGCATTGAAGATGTGTATTAAAGCTGGACAAGTCAATTTGCAGAATGCCACTACTCACGATCTATTTTAAACTGATACAATGAGGTTCAATTGTCTTATCCCAGGCCCATAGCCAGGATGACTAGGGATATTAAGCATTTTGTTATCTTGTCTAAGATGGCGAACATATATTCACACCCATTGTGGTGAGGATGATGCTATTCATGTGGACACTGCCGTGTGTTCCTGGGGTCAGAATTAACAAAAAGAGGGAAAAAGTCCATGTTTGGGAGCAGTCAGGTTTTAAACAAAAAACTGCAAGGGACAATCCTTGGCCCAGTGCTGGAACCTAAAATACAGGACAGCTTTTGCAGTTAGAAATTGTCTGGAAAGAACAAGGGGGAAAAATTCAGTTGGTTGCGCCTCCCATTAGTGCCTTAAGAGGGCGCTAATGGGGCACAAAGCAACTAGCGCCTGGGCGCGGCGATGTTTGCGCCGCTCACGAAATTAACTAGACATTTTGCGACGGCGCTAAATACTACCGCCACGATCTCCTGCGCCGGCAGATCGTGACGTCAGTCGAGTGCGCAATGCCCCGGTAGCGCCCCGGAGCGGATATTGAGTGGAGCCCCCTGCCTTACCGCCTGCCGCTAGCAACAACAGGTTGAGGGGAGCGTTTTGCAGTCAGGAAGGGACTGGGGGAGCGCTATTTAAAGGCGACCGCTTCCTGCCTTTTATTGTTGATGACATTTTTGAACCACGCATTCTGAGAGAGAGAGAGTCATCTGGAGAGATTCAACGCTGTGTGAAGGAGTTTTGGGTACTGAGCAGCACTTTGCAGGTTCATTTTGATTTGCTCTTCCTTGTATCGATTTAGAAGAGACTGTGGGGGCTGCACTCTGAGCTCTTTCCCTGGTGCTCTCCATTGTTCTTTCCAGCAGATTTGATGTACAGGTCTCTCCAGGCCAAGATTCAAGGCTGCAATGAGCAGGATGTGGATGGAAAGCAAGATCAACCATCCCCTTTAAGAACTGGCCGACGCCATTGTGTGTGTGTTCCATTGCTGACTGACATCACATGAGCTTCACCAGTGCTCTGAGGTAACGCCTCACTCCTCGGCCTTTGCGCCTTAAGACAGATGTGTAGTGCCTGATTTAGCGCTCCAATCACCTCCAGGGTTGATAAAAGTCAAGTTTGCAGTCGGAGGCGATAATTAGCGGCAGGCGCTAATCTTTGTGCCCGGCTGATAATTGCGCCTCAAATGGGGCGATACTGAATTTCTCCCCCCAGATATATTACCCCACAAATGGGATAGGTACTGGGTTTATTATTTTCCCAAGTTTTTGAGGAGAGGACTGAGATTGAGTTTGGTGGAATTTTCTTTGACTGTTATCTGTATGTTCACTTGCCTGTTAATTAAAGCTGCTTAGTGGTTTATATCTGGCCTCATCTCACCAAATGTTATTCCATCTGCCTCCAAAAATTTGGAGAAACACTTGAAGGTGTATGTGGATGATTGACATGCTATCCCGTTCAAATCACAAGGGGATCCTGTTGTTGTATCCTCGGGTTATGCTATTGTTTCTTTAGATATTGGGCAGTATAGGAATACTCCTGAACATAAGATGCTCAGACCGCTTATGGGAGCATCGCTGTACCCAAAAGAATATGTAAGGCAGACATGAAACTTGTAACATACTGAATAGACAATTTCTTTCTAAAAATCAATTAATGTAATTAATCCAAGTAGTAATCATTAATTATGAACTTAAGCATCAAATAAGCATAGAAACACATTCATCCTCGGATCATGTAGCTTGACAGTCAGAGAACACAGTGCTACCTTAGTAACCTAGATTTGATCTATCGTTATTTTTTACACAGAGAATAGTGAGAATGTGGAACTCTACCACATGGAATGGTTAAGGCGAATAACATAGATGTATTTAAGGGGAAACTAAATAAGTACATAAGGGAGAAAGGAATAGAAGGATATGTTGATAGGTTGAGATGAAATAAGGTCGGATGAGGTACATGCGGAGCATAAAGACGGCATAGACCTGTTGGGCTAAATGGCCTGTTTCTGTGTTGTAAAATTCTATGTCATATCTTGTGATAGAAGCAAGCTCCATTATGTCTTGAGCAGAAACATTTCTAGATTATATAATTTTCATATGGCCTTGGAGCAATTAGTTTTAAAATTGACTTTGGTTAGCTGTGGCTGAAATAGAATTCTCTTGTTTTAAGAAGAAAATGTAGAGATAACCATGGGACCAAACCAGTTCCCTGCAGTGATGCCATTGTTCATACTTTTTATTATTTTGAAATAGTTTATATATTGAGTAAACTAAATATATAGCTAGTTTCTTAGTGGGCTTCTGCATATCTCATTTGAAATTAAATTTGACTATTAGTTGTAGCCTGAATGATACATTCTGACAATGTGATGGTTTCCTAGCACAGTATGTAATGGAACCAACCAGGGAGCAGGCTATCTTGGATCTAGTACTGTGTAATGAGACAGAATTAATAAATGATCTCATAGTAAAGGATCCTCTAGGAAAGAGTGATCATAGCATGGTTGAATTTCAAATTCAGTTGGAGGGTGAGAAAGTTTTATCTCAAACCAGTGTCCTGATCTTAAACAAAGGCAATTACAATGGCATGAGGGCAGAACTGGCTAAAGTGGACTGAAAAATAAATTAAAGGGTAAGACAGTTGAAATACAGTGGCGGACATTTAAGGAGATATTTCATAACTCTTAACAAAAATATATTCCAGTGAGAAAGAAAGATTTTAAGAGAAGGGAGCACCATCTGTGGCTAACTAAGGAAGTAAAGGATGGTATCAAATTGAAAATGAAGGCATACAATTTTGCCAAGATTGGTGGGAGACCAGAGGATTGGGAAATTTTTAAAAACCAGCAAAGGATGATTAAAAAAATAATAGAGAGAGAAGATGAATTATGAGAGTAAACTGGCAAGAAATATTAAAACAGATAGTAAGAGCTTCTACAGGTATATAAAAAGGAAGCGAGTAGCTAAAGTAAACGTTGGTCCCTTAGAGGATGAGACTGGGGAATTAATAATGGGGAATGGGGAAATGGCAGAGACTCTGAACAAATATTTTGTATCTGTCTTCACAGTAGAAGACACTAACAACATCCCAATAATGGATAATCAAGGGGCCACAGGGAGGGGGAAACTAAAGACAATCACTATCACTAATGAAAAATTACTTGGTAAAATAATGGGACTAAAAGATGACAAGTCCCCTGGACTGGATGGCCTGCATCCCAGGGTCTTAAAAGAAATGGCTGCAGAGATAGTGGATGCATTGGTTGCAATATACCAAAATTCCCAGGACTCTGGAGAGGTCCCAGCGGATTGGAAAACCGCAAATGTAACACCCCTATTTAAGAAAGGAGGGTGACAGAAAGCAGGAATATATAGACCAGTTAGCCTAACATCTGTCGTTGGGAAAATGCTGGAGTCCTTCATTAAGGAAGCAGTAGCAGGGCATTTGGAAAGTCATAATGCAGTCAAGCAGAGTCAGCATGGTTTTATGAAAGGGAAATCATGTTTAACAAATTTGCTGGAGTTCTTTGAGGATGTAACGAAGGTGGACAAAGGTGAGCCAGTGGATGTAGTGTATTTGGATTTCCAGAAGGCATTTGATAAGGTGCCACATAAAAGGTTACTGCATAAGATAAGAGCTCATGGAGTGGGGGGTAACATATTAGCATAGATAGAGAATTGGCTAACTAACAGAAAGCAGAGAGTCGGGATAAATGGGTCATTTTCTGGTTGGCAAATGGTAACTAGTGGGGTGCCACAGGGATCGGTGCTGGGGCCTCAATTATTTATAATTTACATTAATGACTTGGATGAAGGGACCAAGTGCAATGTAGCCAAGTTTGCAGATGATACAAAGATGGGGGGAAAGCAAGTCATGCAGAGGACTCTCTGGGCTGGATTTTGTCAGTGTGGGCTGGCTGGGGCATGTCAGGTGGAAATCGTGTCAGGACCCCGACTCCTAAGTGAAGTGCTGAAAAAGTGGGATTTTCCCCTAATTGGGCAATTGATTTCCTGCATGTGGGAACACCTGGCCCAATGAGTCTTTTCATACAGAAAGTCGCCTCCGATGACGTCATCAATGCTGCTGGATTTAAGACCTGCAAGCAGCCTTGATTCTTCTGAAGACTGCAAAGGCTCTGCAAATTGTATGAAGGTGTTGATTTCCCGACAATGTCCACGATCAAGCAAAAGTGTGCACCTCGGTTTGATGAGCCCTCCCTCCAAGCTCTGGTGCACGGAGCCAGATGTAATAAGGAGGTGCTGTTCCCTTCCTCAGGGAGAAAAAAGCTACCCCAGCAGACAAAAGCGAGTGGCCCAGGAGGTCAACTCCATTTTGCTGAGCCGCAGAACCTGGCTGCAATGCAGGAAGAGGTTTCATGATCTCCTCCGCACAGGAAAAGTGAGTATGACTTTCCCATCACCCTCAATCTGATCCCCATCGCCTCTCCTCACCAGCATTCTGCTTTTACAACCTCTTCCTCCACATGCCACTTAACACTTACATGCCTGCACCCTTACCCATTCCCTCTCTCTCGAAGGTCACATTCACTTAACTATTTGACTATAGAGCCCTCACACTCCCTATCACTGTGATGCCATGACAACAACAACTTTCAACACACAGGGATGGTCCTTTGTATCCTTCTAAGCATCTATGCTATGGATTATCTACACTCACTCCTTCATTCTCATTCAAACTCCAATTGTGTCCCTCATTGCAGGAAAAGAAAGCCACAATAAGAGGGAAAGAGCCATGACAGGAGGAGGGCCAGCCTCAGTAGCCTAGCTCACCGCCTGGGAGGAGGTGGCCCTGAAAATCGCCGGGATCGAGGAGGATTCCCAAGTGGGGGATGGACAGATGGGCGCATCGCAGCAAGCTGGTGACAGAATAGTTTGGCATCTCTCTTATTGACATTGCATGTGTCACTGATAATGAATCTGATGCTCTAACAGATTGACTTATGATCATCTGCACTATTCAATGTTCATGTAACCTTGACCTCACATCTCTAACTCTTTCCTTTACTCCCCCACAGGCCCATCGAAAGCCCCCGTCCCCACTGTCCAGGAGGAAGAGCCTGAGCTTCCAGACTCCTCAGAGGAAGCTGCAACCTCTGAGGGCGCAACCTCAGCAGAATTCAGCGCACCCAGCACCAGCACGGACACTCACACCTCGGTGGGACCTTCGCGAGATAGAGTAGTGTTGGCACCTGGTGTATCACAGCTCACAAGTGAGCATCAGCAGATGGTGGAGACAGGGACAGCAGTGGAGAGTCCTCGTCGGAGGGCGCAGGACTCTACCAGCTCAGCTCAGCTGCATGTCGACCCTGTGCCTCCAGGTCCATCCAGAACAAGAGCAGTGCTGGAACTCCAGGAACAGGTGCAGGAGTCTCTGGCAGGTTTTGTCTCCAGGGTCGCTGTGAGTGTCGAGCGAATGGAGTAGTCCATCGCGAACATGAGCAGAGCCTTTGTGGAGGCATTGGCGCATGAACGCATCACCACAGAAAGGATGGCAAACTCCGTGGAAAGGATGGCTACAGTAGAGGAGAGGATGGCTACGGCCATGGAGGAGCTAAGTCGCCAGAGTGTAGAAAACATGGTCATTGTTCAGAATAGACTGGCATCTCTTGAGGAGCGATGGTCAGCTACTGAGCATAGAAACCAGACCTTCATGGAAGTTATCTGGAGTTGGACTTCCAATGCAGAAACGGGTCCTCATGGCCCCCCTGAAGTGCAGCAAGGTGCTGTCAAGCCACTTGCTAGCTCTGAAGTGGGGCTGATCCATGAGAGGGATGTTGTGGCAGAAAACAAGGAAGTGGGGGCTCCTCTCCAAACGCTCAAACGACCATGCCACTGCAAAGCCCTCAGTCAGAGCCCCACCAGGGTCCTCACCCAACTGAGATGGGCGTCTCAACCCCTGCACAACCGCAGGAGCAGCAGACTGTTGCCGAGCCCTCACAGGTTCGCAACCCCAGAGGACAGCCGTCAAAGGTGTGGAGACAGGAGCCGCAAGAAAGTGAGCAAGGGGCCTCCACATCTGCTGAAGCCACAGGGGAAGCACCACGTAGGAGCATGCGTAAGAGGAAGATAATGCACAAGTAGTCACAAGGGTAGTCACTTGGGTGTTATGTTGTGTTTATTTTTGAAATGTCACCAGTTGCTTGTTGTGATAAAAAATTCTGATGGCAAACTGTTGAAGTTGTGGCCTGTGTCATTTCGCAAATGCGACTTCCACATTGAGGGCTTAGAGCGACTTGCAATTGTCAGTATGGTGGTCAGAGTGATAGAAATCCATAGGTTCTTGTCCATTGTCGATGCTCTGGTAAGAAGGTGCGAGGCAAAAGTGTTTGATTGTACAGGCTAAGCAAATGTGACCAACATGAGTGCGTCCCTTGCATCCCGGGCAGCAATATGGTCGCACTCTGGCGACTTCTGGCCTGTGCATCTTCAGGTGGTTGACTAGCAGCTTGGCGCTCCTGTTGATGCTCCTGCTGTTGGTGCTGCTGTTGCTCATGGTTCTGCTGCTGCCGCGGCTGGTCTTCATCCGAATCTGATGTCCAGGAGGAAAGGAATTAAATGGTCGCCATGCTTCTGGTATATGCCTCAGTTGAGGAAGCGCTTAGTCAAGGTGGGGAGAGGGGTTTCCCAGGAGGTCACACTGGAGATGGGTGTCAGGCTCCAAACTTCCACAACACTGAGTATGCCTGCTAAAAGTTCCCCCAGACCTGAAACAACAATGTTCTGCCACCTGCAAATGATCATTGGTGAAAACTCCTTTTTAATGGTGGAGCTGCAGCTGTTCGTAAGCAATCCACTTGTGAGGCCGCCAGCATTACTTGGCGTGTTCCAGACGAGATGTGAGGGATGGGGGGAATGACTAAAAATTGGAAAGGACTCTCAAAATGGGATTATAGAGGCTATTAAGTGGTTGTTAAGGGCCTTAAGGGCCTATCCCGCCTCTTGGAGGCGGGATGGAAAGGGGATCAGAAAACAGGCTTTTGGGAAAATTGCTCGGAGGCGGGATGGAGGCGAGATCGGGCCCACCTGCCATTTTTGGTGATTTTAACAACTCAAACGTCTCCAATCCCACCTCCTCGGGCCTGGCAAAATCGAGCCCAAAGAATCTGCAAAGGGATATAGACAGGCTAAGTCAGTGGGCAAACATTTGGCAGATGGAAAGTGCGAGGTCATCCACTTTGGCAGGAAAAATAAAAAAGCAAGTTATTATTTAAATGAAGAAAGATTACAAAATGCTACAATTCAGAGGGACCTGGGGGTCCTTGTGCATGAAACACAAAAAGTTAGCACGCAGGTACAGCAAGTAATCAAAAAGGCAAATGGAATGTTGTGCTTTATTTCAAGGGGGCTGGAGTATAAAAGCAGGGAAGTCCTGCTACAACTGTGCAGGGTGTTGGTGAGACCACACCTTGAGTACTGCGTACAGTTTTGGTCTCCTTATTTAAGGAAGGATATACTTGCATTGGAGGCAGTTCAGAGACGATTCACTCGGTTAATTCCAGAGATGAGAGGGTTGACTTATGAGGAAAGGTTGAGCAGGCTGGGCCTATACTCATTGGAATTTAGAAGAGAGCTGATCTTATTGAAACATATAAGATACTGAGGGGGCTCGACATTGTAGATGCAGAGAGGATGTTTCCTTTCATGGGGAAATCTAGAACTCGGGGGCATAGTTTCAGAATAAAGGGTTGCCCTTTTAGAACTGAGATAAGGAGGAATTTCTTCTCTCAGAGGGTTGTAAATCTGTGGAATTCTCTGCCACAGAGAGCTGTGGAGGCTGGGTCATTAAATACATTTAAGGTGGAGATAGACAGATTTTTGCAAGATAAGGGAGTGAAGGGTTATGGGGAGCGGGCAGGGAAGTGGCTTTGAGCTCAAGATCAGCCATGATCTTATTGAATGGCGGAGCAGGCTCGAGGGGCCAAGTGGCCTATTCCTGCTCCTATTTCTTATGTTCTTATTTGATATTAACTGCCTTTCAAAGTAGACAAGGGCACTTGGTGGGCACCCCATGTAATCCCTGCAAGATACCATGTTAAAAGGGTAATTGTGAATCCTTTTATGTGCGTATCCCATTCACAAAATACATAAAAGGGCAAGTTTCAGTTCATAGAGGACATGGCTCTGGCTTTGGAAACTGCCTTTTTGCTGTGAACAACAGTTACATGTTTGGAGAAAGCCCAAATTGTAACAACATACTGTATAAGAAATTGAAACTCTCTTAACAGATGTTAAGGGTCACAGAGAGAGCTTTAGCAATCACATAACGATTAACAAATGACTTCTCAATTAGGTTTGTTCAGTATTAGTCACTGCTGAGACTTTCAGAAAGAAAGTTTGGTTTCTGATGTAAGTGAGCATAAACTTAAATGTAAAATAAGATGATGTGTTGGGGTCTTAATGGATAGCAAGATATATGCCGCTAAATTCTTCGGTGCTATGGATGCTGATTTGGGTCCAAAATGGCATCCAGGCAGCGTGTACACACTTCTAGTGCGGACCGCGCTCGACGCCATTTTGGGTAAGTCGTTAGCACGTGCGCTGGAAGTATGCAGAGTACACAGATCATGACGTCAATCAGCGTGCAACGCTGATTTGATGCCAGCGCTGCCATTTTTGACCTCAACGCTGGAGCTAACGCCCTCTCTTAATTTCACACAGCTGCACGTGGGCTCAGCAGCAGGAAGGACCCCCCTCCAGCGCTATTTAACAGGACCATTAAGTGCTTTCAGATTACTTGCTGATTGATTCCTATTGGCTCTTGGTGGGTTTGTAGAAGTGTTTGGTGGTCTGTTATCTTATTTGAAGTTGCTGAAGTGTCCAGGGAGTGGTGTGGCAGGTTACTTCAATGCTTCTGCTCAGACCAGTTGCTCCCAGACATGGGTGCAATAGTTTCTAATCCCCTTGGCCTGCAGCATGACAGGGAGAATAAACAGAGGTGACACAAAGGAGGACAAGCTGCACAAAGAGGGAGGAGAAGGAGAGGGAGAAGGGCTCTCAGCAGGAGGCCATACCCACCACCCAGGGTCTTCAGGGAGCAATTCTCCTACCTCAACCTCAGCGAGGAGCAATGAATGCGATGACTCCGCTTCACTAACTGAAATCTGCCATGTGTTGCAGGCAGAACTGCAGCCTTTGAGTTGGGAAAGGACAGCATTGCCAGTGGCTATCAAGATGAGCATAGCCATGAACTTTTAAGCATCGAGCTCCTTCCAGGCTGGAGCAAGCAATATTTCCAACATCTCCCAGTTTGCCAAGCACTTTGCATAAGGAAGGTCACTGAGGCTCTGTATGCAAAGAGAGGTGAATACATTTCATTCTCTCTTACCAGAGAGAAGCAGGTGGAGCGAGCACACGGCTTTGCCAAGGTGCAGGGTGCCATTTACTCCAGAACCTTGGAGCACACTCTCTCCCCTGTTGTGCCATTGTATTTCTTCCTGCTCACACTCTGTTCCCCAGCCAGTTGAATCACCTGCTGCATCCAGAATACACCTCCCTTTTAAGAGGTGCAGGCTGGCTTTAAGAAGTGTAGGCTAGCTTTAATTGGTGCTAGCCTCGCACCAACTTGGACCCCCTGCTGAGTGTGCAGCCACTCAGCAGTGCGTTTAGCCACAATCATTCTAATTAGCAGGCAGCATGAAGTTTGCGTGCTGCCTGCATTACTTTGAACAGGCGTGGGTAAATCTCACATCCCGATCCCAGTGCCTGTTTTCGGGAGCAAGCGAATTTTTAGCCCATAAAGTCTGCTATCACAGTAATTGTTTGGGTAGGATGAACTTGATGACCTAATAGGTCTTTTCTCATTCTCTGCCTTTTGCACTCTTATGACTTGTACTAATTTGGTTGTCTTGCATTGAGAGAGCAATAGAATATATATTTTTGTGGATAATGTTTTGATGAAATTGCCTGGGGATCTAGTATGTTTGTCTCTTGATTACTGAGCTAACCAGTGTGATATGGTGGTGGACGGCCCCAACTGTGGCATTATGGCTTGGCACAGCTCAAGAGATGATCCCAAAGATATTGTTGGAAAGATAACGAGAACTGCTGTCGATTCACATCCGTACTCAGGGTTCTGGAGGATGCCAACTTTAGCTTGGACATTTTATTTAGGAGCACGCTTAAGAATAAGTAAAGGTCACTCTGCTCTTCATTATCTTTCTTCAATGGCAGCAAAGTATGAATGTAGGTTACTTGTGGCACCCAGTTTTGCTTCATGGCTTGAGATCCTAGGCATGCAACTGATGGGCTTCCTCCAACTCAAGATCCAGGACTATACTGCCAGCTAGATTTGTAGGCAAAAAAAATGGAAACTGGAGGGTGTGCTCTGGCCTACATCAACTGTCACTGAGCACCTGGCAGTGGAGTCAGCCTTATGGAAGGCATGTCTCTTTTCCAAAGCTGGTAACCGATATCTGCCCTATTTTCCATCCATTTAAGTTAATGGCTGCGTCTTCTTGCCCACCCAATTTTCCTCTATGCACTCTGCCCAGGCAATGTTTTACATCTATGTTTTACATCTAAGTGCTGAAGAAGGTCCACACTCGTTAGCTGCTCGAATGTTGACAGGCCTGTTCTTTCAATCACTGTTTAGTCTGTCTGTGACCCTTTGTAACTTTCTCCACCCATCTACACAATTCACTGTTGTGTTTCAGCTGTGGTTCAGTGATAGCACTCTCCCCTCTGAATCAGAAGTTTGTGGGATTGAGTCCCACTGCAGAGACTTGAGCACATAATCTACAGTGCAGTGCTGAGTGAGTGCTGCACTGTCAAAGGTGCTGTCTTTCGGATGAGATGTTCAACCACCTCTCGGGTGGACATAAAAGATCCCATGGCACTATTTCGAAGAAGAGCAGGGGAGTTCTTCCCGGTGTCCTGGTCAATATTTATCCCTCAACCAACATCACTAAATTAAATGATTTGGTCATTATCTCATTGCTGTTTGTGAGATGTTACTGTGTGAATATTGGTCCCATGTTTCCTACATTACAACATTGACTACACTTCAAAAGTACTTTGTTGGCTGTAAAGGGCTTTGGGACGTCCTGAGTTTATGAAAGTGCTATATAAATGCAAGTCTTACTTTATTGAGACTCCTAACTTAATGTTATCTGCAAACTTGGATATACAACGCTCTACACTTTCCTCCAAATCATTAATATATATGGTGAAAAGTTGAAGACCCTTGGGAAGACTGAGGTAAAAAAACTACTAGGCACTTGGTCTAAGCATTAAACAAAGCTTTAATCAACTGTTTTACAACATAGAGATCTAGTTGTGTCCTTCATAGTTCTTGTTAAGAATGTCCCGCGCAAGCTGGGCCCGTGCCCGAGTATTTATACTCTCCCTGGACAGCGCCACCCGCAGGCCGCCCAGTATTATTTCATCAGTCATTTCCACATGAATGACAAGATTCATGTCATTCTTCCCGCCTGCAAGATTGGAAGTCCGGCGACTTCCTTCTACCGGATTAATCGGACTACGAATAGCCGCAGTCGTTTGGATCTCCGTTTGTGGCTGGAAGACACGTCTCCTCGGACCATGTCTTGGTCCCTAGGTCGCTTGGTTCGTACTGGCGGGCTGGCAGAGCCCGTGTCACCTCGATCGACTTGAGGGGGACTGGGGAGATCGTGACTCCGGGTGCGGGTCCCCACAGGCACAGAGCTGGCTTCATCCTGCTCAGTAGCCGGTGATTGACCGGCGTCCTGGCTTCGGGTGGCCATCCCGCGGGGAGCGCTCTGTTCCCCGGGTTGATCCGGTGGAGTAGCTGGCAGATCCCTTGATGTCCCGGGTAGGGCGTCATCCTCGGAGGAGCACGGAGTATCGGCGTCGTTAATACGGATCTCTATCTGTTTGGTCCGTGGGACCGGTTGGGCAGGGAACCAGATCCCGAAGTAAAACTGTGGACTCTCGGCCATCAGGGTACCGCATGTACGCGTATGTAAGATTGACATCCGTTAGTTCCACCTCGTTGATGAGGGGATCACTCTTGGAGGATCGGATGAATCTTCGGAGCAGCACGGAGCCAGGAGCTGCCAACCATGATGGTAGGGACGTCCCATGAGTGGAGCGACGCTGGAACCCGAAGAATTGTTCGTGAGGAGTAACATTGGTGGATGTAGAAAGAAGAGACCTGATGGAATGCAACGCGTCAGGGAGCATAGTTTCCCACTGCTGGTCTGGTAGATTGTGTGACCTCAGTGCAAGACGAACAGCATTCCAAATGATAGCATTGTATCTCTCAACCTGTCCGTTTCCAATAGGATGATATGGTGTCATTTTACTTGTGGTGATTCCCCATTGGGAAAGATAACTTTTGAGTTCGCTTGACATGAAGGAGGGACCCCGATCAGACTGGATGAAATTGGCCATACCGCAAAGGGAAAAGACCTGATCGAGGCATTTGATCACTGTGGAAGTAAGCATATTGGGACAGGGGAAAGCAAAGGGAAAGCGTGAATATTCGTCCACCATAGTAAGCAAGTAGGTGTTTCGCGTTGAGGAAGGCAATGGCCCTTTAAAGTCAATGCTGAGTCGCTGCATAGGCTGTGTAGCGTGTATGAGCGAGCCATCTGGCGGACGGAAGAATTGCGGTTTTAATTCTGCGCAAATTCTACAAGTGGAGCATGTTCTTTTCACGTCTTCCGTAGAAAATGGGAGATTTTTAGATCGCACAAAGTGCAACATACAGGTAATGCCAGGATGGCATAAGTCAGTGTGAAGATCCGCAAGAGTCGAAGTTGACATGGAAGAGCAGAATGCAAGCGTGAGGGTATCCGGGGCCACATTCTCTTTGCCGGGTCGATAATGTATGGTGTAGCCAAAGGCAGCCAATTCCATCCTCCAGAGCTGTATTTTGTTAGTCTTGATTCCGGTTATTCCGGTTATCCAGCATAAAGGCCACAGAGCGCTGATCAGTTATGAGCCTGAAATGGCGACGAGCGAGAAAATTACTCCATTTACGTACTGCTTCGATGATAGCCGTAGCCTCCTTCTCGACAGGAGGATAATGGAGCTCACTACCCTGCAAAGTTCTGGACAGAAATGCAACGGGTCGACCGCCTTGATTCAAGGTAGCCGAGATCGCCACCTCCGATGCATCGCACTCGACCACGAAAGGGAGATTTTCATCGATGGAATGAAGCGTGGATTTTTCCAGTTGTTGCTTGAGGAGGTCGAAAGCTGAAATAGCCCTCACCTCCATCGGAAATGACTTCGCGTGAAGCAGGGGCTGGATCTTGTCGGAAAAGTGAGGTATCCACTTCGCATAATAGGCGAACATGCCGAGGGCCCGACGAAGAGAGTTGAGATTCGTAGGAGGAGGGAGCTCCTGAAGCAGACGAAGTTGCTCCGGATCCGGTTTGATGACACCATTGCCCACCCAGTAGCCAAGGATGTTGACTGATGGTACTGATTTAACAGATTTGGACACATTTAAGGTTAAATTGCGATGACGGAGAACATCAAGAAAATTCTGGAGGTTGGCATCATGCTCCTTCTGGTCATGACCAGCAATGGTGATATTATCCAGATATGGAAAAGTGTCCGTTAAGTTCTCCTGTTTGACTAGGCTATCCATTGCCCGTTGAAAGACGGCCACCCCATTGGTGACCCCAAATGGAAGACGACAAAACTGGTAAAGTCGACCATTGGCCTCAAAGGCCGTATACTTTTTGTCAGAGTCCTTTAACGGTACTTGATGGTATGCGCTCTTTAAGTCAAAAGTTGAAAATACCTTGTAGTTAGCAAGGTTATTGACCATGCCATCGATGCGTGGTAGTGGGTAAGCATCCAGGTTGGTATACTGGTTAATAGTTTGCGAGTAATCGATGCAAAGACGTTTCTTGTGTTGCTTCAGAGGATTTTTGACAACGACGACTTGAGCCCGCCAGGAAGATGAACATGGCTCAATGATACCGTCAGCTAGAAGGCGAGAGATCTCTGCCACGATAAAGGATAGGTCATCTTGGCTGAAACGTCGTGATTTAGTGGCTATGGGCTTACAACGGGGGAAAAGATTGGCAAACAAGGAGGGCTCATCGAGCGAAGCCACTGAAAGTGCACAAAGCGGTACTTTGGAAATAGTAACCTCCAGCTTTGATCCTCCAAACTCGAAAGTGAGTCTTTTGTGTTGTTTCTGGAAATCCTGTCCCAGGAGCACATCACTGCATAGGTTTTTGAGCACCCCGAGCCGGGTAGAGAAATAAGTGCGGCCATCGAGAATAAGGTCGACAAGACAAAAGCCGGAAGAGTTGGTGGTCAGTGTCGTCAGAGCCATTGCAATTTCCCTGTCCTAGGGGTAAATATGCAGTTTTAACTTACTGAGAGCCTGCTCACTGATGAAGCTGTCAGAGCTGCATGAGTTGATTAATGCACTCAAAATGTGTCCATTTACCGAAACCTTCGTGGCTGCATGGGACAGGCTTTGGGGAAAAACAGCTGTGATGGGAGGAGGGGCAGTTTTATCCTTGACAGCTGTAACATTAGTAGTGGCTCTTGGGGGGGAGCAGTTTTATAGATGACAGCTGTAACATTAGTAGTGGCTCTTGGAGGGGGAACAGTTTTATAGATAGCAGCTGTAACCCTGGAAGAGGCTCTTGACTGACATACTTTCGAGAAGTGGCCTTTCTTACTGCAATGATTGCAGGTTGCATTACGAGCAGGACAAAATTTCCTATCGTGAAATGCACCTCCACAGAAGAAACACTTCCTTTTAGATCGCCAAGATGCCACTAGGGTAGGGTCGTCATCAGCTAGGGTAGAGTCGTCATCAGCTAGGATAGAGTCGTCATCAGTGAGGGCTTCCGCCTGAGGCTTATCGGAGGAGTCACTAAAGGTGATAGCAGCAGTCTGTGCATGTGGTAAAAGATAGGCATCGGCATTTTTTTTTGCCAAGTCCAGAGAATATGCCTGGTCATAGGCAGCTTGTAACTCAAGGGTTTTATTCTCCTGCAGACGCTGGCGTATGAAGGGAGACGCAATTCCATTAATAAAAGAATCACGAATTAACTCCTCCTGGTACTGCTCAGCTGATACAGCCTTGAGATTACAATCTTTGCTGAGCCTGCGAAGCTTTTGAAGGAATTCGTCAAGTGATACCTCAGGTTGTTGTCGAGTTGTGGCCAGTAGATGCCGAGCAAAAATTTCGTTTGGGGCCTTAACATATAGTTGCTGTAGTATTTGGATAGCAGAGTCATAGTCTACACAGTCTTCGATATAGACAAACACATAAGGGGATACATAATTGGCAAGTATCTCTAACTTATCAGGAACATTCTCACCACACACCCTGAGGAAGTTGCTGAAGGTACGATACCAGTGTTTCCATACCTTAGCAGTTGTAGGTGAATTCGAGTCCAGGTCAAGACGGGCGGGTTGGAGTAGTTTCTCCATGATGGATTGATTACTACATCCGGTTCCTTTCTACCGTTTGAGTCGTAGCCGTCTGTTCCCAAAACCACTCAGAGCGTGGAGCAGGTCCAGTTGATTAAATTGACGTAAGAAAACTACTAAACACTTGGTCTAAGCATTAAACAAATCTTTAATCAATATGTTTTACAACATGGAGATCTAGTTGTGTCCTTCACTAGTTCCTGTTAAGAATGTCCCACGCAAGCTGGGCCCGTGCCCGAGTATTTATACTCTCCCTGGACAGCGCCCAGTATTATTTCATATGTTCATTCCACATGAATGACAAGATTCATGTCAAAGACCACTTTTCATATCCCTCCAATCAAATAACAAACTATTTTTCCCTACTTTCTGTCTCCTACCTCCCAACCAATTACTGACCCATTTTCTAGAATTATATAGAATTGCATAGAAAATAAAGCACAGAAACAGGTCATTTGGCCTAACTGGTCTACACCAGTATTTATGCTCCACATGAACCTCCTTCCACCCCTCTTTGTCTGTCTAAAACTATCAGCATAACCTTTTATTCCTTTCTTCCTCATGTACTTGTGTAGCTTCCCCTTAAATGCATCTATGCTATTTTTCTCAACTAATCCTCTCAAAGAGTGGTGTGGGAAAAGGGGGTTTCAATTTATGGGCACTGGCACCAGTACTGGGGAAAGGGGGAGCTGTTCCGTCAGGACGGGCTCCACTTAAACTGGGCTGGGACCAGCGTCCTGGTGAATTGAATAACTAGGGCTGTAGATAGGGCTTTAAACTAAAAAAAAGGGGGGGGGAGGGGTCAGGTGAGGGGAAATTTAGATATCTAAAGAGAAAGGTCAAGGCAATAGAGCAGTGTAGCGATTTGGTTAAAAATAAGCCGAGTGTGACAGGAAGGGACAGAGAGTTTAACGGTAGCAGTGCAGCAGAGAATAAGGTCAAAGCAGGGAATAATGGCAATTTTTTTAATTAAAGGCTCTTTATCTGAATGCATGAAGCATTCGTAACAAGATAGACAAACTAGTGGCACAAATACAGATAAATGGGTTTGATCTAATAGCCATTAGAGACGTGGTTGCAAGGTGGCCAAGGTTGGGAACGAAATGTTCCAGGGCACTTGATGCTTCGAAAAGACAGGCAGAATGGAAAAGGAGGGGGAGTAGCCCTGATAATAAAGGATGACATAAGGACATTAGAGAGAAAGGATCTTGGCTCGGGAGTTCAGGAAGTAGAATCAATATGGGTGGAGATAAGGACTAACAAGGGACAGAAAACACATTTGGGAGTAGTATATAGGCCCCCTAACAGTAGCTATACCGTTGGACAGAATATTAATCAAGAAACAGTAGGAGTTTGTAACAAAGGTAATGCAATAATCATAGGGGTCTTTAATCTTCATATAGACTGGACGAATCAAATTGGAAAAGGTAGTCTGGAGGACGAGTTCATGGAAAGCATTCAGGACAGTTTCCTAGAACAATATGTCATGGAACCAACCAGGGAACAAGCTATTTTAGAGCTTGTATTGTGTAATGAGTCAGGATTAATTAGCAATCTCATAGTAAACATAGAAACATAGAAACTAGGAGCAGGAGTAGGCCATTCGGCCCGTCGAGCCTGCTCCGCCATTCAATACGATCATGGCTGATCATCCAAATCCAGTACCCTGTCCCTGCTTTCCCCCACAGAATCCCCATCGAGCCTGCACCGACACATATCCCACCCTATCCCCGTAACCCCACGTATTTAATTCCCCCTAACATATCCCATCCTATCCCCGTAACCCCACATATTTAATCCCCCCGTAACACTGAGGGTCAATTTATCATAGCCAAATCAACCTAACTCTGGGGCAGAGTGATCATAATATGATAGAATTTCACTAAAGTCTTAAACTTAAATAAAGCCAATTACATAGGTATGAGGGAAGAGTTGGCTAAGGTAGATTGGAAAAATAAGTTAAAAAAGGTATGGCAGTAGATAAGCAGTGGCTAGCACTTAAAGAAATATTTCATAATTCTCCACAAAATACATTCCATTGAGAAACAAAAACTCCACAGGAAAAGTGATCCAACCGTGGCTAATTAAAGAAGTTAAGGATAGCATTAGATTGAAAGAAGAAGCTTATAATGTTGCAAAGAATAATAGTAAGCCTGAGGATTGGGAGAGTTTCAGAAACCAGCAAAGGTTGACCAAAAAAATTATAAAAAGGGAAAAAATAGAATATGAGAGAAAACTAGCAAGAAATATAAAAGCAGATTGTAAGAGTTTCTACAAGTATGTAAAAAGGAAGAGAGTAGCAAAAATAAACTTTGGTCCCTTAGAGGCTGAGACAGGAGAAATTATTATGGGGAATAAGGAAATGGCAGAAACGTTAAACAAATATTTTGTATTTGTCTTCACAGTAGAAGACACAAAAAGCATACCAAAAATGGTGGGGAACCAAAGGCCTAATGAGGGTGAGGAACTTAACGTAATTAATATAAGTAGAGTAAAACTACTAGAGAAACTAATGGGACTAAAAGCCGACAAATCCCCGGGACCTGATGGCTTACATCCTAAGGTTCTAAAAGAGGTGGCTGAAGAGATAGTGGATGCATTGGTTTTCATCTTCCAAAATTCCCTAAATTCTAGAATGGTCCCAGCGGATTGGAAGGTCACAAATGTAACAGGGAACTACAGGCCAGTTAGCCTGACATCAGTCATCGGGAAAATGCTGGAATCCATTGTTAAGGAAGTGCACTTAGAAAATCATAACCTGATTAGGCAGAGTCAACATGGTTTTATGAAAGGGAAATCGTGTTTGACAAATTTATTACAGTTTTTTGAGGATGTAACTAGCAGGGTACATAAAGGGGAACCAGTGCATGTAGTATATTTGGATTTCCAAAAGGCATTCGATAAGGTGCCACATAAAAGTTTAATACATAAGATTAGGGCTCATGGGGTTGGGGGTAATATAATAGCATGGATAGATGATTGGTTAATGGACAGAAAACAGAGAGTAAGGATAAACGGATCTTTTTCAGGTTGGCAGGCTGTAACTAGTGGGGTGCCGCAAGGATCAGTGTTGGGGCCTCAGCTATTTACAATCTATATTAATGACCTAGATGAAGGGACCGAGTGTAATGTATCCAAGTTTGCTGATGATACAAAGCTAGGTGGGACAGTAAGCGCGTGATTTTCCTAATGGAGGCGGGTTTCGGTTTGGGCGTGTTCCAAATCTGCCTCCATGAGAGGTGGGAAAAATTTGCGATTTTCCCCTAATTGGCCAGTTGATTTCAGAGGTGTGGGTTCCCCTGGGCCAATTAGTGTTTTGGGACTGAAACTCGCCTCTGCTGACATTACTTATCCAGCTTCATTTAAGGGCTGCTTGCTGCCTTGGCTCAATCCATTGGTTTTGGTCGATGCTGCACCACCTCCAAGCTGTTATCTCCTTTAAGAATGGCCAGTTCCAAGGCAAGGGCCTCCCCGAGGTTCTCAGATGAGGCACTGGGTATGCTGGTTGAGGGGGCGAGAGCTAGCAGGGAGGTGCTCTTCCCCTCATCTGGGAGGAAGAGGCCTCCCAAAGAAACCAAGGCTGTGTGGGTCTAGTTGGCAAGGGATATAACCTCCAGATCTGTGTGCAGATTGGGTGATTGTTTCTGTTTATTGATGAAATGCCATCCCTGTGGGAATGTATTAAATTACGTGATGGCAAACTGTTGGCGTGATGGCATCTGTTATTTCGGCTTAGGCAGCTCCACATTGTGGGCTCCGCGACACTTGCGTGGTCAGGTTGGTGGTCAGAGTGAAAGGAGGCCAGAGAGTCATGTCCATTGTCTATCATGTGTTAAGAAGGAGCCAAGCACATGTGCCACAATGGGCAACCTATGCAAATCTGGCCAGGATGAGTGCATTCCTTGCACGACGTGCTTCCATGCGATGGCGCCTTCTGCCCTGTGCAGCATCAGATGGGTGAGCAGGAGGTTGGGACTCCTGCTGCTATTTCTGCTGAGCTGCCTGGTTCTGCTGCTGCCGTGGCTGCTCCTCATCCGAATCTGAGGTCCATGGTGAAAGGAAATAAATGGTTCCCATGCTGCTGGCAGATACCTCCGTTGGGGAAGCGCTCAGTCCAAGCGGGGAGAGGCTCTTCCAAGGAGGTCCCACAGTTGAGAGATAGAAGCTGCAGCACCTCCGACTTCGGTAGGCCTGCTAAAAGTGCTGAAAGACCTTTGGAGCAAAAGTTCTGCCAACTGCAACTGCTCCCTGATGAAAGCTCCGTTTTAATGGCGGAGCTGCAGCTGTGAGGAGGCCATCCACTTGTCAACCCGCCAGGATTAGCTGGCATGGTTTAGGTGGGTCGTGCAACACGCTGAAAATGTGGGAAAATAACGAAGGCCTGTCAAAATAGGATTATAGAGGCCCTTAACTACTATTTCAGGGTCTTAACTACCTCTCCTGACTGATGGAGGCGGGACCGAATCGCACCCATCAAACCTGCCTCCGGCAAAATTGCGCGGAGGCGGCGGGTTAGAGACGGGCTCCGAACCCGCCCTCAGATTTTGCCATTTTGCCAACTGTCCCGCCTCCAAATCCGCCTCCTCGGGGCTGGGAAAATCGCCCCCAAAGAGCCTGCGAAGGGATAGAGATAGATTAAGTGAGTGGCAGTAAAGTGGCAGATGGAGTATAACGTAAGGAAATGTGAGGTTATTCACTTTGGTAGGAAGAATAGAAAAACAGAATATTTTATAAATGTTGAGAAACTTTCAAATGTTGGTTTTCAAAGAGATTTGGGTGTCCTCGTGCAAGAAACACAGAAAGCTAGCATGCAGGTACAGCAAGCAATAAGGAAGGCAAATGGCATGTTGGCCTTTATTGCAAGGGAGTTGGAGTATAAGAGTAAGGAAGTCTTGTTACATTTGTACAGGGCCTTGGTAAGACCACACCTGGAGTACTGTGCACAGTTTTGGTCTCCTTGTCTAAGGAAGGATATACTTGCCTTGGAGGCGATGCAACAAAGGTTTACTAGATTGATTCCTGGGATGAGAGGGCTGTCCTATGATGAGAGATTGTGTAGAATGGGCCTATACTCTGGAGTTTAGAAGAATGAGAGGTGATCTCATTGAAACATACAAGATTCTGAAGGGGATTGGCAGGGTAGATGCTGAGAGGTTGTTTCCCCTGACTGGAGTGTCTAGAACTAGGGGACATAGTGTCAGGATAAGGGGTACGCTATTTAAGACCGAGATGAGGAGGAATTTCTTCATTCAAGGATTGTGAATCTTTTGAATTCTCTGCCTCAGAGGCTGTGAATGCTGAGTCTTTGGGCTGGATTTTGCCATTGGGGCGGGCTTGGGGCGTCAGGTGGCTTTCGTGTCAGGAACCCGACTCCGATGTGAAGTGGGAAAAAAGTGCGATTTTCCCCTAATTGGGCACTTGATTTCCAGCGTGTGGGAACCCCTGGCCCAATGAGTCTTCCCATCCTGAAAGTCGCCTCCGATGACGTCATCAGTGCTGCTGGATTTAAGGCCTGCAAACAGCTTTGCTTCTTCTGGAGACGGCAAACTGGAAGAATGCCCATTGTTGTGATCGCTTCATTCAGCAAATATGTCCAGCAGTAGGCCAAAGTGTGCTCCACGGTTCGATGATGCCACCCTGCAAACTCTGGTGGAGGGAGCAAGATCAAATAAGGAGGTGCTTTTCCCTTTCTCAGGGAGGAAAAAGCCTCCCCAGCAGACTAAAGCTGTGTGGATGCAAGTGGCCCAGGAGGTCAACTCAATGTCTATGTGCCGCAGAACCTGGCTGCAGTGCAGGAAGAGGTTTCATGACCTTCTCCGCACAGGAAACGTGAGTATGCCTTTCCCATCACCCTCAATCTGATCCCCATCGCCTCTCCTCACCAGCACTCAGCTTTGCCAACCTCTTCCTCCACATCCCACTTGACACTGACATCCCTGCACCCTTACCCATTCCCTCTCTCTGTATGTTCACATTCACTTAACTATTCGACTATGCAGCCCTCACACTCCCTATCGTTGTGATGCTATGACAACAACTTACAGCACACAGGGAGGGCCCTTGGTCTTGGCACCTCACTCCATCTTTGTCTCCTTGTAAGCATCTATGCTATGGAATCTCTACATTCACTCCTTCATTTTCACTCAAACTCCACTTGTGTCCCTCATTACAGGAAAAGAGAGCCCACAATAAGAGGGAGAGGGTGAGGACAGGAGGAGGGCCACCCTCAGTAGCCCAGCTCACCACTGCGGAGGAGGCGGCACTGGAGATTGTGGGAGTGGAGGAGGATGCACAAGTGGGGGACGGACAGACAGGTGCATCACAGCAAGCTGGTGACAGAATAGTATTGAATCTCTCGCTTTGACATTGCATGAGTAACTGATAATGATTCTGAAGGTCTAACAGATTGACTTATGATCATCTGTACAATTCAATGCGCATGCAAATTTTACCTCACATCTCCAACTCTTTCCTTTACTCCTCCACAGGATCATCGATAGCCCCCATCCCCACTGTCCAAGAGGAAGAGCCTGAGCTTCAAGACTCCTCAGAGGAAGCTGCAATCTTTGAAGGCGTAGCGTCAGCAGAATTCAGCACACCCAGCACCAGCGCAGACACTCACAACTCGGTGGGAACTGCGCAAGATAGTGTAGTGTTGTCACCTGGTGTATCACAGCTCACAAGTGAGCATCAGCAGATGGTGGAGACAGCGACAGCAGTGGAGAGTCCTCGTCGGAGGGTGCAGGACTCTGCCAGATTGGCTCAGCTGCATGTTGACCCTATGCCTCCGGGTCCATCCAGAAGAAGAGCGGTGCTGGAACTCCAGGAACAGGTGCAGGAGTCTCTGGCAGGTTTTGTCTCCAGGGTCGTTGCAAGTGTGGAGCGAATGGAGGAGTCCATCGCTAACATCAGCAGAGCCTTTGTGGAGGCGGTGGCGCATGAACGCATCACCACGGAAAGGATGGCATCCTCCGTGGAAAGGATGGCTACCGTAGAGGAGAGGATGGCTACGGCCATGGAGGAGCTTAGTCGCCAGGGTCGTGAAAACATGGTCATTGTTCAGAATAGACTGACATCTCTTGAGGAGCAATGGTCAGCTATTGAGCAGAGAAACCAGACCTTCATGGAAGTCCTCTGGAGTAGGACTTCCAGCGTGGAAACGGGTCCTCATGGCCCCCCTGAAGTGCAGAAAGGGGCTGTCCAGCCACTTGCTAGGTCTGAAGTGGGGCTGACCCATAAGAGGGATGTTGGTGGCAGACAATAAGGAAGTGGGGGCTCCTCTCCAAGCGCTCACACGACCGTGCCACTGCAGAGCCCTCGGTCAGAGCCCCACCAGAGTCTCCACCCAACTGAGATCGGCGTCTCAACCCCTTCACAGCCGCAGGAGTAGCAGACTGTTGCCGAGCCCTCACAGGCTCGCAGCCCCAGAGGACTCCCGCCAAAGGTGTCGAGGCAGGAGCAACAAGAAAGTGAGCAAGGGGCCTCCACATCTGCTGAAGCCACAGGGGAAGCACCACGTAGGAGCACGCATAAGAGGAAGAAAATGCACAAGTAGTCACAAGGGTAGTCACTTGGGTGTCATGTTGTGTTTATTTTTGAAATGCCATCAGTTGCTTGTTGTGATAAAAAATGCTGATGTCAAACTGTTGAAGTTGTGGCGTGTGTCATTTCGCAAATGGGACTTCCACATTTAGGGCTTAGGGTGACTTGCAATTGTCAGTATGGTGGTCATAGTGATACGAATCCACAGGTTCTTGGCCATTGTCGATGGTCTGGTAAGAAGTTGTGACGCAAAAGTGCTTGATTGTCTAGGCTAAGCAAATCTGGCCAAGATGAGTGCGTCCCTTGCATCCCGGGCAGCAATGTGCTCGCATGCTGCTGCCGCTGGTTGATGCGCCTCTGCAAGCTGTTCGTTGTCGCTCTCCTCCTCCTCCTCCTCCTCCTCATCTGAGGAGGCTATGTGATGAGCCACTTGTTCCTCAGGCATCTGCAAGCCACGATGCTGTGCCATGTTGTGAAGTGCACAGCAGACCACGACCATTCTGGAGACCCTGGCTGTTGAATACTGCAGGGCTCCACCTGATCTATCAAGGCATCTGAAGCGCATCTTCAGCAAGCCGATGGATTGTTCGATTATGGATCTGGTGGAAATGTGGCTGGAGTTGTAGCTCTCCTCAGCTTTGTTGGATGGGCTCCTCAATGGCGTCATTAGCCACGTCTTCAGGGGATAGCCCTTGTCTCCAAGTAGCCATCTGAAAAGTTGGTCTGGCGGACTGAAGAGCGGAGGCACATTAGATTGGCGCAGGATGAAGGAGTCATGGCAACTGCCAGGGTACTTGGCGCAAACATGCAAAATTTCCTTCTTGTGGTTACACACCAGCTGCACGTTGAGGGAGTGGAAGCCCTTGCGGTTGACAAAAATACCTGAATTGTGATGGGGTGCCTTAAGGGCCACATGTGTGCAGTCAACGACGCCCTGCACCCTTGGAAAGCCTACCAGATTGTCAAACCCAACCGCACGCGCAGTTACACTGGCTTGATCCTTGGAGAAATTGATGTAATTATGAGCGATGGCAAAGAGGGCATCGGTTACCTGCATGATGCAAGTGTGTGCAGCCGCCTGGGAGACGCCGCTGATGTCTGCTGCTGATCCCTGGAATGAGCCTGAAGGAAAAAAGTTGAGTGCGGTGGTGACTTTGACGGCCACTGGTAAGGGGTGTCCACCTGCTCCTCTGGGCTCCAGGTCTTGCTGCAGCATTGCGCAGATGTCACCCACTACCTCTCGCGAAAGTCTGAGCCTCCTTTGGCACTGCTGCTCAGTCATGTTGAGGTAGCTGATCCTCTGTCTGTAGACCCTGTTTTGGGGGTATCTCCTGCGCCAACGTGCTTCCATGCACTGGCGCCTTCTGGCCTGTGCAGCTTCAGGTGGGTGAGCAGCAGCTTGGAGCCCCTGCTGTTGCTCCTGCAGTTGGTGCTGCTGTTGTTCATGGTTCTGCTGCTGCCGCGGCTGGTCTTCGTCCGAATCTGATGTCCAGGAGGAAAGGAAATAAATAGTTCTCATTCTTCTGGTATATACCTCAGTTGAGGAAGCACTCATTCAAGGTGGGGAGAGGGGTTTCCCAGGAGGTCACACTGGAGATGGGTGTCAGGCGCCAAACTTCCACAACAATGAGTAGGCCTGCTAAAAGTTCCCCCAGACCTGAGACAACAAAGTTCTGCCACCTGCAAATGATGATTTCTGAAAACTCCTTTTTAATGGTGGAGCTGCAGCTGTTAGTAAGCAATCCACTTGTGATGCCGCCAGGATTCACTGGCATGTTTCAGAGGAGATGTGCAGCACGTGGGAAAAGTGTTAAAATCAGAAAGGCCTCTCAAAATGGGATTATAGAGGCAATTAAGTGGTTGTTAAGGGCCTTAAGGGCCTATCCCGCATCTTGGAGGCGGAATGGAAACGGGGTCCGAAAACACGCATGTGGGAAAATTGCTCGGAGGTGGGATGGAGGCGGGGTCAGGCCCGCCCGCCTTTTTTTGCGACTTTACCACCTCACACGCCTCCAATCCCTCCTCCTTGGGCCTGGCAAAATTGAGCTCTTTGAGTGTATTCAAGGCTGAGATCGATAGATTTTGGACTCGAGGGGATTCAAGGGATATGGAGATCGGGTGGGAAAGTGGAGTTGAGGTCGATGATCAGCCATGATCTTATTGAATGGCGGAGCAGGCTCGAGGGGCCATATGGCCTACTCCTGCTCTTGTTTCTTATGTTCTTGTTTTCTTATGTTCTTAATCCTGTTGGTAGCAAGTTACACCTGTCACAAGTTTTCCTCCAATCCTGTGTACATTCATTTTTGTTAATCATTTCTTGTGTGGAACCTTATCAAATGCCTTCTGGAACTCCATATTGCCAAGAACCATAGAGATTCTCCCATCCACCATGCTAGTCATAACGGCACAGAAGGAGGCCATTCGGCTCATCGAGTCCATGCCGGCTCTGTGCGAAGCAATCCAGTCAGTCCCATTCCCCTGCTCTATCCCCGTAGCCCTGCAAGTTTATTTCCCTCAAGTGCCGATCCAGTCTCCCCTTGAAACCATTGAGTGTCTCCGCTTCCACCACGTCCGTCGGCAGCGAATTTCAGGTCCTCACCACTTGCTGCGTAATAAAGCTTTTCCTCACATCCCCCCTGTATCTCTTGCCCAAAATCTTAAATCTATGTCCCCTTGTCCTTGTGCCATCAACTAGTGGGAACAGCCTTTCTCCGTCTCGCCTATCTAAACCCGTCATAATCTTGTACACCTCTATCAAATCTCCCCTCAACCTCCTTTGCTCCAATGAAAACAAATCCAGCTTCTCCAACCTGTACTTGTAGCTAAGATCCCCCATCCCCAGAATCATTCTGGTAAATCTCCTCTAATCCCTCTCAAGGGCCTTCACATCCTTCCTAAAGTGTGGTGGCCAGAACTGGACGTAATACTCCAGTTGTGGCCTAACCAGCGCTTTATAAAGATTCAGCATAACTTCTCTACTTTTGTACTCAATACCTCTATTTATGAAGCCCAAGATCCCATATGCTTTGTTGACCACTTTCTCAATATGTCCTGCCACTTTCAGGGACCTATGCACATGAACTCCCAGGTCCCACTGTCCCTGCACACTCTTTAAAACTGTGCCATTAAGTGTATATTGCCTCTCCCTGTTCCTTCTGCCAAAATGCATCACCTCACACTTCTCTGTATTAAATCCCATCTGCCACTTGTCTGCCCATTCTGCTAGCCTTTCTATGTCCTGTTGCAGTCGATTGATGTCATAATCACTGTTTGCCACACCCCCAAGTTTGGTGTCATCGGCAAATTTAGAAATTCTACTCTGTATTCCAATATCCAGGTCATTTATTTTTATAAAGAAAAGCAGTGGCCCCAGCACTGACCCTTGAGGAACACCACTGTCTACCATCCTCCAGTCTGAAAAACAGCCATTTACCACAACTCGCTGTTTTCTGTCCTTAAGCCAATTCCTTATCCAAGCTATCACTGACCCACCTGTTCCATGAGCCTCAATTTTGTTAACCAGCCTTCTATGTAGTACTTTGTCAAACGCCTTCCAAAAATCCATGTAGACAACATCCATTGCATCCATTCATCAATCCTCTCTGTTACTTCATCAAAAAATTCAATTAGATTAGTCAAACACGATCTTCCTTTTACAAATCCGTGTTGGCTCTCCTTAATTAGCTTACATCTCTCCAAATGCCCGTTAATTTTTTCCTTGATTATTGTTTCTAAAACTTTACCCACCACTGATGTTAAACTGACCGGCCTGCAGTTACTAGGATTGTCCTTACACCCTTTCTTGAACAATGGTGTCACATTTGCCACTTTCCAATTCCCAGGTACCTCCCCCGCATCTAGGGAAGATTGGAAATTTATGGCAAGCCCTTCCGCTATCTCCTCCCCCAATTCCCTTAGCAACCTGGGATGCAAGCCATCTGGACCAGGCAACTTGTCCACTCGAAGCATACTCAGCCTTTCTAGTACATCCTGTCTATCAATTTTCAACCCTTCCATTCCTTCTACCTTTTCCACTTCTACAGATATTTTGTCAGCATCCACCTCCTTAGTAAACACCGATACAAAGTACTCATAGGGCTCGATTTTGCCAGGCCCGAGGAGGCGGGATTGGAGGCATGTGAGTTGGTAAAATCGCAAAAAATGGCAGGCGGGCCCGATCCCGCCTCCATCCCGCCTCCGAGCAATTTTCCCAAATGCGTGTTTTCTGACCCTGTTTCCATCCCGCCTCCAAGAGGCGGGATAGGCCCTTAAGGCCCTTAACAACTGAACTCCAGAGGATACAAGTTCAGTTGACCCAATCTTTCTTGATATGTCAGTCCGGCCATCCCAGGAATCAATCTAGTGAACCTTCGCTGCACTCCCTCAATAGCAAGAATGTCCTTCCTTAAGTTAGGAGACCAAAACTGCGCACAATACTCCAGGTGTGGCCTCACCAAGGCCCTGTACAACTGTAGCATCACCTCCCTACTCCTGTACTCAAATCCCCTTGCTATGAAGGCCATCATTCCGTTTGCTTTCTTGACTGCCTGCTGCACTTGCATTCCCACCTTCAGTGACTGATGTACCATGACGCCCAGGTCTCGTTGCACGTCCCCTTTCCCTAATCTGCCACCATTCAGGTAATAGTCCGCCTCTCTATTTTTACCACCAAAGTGGATAACCTCACATTTATCCACATTGTACTTCATCTGCCATACATTTGCCCATTCACCCAACCTGTCCAAGTCACTCTGTAGCCTCCTAGCATCCTCCTCATTGTTCACACTGCCTCCCAATTTAGTGTCATCCGCAAATTTGGAGATATTACATTTAATCCCTTCGTCCAAATCATTAATATATAATGTAAACAGCTGGGGTCCCAGCACCGAACCCTGCGGTACCCCGCTGGTCACTGCCTGCCATTCTGAAAAGTACCCATTTACTCCTACTCTTTGTTTCCTGTGTGCCAACCAGTTCACAATCCACGTCAACACATTACCCCCAATCCCATGTGCTTTAACTTTGCTCACCAATCTCTTGTGTGGGACCTTGTCGAAGGCCTTCTGAAAGTCCAAATACACCACATCTACTGGTTCCCCCCTGTCCACCCTATTGGAAACATCCTCAAAAAATTCCAGAAGATTTGTCAAGCATGATTTCCCTTTCACAAATCCATGCTGACTTGGACCTATCATGTCGCCACTTTCCAAATGGTCTGTTATGACATCTTTAATAATTGCTTCCATCATTTTACCCACGACCGATGTCAGGTTGACCGGTCTATAATTCCCTGCTTTCTCCCTCCCTCCTTTTTTAAAAAGAGGGGTTACATTGGCCACCCTCCACTCCATTGGAACTGATCCAGAGTCTAAGGAATGTTGGAAAATGATCGTCAATGCATCCACTATTTCCAAGGCCACCTCCTTAAGTACTCTGGGATGCAGACCATCAGGCCCCGGGGATTTTTCAGCCTTCAGTCCCATCAATTTCCCCAATACCTTTTCCCGACTAATAAGGATTTCCCTCAGCTCCTCCCTCTTACCAGATCCTCTGACGCCTTTTATTTCCGGCAGGTTGTGTGTGTCCTCCACAGTAAACACCGAACCAAAGTACTTGTTCAATTGACCTGCCATTTCCTTGTTCCCCATTACGACTTCCCCTGTTTCCGACTGCAGGGGACCTACGTTTGTTTTTACTAACCTCTTTCTTTTTACATATTTATAGAAGCTTTTGCAGTCCATTTTAATGTTCTCTGCAAGCTTCCTTTCATATTTTATTTTCCCTGCCCTAATCAAACCCTTCGTCCTCCTCTGCTGAGTTTTGAAGTTCTCCCAGTCCCCGGGTTTGCTGCTACTTCTGGCCAATTTGTATGCAACTTCCTTGGTTTTAATACTATCCCTGATTTCCCTTGTTAGCCATGGTTGAGCCACCTTCCCTTTTTTATTTTTACGCCAGACCGGGATGTACAATTGTTGTAGTTCATCCATGTGATCTCTAAATGTCTGCCATTGCCCTTCCACTGATAGCCCCTTAAATATCGCTTGCCAATTTAACCTCGCCAATTCACGCCTCATACCCTCAAAGTTGCCCTTATTTAAGTTCTGGACCATGGTCTCTGACTTAACTGTTTCCTTCTCCATCCTAATGTAGAACTCCACCATACTATGGTCACTCTTCCCCAGGGGGCCTCGTACCACAAGATTGCTGATTAGTCCCTCCTCATTACACAACACCCAGTCCAGGATGGCCTCCCCTCGAGTTGGTTCCTCAACATATTGGTTTAGGAAACCATCCCTTAAACACTCCAGGAAATCCTCCTCCACCGTATTGCTTCCAGTTTGAGTAGCCCAATCTATATGCATATTAAAGTCACCCATGATAACTGCCGTGCCTTTTTTGCACGCACCTCTGATTTCCTGTTTCATACCCTCCCCCACCTCACTACTGCTGTTTGGAGGTCTGTACACAACTCCCACTAACGTTTTCTGCCCTTTGGTGTTCTGCAGCTCAACCCATATTGATTCCACATCCTCCAAGCTGATGTCCTTCCTAGCTATTGCATTAATCTCCTCTTTAACCAGCAATGCTACCCCACCCCCTTTTCCTTTTATTCTATCCTTTCTGAATGTTGAATACCCCTGGATGTTCAGTTCCCAGCCTTGATTGTTCTGGAGCCACGTCTCTGTAATCCCAATCACATCGTATCCGTTAACATCTATTTGCACAGTCAATTCATCCACCTTATTACGGATACTCCTTGCATTAAGACACAGAGCCTTTAGGCTTGTTTTATTAACATCCTTTGTCCTTTTAGACTTATGATTTAGTATGGCCCTTTGTGTTTCTTGCCTTTGTTTACTCGGCCTTCCCCTATTGTTTCTCACCCTTCTAACATTTGTTTCTGACTGCATATTACTTCCCCCTGTTTCGCTACATAGGTTCCCATTCCCCTGCCATATTAGTTTAAATCCTCCCGAACTGCTTTAGCAAATATTACCCCGAGGACATCGGTTCCAGTCCTGCCCAAGTGCTGACCGTCCCTTTTGTACAGGTCCCACTTCCCCCAGAACTGGTTCCAATGCCTCAGGAATTTGAATCCCTCCCTCCTGCACCACTGCTCAAGCCACGTATTCAATCTCACTATCCTGTTCTCTCTATTCTGATTAGCACGTGGCCCTGGTAGCAATCCAGAGATTACTACCTTAGAGGTCCTACTTTTTAATTTAGCTCCTAGCTCCCTAAATTCTGCTTGTAGGACCTCTTCCCGCTTTTTACCTATATCGTTGGTACCTACATGTTAACCAGTTAAGTGCCTCTATAATCCCATTTTGAGAGGCCTTTCTGATTTTACCACTTTTCCCACGTGCTGCACGTCTCCTCTGGAACACGCCAGGTAATGCTGGTGGCCTCACAAGTGGACTGCTTACTAACAGCTGCAGCTCCTGAACTGAGGCATATACCAGAAGCATGGGAAGCATTTATTTCCTTTCCTCCTGGACATCAGATTCGGATGAAGACCAGCCGCGGCAGCAGCAGAACCATGAACAACAGCACCACCAACAGCAGCAGCAACAACAGGAGCGCCAAGCTGCTGCTCACCCACCTGAAGCTGCACAGGCCAAAAGGCACCAGCCCGCGACCACATTGCTGCCCGGGATGCAAGGGATGCACTAATCTTGGCCAGATTTACTTAGCCTGCACAATCAAACACTTTTGCCTCGCACCTTCTTATCAGACCATCGACAATGGCCAAGAACCTACGGATTCCTATCACTCTGATCACCATACTGACAATTGCAATTCGCCCTAAGCCCTCAATGTGGAAGTCCCATTCGCGAAATGACACACGCCGCAACTTCAACAGTTTGCCATCAGAATTTTTTATGACAATAAGCAACTGATGGCTTTTCAAAATTAAACACAACATTACACCCAAGTGACTACCCTTGTGACTACTTGTGCATTATCTGCCTCTTACGCGTGCTCCTACGTAATGCTTCCCCTGTGGCTTCAGCAGATGTTGAGGCCCCTTGCTCACTTTCTTGCTGTTCCCGTCTCGACACCTTTGGCAGGCGTCCTCTGGGGTTGCGAACCTGTGAGGGCTCGGCAACAGTCTGCTGCTCCTGCGGCTGTGAAGGGGTTGAGACGCCGATCTCAGTTGGGTGGGGACTCAAGTGGGGCTCTGACCGAGGGCTCTGCAGTGGCATGGTCGTGTGAGCGCTTGGAGAGGAGCCCCCACTTCCTTGTTGTCTGCCACCAACATCCTTCTCATGGGTCAGCCCCTCTTCAGACCTAGCAAGTGGCTGGACAGCCCCTTTCTGCACTTCAGGGGGGCCATGAGGACCCGTTTCTGCACTGGAAGTCCTACTCCAGAGGACTTCCATGAAGGTCTGGTTTCTCTGCTCAATAGCTGACCATCGCTCCTCAAGAGATGTCAGTCTATTCTGAACAATGACCATGTTTTCACGACCCTGGCGACTAAGCTCCTCCATGGCCGTAGCCATCCTCTCCTCTACGGTAGCCATCCTTTCCACGGAGGTTGCCATCCTTTCCGTGGTGATGCGTTCATGCGCCAATGCCTCCACAAAGGCTCTGCTCATGTTAGCGATGAACTCCTCCATTCGCTCCACACTTGCAGCGACCCTGGAGACAAAACCTGCCAGAGACTCCTGCACCTGTTCCTGGAGTTCCAGCACCGCTCTTCTTCTGGATGGACCCGGAGTCACAGGGTCGACATGCAGCCGAGTCGAACTGGCAGATTCCTGCTGTCCTCTGACGAGGACTCTCCACTGCTGTCCCTGTCTCCACCATCTGCTGATGCTCACTTGTGAGCTGTGATACACCAGGTGACAACACTACACTATCTAGCGCAGTTCCCACTGAGGTGTGAGTGTCTGCGCTGGTGCTGGTTGCGCTGAATTCTGCTGACGCTACGCCTTCAAAGGTTGCAGCTTCCTCTGAGGAGTCTTGAAGCTCAGGCTCTTCCTCTTGGACAGTGGGGACTGGGGGCTGTCGATGATCCTGTGGGGGAGTAAAGGAAAGAGTTGGAGATGTGAGGTAAAGTTTGCATGCACATTGAATTGTGCAGATGATCATAAGTCAATCTGTTAGACCTTCAGAGTCATTATCAGTTACTCATGCAATCAATGAGAGAGATGCAAATCTATTCTGTCACCAGCTTGCTGGGATGCACCTGTCTGTCCGTCCCCCACTTGCGCATCCTCCTCCACTCCCACAATCTCCAGGGCCGCCTCCTCCGCAGTGGTGAGCTGGGCTACTGAGGGTGGTCCTCCTCCTGTCCTCGCCCTCTCCCTCTTATTTTGTGCTCTCTTTTCCTGTAATGAGGGACACAAGTGGAGTTTGAGTGAAGATGAAGGAGTGAGTGTAGAGATTCCATAGCATAGATGCTTAGAAGGAGACAAAGATGGAGTGAGGTGCCAAGACCAAGGGCCCTCCCTGTGTGTTGTAAGTTGTTGTCATAGCATCACAGCGATAGGGAGTGTGAGGGCTGCATAGTCGAATAGTTAAGTGAATGTGAACATACAGAGAGAGGGAATGGGTAAGGGTGCAGGGATGTCAGTGTCAAGTGGGATGTGGAGGAAGAGGTTGGCAAAGCTGAGTGCTGGTGAGGAGAGGCGATGGGGATCAGATTGAGGGTGATGGGAAAGGCATACTCACGTTTCCTGTGCGGAGAAGGTCATGAAACCTCTTCCTGCACTGCAGCCAGGTTCTGCGGCACATAGACATTGAGTTGACCTCCTGGGCCACTTGCATCCACACAGCTTTAGTCTGCTGGGGAGGCTTTTTCCTCCCTGAGAAAGGGAAGAGCACCTCCTTATTTGATCTTGCTCCCTCCACCAGAGCTTGCAGGGCGTCATCATTGAACCGTGGAGCACACTTTGGCCTACTGCTGGACATATTTGCTGAATGAAGCGATCATAACAATGGGCATTCTTCCAGTTTGCCGTCTCCAGAAGAAGCAAGGCTGCTTGCAGGCCTTAAATCCAGCAGCGCTGATGATGTCATCGGAGGCGACTTTCAGGATGGAAAGACTAATTGGGCCAGGGGTTCCCACACACTGGAAATCAAGTGCCCAATTAGGGGAAAATCGCACTTTTTTCCCACTTCACATCGGAGTCTGGGTCCTGACACGAAAACCACCTGACACGCCCCCAGCCCGACCCCAATAGCAAAATCGAGCCCATTGAGCATTCTAGCCTACCCTTGCCCTGCGCATCTAAGCATATATCACCTTCTATAGTGACCTTCTAAAAAAATTCAACTTGATTAATTGACGTGACCTACCCCATACAAATCCATGTTAACTCTCTTAGATCAATTGATACATGTTCAAGTGCTCAGTCACTCTGTCTCTGATAAATTCCAGTAATTTCCCCACAATTGATGTTAAACAGTTCTGTAGTTTCTTGGTTTCTCGCTCCCTCCCTTCTTAAATAATGGAGTGGCATTTGCAATGTTCCAATCCAAAGGCTCTATTTGTGAATCTAGAGAGCTCTGGAAAATTATGACTAATTCCTTTGCAATTTCCTCACTTATTTATTTTACTACCCTGGGATGGAAACCAGCAGGTCCTAGAGATTTATCTTAATGCGCATTTATTTTCTCCATTACCATTTAAAAAAAAACTTATATTAAATCCACTAAGTTTTTCACCTTGACTTATTTTTAGGGTCCCTTTTACTGCTGGTAGTTTTTTCCTCTTTCTCTACTGTGAAAACGGACACAAAGTACTCATTTAACAAGCCTGCCATTTCCTTATTATCCATTATAGTATCACCGACTTTAATGGGTTCACGTTCCCCTTTACCATTCTCTCTCTCTCAATATATCTCTAACAACTTTTGCTGTTAGCTTTGATATCCCTTGCAGGTTTTTTTCATATTCCTTTTTGCACCTCATTACTTTCTTTGTAACCTTTTGTTACAGTTTGGAATAGTACAATGTAGGTGTAGGTTATAAGTGGAAGAACTGCCAATTTGAAGCTGGCCATTTAGAAAAGCATGAAAGCAGTGGTGTTATGAAATGATTTCTTTTGTATAATTTGGTTCTTGGTACTTTTGTTATTTTGGCTTATACAACTTTTGGTTTTCAATCCTGGCACTTTTGTGTTTTTCTTGAAAGCCATTAAATTATATAACTATTATATTACTAAATGATTCTAAAAAAATAACACTTTATATAATACATTCAAACTATACTGTAAAAACATTTGGATTTAAAGTAAACAAATATATTCAGGAAAATCCCTTGTTCTGGTTGTGTTGATGAATAAATGCTATTGCAGTTCTTAAAAGATAATTTCTACTTTTATTGCTCAAAAAAACTTTCAGAAAAGTGGCCAATTAATTATAGTTATTAAGGGTAATCTGCTGTAGCCTTTTTGTAAATAAGAGATATCTCAGGCATGTAGCTTCTCAAAAGCACAAGGTGATGTGGCTCCATCAGCTTTGTCATTAATCAAAAGACTCCTTTCAGGGAGCTGGAAGGACTCCTGCTGGCTCATGGTGCGAGTTATAACAAAATGCTTTTGGCATTGCCTTATATGAGCACATTGCATTTACAAATTACAAAGCTGGAAGAGAAACTGAATAACACTGACGTTCCTCCCTATGCATGGCTGTAGAAGGGAAGTTTAGCTGACTACTTCAGTTAACCCCTTCCCTTTTATGTAACTCATTTTCTCTCGACTGATTTCTCCACTAGATTTTCCATTACCTCTCAGCTCCTGGAGGCAGTGAGTTGTGCATCAGCAGCCTTCTGCTTTTTTTATTACTCAAGTAAGAGCTCTTCCACTGCAAGTCAGGATGGAGAGTTTTAGCTGTTTATTCAGCCATGGAGGTCATCACAGCTGAGCGCGATTCATCCAGTATGTATATGTTCTGTAGGTCACTGGAAAGAAGGATTTTAAAAATAAATTCTACCCGAGCCCAGGGACACCAAGGCCAATTTTAGCACCCCTGCGACAACCCCACCCGAGATCAACGAACTCAGCAGTGTGGCGCCTCTACACACTGAGAAAGAAGGAATTGCATTTATATAGCACCCTATGTCTCTCAAGCATTCGACAGTGATAGAGAATAGGGGGAGTGAAAATAAGGATTTTGTTATGCCACTTGTGCTCTCCATTTCTAGGGGTTCAACACTTCCTGTGCTCCTGGAGTTGTTCACAGAATTTACAGCTTTTCTTGTGTCTTACCCATTAAACAAAGCAAATCCCAAACCACAATATGAATGACTGACAGTACTTTGCAAGTATGAGTTTGTATATAACACTGAGACAAATACTGCAGTTCTTGTAAAGTACAGGGAGCTGCTATAAAGTAAATTTTTAACAATACTACAAGGATTTAGAACATCAATTACAAAATCTAAAGGGAACATATAGAAATACCAATTAAAAGTACCCTATGGCTCTCCCAATAATTCAGTGAGATTATCGATTAAGCAGCTAAGGAACACAGACCAAAAGCTCCCAGCGTTGATCTCCAGTTGGTGCCCTCGCAGGTGTGGTAGCAGTAAGGATGTTACACTTGGCCTCAGCATCTCTGGTTTAGGGATGGAAAATGGTCAGAATTCCTGCTCCTGATTTCTATCTATCAATAGGTGAGCCAGAATTGAGCCGAATTTTGTCATGCTCTGTAACTGAGTAGCCTGCCAACACTTATTGCTAATGCTGACATATGAATAACATCATTTGGATAAGCTGTTGGCTATGGAACCATACCCCAGGAAGAAGTCAAGGCCTTCAAGAAACAAAACAAGAGAAAATTGGTGAAAGTAAAAAGTAAGAAGGCCCTCCATAATAAAAGAACATGGTCCTGAAATTCCTGCATCCCTGTTCTGTTGCGGAACAGCGGTGTAGCTGGATTCGCAGCCACCTATGGCCATCAAGTTGATCTTGGGATGGGGTCATTTAAAAACAAGCTGGAGATTTCAACATCTCATCTGGAAAAAAATTCAGAGCCACAGGAATGTAGATACAAAAGGGGAAACAATTAAAATTTCCTCGTAATCAAGCTGCTTCAATATTAATAAAGATAATGGGACAGAAATTCGGCTCTCCGGCTTCCCGCGGGTGCAAGGATCGCGCGCGTACTTACCTAGCGCGCCTGCCGTTGTGCTTCGGGCCCGCGTGAATTCGGCTCCTGGGCCTCCTGCAGCTGCCGGCGCGCAGTGCTTGCGTATCCCAGGGGTGCAGTTAGTTCGAAGCGTCCCCTGGGATCACGTGGGCCATGGAGAGCCAATCGGAGCAGGGAATCTCCATTCATAGATTTTGACAGGAAGACCTGTCAAATGTATGAATAGAGATCGGCCCCAAAACCTCACTAAAACTTCAAATAAATAAAAAAAAAATCACATTTTTAAAATAACTGTAAATTACATAAATTAACTATTTTAAACAAAAATTTAAATGTTTGAAAAAATTAATTACACTTTTTAACGGTGCTAAAAATAAACTTACCTTTCTTTAAAGTATGTAAAAAAGATAAACCTGTTGAAAAAATGTTTAAATTGTACTTAATTCACCACTTACCTTGTTAAAAGCAGGCCTTGCGCCTCCTTTTTTCCTGCGCAGCTTCTCCGTACTTACCCTCACGGAGAAACCTGAAAAAAAAACGAAGTTCGCTGCATGCGCGCTGCCTCTCCGGTGCACGCGTTCGACCTCTGAACCCCTTCCTTCAGGGGAACGAAAGTTCCGGTTTCCAGCGCATGTGCAGTGCATGCGCGAAACCGTCACTTTCGTTGGGTCTACGGGTGAGTACACAGCACGTACTCACCCGTGGAGACCCGAATTTCTGGTCCAATAATTCGAGATCGCTAAAAACCCACTGGGGGCCGGAGTTAACGATCACCGAAATTGATGGCACTGGCAGGACCGGGATATTCGTGTCGCCCCCATGACCTGGCTCCAGTGCCCAAAGAAGCTTCATGATCTCAGACCAGTGGTCAAGGTCAATGAATGCATCTTCAAAAGCTGTCTCCTACCAACTACACCAACAGCCTCACACACTGCTCAATGCACAACTCCCCCCCTCTCAATCACTCACCTACCAACAATCAGTACCAAACAGATATACCGCTTTGGATATTGTTGGGAGAGATGGCTTATCGGGGGAAGGCAGCAGCAGCCAACTTCCTGGCACCATGGGTGGTTCTGCTGCACAGGACGGGAGGAAAAAGAGCGGGAGAGCTATAGTGATAGGGGATTCTGTTGTAAGGGGAATAGATAGGTGTTTCTGTGGCCGCAAACAAGACTCCAGGATGGTATGTTGCCTCCCTGGTGCAAGGGTCAAGGATGTCTTGGGGCAGCTGCAAGGCATTCTGGAGGGGGAGGGTGAACAGCCAGTTGTCATGGTGCATATAGGTACCAACGATATAGGTAAAAAACAGGATAAGGTCCTAAAAGCTGAATATGGGGAGTTAGAAGGTAAATTAAAAAATAGGACCTCAAAGGTAGTAATCTCAGGATTGCGACCAGTGCACGTGCTGGTCAGAGTAGAAATAGAAGGATATTTCAGATGAATACGTGGCTAGAGGAATGGTGCAAGGGGGAGGGGTTCAAATTCCTGGGACATTGGAACCGGTTCTGGGGGAGGTGGGACCAGTACAAACTGGATGGTTTGCACCTGTGCAGGACCGGGACTGATGTCCTAGGGGGAGTGTTTGCTAGTGCTGTTGGGGAGGGTTTAAACTAAAATGGCAGGGGGTTGGGAACCTGTGCAGGGAGACAGAGGAAGGGGAAACAAGGATAGAAACAAAAGACAGGAAGGAGAAAAGCAAAAGTGGAAGGCAGAGAAATCAAGGGTGTAAATCAAACAGGGCTACAGCAAATAATAATTCTAAAAGGACTAAGAGTGCTAAAAAAACAAGCCTGAAGGCTTTGGGGTAAAAATTCAGTTGGTTGCGCCTCCCGTTAGCGCCTTAAAAGGGCGCTAATGGGGCGCAAAGCCGCTAACGCCCGGGTGCAGCGATGTTTGTGCCGCTCGGGAACTTAACTAGACATTGTGCGGCGGCGCTAAACTTTACCGCTGCGACCACCTGAGCGCGCAGATTGTGACGTCATTCCATGGTGCAACGCCCTTGTGGCGCCCCGGAGCGGAAATTGAGTGGCGCCCCCTGCCTTACCGCCTGACGCTAGCAACGACAGGTTGAGGGGAGCGTTCTGCAGTCATGAAGGGAAAGGGGGAGCGCTATTTAAAGGTGACCGCTTCCTGCCTTTTATTGTTGGTGGCATTTTTGAACTACGCATTCTGAGAGAGAGAGGGAGAGACTTCTGGAGAGATTCAACGTTGTGTGAAGGAGTTTTGGGTACTGAGCAGCACTTTGCAGGTTCATTTTGATTTGCCATTCCTTGTATCGATTTAGCAGAGACTGTGGGAGCTGCACTCTGAGCTCTTTGCCTGGTACTCTCCATTGTTCTTTCCAGCACATTTGATGTGCAAGTCTCTCCAGGCCGAGATTCAAGGCTGCAATGAACAGGATGTGGATGGAAAGCAAGATTAACCATCCCCTTTAAGAACTGGCCCGTGCCATTGTGTGTGTGTTCCATTGCTGACTGACATTACATGAGCTTCGCCAGCGCTCTGAGTTAGCGCCTCACTCCTTGGCCTTTGCGCCTTAAGACAGGTGTGCAGCACCTGATTTAGCGCTCCACTCACCTCCCGGGGCGGTAAAAGTGAAGTTTCCAGTCAGTGGCGATAATTAGTGCCAGGCGCTAATATTTGCGTCCAGACGATATTTGCGCCCCAAATGGGGCGCGACCTAATTTTTCCCCCTTTGTGTCTTAATGCGAGGAGCATTCGTAATAAGGTGGATGAATTAGCTGCGCAAATAGATGTAAACTGACATGATATAATTGGGATTACGGAGACATGGCTCCAGGGTGACCAAGGCTGGGAATTCAACATCCAGGGGTATTCAATATTCAGGAAGGACAGGCAAAAAGGAAAAGGAGGTGGGTAGCATTGCTGATTAAAGAGGAGATTAACACAATAGTAAGGAAGGATATTAGCTCTGATGATGTGGAATCTATATGGGTAGAGCTGAGAAATACCAAGGGGCAGAAAGCTTTAGTGGGAGTTGTATACAGACACCCAAACAGTAATGCTAAGGTTGGGGATGGCATTAAACGGCAAATTAGAGATGCGTGCAATAAGGGCACAGCAGTTATCATGGGTGACTTTAATCTACATATAGATTGGGCTAACCAAATTAGTAACAATACTGTGGAGGAGGAATTCCTGGAGTGTATACGGGATGGTTTCCTGGACCAATATGTCGAGGAACCAACTGGAGATCAGGCCATCTTAGACTAGGTATTATGTAATGAGAAAGGATTAATTAGCAATCATGTTGTGCGAGGCCCCTTGGGGAGTAGCGATCATGATATGATAGAGTTCTTCATTAAGATGGAGAGTGAAGTAGTTGACTCAGAGACTAGGGTCCTGAATTTAAATAAAGGAAACTATGATGGTATGAGGCTCGAGTTGGCTAGGAACATTACTATAAAGGGTTGACGGTGGATAGGCAATGGCAAACATTTAAAGATCGCATGGATGAACTACAGAATTTGTTCATCCCTGTTTGGCATAAAAATAAAACAAAAAAAGTGACTCAACCATAGCTAACAAGGGAAATTAGGGATAGCATAAAATCCAAGGAGAGGACATATAAATTGGCCAGAAAAAGCAGCAAACCTGAGGATTGGGAGCAGTTTAGGATTCAGCAAAGGAGGACAAAGGGATTAATTAAGAGGGGGAAAATAAAATATGAGAGTAAGCTTGCAGGGAACATAGAAACTGACTGTAAAAACTTCTATAGATATGTGAAGAGAAAAAGATTGGTGAAGTCAAGCGTAGGTCCCTTGCAGTCAGAATCGGGGAATTTATAATGGGGAACAAAGAAATGGCAGACCAATTAAATACATACTTTGGTTCTGTCTTCACAAAGGAGGACACAAATAACCTCCTAGAAATGTTGGGGAACATAGGGTCTAATGAGAGGGAGGAACTGAATGAAATCAGTATTTGTAGGGAAATGGTGTTAGGGAAATTGATGGGATTGAAGGCCGATAAATCCCCAGGGCCTGATAATCTACATCCTAGGGTACTTAAGGAAGTGGCCCTAGAAATAGTAGATGCATTGCTGGTCATCTTCCAAAATTCTATAGACTCTGGAACAGTTCCCATGAATTGGAGGGTAGCTAATGTAACTCCACTATTTTAAAAAAGTGGTAGAGAGAAAAGGGGGAATTATAGACCTGACATCGATAGTGGGGAAAATGCTAGAGTCCATTATAAAAGATGTAATAGCAGAGCACTTGGAAAACAGTGACAGGATCGGACAAAGTCAACATGGATTTACAAAAGGTAAATCATGCTTGACTAATCTACTGGAATTTTTTGAGGATGTAACTGGTAGAATAGATAAGGGAGAACCAGTGGATGTGATGTATTTGGACTTTCAGAAGGCTTTCGATAAGGTCCCACATAAGAGATTAGCGTGCAAAGTTAAAGCACATGGGATTGGGGGTAAGGCACTGACTTGGATAGAGAACTGGTTGGCAGACAGGAAGCAAAGAGTTGGAATAAACGAGTCTTTTTCCGAGTGGCAGGCAGTGACTAGTGGGGTACCGCAGGGATCGGTGCTAGGACCCCAGCTATTCACAATATATATTAATAATCTAGACGAGGGAACTAGATGTAATATCTCGAAGTTTGCAGAAGACACAAAGCTGGGTGGGCGTGTGTGCTGTGAGGAGGATGCAGAGAAACTCCAGTATGATTTGGACAGGTTGGGTGATTGGGCAGATGCATGGCAGATGCAGTATAATGTGGATAAACGCAAGGTTATCCACTCTGGTGGCAAAAACAGGAAGACAGATTATTATCTGAATGGCAATAGATTGGGAAAAGGGGAAGTGCAACGAGACCTGGGTGTCCTTGTGCACCAGTCGCTGAAGGTAAGCATGCAGGTGCAACAGGCGGTTAAGAAGGCAAATGGTATGTTGGCCTTCATAGCGAGAGGATTCGAGTACAGGAGCAAGATGTCTTGCTGCAGTTGTACAGGGCCTTGGTGAGACCACACCTCGAGTATTGTGTGCAGTTTTGATCGCCTTATCTGAGGAAGGATGTTCTTGTCATGGAGGGAGTGCAGCGAAGATTCACCAGACTGATACCTGGGATGGCAGCAATGATGTATGAAGAGAGATTGGGTCGATTAGGCTTATATTCGCTAGAGTTTAGAAGAATGAGAGGGGATCTCATTGAAACCTAGACAGATTAGATGCAGGAAGGATGCTCCCGACGGCGGGGGAGTCCAGAACCAGGGGTCACAGTCTAAGATAAGGGGTAAGCCATTTAGGACTGAGATGAGGAGGAATTTCTTCACCCAGAGAGTGGTGAACCTGTGGAATTCTCTACCACAGAAGGCAGTAGAGGCCAATTCATTAAATATATTCAAGAAGGAGTTAGATATATTTCTTAAGGCTAAAGGGATCAAGGGATATGGGGAGAAAGCAGGGACAGGGTACTGAATTTGGATGATCAGCCATGATCTCATTAAATGGCGGAACAGGCTCGAGGGGCCGAATGGCCTACTCTGCTCCTATCTTCTATGTTTCTATGTAACACGAGGCACACCTCCCCTTCCTAGCTTCACCTCACCCCCTTGGCGGAGTCGGTGCTGGCCATTCTTGGCGAGGGCATGGCTGAGCCCTAGGCCAGCGACAGGACTCAAAGGATACAAGATGCTGGTATCCTCATACCTTATCCTCCTTTTCATGCAGCTCTTGCTTTCCTGCCCTCCCCTCACCACAACTTCACCCTCTTGCTTTCCTCATTTCACACACCCAAGTAATGCTGCCTGCCCAGCCAGTGGTTGCCTAAGAAGAGGGAGAGGAGCATGAAGAAGAAGAAGAAGAAGGAGAAACACCATCACTCGATTTGACATTCCCAGCCACCAGCTCCTCAAGGTCGACCAGCAAGGCCATTTGCAGTGTCCGCCACTGAAAGTCAGCAGCCTTCCACCAGTCATGCTGCAGCCACAGGGGTAGCACTGCATGACATCAGTAGTATAGCCAAAAGCACACACAAGACAGTCACCAAGAGAATGCGTATGGGTGATGAGTTGATTTCTTGATGTCATATTGGATTATAAAGTAGGATTGGAAGGTTTGCTTTGTGGTGGCTTTTATTTCAGCGTTGTGGTCAAGAGGAAGCTGTGATGGTCAGTAACAGAGAGGGAAGGTAAGGTGTGGGACAAATGTTGGAAGGTGAATTGTGTTTGTGTTCACTGGTACCGCAGGCGGATGATTGCATCCCGATATCCCGGCCAGGATGGGGCTGTCTGAGTTGCATCTTTCCTTTTGCTTCCTCCGCTTCCGCATCTTCCCCTTCCGCATCTTCCCCTTCCGCGTCTTCCCCTTCCGCGTCTTCCCCTTCCGCATCTTCCCCTTTTGCGTCTTCCCCTTCCGCCTGCGAGCGGATGCTGTAAATCTGAAATAAAAGCAGAAAATTCTGGAAATACTCAGTAGGTCAGACAGCATCTTGACCTGAGATGTGAACTCTGTTTCTCTCTCCACAGATGCTGACTGACGTGCTAAGTATTTCCAGCATTTTCTGTCTTCTCAGAGGCCTTACTTTACCATCTGAGGCCTTGCAAGCATCCAGCAGCACTCCCTTCACACTTAAAAGAAACTTTTAATTGCACCAAGCCACTACTTCAATAAAATATTAAAAATCCAGTCTGAAAGCTTAAATGCAAACTTATCTGAAAGATGTGCATGTCCCTTTTAGAAGTGCTGACAACGTCTCTGTCAGTCTGCTGCAGGCTGGCTTTTCAGAGAGAGCTTAGGACTCAGCGCTAAGCTCAGTGCTATGGTCCAAGTTCGCAGAGCATGACGTTAAGTCACGCTCTCCATATTTGCATCTCCAGGGCCAGCGCAGCTATCAGCAGCGCTAAGGGCCTCATTAAAATGGTGGCCACCAAGTCCTGCGTTAGAGAAGGACGTTAGAGTGGCGGTGGCTATTTTTGTCCAGAATTGTGGCAGTAACTCGTGGCGGTAAGTAGGCCAATGAGTATCCCAGTTGTGGGTTATATTATCCAGTCAACTCTTCCATCTAAACAATTATTCCCACATGTTACACAGCTTGCAAATAAAAAATTCTCCAAATCTGTGATTTCTACAAGGTTTTCTTAGCATCTTGAAAAAGATTATTGGCATCTTAGAAATTATAGTAATACTGAAACAAATCATCCAGATGGCTATGATGAATGCTGAAATTCATAAGAGTGCTGGGTGGGAATCCTGGAGGAGGGTTACACCAGTACACTTACAACACAGCTGCCAATTCCTGCTGGGGCCAAATTTGTTTCTTTTACTGTCTCTCAGCAAAAATGTCATCCATTAGTATTCCCCACAGTCAGCCGCTCACAGATAAAGAAGCCTCTCCCTAACACAACCTTATACATCTCCAAGAATCTACTTGGCGACTCAATCAGGTAATCACTCAGCTCGCTTTAATTGGTCCCTCAATTCAAATTGCACAATCCACTTAATTTAGTTAATTTTGTGGTAAATCAACCTAATATAAACTTAAAAAAAAGCCCAATCCTCTTATAAACTCCAGTTACAGCAGCATACCGGAAGCGAGCCTTTGGCTTAGTGGTAGCATTCCTGCCTCCGAGCTAGAAAGTGCAGGGTTCAACCCACGCTCCAGACAGTTCTGGCGAATGGAGACCAGAGAGCTGGCTCTGAATTCTGGGTTGACTTGTGTCTGGTGGCTGGTGGGTGTGGGTGGACTCCCTCATCATATGAGTTGTGGGAGTCCATAAAACTGCCTTGTCCTTTCGGACTATCAGCTGGTATAAAGAGAGTTACGGCTATGTTGCAGCCTGTCAGACTGTTAATCAGCCTGAGAATCCTTCCACTACTTCACCTTATTTTCCTGTGGAAGAGTGTGAAGATATGAAAACAAAAACTAGCACATTGACAACTCAGCCACCAACTTGTTGAGGGCCATGGGGAAGAATTAGTTGTCTGTTCTGCTTGTACTACACAGAGAACCAGGTCTATGAATAGAGACTTGACCTTCTCAACAAAGAAAGAAGGGAGAAGGAGAACAACAACAACCACCACCACCAGAAGGAAGGGCTGTTTGCCTTTCAATGCAAGGACAAAGACATTATGGCCTAGAAATCCGATGGCACTATTTTTGGCACTAAATGGATGCCTAAGCCTCCAGTATTGCAGACAGGAAGTGCACTCTCATTACGAACTGGAAGTGCGCTGCCCGCCATATTGGTATGGGGTAAAAAAGATGTCCAGGGCTCAGACTGAAACAGATGTTAGATCCTTTGCATATGCAAATAAGGGGCCTAATGTCTGTTTGAGGCCCTAATGTCGGTTTGCAGTATTGGTAAGCCCTGAGGCAGCCGGTGCCAGTGGCAGCTTCATTCAGGAAAACCAGGTCTACACACATCACAAAAGGAACCATTGCAGGCTGCTATCAAAAAGGTAAGTTTTTTTTAAATACTTACTTGAATGTAAGTAAGATTCCAACTAACTATCATTGTGACCAATCAATTGGGATTTCTCCTCTTGTCAACCTTGGGGGGATACAAGGTCGATTTATGGGAGAGACTGGTGACATGGAATCCAAGAGAATTTCAGTGCAGATCTAAAATTCAAAGAACAAGGATGTTTGCAGATCTTAAGACCACTGAACAATAAAGGAGCTTAGGCTATTTCATCAGCAAAAGCTTAAGCAAATGAAGTAATTTTGTAGAATCATTACAGAATCAATAGATGAATGTGTACACCTATTGTGGATGTGAACAGAACTTTCAGGGGGAAAAATTCGGTTGGTTTGCGCCTCCCGTTAGCACCCTAAGAGGGCACTAATGGGGCGCAAAGCAACTAGCGCCCAGGCGTGGCGATGTTTGCGCCGCTCGTGAAATTGACCAGACATTTTGCGGAGGCGCTAAACACTGCCACCACAATCTCCTGCGCCCGCAGATCGTGACATCAGTCGAGCATGCAACGCCCCGGTAGCGCCCCGGACCGGATATTGAGTTGCGCCCCCTGCCTTTCCGCCTGCCGCTAGCAACAACAGGTAGAGGGGAACGTTTTGCAGTCAGGAAGGGACTGGGGGAGCACTATTTAAAGGCGGCCGCTTCCTGCCTTTTTTTGTTGGCGACATTTTTGCACCATGCATTCTGAGAGAGAGAGAGAGACTTCTGGAGAAATTCAACGCTATGTGAAGGAGTTTTGGGTACTGAGCAGCACTTTGCAGGTTCATTTTGGATTTGACCTTCCTTGCATCGATTTAGAAGAGACTATGGGGGCTGCACTCGGAGCTCTTTCCCTGGGCCTCTCCATTGTTCTTTCCAGCAGATTTGATGTACAGGTCTCTCCAGGCCGAGATTCAAGGCTGCAATGAGCGGGGTGTGGATGGAGAGCAAGATCGACCCTCCCCTTTAAGAACTGGCCGGCGCCAGTGTGTCTGTGTTCCATTGCTAACTGACATCACATGAGCTTCGCCAGCGCTCTGAGTTAGCGCCTCGCTCCTCGGCGTTAGCGCCTTAAGACACAACAGGCCATGAAAAGTAAGTCAGCAGTTTTTTTCCCTGCCCGCCACCTCCCCTTTACTTACCGCCCTGCGAGCCTCCTGCTGCTCTGTTCCCACCCACGAATCAGTCGCTGTCATCGCCCCGCGCAGATTCAGGGGGTGCAGGCCAATTTTGCAGGCGGGGCAAAAATGGGGCACTACACACGGTGATGACGTCGTCATTGCCTGCGCAGCGGAGCGGGAAGCTACCGGTTACCACCACTGCTAAACTCCTGCTGAATTTAGCAGGAGTTGTTAGCGGTGCCTCGCCCGAGCGAAAAGTCGTTTGTGCCCCATTAGCGCCACCGGGAAGCGCTAACGGGAGGCACAAAAGCACTGAATTTCTAGCCCTTAAACTCATTTGGTCTCTTTAAACTTCCTGGGCCTAAAAACTAACTCCTGACTGCTGCAAAAGCACTGCTCACTCATTCAGCTAAATGCACAACCAGGAAACAGCTTTACTTAATCCTCAAGTCCTCGGATAGGGTGACCATATTTTCTAAACCAAATCCGGGGACACATATAGGGTGGGAGCACAACAAAGTGTCACCCTCTGTCTGTCTCCCTCTCTCTGTCTCTGTCCCTCTCTCTGTCTCTGTCCCTCTCTCTCTGTCCCTCTCTCTGTCTCTGTCCCTCAGAAACAACAACGGGCACATGCGCAGAAAGACCACCCAGTCACGCATGCACAGTGTGTCACTCTGGCCATTTTACAAGTTGTTGTTTAATTTAGCCTTAGAGCCACAAACTGACAGCTCAGGGGGTTACATTCACTGCCCAGGGGTACACTTCAGGGACAAGTTTTGTGAACCGGGGACTCTTCCGGGGACATTGTTTGCCTGGTGAACCAGTACCTCACCCGAAGACTGCCCCCGGAAAACGGGGATGTATGGTCACCCTAGCCTAGGAAGTTTGAACCACTCAGCGTGAAAGCAGAAGGAAGGAACTGTGCATTGGATTGGATTCAGCCTGCAGTCTGCATCCTGTACCCGGCCGACCTGGAGGTAATTTCTTCATGTTTAGTTGCTGACTTGTGGAATAGGCTGCCACCTAGTGCATTGAATGTTGAGGGGAGAAAGGAACTTTGTGGGGCTTGCACAAGGATCTAAATGACAGTAAACTGAGGGACTTCCTTTGTGTGTGTGTACTGTAGGCTTTATGTTCTCATTCACCCTCATTTAATAAGCTTTAATGCAATAACTCAATTAATTTCTATCAAGATAAAGACTAAAGTTGTTCATCAATACTCCCATGCCTATTGTAGGAGGAAATCTAATGTATTTCTCAACTGACATCAATTACACATAAACTGCAGCTGAACCTCACCCAGTACATATGCTTTACTTTACTTAATGAATCATTGGCAGTCAATTTCTGTTTTTAATCTGATGCAGAGTTCATATAAAGATTACTGGCAGGAATTTGCATGAAGCCAGCACACACAGGAACATTACAGGCACGCCAGTGGCATGGGGCCATGCAACATTTGCCCTTATATAGAATAGTGGCTCTTGTGTAGTTGGATATGTTCCTTTCCAAGTTTTATGACTAGATACAGTCAACTCGATGACTGACCCAGGAAGTGTTCAGAACAGGTGTCAGCGAATAGTACGCTGTCACTTGTTCTAATGAATAGCAAGAACAATGGCCCGGATTTTCCGGGGCCTACAACCGTGTATGCACAGCGTACGTGGTCGTAAGTGCCCTGCAAGTTCCAGGTTTCCGCGTGCGATATGCATGCGTGAAAACCCAGAACTTGCGATCTGTCAAGTTTCAGTTTGACAGATCGTATGAATATGCAGGAAATGGACATTCGCTGGTGCTGGGTTGGGCTATTTGCCCAACTACTGCCCAGCGAATGCCCACAAAACGCTTATGCCTGGTAAAAGCAGGCGTAAGGCCTTTTACCAGCATAAGGGTTTAAATAAATATTAAAATAAATTTAAAAAAATGATTTAAATATTCAAAAACTTTTAAAATTAGTTTAGGTTATTTTTGACCCCATTAAAAATGTTTAGTTATTTTTCAAAAATTAAATTTTTGTTTTAAATGTTAAATTAAATTGTATTTTAATTAATTTTGAACCTGTGATGATTTATTTTTATTTCAGTGGGGTGAAAGTGTTTTTTTCGGGGAATCCTGTTATGCTTATGGGATTCCGTACGTAAATGGAATCCCCATAAGTATAATGGGAATCCCCCTTTGTGATTGGTTGGGCCGGCCCACATGATCCCAGGGACACTTGTGAACCGCCTGCGCCCCTGGGCTACGTGGGCCTTTAGCCAGGCGTACGCCCGCAGGCCCAGGATCGCAAAAGTCTGAAGATACGGAGGCACCAGGTAGGTGCGTACTTTACTTGCGGATCGGAGGCATTCGCCCGCGGGAAGCCTCCGACCGCAATTTCCAGCCCAATATCTTTGAGCTGTTGTAAACAGGAATTGTCCTGTGTCCTTTACTCATTACACTGTCAATGAGAATATTGAACGCACTAATAATCTGAGCAAATTGACAAACACTAACATAAGTGAAGCCAACCAAACACTCTAATAGGCTCATCATATATGGTTTTAACATAACCTAAATTTTGTCAGATGTGGAGGACTGTATTAAACAAATAGGAGATATAAAATTCACGGTTAGATTGGAAATGGGGTATAATTTTACGAAAACGATCATCACTGGATAAATACATGATAGATTCCCCAAAAATGCCTTATTGTGGAAAAAATTTATTTTTTTCAATCCTCAGATCCTTAACAGATCTTTTAATTATGGTGAGTGAAATATATATTTATTATATCACTGCAATATTCTTAACTTATTGCATGATATGCTTATTTAATAAAGTCATGTTTATACAATGTGTAAAATGTGGATGCCAATAATCGATTGCTGTGCATGAAAAAATACTTTCGGTTTTCTGTCTTCTGGAAATATTTTACTATTAAAACTATCTTCACTTCACAGACAGTCCAAACGCATTTAATCTTTTTTTGGGGACCTTCACAGACATTCTTTGACATTCATATTATTCGAGCTGCAATTAAAATATGACTTTACTACCCCTTAGTCCACACTAAGCGGTGTCTGGCATCACCCCTTATCATCATCAAAAGCTCCTAAAGCCATGAAATGGCTGAATGTGAGTCAGCTGAAACTCTTTGCTTCACATCAGGAATTTGCTAAGGCAATCACAAAGACACTGAATAATATACCAGTTATAATACCCAGAGAGGAAGATGAGTGGACAAAGTTCACAGAGGGTGTCCACAAAATCTCAACTAAAACCAAAGGCTTTACTAGTCATGATCACCAGGACTGCTTTGATGAAAAGATGGAGAGATTTGCACTCTTGTTGACGAGAAACATGCTGCCAACCTCAGCCATATGAATGACAGGAACTTCACAGTACAGAAACAACACTACACAATTGTCAAAGATAGCAGGTTAAACTGAGTGAAATGCAGAACTCCTGGTGCGAAAATAAACTGGAGGAGATTCAGTCAGACACCAATCAGCATGATTGAAAAAAAATGGCTATGATGTGCTGAAAAGTTGTGCATGGAGCAATCACCCATGGTGTAGGTGGTCATACACTGATCACTGAGAATACAAACTACTGGAATGTTGGGTTGAACATTTCAATGAGCTCCTCACTAGACCCTCAGTGATAATTGATGCCTCCTTCGCCAGGAATCCAGAGCAACCAATTCAACACTTTCTGAACCTATGGGCTGGATTTTGCCAATGGGGAGCTTTTGGAGGCGGGACTCCCACTTGTCGGGTTTCAGTCCCGCCTTCATCAACTTCTGGCCAACCCACGCTATTTTCCCTTGATTGACCTTGTTAAGCCCGCCCAGCGGATTTATTAGGCCAATTAAGGGAAAGCCGGTTACAGAGAACGTCAAATTATGACGTTTCATCTGTCAAAAATTTTTGACAGATGAATTGTCATCGTTTGACAGCTCTGTGAAGCTGTCAAACACTGACATTCTCTGTAGTTTGATGAGTTCTTGAAGACTCATCAAACCTCTTTATTTCGCAGAAATTAGATGGTTGCTACATTGGAGAATGCAGAGGCCATCTGTCATCTCTGCCGCGGAGGTGCGAGACTCTCCGCATCCCCAACTCTTGAAGCCTGCAGGAAAAAGCAAAGGTAAGTAAACTTTTACCAACACTTTCCACTTACCTCACATACTCACCTCTCCATGCTTTCACCCATCACTTACCTTCACAGCGCACTTTTGCACCCCTCCGACCCCTGCAGACCCACTGCTCGCCTCGGTGACCCTGGCGGGGTTTGCAGCCTTCGGGTAGCCCGCACTTGTGTGGGTAAAATGGGGATAAACCTCTTATCTGCCTGTTAACTACCTTTTAACAGGCAGATAAGTGGCACTAATCCCCTTCCCGCCTCCAGGAGACGGGACCCAGCACGGGTCGGGTACCCGCCTCCTGGGAAGATGGCACGGAGGCGGGTTGGGGGCGGGATGGGTACCCGCCCCCAGATTCTGCCATTTTCCCGGCAGTCCTGCCTCCATACCCGCCTCCCCAGTGCTGGCAAGATCGCGCCCTATCACTCGATGAATTACAAAAGGCTATCAACCAAGCTTAGAAAGGCAAGCTGCCAGGCCCAGGTGTCATTACTGCTGAAATATTTAATCATGGTGGCCCAGTATTGCACAACACCTCTTCAGAATATTTCAACAATTCTGGGATAACCAAATAATGCCTCTCAAATTTGAACAATTGTCTGTTGTCACACTGTCCAAACATAAGAGTGACAGTGGAAATGACAGTAACATCTCTCTGTTGCTGGAAGAATCCTTGCCCTGGTCCACCTGAACCATCCGGACAAGACCATCAGAGATGACTTCCTTCCTGAAACTCAGTGAAAATTTAAATCTAAGCAAAGCACTATAGACATGGGCTGCATTAGCCGCTTTTAAATAGCAGCAAGAGTAGGCCATTCAGCCCTGTGGAGTTCCAGCACACCTTGGGCTGGAAGGGGCCTCTGCCTACTGCAAGCAGGCAGCCCTGACCCAGGCTGGTTTGCTGGTCCCATGGTCATTTACATTTTTCAGACATGTTCTCTCGCATCACATTTAGATAAAGGCAGTTAACATAAAGGGAAATAGGAAGGGTTTCTATATACATACAAAAAATAGAAGGATAGGCAAAGAATAGGAGTAAAGTACTTGAGAATCACGGAATGATGAAGATGGGTGATAAGTATTTTGCCTCTGTTTTTACAGGGGAAGATGAAAGCAGAAATTTCGGGGAATCTGAGGAGGATGTGGGAAAGTAATTTCTGGGGATAAATATTCAAAAGCTATCGTTTTTGAAAAGTTAATGGGACTAAAAGAAGAAACATTACCAAAGCATCCTAGAAGGAGATTAGAGCAGAGGTACTAACCATAATTATTTAAAAAATCTTGGGAATTGGTAATCAGGCAAATATTCTTACCTCGGTTGTGGATAAAGTTCTACGCCATGAAAATCCTGTGCTTAGCGCCGGCTGTTATGGCTGGTTTGAAGAAAAAAATGGCACTCGCCACCAACATTCCCTCTAAGCTGCGCGGCTGTGTGGCCGCGCAACTCTCTGCTGGTCCTGCACAGCCCGGGACCGGATTTTCCAATGATGAGTTCTGTGCAAGCGCAAAACTGTGAATGGGCTGTGCAGCCCCTTAAAGGGGCCGTGCACCCAAAAAAAAATTAGGGGAAACATTGCTTGCCACGCTTCCGCTGACTTCTGGCACGGGCCGCCCTGGTCACCATCTTAGGAAAGGCGATAGCGCGACCGTTGCCTGCGTGCGGCAGAAGAATACAAATGAGGCACATCATGACGTCAATCAATGTGTAACGCTGATTTGACGCACGACCTGCCATTTTGGATGTCGCCGCTACACTGTCTGCCCTCTCCTAAGCATGCACAGGTGAAGGTGCCGACGGACCCCACCCGCCCCCACCAGCGCTACTTAGAGGGACACAATGTAACTTTGAGATAAGTTGCTTTTTGGTTTTGTACTGGTTCCTGTACAGTATATTTGAGTAGTGCCTTGTTGTAAGACATTTAAAAAGTTGGGAAAGTGTGCAGGCAGTGCAGAGAGTGCTGCTGGATGTTGGGAAGGTGTTGGCTCTTGAAGGAAGGACTTTGATTACACCACTTGCTCCCAGTCATGGGGGCTCTACTTGCAGTCTGCCTTGCACTGCTGCATGACAGGGAGATGACCCAGAGACAGCAAATACAGCTGCTCACAGAGGGCGGAGGAGGAGGGGAGGAGGCACTCAGTCGGAGGCCTTACCCACCTAGGGTCTTCAGGGAGCACTTCTCCTACCTGCACCTAAGCCAGGACCTGTCTATTCGGAGTCTCTGCTTCACCAAGGAGGTGGTCACAGAACTCTGCCACTTCTTGGAACCAGACCTGCAGCCTCAGAGCAGGGTGACGACGGCACTGCCACTGGCCCTCAAGGTGACTGTGGCACTGAACTTTTTTGCCAGTGAATCCTTCCAGGCTGGAGCAGGCAACATAGCTAACATATTGCAGTTTGTCATTGATCGCTGAGTCTGGGCGGTCACAGAAGCTCTGTACTCTAGGAGAAGGGACTTCATTGTCTTCTCTCTTAAACAGAGAGAAGCAGGAAGAGCATGCACATGGCTTTGCCAGGATATTGGGCTTCCCCATGGTGCAGGGCATGATCGACTGCACACACTTAGCTTGAAGGTGCCGCATATCAATGCTGAGATGTACCGTAACCGCAAAGGCTATCACTCGCTTAATGTGCAGTTGGTGTGTGGCCACGCCCAGCACATCATGATGGTGAATGCCCGGTATCCTGGCAGCAGTCATGATGCCTTCATCTTGCGCCAGTCCTGCTGTACCATCAATCTTCCAGCCACCACGTCGAACCTGAGGGTGGCTGCTCGGCGACAAGGGATATCCGCTCTACACCTGGCTGATGACTCCCCTCCGCAACCCCACCACTCGTGGCCAGCAATCGTATAATGACAGCCATGCTGCCATGAGGAACCTCATCGAGCAGACTATCGGGTTGCTGAAGCAATAGTTCAGCTGCCTTCACCGCTCGGGAGGAGCCCTCCAGTATTCGCTGGAGTGGGTGTCCCAATTCGTGGTGGTCTGCTGCATCCTCCACAACTTGGCCATCATGGGGGCACAGCCCTTGCCGTCACGGCTTCTGCGACCACCTCAGGAGGAGGAGGAGGAAGAGGAGGAAGGGAGGAGGCAGCCTGCAAATCCTCGTTCTGGACGGGCTGTCCATGAGCGCATAATCAGACTCCAGTTCCCCTTACTGAAATGCCAGATCCCCGTTACTCAACACATCCCTATCTTACCATTCCTCTGTCACAGAACATCACAGCGTCCTCTTGGGCACAATGCTGAAATTAAAGCCACCACATAACTAACATTCCAAACATAATTTATAAATTAATAATTCCAATATAACATTACAAAGTCAACTAATCACCCGTGTGCATTCCCTTAGTGCCTGTCTGTCGTGTGCCACCGACTATCCTCGTGCTCCTACGCAGTGCTACCCCAGTGGCTGCAGCATGGCTGGTGGAAGGCTGCTGAATTTCCATGGAGGAGACTGCAGATGGCCTTGCAGGTCCAACCTCGAGCAGCTCTGGGCCTAGAAGGCCTGGCTGTAGACTGCATGACCTCAACATAGGCGGCAGCAGACTGGGCTGGCTGGCTGAGAGGCAACTGCAAAGGCACTGGCAGAGTGGCGGTATGGGAGTATGAATGCTGTCACCCTGAGAGAGGACAGTAGGTTCTTGCTCCTCAGAGACACTGCCACTGCCCCAGGGTGGCGTCTCAGCATTCCTAGCCATCTGTTGGAGCACAGATTGCTGGACTGCTGTGAGACCCTTCAAGCCCCTTTTCACAATCGTAAACCCAGCTACGATGGCATCAGTCTGAGCTTGCGTGGCAGCAAGCTGAGACTGCATGAGAGCAGTCTGAGCTTGTTTGGCAGCAAGCTGAGCCGGCATGGCAGAAGTCTGAGCTTCCACTGCAGCACTCAGACCTTGGGTCACTTCTGCTTGTGCTGCAAAGGAAGCTGCAACATTGCACATCACACCCAGTATCATGGTTGGGTTCACAAGATCTCCAATGGAGTTGCCCATCACTTCTATCCTGAAATTTGCAGATGATACCAAATTGGGGGGGATAGGCAATACTGAGGAGGACTGGAACAAATTGCAAGAAGACATTAATAAACTTGTAGAATGGGCATATAATTGGCAAATGAATTTCAACACAGATAAATGTGAGGTATTACATTTTGGTAAGAAAAATAAGGAGGTCACATATTACTTGGAAAATAATGGGGTAGAAGAGCAAAGGGATCTCAGAGTACAAATACACAAATCACTAAAATTAGTGATGCAGGTTAATAAGGCCATAAAAAAGCAAACCAAGCACTAGGGTTTATTTCTAGAGGGATAGAATTGAAAAGTAGAGAAGGTATGCAAAGCATGTATCGAACCTTGGTTAGACCACACTTGGAGTACTGCATACAATTCTGGTCGCCATAATTGTAGAAAGGATACAGAGCCACTGGAGAGGGTGCAAAAATGATTTACAAGGATGATACCAGAAATATGAGGGTATACCTATCAGGAAAGGATGAACAGGCTGGGTCTCTTTTCTCTTGAAAAGAGAAGGCTGAGGAGTGAGCTAATAGAGGTCTTTAAAATTATGAAAGGTTTTGATAGAGTAGATACAGAGCGAGCATTTCCACTTGTGGGGAAGAGCATAACTAGAGGCCATCAATATAAGATAGTCACCAAGAAATCAAATAGGGAATTTAGAAGAAACTTCTTTACCCAGAGAGTGGTGAGAATGTGGAACTCGCTACCACAGGGAGAGGTTGAAGCGAATAATGTAGATGTATTTAAGGGTAGGCTAGATAAGCATATGAGGGAGAAGGGAATAGAGAGTTATGCTGAGGAAAGAGTTAGATGAGGAAAGACAGGAGGAGGCGCGAGTGGAGCATAAACGCCGGCATGGACTGGTTGGGTCAAATGGCCTGTTTCTGTGCTGCATATCCTACGTAATACTATGTAATCTTGTAAAATCATGGGCTCCAAGCTCCACACAAAGTCCCATGCAACGTTGGGACGGGACTCCTCCATGCTCTTTGACAGTGACAAGAGGCTCCCTGGCAGGCCTGCCATTACACCAAGCATTTCTGTGTGCATGCTCATCACCCTTCTTCTGAAGGCCACCCCATCTGAGTCCTGTGCAGCAGAACTCATGTTCGACATCGCCCTCCGGGGATCTGACACCTGCACTACCCTTTCCCCCTGGCCTGGCTGTAGCCCACTTGTGCCCAATGATTCACCATGTGCAGATCCCGCCTCTATACTAGCCTCTAAAGTGCGCGCAGGGTCATTTTCAGAGCTGATGCCTGGGAGTGTCAGATCGAGTGACGGTGCCTCTTCTTCTCCATTACTCTCCTCCTCTACTTTTTGCTGAAGAGGTTGGGCTGCTGTTCTTGGGTATCTGAAAAGAGAAAGGCACAAGGGTCGGGTTGTACTGAGAGGAGGGGGGTTGTGCAAAGCAAGGTGTCTATGCATACACCATCAGCAGCTTGTAAGTGAGAAGAGACTGTGGGATGAGGGTGAAGTGGGATATGAGAAGAACGATTAGGTATGAGCATACCGTCATCATCAATGCTTTCGGCCTCGCCGATCGCCATGGCCTCAGTGACGGCCCCTCCAATGATCTCCAGCACCGTCTTCTCCTCCATGGGGGTTAGGTTGTGCAGCCGTGCTTGCCCCTGCCTGTTTGTTCCTTCACTCTCCTTTTATGAGCCACATTGGCCTGCAACTGAAAGGGAAGTGTGTCAGTGAGTGTGGTGCAATATTTTTGGGTGATGTGCCTGTCATGTAGAATAGCTGGCATTGTGTGCAAGGTGTGAGATGTGGGTGTGAGGCTTGCAGCAGTGGTAAGTGTGTGAGGGTGAGGTGAAGCTTTGATTGTGAGGTATGAGTCGTGATTGCTAGAGATTGTTGGTAGGTGAGTGATGGGGTGAGGTGCATTGAGCAGTGTGTGAGGCTAGTGGTGCAGATGGTGGGATATGGCATTTGAAGATGCATTCACTGACCTTGACCACTCGAGTGAGGTTATTAAACTTCTTCCGGCACTGGATCCTGATCCTGAGGGCAACACTGGTGGCACTGACAGCTTCTGCTATTTCCTCCCACTGCCTTCTTACAGTGTGCCTGGAAGGCTTCCTGCCCTCCTGCAGGTACAGGATTGGTCTCCTCCTGTACACCCCCTGCACCAAGGCCTCCAGTGCTGCATCTGAGAACCGAGGTGCACATGCTCCCGCCTGTTGCAACATATATTGCTGTAGCTCCACCAACAATGAGGTACTTCTGAATCAGAGCACCTCCCCTTTAAGAAGTGCAGAACAGCCTGTGACTCTGCAGGACACCTTTAAATGAAGAGCAGACTGCACAGGATATTGGGCCCCCTGTTGAGCGCTGAGCCAACCAGCAGCGTGTTTAGCACTGAGCTCAGCGCTCCAATCATGGTAATGAGTAGGCAGCACGAATTTCGCATGCTGCCTGCACTATTTTCAATGGGCACAGGCAGATTGCGGATCGCAAGCCCCTTGCCCGTTTTCCGGCCTAATTGCATTTTGCCCCCCTAGAGTTCATAATAATAGATGAGATTAATTAATCTGCAAAGCTGATGGAAAATTGCATGACGCTGGCAAAATATAAATGACAACCAAAGTACACAGAGACAAATGTAAATATATTTAGAAAATGCAAGCAAAAGAGAGAAACCCAACACAGGAATAAAATATAAAGATATTTTAAAAGTGATCTTTTGTTTTAGTTACTCTGATGAAATCTAGGCCTTGAATTTGCTCAGGTCACGATCCAGAGTTTGTGGGCCAGTGGTAGGGCACCTCATTAGAAAGGACAGGTGAGCTGTTTCCCTGGGGGGTCCCACCGCTCACCCCCCCCCAGAGTTATGGCAGGAGACTGGCAGAACCCGAGGAATTTCAGGCTCCTATTTTCTAAGAGAAATTAACAAAATGCAATTTCAGGTTTCCACTGACCAATCTGTTTCACACCAGCCTGTTTTTCAAATGGTTTTGAGATTGAGCTGGGATGTATGTTGTATTGTGCCCACGGCCTGTGACAAATTCACTTTCGTCTTCTTTCTGACATGCATAACAACACTGGGTCGAACACTACACTCGAACAAATGATTATGGATTGTTAACGGACAGAAAACAGAGAGTAGGAATAAACGGGTCATTTTCGGGTTGGCAGGCTGTAACTAATGGGGTACCGCAAGGGCCTCAGCTATTTACAATCTATATCAATGACTTGGATGAGGGGACCAAATGTAATATATCCAAGTTTGCTGATGATACAAAGCTAGGTGGGTCAGTAAGCTGTGAGGAGAACAAAGAGTCTGCAAAGGGATATAGATAGACTAAGTGAGTGGGCAGTAAGGTGGCAGATGGAGTATAATGTAAGGAAATGTGAGGTTATTCACTTTGGTAGCAAGAATAGAAAAACAGAATATTTTTTAAATGGTGAGAAACTTTCAAATGTTGGTGTTCAGAGAGATTTGGGTGTTCTCGTGCAAGAAACACAGAAAGCTAGCATGCAGGTACAGCAAGCAATAAGGAAGGCAAAGAGCAGGGAAGTTCTCCCCTATGTCTTGGCCAATATCTATCCCTCATTCAACCTCACTGAAACAGATTATCTGGTCCTTATCACATTGTGGGAACTTGCTGTGCGATTGGCTGCCGGGTTTCCTACATTACAACAGTGACTACACTTCAAAAGTACTTCATTAGCTGTAAAGCACTTTGGGACATCCTGAGGTCATGAAAGGTGTTATATAAATGCAAGTTCTTTCTTTCTATGTTAATCACTTTTTGCATGAAGATTTCCTGATATCAATAATGTATGTTGATAGGAATGTTGATTATATCTCACATGTGTGGTTGCACTAGTTTGTGTAAGACTTCACTTTTGCGTTCAGACCCTGAGACTTATTGAAATACTACAAGGTCAAACAAGATCCGATCAAACGGTACTTTATTGAATTCGATCAATAATATTTGCAATAACTATGCTCTTAACAATGGGTTATTTTGCAATATCTATGTACTTACAGGCAATATTTATGCCCTCACATGCAATATCTGTGCCCTTACATGCAGTTGGTCAATACATACAATCGCCCTCAGTTGATCAATCCGAGTTGGTTGTAGGTCAATGGGTCTGATTCACCCGGCAGGACCTGTCTTCCTCTTGGTTGTGTTTCCCGTCTATGTCCAGAGTTCAGAATTCATTACTTTTTATAGGGTCTCTGTGTGCATGATCACTCACTGATCTGCTCAGAGATGATTTGGTTAGCAAACCCTTAGGTCACCTCACATTGTGTTCTGGTTCCTTGATTAACTGCCTTGTTTGCTGTATCCACAAGGTTCAATTAGGCCAGACTGTTTGCATAGCTTCAGGGTTCTCGCCAGCCTCGTAGGCTTATGATTTTTAAAGAAAAATATTATTTCATACAATCCTGCCACGTCTCCTTACATTTGTTATCCGAGAGTGCATTACAGCATTACTTCTGAAAAGTCCTGAAGCATTTTGGGCTACTTATGATTCTTGGAGAGAATTTTCCATGCCTCATTGATGACAGCAGAAATCACACTCCTCTAGACAGTGAAAGGGCGCATTAATTTGTAAGGAAGAAGCTAGGCTGACATTTCTTTGCTAGAACAGAATCTGATGGAGCAGCTGAGTATTTCCAGAATTTCCTGTTTTTATTCTAGATTTCCAACATTTATCTTATTTCAACGGTGGCATTGTTTTTCTTTATCATTTTGCTTCAAAGTTCAAAATGTGGATATTAACAGCATTGAGTTTGAACTAAATATCTAGATTTTAAAACCACAGAATACAATATTAAATGCTAATCCATGTAACCCATGCTTCTTTAGCAAGGGTAAAACTGACCTTATCACTCACCGTGTGAGTGACTGCCCAGCATTGTCACTTTTTTCAAGAATGAAAATTAAGGCTTGAATATGCCCTGCATATGCTCTTCTGTCACCGGTGTTTTAAAGTAAAATTCCTACAGCTGTAAGCTACTGCGTTTTAAAGAAAGCAATAATGCAACCTTAACCTTCTAGCCTGTACATGGAAGTTGGCTCATGGCATCTATACTAAAATCAAAGACACTGTTACACCCATTGAAACAGCTCTATAGCTTTAATTAATTGTACATGTCACAATGACAACTCAGTCAAAGAACATAAGAAATAGGAGCAGGAGCAGGCCATTCGGCTCCTTTGAGCCTGCTCCGCCATTCAATAAGATCATGGCTAATCTTCTATATAAAAGATGTAATAGCAGAGCATTTGGAAAACAGTGACAGGATCGGACGAAGTCAACATGGATTTACAAAAGGTAAATCATGCTTGACTAATCTACTGGAATTTTTTGAGGATGTAACTGGCAGATTAGATAAGGGAGAACCAGTGGATGTGATGTATTTGGACTTTCAGAAGGCTTTCGATAAGGTCCCACATAAGAGATTAGCGTGCAAAGTTAAAGCACATGGGATTGGGGGTAAGGTACTGACTTGGATAGAGAACTGGTTGGCAGACAGGAAGCAAAGAGTTGGAATAAATGGGTCTTTTTCCGAGTGGCAGGCAGTGACTAGTGGGGTACCGCAGGGATCGGTGCTAGGACCCCAGCTAATCACAATATATATTAATGATCTAGACGAGGGAACTAGATGTAATATCTCCAAGTCTGCAGATGACACAAAGCTGGGTGGGTGTGTGTGCTGTGAGGAGGATGCAGAGAAACTCCAGTATGATTTGGACAGGTTGGGTGATTGGGCAGATGCATGGCAGATGCAGTATAATGTGGATAAATGCGAGGTTATCCACTTTGGTGGCAAAAACAGGAAGACAGATTATTATCTGAACGGCAATAGATTGGGAAAAGGGGAAGTGCAACGAGACCTGGGTGTCCTTGTGCACCAGTCGCTGAAGGTAAGCATGCAGGTGCAGCAGGCGGTTAAGAAGGCAAATGGTATGTTGGCCTTCATAGCGAGAGGATTCGAGTACAGGAGCAAGGATGTCTTGCTGCAGTTGTACAGGGCCTTGGTGAGACCACACCTTGAGTATTGTGTGCAGTTTTGGTCGCCTTATCTGAGGAAGGATGTTCTTGCCATGGAGGGAGTGCAGCGAAGATTCACCAGACTGATACCTGGGATGGCAGGAATGATGTATGAAGAGAGATTGGGTCGATTAGGCTTATATTCGCTAGAGTTTAGAAGAATGAGAGGGGATCTCATTGAAACTTATACAATTCTAACAGGACTAGACAGACTAGATGCAGAAGGATGTTCCCGATGGCGGGGGAGTCAAGAACCAGGGGTCACAGTCTAAAGATAAGGGGTAAGCCAATTAGGACTGAGATGAGGAGGAATTTCTTCACCCAGAGAGTGGTGAACCTGTGGAATTCTCTACCACAGAAGGCAGTTGAGGCCAATTCATTAAATATATTCAAGAAGGAGTTAGATATATTTCTTAAGGCTAAAGGGCTCAAGGGACATGGGGAGAAAGCAGGGACAGGGTACTGAATTTGGATGATCAGCTATGATCTCATTAAATGGCGGAACAGGCTCGAGGATCGAATGGCCTACTCCTGCTCCTATCTTCTATATTTCTATGTTTCTACCTCATCTCCACTTTCCTGCACTATCCCCATATCTCTTCATTCCCTTAATATCAAAAGTCTATTGATCTCTGTCTTGAATATACTCAACGACTGAGCCTCCACAGTTGTCTGAGGTAGAGAATTCCAAAGATTCACCACCCTCTGAGTGAAGAAATTTCTCCTCATCTCAGTCCTAAATGGTCGACCCCTTATTCTGAGTCTGTGACCCCTGGTTCTAGACTCCCCAGCCAGGGGAAACATCCTCCCTGCATCTACCCTGTCAAGTCCTGTAAGAATCTTGTATGTTTCAATGAGATCACCTCTCATTCTTCTAAACTCTAGAGAAATTAGGCCTAGTCTACTCAATCTCTCCTCATAGGACAATCCCCCCATCCCAGGAATCAGTCTGCTGAACCTTCGTTACACTCCCTCTATGGCAAGTATATCCTTCCTTAGGTAAGGAGACCAAAACTGTACACAATACTCCAGGTGTAGTTTCACCAGGGCCCTATATAATTGCAGTAAGACGTCTTTACTCTTATACTCAAATCCTCTTGTAATAAAGCCAACATACCATTTGCTTTCTTAATTGCTTGCTGTACCTGCATGTTAACTTTCAGTGATTCGTGTACAAGGACACCCAGGTCCCTCTGAACACCAACATTTCCTAATCTCTCACCATTTAAAACATACACTGCTTTTCCTACCAAAGTGGATAACTTCACATTTCTCTACATTATATTCCATTTGCCATGTTCTTGCCTACTCACTCTTGCCTGTCTATATCCCCTTGAAGCCTCTTTGCATCCTCCTCACAACTTACATTCCCACCTAGCTTTGGATCATCAGCAAACTTGGATATATTACACTCAGTCCCTTCATCTAGGTCATTAATATAGATTGTAAATAGCTGAGGCCCCAACACTGATCCTTGCGGCACCCCACTAGTTATAGCCTGCCAACCTGAAAAATATCCGTTTATCCCTACTCTGTTTTCTGTCCATTAACGAATCCTCTATCCATGCTAATATATTACCCCCAACCTCATGAGCCCTAATCTTGTGTAATAATCTTTTATGTGGCACCTTATCGAATGCCTTTTGGAAATCCAAATATACTACATCCACTGGTTGTCTTTTATCTACCCTACTAGTTACATCCTCAAAAAACTCGAATAAATTTGTCAAACATAAAACCATGTTGACTCTGCCTAATCATGTTATGATTTTCTAAGTGCCCTGATACCACTTCCTTAACAATGGATTCCAGCATTTTCCCCGACGACTGATGTCAGGCTAACTGGCCTGCAGTTCCCAGTTTTTTCTCTCCCTCCTTTCTTGAATAGCGGTGTTACATTTGCGAACTTCCAATCCGCTGGGACCGTTCTAGAATCTAGGGAATTTTGGAATGCATCCACTATCTCTTCAGCCACCTCTTTTAGAACCCTTGGATGTAGGCCGTCAGGTCCAGCGGATTTGTTGGCTTTTAGTCCCAATTAGTTTCTCTAGTACTTTTTCTCTACTCATATTAATTACGTTAAGTTCCTCACCATCATTAGACCCTTGGTTCCCCACCATTTTTGTATGCTTTTTGTGTCTTCTACTGTGAAGACAGATATAAAATATTTATTTAACATTTCTGCCATTTCCTTATTCCCCATAATAATTTCTCCTGTCTCAGCCTCTAAGGGACCAACGTTTACTTTTGCTACTCTCTTCCTTTTTACATACTTGTAGAAGCTCTTACAATCTGCTTTTATATTTCTTGCTAGTTTTCTCTCATATTCTATTTTTTCCCTTTTTATCAATTTTTTGATCATCCTTTGCTGGTTTCTGAAACTCTCCCAATCCTCAGGCTTACAATTATTCATTGCAACATTATAAGCTTCTTCTTTCAATCTAATGCTATCCTTAACTTATTTAGTTAGCCATGGTTGGATCACTTTTCCCGTGGAGTTTTTGTTTCTCAATGGAATGAATTTTTGTTGAGAATTATGAAATATTTCTTTAAATGCTAGCCACTGCTTATCTACCGCCATACCTTTTAATCTATTTTTCCACTCTACCTTAGCCAACTCTCCCCTCATACCTATGTAATTGGCTTTATTTAAATTTAAGACTTTAGTTTCGGACTTAGGCAAGTCACTCTCAAAATTAATGAGAAATTCGATCATATTATGATCACTCTGCCCCAGAGTATCCTTTACTATGAGATTGCTAATTAACCCTGTCTCATTACACAATACAAGATCTAAAATAGCCTGTTCACTGGTTGGTTCCATGACATATTGTTCTAGGAAACTGTCCCGAATGCATTCCATGAACTCGTCCTCCAGACTACCTTTGCCAATTTGATTTGTCCAGTCTATATGAAGATTAAAGTCCCCCAAGATTATTGCATTATCTTTGTTGCAAGCTCCTACTATTTCTTGATTAATATTCTGTCCAATGGTATAGCTACTGTTAGGGGGCCTATATACTATTCCTACCAGTGTTTTCTGCCCCTTGTTATTCCTTATTTCTACCCATACTGATTTTACTTCCTGATCTTCCAAGGCGAGATCCTTTCTCGCTACTGCCTTATGTCATCCTTTATTATCAGGGCTACTCCCCCTCCTTTTCCATTCTGCCTGCCTATTCGAAACGTCATAAACCCTGGTTCCTTTAGTTCCCACCCTTGGCCACCTTGCAACCATGTCTCTGTAATGGCTATTAGATCAAACCCATTTATTTCTATTTGTGCAAATAGTTCGTCTATCTTGTTATGAATGCTTCATGCATTCAGATAAAGAGCCTTTAATTTAAATTTTTTACCATTATTCCCTGCTTTGACCTTATTCTCTGCTGCACTGCTACCGTTAAACTCTCTGTCCCTTCCTGTCACACTCTGCTTATTTTTAACCAAATCGCTACACTGCTCTATTGCCTTGACCTTTCTCTTTAGATTTCTAAATTACCCCTCACCTGACCCCTCCCCACCCCCCTTTTTTTAGTTTCGCCAGGACGCTGGTCCCAGCCCGGTTTAAGTGGAGCCCGTCCCAACAGAACAGCTCCCCCTTTCCCCAGTACTGGTGCCAGTGCCCCATAAATTGAAACCCCATTTTCCCACACCACTCTTTGAGCCACGCATTTAACTCTCTGATCTGCTTGACCCTATGCCAATTTGCATGTGGCTCAGATAGTAATCCAGAGATTATTACTCTTGTGGTTCTGCTTATTAATTTAGAACCTAGCTCCTGAAACTTGATCACTCACTTCTTAAATGAAATGGCAAGTCTTCATTCTTAGTGCACCATGGTTCAATGGCTCTCTAAATCCTCCACCTAGAGTCAGAGGGGAGCTGAAAATCCTCAGCCCTTCTGGCACACTTCTGCAGAAACCCCAGAATCAGTGTGTCACAAGGGCTAGAAATTAGGCCGGGACCAGGAAATGCAGCTGTTTCACAGATTAGCAGCCCATGCCAGGCCTCCAGCCTAGTCCCCAAGAGATGTACTTAAAGAGGAGATAAGAGGCAGGGCCTGGCTGCTCAGACTGCTGCACAAGCAATGCAGCTCACAGCGGATCCTTCCCGGGACTCAGCTCTCGTGAGATGAGGGCTACCTCAGCCCCAAGAGAGTCTTGTTCTAATCCAGAAGCCAACCACATCATGCAACAGTGGCCCTCAGGTGGTAACTAAACAAAGCACCAGGATAGGTATTAGAAAAGTAAGCCTAGGAATCTGGGGCAACACAGTGAGAAGATTTAATATAAGTGCTCAAACCTATGAAAAACGCTGAGTGGTTTCAAAATTCTAAGGGGGAGAAATTCAGTATCGCCCCATTTGGGGCACAATTATCGGCCGGGCGCAAAGATTGGCGCCTGGTGCTAATTATCGCCTCCGACTGCAAACTTGGCTTTTATTGCCCCTGGAGGTGATTGGAGCGCTAAACCAGGCGCTACACACCTGTCTGAAGGCGCAAAGGCCGAGGAGCGAGGCGCTAACTCAGAGCGCGGGCGCAGCGCAGGTGCTGTCAGTTAGCGATGGAACACAGACACACTGGCGCCAGACAGTTCTTAAAGGGGAGGGTCGATCTTGCACTCCAGCCACACCCTGCTCATTGGAGCCTTGAATCTCGGCCTGGAGAGACCTGTGACTAAATCTTCCAGCCAAGGACTATGGAGAGGGTGAGAGAACGAGCTCAGCGCTTCAGCGAGCGGGCCTTGGATGCTCTGGTTGGCGCGGTGGAGCGCAGAAGATCTATACTCTTCCGTGAGAGTGGCAGGAGGCCTTTGCCGCGCGAGTACAGAGGAGTGTGGAGGGAGGTGGCTCAGAGCGTCTCCTCCAGGAGCATGGTGCCCAGGACCCATATACAATGTCGAAAAAAGTTCAACAACCTCACTCGGATCGTCAGGGTGAGTGGCTTTTTTTCAATACCTCTCCATCCCTCCATCTCAACCTCACTCTATGGCCAGAGGGTCTTAAAACCCCAATGCCCAACACTCATCCAACACCTATGGCCCTCTCATGAAACACACATGCACATTCCACACTTTGCTTACATTAAGGGCTATTCACCTATGGGAGGCACATCAGGCAAGACCATGGCTGCATACAGTAAGGGCTATTCACCTATGGGAGGCACATCAGGCAAGACCATGGCTGTATATTTACTCAGACGCCGTCCTTTTTCTTGCAGGCCAAGCTATCTCATAATAGGAGACAGCAGCAATGGACGGGTGGAGGGCGGCCTCAGCTGCAACCCCTCAGCGATCTTGAGGCGCGCATCCACAGGATTGTGGCAAGCCGGGTAATCGGTCCCGTTGCCACTGGAGTCGCCGACCCCGTTCTGGACAGCAATGGTAAGGTCATCACCTTTTTGTCCTCTGTCCTTCCACTTGTCCCTCACAACACCAGCCTTTGACACTTTCAATCCAACTTACTAAATCGCTGCACTCATTCCTCCCTTACTGCCACCCTGTCCTCACGCTAAAGCCACTCTTGTACCTCCCTGCTTTCAGATGGTGATTCACCAGCTGAGGAGACGGGCCCTCAAGCTGCCAGTGGGAGTGAAGCTGCAGCCGAGGAGGAAGATGAAGGCGGAGCATCAGCGCCACCCTCTCCCGAGGAAGCCCATGCCCACACTGTGAACACGCCTTCCCTGGAGGGGAGCAGGGGGGAAGGGTCTGATGAGGGTGAAGCTCCAGGACCCAGCGGGCTGCAGCAACACCATGGGGGTAGGGAAGCTCGGGGGCCTTCTCCCCGGAAGGAGAGTATGCCAGCGAGTCCTACTGCACTGGACGCAGAGGAGGAGCGGCTCATCGCTGAAATGAACACCCAGGCGGTGGACATACACACTGAGCTCATGGGTGCAGTGGGAAGGGTGCCCGAATGCATTGAATCACTGGCAAGGAGGGTGGAGCACTTCGCTGTAGCACAGGCGGATGCCACGCAAATGTTTAGTGCTGCAATTCAGTCAATGGCTGCCATGAACCCATCTCTGACTGCTCTCATGCAGACTCAGATTGAGGCCACGCGAGCACTGACTGCTGCCATTCTCGATGGTTCGGACACATTTCCCCGGGGCTCTCACCGCGCTGCAGCAGGCCAGCAATCTGTGCTCCAGCAGATTGCTCTGGATGCTGAAGTGCTGCCGCGTGGGAGTGCATGTGTGTCGGTCGAGCAGGGAGTTGCTGTCCTCTCTCAAGATGACAGCAACCCTGCTGCCACCACTGTCACTTCTCCACAGCACTTGCCACCGCCTGTAGGACAGACTGCTGCCGCCCATGCAGATTTGGTGCAATCTGCAGCTGGGCCCTCCAGGCCCAGAGCTGGTCGAGGCCGTCCTTCAAGGGCATCTGCAGTCTCAGGTTCTGACAATCAGCAGCCTTCCACCAGCCTTGCTGCAGCCACTGAGGGCCCATTACGGAGGAGCAGTAGGGTTAGAAGGGGGGAAGTGCACAAGGGAAGGAGATCACACTCGAAGGGCAAAAAGTAGGAGGTGTGACAAAATGTTGGTCATTTTTTTATTAAAGGCCGAGGTTCGTGGTCAAACTTTTGAACATTATCTCCAGGTTATGAGAACCAGTTATGTTAATGACTGTGTTTTTGTGTTTCTTTCTATTAGTTTGTCATGAGGAAATGACACACGCAGAGTTTGTGAAATAAATAAGTTTTTGTATTCAAAATGTACATGTTTGGTCTTTAGAATCATTGCTGCCTTGGCCGGCTTAGGGGTTGCGGGTTGGTTTCATTCATGTTGTTCTCAATGGCAGAAGTCATTTCCTCAGCAGGGGCCTAGAAGCGACTTGCTATCAGCCGTTGACGGACGGCCCTTCCAGTTTCTACATTGTGGGCCTCCCTCCCGCCTTGGTGCTGCTGATGATCATCCTCCTCCTCTTCCTCCTCCTCTTCCTCCTCCTCCTCTGGTGGTGCTCCAAGGCCTGGTGGCATTGGCTGGGTCCTGAGGATTGCCAGGTTATGCAGCATACAACTACGAAGTGAGAAACTCGCTCAGGCGAGTACTGCAGGGCTCCTCCAGAATGGTCCAGACAGCGGAACCATTGCTTGAGCACGCCGATTGTGTGCTCAACGATGTTCCTGGTAGCTTGATGGCTCTCATTGTACCGCAGCTCAGCAGGGGTGTTGGGCGTACGGAGCGGTGTCATCAGCCAGGTGCAGAGTGGATATCCCTTGTCCTCGAGAAGCCAACCAACTGGCTGATGCGGTGCCTGGAAAAGTTCTGCCACAGTAGTCTGGCGCAGGATGAATGCATCATGGCAGCTGCCAGGATAGTGGGCATTGACAGCGAGTATCAGCTGTCTGTGGTCACAGACCAACTGAACGTTTAAGGAATGGAACCCCTTTCTGTTGCGGAAATCCTCGGCATTCTCATGCGGAGCACGCAAAGCCACATGCGTACAGTCAATGGCGCTCTGCACCATGGGGAAGCCCGCTATCCTAGCAAAGCCCATTGCGCGTTCTTGCTGCTTGTCTGGGGTCATGGGGAAAGAGATGTACTCTCATCTCCTTTTAAAGAGGGCATTTGTGAACTGACGGATGCAGCAATGCACCGCGAACTGGGAGATATTGGCAATGTCCCCAGTAGCTGATTGAAATGAGCCAGTGGCATAAAAGTTCAGAGCTACTGTGATCTTCACTGCCACTGACAGAGACGTCCTGGACCTCAGTTGAGGCTGCAGATCTGGCTGCAGCAGGTGGCAGAGCTCAGTGACTACCTCCTTGCTGAAGCGCAGCCTTCGCAAACACTGCTCCTCAGACATATTAATATTTGTGAATTGTTGGCGATATACCCTGGGAGGGTAAGGTCTCCTGTACAGAGGCCTGTTGGCCCTCCTCCGTCTGGCCATGATTGCCACTCTCTCTCTGCGTCTTTGTGTCCTCCGATTCTGGTGGCGCAGGACGACGCCCCCAATCAGTGCAGCCCCCAAAGTCTCTTGGCAATCAAAGTTATGAAGGTCAAAAACCAAAATACCTGCAAAGTTATGATCAGTAGCCAAAACTACCTCACACAGCGTTGACTCAATGCAGAAGTCTCTCTTTCTCTTTCTCTCTCTCCGAATCTCTCTCTCTCTCTCTCAGAACGAGTGGTGCAAAAATGTCAACCACAGAGAAAGACAGGAAGAGGCCCCCTTTAAATAGCGCCCCCCCAGCCCCACAGCGACTGGGGAGCGTTCCAGTCTTCCGGTCGTTGGTTGCGCCAGGCGGAAAGGATGGGGGCGCCACTCAATTTACGCTCCGGGGCACCACAAGGGCATTGCACCCTCGTATGACGTCAAGATCTGCCGGCGCAGGAGATCACGGCGGTAAAGTTTAGTGCAGCCGCAAAATGTCTAGTTAATTTCGCGAGTGGTGCAAACATCGCTGCGCCCGGGCGCTAGTTGCTTTGCGCCCCATTAGCGCCCTCTTAAGGCGCTAACGGGAGGCGCAACCAACTGAATTTTTCCCCCTAAAGGTATTGGACCAGGAGATAGTGTTATAAATGTAACCTTGTGAACAATTGGTTACAAAGGGGCTGAACCTACTGTTAGATTAAATCTCTAATTGAACGCACAGGAATCAGAGCTATTAGCCTCCCACCCACCCCTTCACAACTCTGGTGAGTAGGATTTCAGCACCGACCCCCACCCCCGCCCCCCCAACTAAGAAAGAAACGGAAGCTCAATGGAAAATACAGATTGTGAGGAAATCGTGGGTCACCTTCACTGAGCAGACGTATCCGCCAAACCCAAATGAGCAAGATATCATCCCCCTATCCCCTAGACCAACAGAACTTTGGCGCTCCTCCCCTACAATGAACAAGATTTTTATCTCTTTTCCCTCCCCACCCTGGTGGCTGCATTTCCCGATCCTACCCACCCTCTGGCTGCCAATCCCTTCATCCCGATCCTCCCCACTGGCTTCAAAGAGTTTCTCTACCACTGAGAGACTTTCTCTATCCACCTTCCATTCCCCTTTTACAGTAACCCTGTCAGACTGCATTTACTATCACACCATCCTCCCCCACCACACTAACTTACATAGGAACAAGAGTAGGCCATTCAGCCCCTCAAACCTGTTCTGCCATCAAATTAGATCATGACTGATCTATGTCTTAACTCCATGTACCAGCCTTGGTTCTGTAACCCTTAACACCCTTGCCTAACAAAAATCTATCAATCTCAGTTATGAAATTTTCAATTGACCTAGCTGCAACAGCTTTTTGGGGGGAGAGTTCCAAATTTCCACTACCCTTTGTAGCCAAGGGGTGAATTTCTGAATCAACACAGTTTCGCAAGATCATGACTAAAGCATCAACAATTTCCTCACTTACTTCTTTTAATAACCTGAGGTGGAAACCATCATGTCCCGGAGATTTCTCTTTAATCTCATTATTTTCTCCATCACCATTTTATTTTACTTATATTGAATCTAGTTAGTATCTCCCCTTGATTTTTTTAGTTTCCTTGTATCTCTGGTATTTTATCTCATCCTCTGCTGTGAAGTATCTATTTAGTAAGTCTGCTATTTCCTGATTTCCAATTACAATATCACCCGCACCTGCCATTAAGGGGCCCACATTACTCTGTCACCCTCTTTCTCTTAAGACTGCTCCATATCTCAATCCCCCTACCCCATCTGATTTGAATTCCCCTTCCTCTGCATTCCCTTCCCTTCTTCTCTTTCCCTCCCTATCCCCCTCCCTGTCTCCACCTTGTCCCCTCCTCTTCCACTGTCTCTCCCTCCACTCCCCTTCTCCTCTCCCTTTCCTCCTCTTCCCTTCCCCACCCTCCTATTTGTTTGGATAGAAAATAATGGGTTGGATTATGTAATTTCACAATATGCACTTCTGGCCTGGAACAAGGGTACAAAAGAGGGAAATTTACCCTGATTACACTATTAGTAAATTTGTAAATTTACAGGGGTAACTTTTTACTTTGGCATGAGTGAAAAACTGGAAGTTGCAGATTGGCCGCCCATTATACACTCCACCCAACTGAAGTCAATGGTATGGAAAATCAGGCAGGTGAATAACCGATCTGCAACACTGCAGCTGATTTGCACTCTGTGAGGACCCACAACTGGCAATGAGATAAATGACCAGGTAATCTCTTTTTTGGAGGAATTGATGGAAGGATAAATGTTGAACAGGTTACTGCTCTTCTTTGAATTACACCACAAGATCTTTTATATCCACAGGCCTTGGTTTAATGTCTCATCAATAGGATGGCACCTCTGACAATGCAACACTCGCAATACTGCACTAAGGTATCAGCCTAGGTTATGGGGGTGAATTTCCACGGGTATTCTTCTGTTCATCCACTGTAACATCAGTAGAAGAGATGCAGAAACCTTGTTTTTCAGGAGAACGTGTTTTAAGTTCCTGGAGTAGGACTTGAATCCATAATCTTCTAACGCAGAGGTTGAGTGCTACCACTGGGTGAAGCTGACACTCAGATAAATAAATATGCATTCATTCGTTTTTAATAGGGCTAGATGCTACTAAAATAAACATTATTGAATTTTGACATCGATGATTATACCTAAACAGCTACATTCTGTCCATCTTTATTTTTTAGTACAATTCAATTGACACACTTTCCCGATAAGTGCCTACTATCCTTCATGTACTCTCCAGATAAAATTGTTAGAAATGATTACAAATAATACTTTAAATTAATCCATTTTCAACTGCTACCATAAGGTATTTAAAAAATTTAATTTTAAAAATAATGTTTAATTATTAAATCGTAATCTGAGGTAAAAATGAAAGAAAAAAGTGTTAATTGATACATTTTTGATCATTATACGGGGAAAAAAAATTCTTCCAATAGTAATCATCCAAAACCAGAACAGAAATGTAAGCAGAGAACAGATTAATCAGCTGTCTAGCAAGAAGACCACTATTATTGTTCTGAAATTGTCCAAGGTAATAAGACCAATTAGCTAACAGGTGCTGCCTGTTTTGAAGTGTGAATAAACGGAATTGCTTTCTCACTGGAGTGGAAAACTGATATACACCTGTCAGATGGTGCTTCAGGCATAAATTTTAGTTTTATTTTGTTAGATTACTTTGTGGAATCAATACAGTGGGAAATAACGCTTCTAGCAAAATAAACGACAGTCCCACTCAGAGGCACTACTTCCGCTGATTATGCTTTTCCCAGTATTTTATCCCTGTATCTTCTTTCCTTAAAACACTGACCTCTACTAAGGCATGGATCTGTAGTCATTGGCTGTCCTTCGGTACTTTGCCCAAGTCGCCACTCCAAGTGTAAGCCTAGAGAGTTAATGTTGGTTGGGGGGGGGGTCACTAGGTAGCAAACAAATTACTTTATTTCTTTAATAGAAAACATGCTCGAGATATTGGTCAAGCTGATTTTTAAATGAAAAATCTCATAGCAGTAATATAACATTAGTATGATTAGTGAATGCCTTAGACTACTCAGCAAGTGATATTTATTTTTAATAAATGGCATTGGTCTGCTCGTACAGGCCGTTTCCTATGTCAGTTGATCCAGCATCCAGCGCCTTCTGGGAGAACTCTCTCCCCCCAAAAAGCTGTAGATGCTGGGTCAACTGAAATTTTTAAGACTGAGATCGCTAGTTTTTTGTGGTTAGGTAAGGGTATCCAGGAATACGGAGAATAGGCAGGTAAATGGAGTTGAGGTACAGATCAATCATGATCAAATAGAATGGTGGATCAGGCTTGAGGGGCTGAATGGCTTACTCCTGTCCAATGTTTCTTGGTATATATTCAGTACATGAAAGCCATGGAATGCCTCGTAAACTCAGAGGGCTGGATTTTGATACTGGGGCGGGTTGGGGTCGTGTCATCGGCATTTCGTGTTATCCACCCGACTGCAATTGGATGTGGCAGTGTAAAGTTTCCAAAATTTGCAGATCCCCAAAAATCTAAGGGAAAAAAAATAAGGACTTTGGAACTTTAAAGGAACATGTCTGGACATGCACAGCACGTGGGATCTACCTCTGTAAATAGCAGTCTTGAGGATTGCATTGTCTGGGAATTCAAACCCCAGCAAACATTAACATTTGGACAATAGGCCCTGGGAGAAGGCCGCCCCACCCAAAACACAGAACCCATTAAAGGAGACGCATAAAGATAGGAATGCTGGGCCCAGCAAGAAACCCAAAACATGAGGACAATGCAAACTTCAATAAAACAACAGATCGACAGGACGCAAGCCATTTGACTCAGTAAAAGCCGTTACTGGTAACAAAGTTTTTTTTCAATTGACCAGGATTTGATTTGGTTTAGCATAGTTGAAGGCCCATCAAAATTTAACAAGACAATGAACAGGCCTCACCTGAAACCAATTCACTTCATCACAAAACCAGTTTTAGTGAGGAGTTTTGGGGGGTCGAAAAGGACTATAATTGCAGCATGACCCAAGACTCTTTCTCTTTTGGACTCGCCGACAACACTGGAACAGCTCTCTCTCTCTCTCCGGACTCGCCCTCTCAGCTCTGCCCAGAAGCAGCATGTTAAAGGAAGACACTCGATGACCAGAACCACCATCAACTTACCTGGCTGGATTTTGCATTGTTAAAACCCCTGTTTGGTGAGCATTATCCCTGATCTCCTGAAACCGAAACCTAGCTAGATAGTGGGATTTTTGGGAGGGATAAGGGTTTTTTGTATATTGTCATTCTCCCTCGCCTGTAACCGTGTGTTCCCCAAACCTGTTTAAGTGTGAAGTGTGTTTTAAGTTTGTTACCTTTTATTTTTAATAAAAGTTAAAATTCTTTCATCGGAACCTGTTGTCTACTGCATCTTTATTCACAACCTCTAAATAAGTCCCAAGTTTTGAACCTGGGGCGTGGGAGCGATTTGAACTGCTCACTGAGTCAGGGGTAAGGTTGACCCCTACCACCACCACCCCCTACAGGAGATTGATGCAATTTTCACCTAATTGGGCAATTGAGTTCCAGCATGTGGGAACCCATGAACCAATTAGTGGTTTCAGTCTGATGATGTCATCATTGCTGCTGCATTGAAGGTCTTCAGAGACTGCCTGGCCTTTGCTGTGAGTGGACCTGGATGCAAAATGAGCAGCAGCTGAGAGAGAGAAAAAAAACAGGTCCTCTCACAGCAAAGGCCAGGCAGTCTCTGAAGACATTCAATGCAGCAGCATCAGAGGCCACTTTCAGACCTAATACTACTACTACTTTCATCACATCTCCATTGTAATAGTGGACCTGCAGCTGATAGTCAGCTATCCACTTGTGCTCCCGCCAGGTTTCACTGGCATGTTTCACATCAGGCGTGCTTCACGTGGGAAAAGGATTAAACTAGCTAAAATGTTTCAAAATGGCATTACAGAGCCAATTTAGGGCTTGTTAAGGGCTTTAATGGCCTCTCCTGCCTCTTGGAGGCGGGACGGAGTCGGGAACACCGCACACGATTTTATCAAAATTGCTTGGAGGCGGGATCAAGTCCGCCCGCCACTTTTCGCAATTTTAACCCCCCACACGCCTCCAAACCCGCCTCCACGGCCCTATGAAAATCCAGTCCAGAGACTCTATTGCATAACTTACTTACCAGAGGTTTTTCTCCAAATCACTGGTTAATTCTGATTTTATAAGAATGACCTGAACTTCACAGGGACATGATTCGAAAGCAGGCTTAATTATTTTATATTAATTGTCTTTGGCCCCAGGTTCGGGGAACAGGAAGTAGAGAGGATTTTCAATGTTGCATGACACAGTGGTGAACCTAAACATGCACAAGGCTCATTAGTATGGATTGAAGCATTTGCTTTGTAACCCCCTGCTGGTCAGGAGATGGAGTTACAGCAGAAGATGCTGCTGACATCTTGACAGTACATTATGTTGATCTAACATGCAAAGTGGAAATTCAAGACATACTGTGGAGAAGCTGGTGTTGTGCCAGCTGTCAGATAATTGTGTGCTCTTTTTTAGACACTGGCCAGGTGTTTGGACATTCATTTTTAGCGAGTAAAATGGGCTGTGAAAATGAAATATTAGCAAGGCCAGTTATTCTATTTTATTCAGATCAAACATAATGAATAATCAAACACGCAGATTTTAAATTTCTATAAAGACTATAGCAAGTATAAATATAATCCTCGCATTAAAGAGTTTTTACTGGTCTAGCGTACTTTTACTGTTTTTTTATATTTAGGTCTCATTGGCAATTTTATGAAGACGAAGAGGTGGTTTGATTTTTTTTTAAAAACTGTTTCGTGCTCTGTTTCTACAGGGATTCCAGATAGGAATAAGGACACAGGAACTGCAAAATCTGTGGGCTTTCCGGTTCCCAATAAAACCTAAACTTTTGTTGAAGCATTGTTACACAGTGCTTATCCTTTAGTTCTGGACAGTGGGTATCTTCTGAAAGGTGAACTGATTCACACATTAATGCGATAAGGCTAAAATAAGTCAACAAACTATTGTTGCAATCATTAACTGAACAAAGAAAGAAACATTTGTAGCAAATCTCACTGCACTTTGACTTGATTCTGTATCACTCCTCGTAACAAAGAAAATATTCCACACCATCCCCATTAGTGGGCTCAATATTCACTTTTTCTGGTCAGTCCTTTCTCTGAATCTGAGTAACTCTACCTTTAGGGAACGGCATTGGCCCTTGGATGTATCCCTCTCTCTCAGCAGACTTTCTGAAATTCATTCCAGACCATATGTTTCTTGTCCTTTGTTCCCAGCTGAGCAGGAAGTCAGCAGTATGACCCCTGATCTCTCGCCATTGTTGGGTTGGCCAGTAGACCTGCCAATTAAACCGCTCCTGCTCCCCCCGCCCCCCCCCCAATCCACAGAGGTGGGGGTTCAAGTCAGACAACGCATGCTGTGTATGTGTGAATTCAGTCCCTACCCAACATCTTGTGTGTGAATGCCTACTGGGAGTGTGAAAGCACTGCACCTATTGTCCCAGACAATTAAGGATAACAGTTTTGATAGCTGGTTAATTAAGTTCCAGGAGAGCTCATTAACATACCTATTCCCCCTTTATTCCAAAGCTCAAGCCTGTCTCCTTTATGAATTTAGCCCCTTATGAGCTAAATTCAACTTAATAGTAACATTATAATAAATATATGCTAATATTCTTCCACTGTAAAATAGTCAAGACACTCCAAAATGTGACAGACATACCTACCCATTGATTCGCTGTGCCACGAGAATGCAGCTGAATTTCACATCAAACTTACTACTTCTGAGTCTTTCTTTTTTTATCGTTTGATACATTTTACTGAATTTCTCCCACTCTCTTGTGATTCTAAGGTTCCATTAAAGTATTGTAGTAATTTTATTTTAGCGAACATTTTAAATTTTCATAAGTTCAAAATAGTGACCCACTGTGGAATTAACTGGATATGCTTACACAGTGCTGAAGCTGTGACTTAGCCATCATTCACTACTTACACGCGGCATTAACCTAATTGAAAATATCAAATGATTTGTTTCAAGTCATTCAGCTAATTCATTTGATTCATGTGCATAGAATTTACAGCACAGAAACAGGCCATTTGGCCCAACTGGTCAAAGCTGGCATTTATGCTCCGCACGTGCCTCCTCCCACCCTACTTTATCTAACCCTATCAGCATAGGTGTTGTGCGACTTCTCATTTTTGTCCACCCCAGTCCAACGCCGGCATCTCCACATCATATCAGCATATCCTTCTATTCCTTTCTCCCTCATGTGTTTCTCTAGCTTCCCCCTAAATGCATCTCTGCTATTCGCCTCAACCACTCCCTGTGGTAGCGAGTTCCACATTCTAACCACTCTCTGGGTAAAGAAGTTTCTCCTGAATTTCCTACTGGATTTATTCGTGACTATCTTATATTTATGACCCTGAGTTTTGGACTCCCCCACAAGTGAAAACACCTTCTCTACGTCTACCTTGTCAAACACCTCCATCATTTTAAAGAGCTCTATCAGATCATGTCTCAGCCTTTTCTTTCCTAGAGAAAGGTGCCCCAGCCTGTTCAGTCTGCATGATTTCAACTTGAATTTCATTGGATAACTCATTATACAACTGATAATACTAATATTAAAGCAAAAGAGTAAAATAAGTGAAAGAGTAAAATATCATATGAGTGATTTGATGGTAATTTGACCATTTATCTTGAAAATGTGTTACTGCCAAAACTGTCATTACAATTAGAACAGCATTTTTATAGAATCCGATTTCTGAATAAGTCACATATGGTAATATATTGCAGACTGCACTTCATATTAGTTTCAAAGGAGTAAAAAGAATTATAAGCATGTTGGCTATGACATATGTGTATCAGTAAAGCTAAAAGCTAGTTGCAGTTTACATGGATGATACCTGATGGCTAGAACACCCATGTTCATAACTGGGATGCAACCAAATAACATGAATATCAGCAAGTTGTGAACTGTGTTTATATCTGACTGGGGTAGGGGCGTTTGGGGGAGGTGGTTATTGGTTTTAAATGGCACTTCGGGCCATCAGCTTATCTATTTATACAATAAAATTGCTGAGAAGTGCCATTACTTTCTTTGTACTGCACCTTGTAATTTGTGTTTTTTAAGCAAAATCTGTTTGTGAAGACTTGCTTTCACTGAGTCTAGAAATGCAGGCTGATGTGCATCGTTACTAGGCTGGTTGCTATGTTTCCAGTTACTCTGAGATGTGCTATCACAGCAATTACAAAGCCTCATTCCTTGTACAAACATACAGTACCCAAGCTCTGCTTAAATAAGATGCTTCAGGTTCCAGCAGCCCGGTTCTTTGTGTGTCAGTTATTGAACTAAATTAGCACGCAGCAGACCAAGAGCTAAAGATGCCATTTGACTCCTACAACTCTCAATAATGCAGATTTACGTGAATGCTCTTGCCTTGCAGCTTCGTGTTAAGTACTGTAGATGGCGATCTCCATCGTTAGTTTACCCTACTGATCCAAGGGGTGTAACATCAGAATATAAATCTGCAAGATTCTCAGCAGAATTGAGCAATCCTAATATTTGGACTTCAATTTTTTCCCCCCCAAAAATGACAAGAAATAATCACAGTGTCTGCAGTATATTCACTTAAATGAGGTGCTCATGCTATTAGCTAGGTTAGGGACTCGATGTCTGTGTAAGGGATTGGAACTGGATTTGCAGCTCTCTATAGATGCATGAGTGACTGCACGTCACCCTTTCTGATCCAATCAGTTAGCAAATGGTTTTTGCAGTTACATTCTACCAGAGGGAGACAATTAAACCACTCCTCTCTCAAAATAAATCAGCAAGGGACCACATTGTCTGGCGCACACTTGGACAAAGAAAGCCTTTTGACTTCATTTGGGTTTTACATATACCCTGACTTCCCACGGCATTAATTTTTGAATACTGAACAGCTTTAATTGCACCTAAATGTCAGATTCATTCATTATAATCCATAATTCCACAGCCATCACATTTTATTTCGGTTAATATTTGATGGTTTTCTTGAGGAATAGTTTCATGGATAAATGAATCCACTCATTACGATAAGTAAATGACATATTTCAGTATTTTATGACAGTGAGCAGAATGCCAACAATGCGATGTTCGTCATTGTGCTGTAAATAACCTGAAGTAAACCTTCTGACCTCAAGCGTCTTGTGCTCTCTGGCTTCACTTCAGTTAATGGTTGAGCTAATGGTTGATAGCTGAAGATGAACATATGGTAGCTGAACTGATTTCCGATGCGAAAAATCCAAACACTCAAATTAATCACGCACAATATATCTATACACATGCTCCTTATAATAATCACAAAAGCCCTTTGATTACTATTAGAATATCTTCTATTGAGTTGCATTTTGGATATATACCATTGCTATAATGGTGCATTTTAATTTTCCCCTTTTATTTCTATATATTGCTTTCTTTTTAGAAACTGAATGACTAAATGAACACCATCTCACATAGGTTCACCTTATGTGTTTTTATTGAGAAATTGAAGTGGTGAACCATGTCCATATTGCAGGGTACTCTCAGGTTCAAAGAATGAAATGTAAAATAGAAATGAAAAGGAAATAGCAATTACTGATATTAAGCTTGGGTTTAAAAAAATCTGATTATAGAAGAAGAAGAACTTGCATTTAAATCGTGCCTTTAATGTAAATGAACATCCCAAAGTGCTTCACAGAAGCAAATCAGTGATGCAAGAAGAGTTAGGGATGGTGACTAAAAGTTTAGACAAAGAGGAGACTTTTGAAGGATGGGATAGAAAGGTGGAGCGGTTTGGGGAGAACATTCCAGAGTGTGAAGCCAAGATAGCTGAAGTCTCTGTGACTGAAAGAGGAGTAGAAGGAGCAGGATGCAAATGAGGCCAGAGTAAGAAGACCAGAGACAACACCTGGCACATAGGACTAGAGCAGGTTCCAAAGGCAAGAAGGAGTGAGGCTGTGGATGGACTTGTAGATAAGGACAAGGATTTTGAAATTGATATATTTGGGACTGGCAGCCAATGGAACCCAGTGACTACATGGATGATATGGGAGAAGGACTTAGTGAAAGATAGGATGCTGGCAGAGAAGTTTTGGATGTGTTTAGTTTAATGTTAGGTGAAACTCAAGAGCCAGGTGATGTGAGCATTGGCATAGTTGAGCCTAGATGTGACAAAGGCATGGATGAGTGTTTCAGAGGCAGTGAGGTGAGGTAGAAGGGATGTGGGTTAAGCTGCAAAGTGGCCTTGGTGATAACCAGAATGTGAGGTTTGAAGCTCAGCTCAGCGTCAAACAGAACACTGAAGCTGCACGACATCGGGTTCAGTCTGAGCAAGTAGCAGAGAGCTGGGAGGGGGTAGAATCAGGGGATAGGGTATGGAGTTTTGGCAGGAGCCAAATAGGACAGGATGTTAAGTTGGAGGAAGTACTTGCTCAACCATGACTGGATGAGAGATAAGCACTTGGAAAGCACAGTTATGGTTGTGGGTTCAGGGTGGTGGCAGAGAGGTGGAGCAAGGTCTTGTCAGCAAACATAGGGAAGCTATGCCTGCAGATGATGTTGCAAGGTTAGCATGTAGTCAGGGAAAAGAAGGAGGCCATAATAGAGACTTGGGCCACACTCAAAGTGATCATACAGGTTAGGAGGGAAAGCCATTGCAGGAGATGTGCTGGTTGCATTGGAACAGGTAGAAATGGAACCAAGCACAGTACCACATAGGTGGACCACAGAGGAGAGACAATGGAGAAGAATGGGTCTTTGATCATAGAGGTGAGCATGGTGCACATAGCAGAGATATGTTTGCAGAAGAGTGGAGGAAGAGGTCTGAAGGGTTGGCTCTTGTTGAAGACTTTGACTCTGGTTCTGGAGTAAGTCTCATCTGGAGATAATGATATTGGTTACACTGCGAGAGGTGAAATTTGACAGTTAAATGGTGAAGGGTATATTTTGGCCCTTGTGAAGTGGGTGGTCTAATTTGATGATATCTTTCTCATACCAGGCATTAAATCCATCAGAGATGAGTCCATCTGGGATCTTCCATCACAAAAGATTGGGGAGAGGTTTTGATAGACGTGTTAGGATCTTCAGGGAATTTGGGCAGCTCTTTGGTTATAAGCTCAGCTGGTCTCCTAACTTTTTTTAATGATACTATTCAAGCTTCAGAAATAATATTTTAGTAATAATTGCTGAGAAACTACAACGTCACAATATGAAAAATACATTATTTTACTAATTCCAAAAATAAATGGTCACCCAGTGTCGAACAAGCATGAAAACCCATTACCCATCCTAAGATGTATCTTGCCAGGCTTTGGTGCTTTGTCTTCCTTTATTTCTCATCAATAAATAGCATAAGTTCTGTATTACTTACCCACGTCTTGTCTTCTACTCACCACTGAATTTCCACTCACCAAATTGTTGCTTTAGAAGTCATTATTCTCACTCTGTTCCCACCACACTCTTACTAACTCACTCAGTGATATGTTCTCGGCTCTTGTATCTTGTATCTTCTAATCAATAACTTCAAGATTCTTTTTTAAGCTATGCAAAGCTATAGGCCTAAAAATTCGGTTGCTTTGCGCCTCCCGTTAGCGCCCTAAGAGGGCGCTAATGGGGCACAAAGCAACTAGCGCCCAGGCACGGCGCCGCCAACACCTCCCGCAAAATTCAGCGGGAGGTTAGCGGCGGCGGTAACCGTTAGCGCCCCAAGAGGGAGGAAGGAAGCTCCCAGTAGCACCCTGCTTCCCTCTTGGGGCACTACCGGTGAATTTCGACCGCGGGGGCGCTAATTTTTTCGGGGCGCTCAAGGTAGCGCCCCAGCAAAGTTAGCACCCCAAAAGGGGGCGCAACTCAATTTTTCCCCCATAATACTTCATTTGGGTAGTCCACCCACATATCACACTCATTCTTCAAATGCAGTGCGCTCGAGCGCCAGGTGAATCTACCAACAACACATTATCATCTGCAAAAAGGAACAGCACATTAATTTGAGAAATGCTTAGAGGAGACACGCCGAGACTGTAGCCTAGAATTTGCTTGCTATGAGTTACGCTGTTGATGCCTTTAAGAAAAAATTGTGCCCATCAGTGGCCTGCAGTGAGAGTTACACACAAGTTGCACACAATTGCATTCCCATTCTTGCAGGCATTGGTGTAAAACCAACGTAAAATGGGTGTAGCTGCTGAACTACCTGGAAACTTCAGTGCACCCTTCAAAAAGACAGTTCAGCCTGCAATCTTCAGCAGCAGCCTGGAATACAAACAGAGCAACAGCGCTTGGCTCTTTTACTTCAATCTCAAATAAATTCACTGCAAGTCTTAGCAATATTTTTTATTATACTTGTAGAGAACTATGAACACTCAAGCACCATCTGTCCTCGGAGGACAGCAACAATGGCACTAAGCCAAAGAAAAAGAATGCACAACTTCACTCATTCAGACCGCTGAGCTCTCCAGGATGGCATTGAACAGACAAAGATTTCTGGGTGTGGGTACCACGAAGACATCAAGAATGATCATTCGTGCCACTTGGAGGCAGGAGGCACTGGCACTGAATGGCAAATTCTTCATACCAGGATTGCAGAATAGTGCTGCAAAAAAAAATCCACTTCCTCAGCAGGGCAGGCAAGGAAACGCACTGCACACCTCTCCCTTTTCTTCCTTGCCCATCGTGAGCACCAGCACACTCTTCACCCTCGTAAAGTAACATTTGTTCAATTAACCGTTCACCGTGCTCTTTGGTTAAGGGGGGCTCCAACTCAGCATCTTGCACTAAGGCTACCCAGCTCCCCTCACAGAACTTCCTTACAAGCACAACCCTAATACCCCTTCCTCCACTTTAACAGCCTAATACATCTGACTTCATCTCTTCCACACCACATAGAACACACTCTTCAGCTTCTAGTCTTATCCTCATTCACTCTATCTTTTTCCAGGACAAATTGGTGCACAATGCTCACCACAGGCAGGGTAAGGGAGAGTTATCCCCAAATTTAAGTACCAATGGCTCTGAGTGAGAAGATCATGGGTTCAAGCTCCAATCCAGAGACGTGCACACAATCTAGGCTGGCACGCCAATGGAGTACCCAGAGCGTGCTGCACTGTCGGAGGTGCCATCTTTTGGATGAGACGTTAAACCAAGGCCCCGTCTGCCTTTCAGGTCGATGTAAATGATTCCTTGGCACTATTTGAAGAAGAGCAGGGTAATTCTTCTGTTGTCTTGGCCAATATCTATCCCTCAACCAACACCTAAAACTAGATTATCTGGTCATTTATCTTATTGCTGTTGGTGGTACCTTGCTGTCTGCAAATTGGCTGCCACATTTCCTACATTACAACAGTGACTACACTTCAACAGTACATAATTAGATTTAAAGCACTTTTGGACATCCTGAGGTCATGAAAGGCGCTATATAAATGCAAGTCTTTAATTTCTTTCTTGGCATTGGAGTTTGTGGGAAAGCACTCAGTTCTTGCTGTGGGACAATGTTCCCCCTAATTTTTGTTTTAGGTACGCAAAATTTAACTTTGGAAAAGCTGGTCCGGGGCTGCGTAGCCACGCAGCTTGGAGGGAACGTTGCTGTGGGAGATGGCAAAGTCAGTGACATCTTGCCAGCACTAGGTTACTGAGTGAGCAACTACACTGTCATCTTCGCATCCCTGTGAAGCATCACACAGCCACACCTTCCACCCTTAATCCCAAGGGAGTGATGCTCATCCATTCTTGGCACCTACCTTCCTTCCTTGCAGATCTACCACAGAAACACTGGGTAGTAAAACAAAAATAATGTGATGTGTTTCTTTTGAGCTTAAAAATTACAAAAAGCTTAAAGGAAAATGTCATAGGAGTAATTTGAGAAGGGATGTCTAGCACTGCACTTTATTATCATGCTGCTTGTTATTAGGAGTAGATTCCAGAAGGGTATGTACTTCTGTTTGTTCAGTTAAATCCTGTCCAAGAAATCTGGTGCATTACTGAAAGTGTACAATAAGGGCAAATAAAATCTAAACTGAGGAACTTAAAAACATATTCTCAGTAAAAATGACTTTACTGCAGCACCCTGCAGAGGTAATTGTGTCAGGCCCAGAACCACTGCCAGTTTTTAAAAAACAGCACTCTAGCGGTCTTCTCTTAAGCTCTTTTCTGTAAAATTTTGGAGCAGTACTCAGGCAGTAGGCTTGATGCAAACATCTCTTGGGGTAAGTTGTGATCTTACCACCTGGGCGGTAGCCTGGCAGAGTGGATCGTCCGCCCATCGCAGAACCCGTCTGATTTTTATTCCATTGATTCTGATGGTGCAAAAATTGGGCAGGTTTCTACAACGGGCAGACGATATGCTCTGCCAGGGTACTGCCCAGGCGGCAGATTCAATGCATTAAATGGTCAAGCGAATAGGGATTGAAAGGCTGAGTAAGGACATGAAAATTATATCAGTTTAACCTGGTACCTTAACTTATGGATCACCATCCATTTCTAAAAGTTAATATAATCATTTTAACTTGAAATAGCTTTAAATGTATGTCACGGTATTACTGCTTAAAAATCTCCCCTCCTCCCTGCCCCTGCTTAAAAATCTCTCTTCTCTAATCTTTTCCAGTTATGACGAAGGGTCCCCGACTCAAAACATTGACTCTGTTTCTCTCTCCTCGATGCTGCCTGACCTGCTGAGTGTTTCCAGCATTTTCTGTTGTTATTTCACGGTATTACTGCTAGCTGTATCAGGCCCACAGACATACAGGGCTGGGTTTTAAGGAGGAGGGCAGGTTGGGGGCGGGGTGCTCCGAGGCAGTTGGGAGGCCCTGCTGACTTTAACAGCAGGCCCTGATTTGCATGTGAGGCCTCAGTTTCCTGCCCGCAGCCAGCCAGATTGAGTGGCTGGCTGGCTGTGGGCAGGTAAGCCTGCGGCACTAGGCTGCACAGAGGATGGAGGGAATATTCACGTGGAGGCCGGACCGTTATGAGGATGGGGGTCATCCAGAGATCGTGGCCATTAAAAGGATCGGGCGGGGGGTTCGGCCAGGGATCAAGGATTGGACCGGGCCATTAAAAGAATCGGGGGGGGGTGCGGTGTCGGGCAGAGATTGAGGATCAGGCCAGGCTGTTAAAAGGATCGGGGGCGGGTGGGGGGGAAATCAGGAAGATGATCGGGTGGGGGGCGGGGTGACGGGAGAGAGGATCGGGGCCGGATGGTCGAGGTAATGAAGGGAAGATCGTGGCCAGCCTCCGCATCATCGGTGGCCGGGGTGGGGTGGCGGGCGGCGGGGGGGGAAGCCTGGGGGGGGTGATCGGAGGCCTTGTGAGGGGGTCTCCGATCACGGGGTTAGGTTAGGTCGGGATCCGGGAGGTAGGTATAAAGGCACTTACCTCCTGGATCCAGTAGTCCCCGCCTTGCTGTACCTGCCGGGTTTTACTAATTATGTAAAACTCATCCGCATGCAGTTAAAAACAAAATGGTGGTTAAAAAAGAGGCTTGCAGCCTCATTATAATATTTAAATTGACGTCCCGCCTCCTGACAGCAGGTTGGCTACCCGCCCCCGTCCCGCCCCCATGTCCCACCTCCGTTAAAACCGGACGTGGGCAGGTTGGAGGCAGGTTCAGGTTGAGAATCCGATTTTTAACAATTTAACTACCCCCACGCTCCAAACCCACCTGTTGTTTTAGGTTAAAATTCCCCCCCACTGACTTATTCTCTGAAATGGTAATCTTAAAAAAAATGCAGTATGTTTATTCAATAATTTTTTGGGATAGCAAACAAACCCATCTGAAATCTATTTCTGATATTTGGGAATATTTTGTAAATATGAATCATCGGTTTCTTCAAATTATACTTTGATGTATCTAAGGGCAGCTAACACAGCAGCTGGTAATTAGGTATGAAAACATTTTGAGATGGGAAAAGGGACTTTAAATAAATACCACCAGTACTGCACAAATACAAAGGGAAAAAAATCCTGAAAATCTGAAATAAAAACAGAAAATGAGGAAAATACACAGCAGGTCTGTTCTGATCAAACAATAACCTAATTTTGTATAACTGCTGACGAACTAGCAGTGTCCTTCAAGCATTTTCTATTATTATTTCAAACCACTAACAAATTACAATTGTGATTCATTTTATGACTAAAAAAATCACTGTCTAATCGATTGTAGTAAAGGATGAGGAAAATTGTAAAGGAAACTTCATAGCATTTTTAAACTTCAGGTATATTACCTGAAACACATTTTTCCCTTTTCCATTCACTGCTTAGGCCAGTCACTTACAATTACCAAGTTTTAGTCTGGTGAGTCAAAGAAGGAGCTTGCATTTATATAGCACTTTATCACGATTTCCGGCAATGTCCTAAAGTGCTTCACATTTAATGAAATGCTTGGAGGTACAGTCGCTGTGTTACATAGCTGTACACTGTAGCCATTTTGCACATAGCAATATCCAATTAAACAGCAAAGAGATGAATGACCAACTAGTATATTTCTGGTGGTGTTGTTTGAGGAAGGAATGTTGACCAGGGCATTGGGAAAGCTCTCTGCTTTTCTTTGAATAGCGCCATGGATGTTTAACGTCCAGGAGGACCACTGGAACAGACAGACAGGACTTCAGTTTAACTTCTGCCCACTGTATAAAACTTGTCCGCCAAAACATCTGGTTTTAAAAGTTGCTTGTTGCAGCCCCCTTATTGAGTCTCTAAAAACAAGAAATGAATAGGCATGTCAGTAGGAAATCATGGGGCGCTCACCACAGTAAAGACACTGGCGTTAACTTATGGGTAATTTTCTGATTTGACAATGCATACTGCAAATTCGGGCACGTGTTATGCATGATTTACCAACCATTTATTTTAAATGCTCAGAAAATTGTGCCTGCCCAAATTTCTGATTTGTTCGATCAGTGAGGAATGCTGTAAGCTGGTGGTGCAAAGTCGGAAAATTACCCCTTATAACTGCGTGTTGTTACATCAATTGGGTAGGTAGCAGGACCCTGTTTTAAGAAATCTTTGCTACAATTTACAATTTCTTTACCCTTACTCTCTATACAGAAACAAATATTATAATACTTTGGCTCTCAACTTGACTGCAGGATTTTTTTTTTGGTCATCCAGGCCGCAAATTTAATTCTGGAGGCGGGTCAGCAGCTCGGCAGCTGTTGGACCCGCTCCCGGATGCCACCGGCCCACAGTTCTGATTTTTGCTTGATTGGCCTTGTTATGGCCGATGTGCGGGTCCCTTCAGGCAATTGCTTGGAGCATGTCAGTTTCTCGCATCTGATGACGCATTGTTTGAGTAAAAATTTAAAGGGGCCATGTCCCCTTTGCAAAAAATGTAGATGGGATGGCTTGGTGCTGTATTATCTAGAAAGGGGAGTTGACAGCGGCTGGTGTGAACACAAATAATTGAATGAAATTGCTGGTCATATTATTCCAGAAACACATTTATGATTTTTTAATCTATCAATTTAGTATGTGACTAAGAAATGAAAAATATGCCAGATGTGTTCCAATCATTGGCTTAGTAAAATTAATGCTTTTTTCTCTTAAAGGTGCTGGTTACTGCAGGAATGGCAGCCCCAAAAACTAAGGCTGCAGCCAGGTTCAATGAGGGCTCCCTCCATGCTCTTCTTGAGGGAGTTAGAGGACGTCAGGAGGTCCTCTTCCCTGGAAACAGAAGGAGGAGGCCTCCTCAGCAAACCAAGGCAGCTTGACTGCAAATTGCTGAGGAGGTGAGTTCGAGGTCTGTGTGCAGACGCACATGGGTTCAATGTCGATAAAGGTTTAATGATCTGCTGAGATCACCTAAAGTGGAAAATGGAAGATCAAGACTGAGGGCTCAGGGCGAATGCCGTGTAGAATGTTGGTGGTGACGCTGAGTGCAAACCACCGTTTATTGTGAGAAGTCGCACAACACCAGGTTATGGTCCAACAGTTTTATTTGAAATCACAAGCTTTCGGAGCGCTGCTCCTTCGTCTCCATCACCGTTTATTGAACAGATGATGCCTGGGATTTTGAGAATATCGGACTTATATTCATCTCCATGTGCCAGCCACCTGTGGTTGAAGCGTTAGCTTACGCGAATCTGGCATGGATGTGTGCACCCCTTGCCTGACGGCCAGCAATGTGGTCACCTGCTGCTGGATTGGCCAGATCCGGCCCCGCAAGGAGTCGCTCCCCGTCCTCCTCCTCGTCCTCTTCCTCGTCCTCTTCCTCATCCTCCGAGGAGGCTGTGTGCGGAGCCATTTGTTCATCTGGCAGCACTAAGCCGCGCTGCTGTGCGATGTTGTGCAGGGCACAGCAGACCATGACGATTCTGGACACCCTGGCTGGTGCATACTGCAAGGCTCCTCCACATCTGGCTCGGCATCGGAAGCACATTTTGAGCAAGCCAATGGTTTGCTCGATGATGCTTCTGGTGGATATGTGGCTCTCATTGTACCGCTCCTCAGCATCGTTTGATGGCCTCCTCATTGGTGTCATAAGCCACTTTTTCAGGGGATAGCCCTTGTCACTAAGAAGCCATCCGGAAAGTTGGTTTGGCGGATGGAAGAGCTGAGGCACAGTAGACTGGCGCAGGATCTAGTAGTCATGGCAACTGCCAGGGTACTTTGCGCAAACATGCATGATGATCTTCCTGTGGTTACACACCAGCTGGATGTTCAGGGAGTAGAATCCCTAGCGGTTAACAAATACCGCTGGGTGGTGATAGGGAGCCCTAATGGCTACATGTGTGCAGTCTATGACACACTGCACCATTGGCAAGCCTGCCATATTGGCAAAGCGAACCGCACGTGCCGTCACACTTGGGCCATCCGTGGAGAAGTGGATGTAATTGTGCGCCTTTGCAAAGAGGGCATCGGTGACCTGCGTGATGCAGATGTGTGCGGCTGACTGGGAGATGCCGCTGATGTCTGCTGATGATCCCTGGAAGGAGCCCGAAGCAAAGAAGTAGACTGCAGTGGTGACTTTGACAGCAACTGGCAATGAGTGTCCACACGCTCCTCTGGGCTCCAGGTGTTGGTGCAGCTTTGCGCAGATGTCAGCGACTACCTCTCTCAAAAGTCTCAGCCTCCTTTGGCACTGCTGCTCCGTCATGCTGAGGAAGCTGATCCTCTGCCTGTAAAGCCTGTGTTGGAGGTATCTCCTGCGGTGAGGTGCAGCCCTGCGCTGAGGCCCTCCATCCTGTGCATCATCAGGTGGGTGAGGAGGAGGTTGGCGCTCCTGGTGCTGGTGCTGGTGCTACTGTTGTGGCTGGTTGTGGTGCTGCCACGGCTGCTCTTCCTCTGAATCTGATGACCAGGATGAGAGGATATAAATGTTTCCAATCCCATAGCTATAAACTTCACTTGAGGCAAGAAGCTTGCAAGCGCACAGTCGAAGTGGCCTGAAATTATTCCAATCAGGTCACACTGCAGATGGCTGTCAGCTTGAACAGTCAAGGTCAGTAGATTTGCAAAATCTTATCCCAAACCTCCAACAAAAAGGTTGTTGCATTTGAATGTCAGCCATGTTACAGGAGCGCTTTTAAAGTGCTGCACCAATGACTACAAATCATGTCCTCCAGCAACTCATCTGTTTGCAGCTGGTTTGTTTCTGACAAGACGGGAAACAGGAGCCAGAAGCACAAAAATGGGAAACCTCTATCAAAATAGGATTAGCAAGGCAGTTAACAGGTTGGGTGTTTGAAGCCATTTTTTCCGATTTTCGCTGCCGACCCGCCTCCAAACCTGCCTCCAAACCCGCCTCCTCAGGGCTATTAAAATCGAGCCCCCAGTCTCTAATAGGTATGAAAACCCATCACCCATCCAAGGATGCATCTTGTCAGGTCTTTGTGCTTTGTGCTCCATTAGCCTAATGAACTTATCTAAGTTGTCACCGGAAGTAGGGTGGGCTAAATGTACTGTGCAAAAAAGCATAAATTGCACCAGTAGCAGAAAATCTCCCCTTATATTCCTGAAAACACTTTGGATAACCCTTTGCCAACCACAACCTTTTCACCTCTATCCCCATTTACACAATCATTTTATAACAAGGCCTCTCTCCACAAAAAGCATTAATTTCCTACTCACACAATCACATTTGCTTTAGGAGGCCGAACAATGTGATGTAAAATAACATCAAATACTGTGCTCCAATACGGTTGGAACTTACCTTGAAAGAAATCAAGTCAATAAGGCATAATGGGGAAAAAATTCAGTCACGCCCCGTTTGGGGCGCAAATATCGTCCGGGCGCAAAAATTAGCGCCTGGCGCTAATTATCGCCACTGACTGGAAACTTCACTTTTAACGCCCCGGGAGGTGATTGGAGCGCTAAATCAGGCGCTGCACACCTGTCTTAAGGCACAAAGGCCGAGGAGTGAGGCGCTAACTCAGAGCGCTGGCGAAGCTCATGTGATGTCAGTCAGCAATGGAACACAGACACAATGGCTCCGGCCAGTTCTTAAAGGGGAGGGCTGATCTTGCTTTCCATCCACATCCTGCTCATTGCAGACTTGAATCTCGGCCTGGAGAGACCTGTACATCAAATCTGCTGGAAAGAACAATGGAGAGGCCGAGGGAAAGAGCTCAGAGTGCAGCCCCCACAGTCTCTTCTAAATCGATACAAGGAAGGGCAAATCAAAATGAACCTGCAAAGTGCTGCTCAGTACCCAAAACTCCTTCACACAGCGTTGAATCTCTCCAGAAGTCTCTCTCTCTCTCTCTCAGAACGAGTGGTGCAAAAATGTCAACCACAGAGAAAGACAGGAAGAGGCCCCCTTTAAATAGCGCCCCCCCCAGCCCCACAGCGATTGATAGCGTTCCACTCTACCGGTCGTTGGATGCGCCAGGCGGTAAGGATGGGGGCGCCACTGAAATTCTGCTCCGGGGCGCCACAAGGGCGTTGCACTCTCGTATGACGTCACGATCTGCCGGCGCAGGAGATCGTGGCGGTAGTGTTTAGCGCCGCCGCAAAATGTCTAGTTAATTTCGCGAGCGGCGCAAACATCGCTGCGCCCGGGCGCTAGCTGCTTTGCGCCCCATTAGCGCCCTCTTAAGGCGCTAACGGGAGGCGCAACCAACTGAATTTTTCCCCCCATGTCCCTTTGAAAGTGGTATTGAAAGTTCAAAAGGATTTATGTGCTCAGAAATCATACTGCCATTCTTGCCATTCCAGCTTCATATCAGTATTATGTTGAAAATATAAAGAGAGATCCTGCTAACTTGCCTGAAGGTCCTAGCACCACAGGACATTCTATCTATTCTGCTTTAATGAGATAGTAAGATGTTTTCAATAGATTTGTACGAAACAAAATTAAAAATGGTTCAAAACAGAACAAGAGACCATTATTTTATCGTCTCAATAGGATTTTGTGAAACCTAAAAATAAAAATACTGCTATTGTATTCCTATAGCAAAATACAACATTGACACACACACTTAGGAGTCTTCCAGACATCTGTACCTCTACTAATGTGCACACTCAGACCCCCACCTCTAGCACTGACCCCCTGAGAAATCATTGAAATCTACCAGCTTTAGTCTGAGTATCTGCGGAGCTCCAGTTTGGTTGTGGAAGTTGATTTAAAAATACTTCAGGCTATGATATAATAAATTCCTTCAAACTTATATAAAGCAAGTATGCAATTAAGAGAAACTTAAAGATCAAAAGAATTCCCATGATGATATGTGCTGAAATATAATCATTGCCCACTTGCAGAAACTCATTCCAGTCCAATCCTTTTCTCACAACTGAGATTTGCGCTGGCATTTATTTGAAATGCTTAACAGTCTACTTTCTTATTTCAAAAAAACTTGATGCATCCGGAAAATTTATGTAAACTCGGCTGATATAACAGTTAGGCATCACGAGGAGGATGGTGCGAGGAAACCCTGAGTCCTGTTTATTTTTCTTAGCCATTTTTAATGAAACCCACTATGTTAAGCTGCTTTTAGAGTCAGTAAATTCAGAGAGGCTTTTGATCTACAGACTGTAGAAGGACAAAATGAAAGGGCCTATTCTTCAAATGCAGTCTGTCTTTTACTTGCTTACTAATAAACGTGGAATCTGGTACATGCTGTTGTTTTCACTGCTGTTTCTGATCCATGGACAATACCAGCCAGTATTAGTATAGCAACTACAGTATGATCTTAATTATCTGCACTCATTATCCACACTCTCAATTATCTACAGACATTTCTGCAGGAGTTTTGACTGGGTCAAGAGAGCAGTCAGGGTGGAAGCCAGGTCAAGAGATCAGTCGGGGTTGGGGCCACCAGGTCAGGAGATCAGCAGGGGTCAGTAATCTGATGAAATGTGAAAGCCATTTTAGTCAATAAAAATCTGACAGTAACTCAAATTTACTCTAATCCTTAGCTTTAATCTTCCTTGTTTATAAATGCACTGTGCTTTGGAAGGGAATAGAGAAGTAATTTAAAGCACGTGGTCATGATTCTATATTATTTTCAATATGGTAAGCTGCTTTTTAAAATAAAACAATTGGAGTTATGATACCTCTGACATCCACCATGGGTTCAGTTGCCGGTGTTAATGTTCACTGATTTTTAAAAATTGTACATATGTAATTTTAATGGGGGTGTGAATCCTACTATTTTCTCCTCAGTCCCCTGGTCTCCTGTGTGGCCAAGTGCATCTACACTCAGGCCTCTGAGGTGATTGTTAAGCGAATGTGAGAATGACCCTTTGAAGAAGCAGCTAGCCAGTACTTGGCACCTCTCCACAGTAACTCAGCTGTGATTGGCAACTCAGTGATGTGAGGATGGAGCCTGTGTCCCTCACGGTCATGACAACTGGTACTCCGATAGAATGTGCCATATACCAGCATAGCCTGCATGGGCCGATTTTCCCCTTCTTGGAGCCCCAAGTACACCTACTTACTGGGTGCAAAGCAGTTGTATATCTATTACGCCAGATCTCCGTCTCCTTTGCGCTTCATGTACACTTCCGGAAGTTTTCTGGGAGGTGCAGCACTTCCAGCTTTTCCTGATGAATGCATTCAAATAACATGGTAATGAGGTGGGAGTGGAATCAACGTGCGCTCCGCCTCTTTTTCTTGTGTTTCTATCTAGTGGACACTCAGAAGCCAGTTTGCCTATTGCAATCGGTCTTCCGGGGTTGCATCTAGCCTCCTGAGATTAGATGATCTGAGAAGGAACTGGCTGCAATCCTCTTCTGCCAGGAAACGGGTAAGTTTTTCTTTAAAGAGAGCAATGAGTATCAGCAAGGCTGGTGGCCATCTGGCTGCTGTTTTTGGATAGTTGCCATTGCTGCCATGTGCATAGTGTGGAGGAGTCATTGACACTGATGATCATCTCCTCCTTTTCCCCTGGGCAATCTTCTTGGGAACCTACAGTGTCCAGTGCCAAAGAAGCCTCCCATCAGCTGTGATTGGCAACTCAGTGATGTGAGGATGGAGCCTGTGTCCCTCACTGTCATGACAACTGGTACTCCGATAGAATGTGCCATATACCAGCATAGCCTGCATGGGGCCGATTTCCCTCTGCTTAGCGCCCCAAGTACACCTATTTACTGGGTGCAAAGCAGTTGTACATCTATTACGCCAGATCTCCGACCTCTTTGCTCTTCATGTACACTTCCGGAAGTTTTCTGGGAGGCGCAGCACTTCCAACTTTTCCCGATTAATGCATTCAATCCCCTTGTGCAAGGAAGCGGGTAAGTTTCCTGGTAGAAGGGGATTGAATGCCTTACTTCCTTAAGAAGAGTCTCTTACTACACATCATAAAGCCAGGCCACTCTGTGGGCTACTCCACATTTTATAGATGTGCTTTTGGCACAGAAGTTTCTTAAATTAAAAACTTCAGAGTTTCCCCTTAAGCTGCTGTTGCTTTTAAATCGCACAGCAGCATGCAATTTCCCATGTCTTACTCCAAAGTCCCAATCATGGCACACCTGGAACTTGCCCATTACATTTAAACGAGACTGACCCCAGAAATATATCCAGCATCAAATATCTGCGGGGCTGTGGGACTAACTGTGGGGCTAAGTTCCAGCACAGGCACACAGGCTGAATGGCCTCCTTCTGTGCTGTAAGTTTATATGATTCTATGATTTTATCAGTGTACTACAGGTTGACTTATGCCCAATGACAAAATCTAGGCTAGTATCTCATGGTAGGACAAGATTAAAAAAAGCATGCCAAGAGATCAGTATGCATCAGGTTGCCTGCCCCCGAAATCATACCTCCAAGTGCATCTGCAGTCCTTGACACACTGACTATAGGGAACTTGCTTCTTGGAATTCAGATTAGCATGGAACCTGCTTAAGATGTCTGCAATCAGCTACAAGGGTACCTGAAACAAAACCACCTCCAGCTCCTTTTAGGCTAGAATAGGGATCATCTTCAGTGTGCACACATGTATCAAGCAGGTGACCTGATGCATAGGTCAGCATGGCCAGCATTTCATCGTCTTTCACACTGAATTGAAACAGCAGTGTGAAATGGCTACCAAACATTACCACACTGCTGCACTCTCAAAATAGAATGGTCATTGATGGCAGCCATCCTGCAGCTCATCCGTGTGTCACTAAATGATAATGCATCATGCAGGTAGATTGCATTATAATGATTTATATGTGAAGTTGTAAGTTGCCTTGCTGGAGTATGGATATGCATTATAAGTTTAAAAAAAAGCTGCAGGGTTGTGTGAAGACTCGCTAGCAGTAAATGTGGAACAGATTGACAGGCAACACTTCGTGGCATGCATATTTGGGGCATCTACCTGGTCAATAGTACTGTTGTGTAGTTTCACATTGGCATCTTCCCTAAGGTATGCCATCTTCTTCTTCATCTGTTCTCAGGTTATGCCGATACCATACACAGCATTGGCTCTGACTGCCATCTGTTTCCAGGCATGCTGTACTGCTGAAGTCTGGGGATAATGCTTTGGAGTGCCAAATCTCCACTTCATCAGCCATCAAACGGGGGTTTGAGTTTTGCACTGTTTCATGAATAACCAACTACTTAGGAAAGCTGTAAAATATATTGGTGAACACTAAGCTCATTGTCCATTGTCTCACCACTTTAATAACCGCCTCACAATATTCACCTCTGGAAAAGATTACAAGAAAGTCACTGACACACTTAGTCATAGAGTCATAGGGGGCTAAATTCAGTTGATTTGCACCTTCCGTTAGCGCCCTAAGAGGGCGCTAACAGGGCACAAATCAATTAGCGCCTGGGCGTGGCGCCGCTAATGCCTCCCGTGAAATTCAGCGGGAGGTTAACGGCGGTGCTAACCGTTAGTGCCGTGCGGCGCTACGCCGCTGACAATGACGTCATCGCCGTGTGCAGCGCCCTGCTCGCACCCCGGCTGTAATATTGGGTGGCGCCCCCCGACTTACCGCCGGACACTATGTCCGCCGGGGTCAGGGGGACCTACCTTCGGCCAGGGCGGCACTAGTTAAAGGGGAGATGGCGGGCGGCCATTTTTGTTGCTGGCCGCCTGCCAGCACCTGCCCCCGTTGCTGTCCCTGGCCTCCGTGAAGCCCCCCCCCGCGGGGTGCCGGCTGCTCTCTGTGAGCCCGGCACTTCTCTTGAGTGCTGGGCTCATTTACAAGCACTCCTGATCCCTGGTGGCCCAGCTGGGCGCCGGGACGCGCTGCGCCAGGCCCCTCCCCTTTAATAAGGGGAGGAAGGCCTGCAGTACCGCGGCACATAGCGCCGCAATAGTGACTCACAGCGCCCCAAGAGGGACATGGGGTGATTCCAATAGCAGCACTCCTCCCTCTCGGGGCGCTACCTGGGAAAATCGGCCGCGGGAGCGCTAACTTTTTCAGGGTGCTAAAATTAGTGCCCCGGCGAAGGTAGTTACCCAATTTTTACCCCATAGAGTCATAGAGTCATAACGGCACAGAAGGAGGCCATTCGGCCCATCGAGGCCATCCTGGCTCTCTGCAGAGCAATCCAGTCAATCCCATTCCCCCGCTCTATCCCCGTAGCCCTGCAAGTTTATTTCCCTCAAGTGCCTATCCAGTCTCCCCTTGAAAACATTGAGTGTGTCCGCTTCCACCACTTCCGTCGGCAGCGAGTTCCAGGTCCTCACCACTCACTGTGTAAAAAAGTTTTTCCTCACATCCCCCCTGTATCTCTTGCCCAAAATCTGTGTCCCCTAGTCCTTGTACCATCAACTAGTGGGAACAGCCTTTCCCTGTCTAGCCTATCCAAACCCGTCATAATCTTGTACACCTCTATCAAATCACCCCTCAACCTCCTTTGCTCTAATGAAAACAAATCCAGCTTCTCCAACCTGTCCTTGTAGCTAAGATCCCCCATCCCCGGAACCATTCTGGTAAATCTCCTCTGCACCCTCTCAAGGGCCTTCACATCCTTCCTAAAGTGTGGTGACCAGAACTGGACGCAATACTCCAATTGTGGCCTAACCAGCACTTTATAAAGGTTCAGCATAACTTCTCTACTTTTGTACTCAATACCATGGGAGTGATGCTCACCAAACTTAGTGATGGTGTATGAGTCATGAAATTGCACCACAGCCTTTATCTTCCTCCAAGCAAATGATACTTTTATATATAAGATTGTAGTTTAAGAGTACTGTCTACTGGAAAGACAATGCGTTGCTACAATAACATTTGCTGAAAACTTGTGCCATCGTAATGGTGTACACCATTATTATGGTGCAGAAATGGCTGGAAATTATGGCGTAAGTGACTTATGCCATTACTTTCACCACGTCATAAATTACTGGGAATTTTGTATTGCTCCACAGAGACCCTCACTGAAACAGTTATAATAGCTCCTAACCCCGCCTCAATCAGGACCATGCTGGCCACCTATTCTCACCTGGTAGACAGCCTATTAGAGGCCTCCTCTCCTTCCAGTTTCGCCCCAGCACTGAACTTTGTAGGCTATCATTTCTGCCAAGGCCTACAAAGGCTGCAGTGTCTTCTTCTTCAGTGAGCCATCATTGATGATGAGATCCTCTGATCAAGGAGTGGAAGAAATCATGACTGATATGCAAGTATATACCAGGTAGAAATTTGGGCACTGCCCCTCACTATGTGTGCCTTCAGTGTTTGCTCTTCAACAGTTGAGTTCTGAAGTTTTCTGAGGGGCAGAAAGGGTCTGAATCCAAGAAAATGGAACAAATCTTCAAATTACAAAGAAAAATCACCTGAACTAAATGACTTTCAGTCCCAGTTCTTGTACATTTTTCCAGAAGTATTCTCAGGTCCACCTCTCAAATTTCCTTACTGACAGCGAATTTAGCTCACAATCTGGATTTGAAATACACACAAAGCACTAACATGTCTCATAGTACAAGCATAACTACAATATATTTCCTCTGATGGAGGGTATTCACCCAAAATGTTAACTTAGATATTCTTTTTACAGATACTAACTGACTTCCTCTGTATTTCCAGCATTTTCTGTTTTTATTTCAGTCTATTTCCTCTCTTATTCAGCATGCAAAATCTGCTGCTAATTAGTATTGACATGCTGTCTGAACATTCTCTCATTTACTTTCCTGGTTCACTTTCCAATTTCTTCAAATGTCTGGCCATCAGCACTTCTTAAAAATCTGTCCCATTTCTTTCAGCATGAAGCTCCTCACGTTACTGTGTTCAAGAAGTGTGTGACTCTTCACTCTTCATTAATGTCAATGAAAAGGGAATATTTGTCAAATGGATTTTGATGATCTTTCAGCTATAAAATGACATTTACCTTAATTCTAACTGAAGGGGGACAGGGAGGAAGAAAGTCAAAGATCTGCAATTGTTTATGTTCAGACAGATCATGTATTTTATCTTTGTCATACGTTAAATGTTCTGGTGTTAATGACATCTTTTTCAAATTTGAGTCTGCTGGAGATTATCCCTCAGGTTCACATATCAATCACAGTTGTAGGTTGTAGACTTAGCATCTTACATTTGTTGGAGTTGACGCACACATAGAAACAGGAGTAGGCCATTCAAGCCTGTTCTGCCATTCAATTAGATCATGAATGGTCTATGCCTCAATTCCATTTGCCCACCCTTGTTCATCGCCCCTGTGTTCTCACGATTACGAATTGGGGGATGGGGGTGGGGGGTGGGGCAAGTCTAAAGCGGGGGAAGTCTAACTTTCCCTGTGGGATCCAGAGGATCACTTCTCCAAGCCCAAAAAAGGAAGATATCTTTCAGGGCCTCTTCACGTTCTGGTCTTCTTCTGACTTGTTTCAGCCTGGCAGGAAAGCCACAGCGGCATATTTAGCATATTGAAAGAAGGACGCCGCTGGATTGAGACGGGTGCTTTTCATGCCTGCTGAGAAGAGCAAGTTAAAATGAGACACCGAGGGATTTAGGCAGCTTTCTGGAGGGTTAGCAACCTGGGACATTTTAACTGCCTGCCCATCCAGTGGAACCCTGCTCAGCACGCCGTTAAAATGCCATTGATGTCCTATGTATGACGTAGTATCCCAGTTAGGCAGATGCCGCAATCACTGGCAAAAACAGCAGGGTTAAACCAGTTGCAAGGTCGGAATGGAGCGGCAAATAGAGCCACTCGTTTTTAACTCTCATTCCGCCTGGTTTCCGCTGGGCTGAACTAAAATTGACCCTCAAGTTGCTGAAGTGGTCTCAGCGCTAACATCCCTCATGTTGGTGAGCTTGAAAAAAAAAGAGGCAGATGGAACCTTGATAGAACAACACTTCCACCAGTGCAGCACTCCCTCAGCACTGCACTGCACTGTAGTGTCAGCCGAGAATTTGCGTCCAAACTGCTCTGGTGGCTCTGGAGTGGAACTTGATAATGTGGTCTCAGTTCAGGTGAAGGGTATGAACCTGAAACACAGACTGTCTTTGTCTCCACAGATGTTGACTTGATATGCTGTGTGTTTCCAGCTTTTTTTGTTTTTGTTTCAGATTTCCAGCATCTGCAGTATTTAGCTTTTAACTTAGATTATTTTCATCTGTACTCATCCTTACAAATTTCAGTCTCATTTCCAACAAGGTATTTAATCAGCTCTTTGTAAAAGGTGTTCCATGATACATCATCAATTGTTTTGTCTGGGTATTTAATCTACATATCTATGACCTTCTGGGGTGAAAAAATCCCTCGAACCTCAATTCTTGCTTGATTCTTGGTAATATTAGACTCAATGCTATTCTTCCTCCGAGTACATAGTTAATGTTTATTACAATTATAGTTAAGTAATCCATATTTTTTTTTAAGTGTCTATGTTCTACAGCTGAAACTGAGTTACTGACACCTGAAAACCTCCAGCCTGTTGTTCCACATAGTTAGAATCACAGTGGTCTAAATTCAACAACACTGTGCCCATATTCCATGCAGGAAACAGACACAATGATGACTAATTTAGCAGGGCAGAGACCTGAGCATGATCTGCACGGATGTTTGGGTTACTGCTAAACTCATGGAAACCTTGATTAGGCAGCCCTGCTGCCACCAGAAATGAGACTCGTGTCTATTTCCGACCTTCATGGTAGAAGACACTAGAAGACACTAAAAGCATCTCAATAATGGATAATCAAGGGGCTATTGGGGTGGGGGAGGGGGGTGGGGGGAACGTAAAGCAATCACTATCAGTAGAGAAAAAGTACTAGGCAAACTAATGGGACTAAAGGTGGACAAGTCCCCTGGACCCGATGGCCTGCATCCTAGGGTCTTAAAAGAGGTGGCTGCAGAGATAGTGGATGCATTGGTTATAATCTACCAAAATTCCCTGGATTCTGGAGAGGTCCCAGCGGACTGGAAAACCGCAAATGTAACGCCCCTATTTAAGAAAGGAGGGAGACAGAAAGCAGGCAACTATAGACCAGTTAGCCCAACATCTGTCATTGGGAAAATGCTGGAGTCCATCATTAAGGAAGTGGTAGCAGGACATTTAGAAAATCATAATATAGTCAAGCAGAGTCAGCATGGTTTTATGAAAGGGAAATCATGTTTGACAAATTTGCTGGAGTTCTTTGAGGATGTAACGAGTAGGGTGGATAAAGGGGAACCAGTAGATGTCGTGTATTTGGATTTCCAGAAGGCATTCGATAAGGTGCCACATAAAAGGTTACTGCACAAGATAAGAGCTCACAGGGTTGGGGGTAATATATTAGCATGGATAGGGAATTGGCTAACTGACAGAAAACAGAGAGTCGGGATAAATGCGTCATTTTCAGGTTGGCAAGCTGTAACTAGTGGGGTGCTGCAGGGATCAGTGCTGGGGTCCAACTATTTACAATTTATATTAATGACTTGGATGAAGGGACCGAGTGTAATGTAGCCAAATTTGCTGATGATACAAAGATAGGTGGGAAAGCAAATTGTGTGGAGGATGCAAAGAATCTCCAAAGGGATATAGATAGGCTAAGTAGGCAAAAATCTGGCAGATGGAGTATAATGTGGGAAAATGCGAGGTTATCCACTTTGGTAGGAAAAATAAAAAAGCAAATTATTATTTAAATGGGGAGATATTACAAAATGCTGAGGTACAGAGGGATCTGAGTGTCCTTGTACATGAATCACAAAAAGTTATCATGCAGGTACAGCAAGTGATTAGGAAGGCAAATGGAATGTTGGCCTTTATTGCAAAGGGAATGGAGTATAAAAGTAGGGAAGTCCTGTTACAACTATACAGGGCATTGGTGAGACCACACCTGGAGTACTGCGTACAGTTTTGGTCTCCTTATTTAAGGCAGGATATACTTGCATTGGAGGCATTTCAGAGAAGGTTCACGAGGTTGATTCTGGAGATGAAGGGGTTGTCTTATGAAGAAAGGTTGAGCAGATTGGGCCTATACTCATTGGAATTTAGAAGAATGAGAGGGGATCTTATTGAAACATACAGGGGGAAAAAATTCGGTTGATTTGCGCCGCTAATGCTAATTCAGTGGGAGGTTAGCAGCGGCGGTAACCGTTAGCACCCCACAGCGCTGCACCGCTTGTGATGATGTCATAGCTGTGCGCAGCGTCCTGCTTGCGCCATGGCCGCGATCTTCAGTAGCGCCCCCTGACTTACCGCCGGACGCTATGTCCGACTGGGTCAGGGGGCCTACCTGCGGCCGGGGCGGCACAAATTAAAGGAAAGGTGCCGGGCGGCCATTTTTGTTGCTGGCTGCCTGCCAGCACCTGCCCGCTTTGCTGTCCCCGGCCTTCTGTTCAGCCCCCCTGTGGAGTGCCAGCTGCTCTCCGTGAGCCCGGCACTTCTCTTGAGTGCTGGGCTCTTTTGCCGGCACTCCGATCCCTGGTGGCCCAGCTGGGGCCCGGGTCGCGCTGCACTAGGCCCCTCCCCTTTAATAAGGGGAGGAAGGCCTGCAGTACCATGGCGTGCCGCAGCGGCACGTAGTGCCGCGATATTCACTAGCAGCGCCCCAACAGGGAGTCGGGGTGCTTCCAGTAGAGCCCCGCCTCCCTCTTGGGGCGCTACCGATCAATTTCAGGCGCGGGGGCGCTAACTTTTTCGGTTCGCTAAAAGTAGCGCCCCAGTGAAGTTAGCGCCCCAAAGTGGGTGTGACCCAATTTTTCCCCCGTAAGGTTCTGAAGGGGCTTGACAGGGTAGATGCAGAGAGGATGTTTCCCCTCGTGGGGAATCTAGAAGTGGGGAGCATAATTTCAGAATAAGGGGGCACCCATTTAAAACGGAAATAAGGAGGAATTTCTTCTCTCAGAGTGTCGTGAATCTTTGGAATTCTCTTCACCAGAGAGCTGTGGAGGCTGGGTCATTGAATATATTTAAGGTGGAGATAGACAGATTTTTGAATGGTAAGGGAGTGAAGGGTTATGGGGAGCGGGCAGGGAAGTGGAGTTGAGGCCAAGATCAGATCAGCCATGATCTTATTGAATGGCGGAGCAGGCTTGAGAGGCCAAATGACCTACTCCTGCTCCTACGTCTTATATTCTTATGTTCTGTATGCCTAAATTCCTTTAGACTAGTTAGAGGTTGCACTTTGCAGGCTCCAACCAGTATTTGTGTGTCTTGAGCTGCCTAGCCCGCGGCCCTTAAAGGGACCGCTGGAAGCCGTTCCAAAAAAGGGGCCCCAAAACTCCTGAAGTGTTCTTTTTATGGAATTGGTAGGAGCAGCAGTGCTCCTCCTGGTTCCATTCAATAACCGTGGGCCCCTGCTGGCCCATCCTCGCTGCCCCCCCCCCTCCGACCGCCTATCCCCAACCCCCAGCTGTTACCTGTGGGCCTTGGCAATGGCCGAAATTGGTTAGGCCCTGAGCCCTGACAGGTGAGCTGCATTGGGTTGCCTGAATTATGATGATGAGGCCCAAGAATAAAGTTAGGGTGGTCCTTGGGCCTCTCTGTTCTGGCGTGCCTGGTTTTGGGTCCTGCCCAATTTCTACCCCATGGAATTTTACAGTACAGAAGGAAGCTATTCATCCCATTGCCATTCTGCTGGCTCTCTGAAGGAGCAGTCCACTTAGTTCCATACCCCTGCCCTTTCCCCATATCCTTTAAAAATGTTCTTTTTGAAATATCTCTTAACTTCTCTTTGAAAAGCTAATATGGATTCAGTTTCCACTACTGCTTCTAATAGCATATTGCACATCTTAACGTTCCTCTGTGCCAAAAAAATTCCTAAACTCTTTCTTTGTTCTTCTGCTGGTGATCTTAAATTTATGCCCTCTAGTTAACTGTAGTGCTTATAACTAATGCTTACTGATCAAAATCCATTAAATTCCTATCCCAATAAAGGAAGTCGGTGAGATTCTGATTTGAAGTTGTTTAATCCTAATATCTGCCTGAGTATCTGTCCAGAAATTATTGTTTCATTTCCCCCTTGTAATTTTACCAAATTTCATATCTTGGGATTCATACTGAGAAAACAGCTATATTTTCTACATAAATGAACTTGTCTATTTGGATTATTGATCATAAATCTCTCTTTTAACTCCCCAGTATGTTTGTGATTTGGATATGCAACAGGGTTTCAGATGCGAGTTAGAATCACATGAATGTCAAAATATCAATTTGGAAACCACGTAGGAAATTTACCTGCTGTGCACTTCTCCACTATGCATAATAAAAGTACCAAATTGAAGACAGAAAAGCATTACTTAGCTACACATCACTGTATGAAGATTTTTAAATTATCATGCACCTGAGAAGGCAAATTCACTTGTCAATATTTTGGCATTATTAGCCCCAATTAATTATCAATGACACCAGTCCAACCTCAGCCTTACTAGTCTGAAGGTCTATACCTAAATAAGAAACATGTTAAGCTTTTTATCTTTTTTATATTTGTTTACTGTGCTTACCTTTTTCCCCAATATCTCTGGGGTCCTACCATCTATGCTGAAGGTGGGATACCTATTGTCAAAAGTTGACTTCTGATTGGCTGAAAACTAGCTCCAATTGAATCTCTACACCTTTAACGATTGATCTGGTTGTGCCTGTTATGATTTTCAGGCTGTAGCAGGTATTAATCTCAATGCTGAGGACCATTTGCATGAACAAGCCCTTGCTCTCTATGAAATGAAGTGTCACTTTTTAATCTGTCAATCTAGCATTACTAGTAGCCAAATAAAAGACCCTTGATGCTGTACTTTGCTCACTGGAAATGTCAGGAGTCCTCTTGTCTTTGGATAGTGGAAAAATAATCATTGGCAGACTGTGAGGCTTAAGATCCTGATCAATGATGCAGGTTTATTAAAAGTAAAAATTAAACAGGAGCATATACAGTTGATTTTATTAAACTTGATTCACAGAATAATAAAAAGACACAGCGGGGGTCATTTTTAACTTCACCATCTGGGCAGTAATGTGGTGGAACGTATAAGCCTGGGAATGACATGTACTTGGCTGTTCTGAATCTCATTAAGAGCACTAAAGAAGGTAGCCCTGAAACACAGCATGGAGCGTTGTTGGCTTCAGGATATATGATAGAACAGTACCTGGCCAAAAAGAAGAGAGCAAGTTTAAACATTCCAGGTGCATGTGGTTTTGAGGAGGAAGGGGGTCTCCTGCTAAAATGCCACCAACCACATCTCCTGACCCTGACACACCTACCTGGTAATAATCATGGGAACTTTCTTCACAGGATAATAAAATGATACAGCGGGGATCATTTTTAACTTCACTGTCTGGGCGATAATGTGGTGGAGCGTATCGCCCACGCGATATAGAACTTGTCCGGGTTTCATCCAATTGATTTCAATGATCCTGCATGTCATTTGCCAATGTTCGGGTATTCGGGCCCAGATCATCAGAGAACTAGATGTACCTGTTGCAAGGGTACCCATAACTACCGTGCGGTGTAATGTTGACACATCCAATGATACTCACGGTCAGCATTAGCCGGAAACTAGGTTCCACCTTCTTGCAGGCATACTGTAATACTGAGGGGATACTGCCATTGAGTAGCACAAAAGGAACCTTTCTTGCACCCACGTCATGCAGCACTTCCTCCACTTCAGCAGCCATCAAATGGGAGTGTGGTGCTGGGCTGTCCCTTCACTTGACTGCAGACTCGTACCTGCACCTTGAGTTTCTTTCTTTTTATTTCTGCCTGTATTTCATAGCCCTCTAGCCCTTCAGATTTGGCAAATGCTGCCAATGGGTCGTAAGAATTTTTGTCACCATTTCTGACAGTTGCCTTTAATTGTCTGCATTCTTTAAAATTTTGCCTACATGCAATTTTCTACACCCATCACATGTGTTCCCTGTACATGTCCAAATATGCGCCTTAACTTATGCATAATAATGATAATAAGTGACAATGGAAAACTGGGTGCAAATATCACACTTCCATTCCAATCAGCTATTTCAAACCACTTAGCTATAAACTGCACACATATCAGAAAATCTAGGCTTTTGTTCATTGCAACAGATGGTAGTTGAATTAATTCTATGGACAAATACATTGACCTGATGAATGTGGAGCTTCCAGAATGAGTGCTGCATTTCTTTAACAGAACGTATTTTGACCTCAGACGTGCCAAAAGGAAAAGTGACACTGAAGTGACAAATTTAAACATTTAATGCTTATTTTTTGATACAATAATGGCGCAGGATTTGCTGCCAAAGTAACAGTCAGTTTAATGGCACTCGTTGTTATTAATGTGTAAATCATACAGCAACTTGTGTTGAGGAAGAGATACACCGTGAATTGCGAATCGCCCCCGTTAGCCTCGCGAAAATGGCAGCTCACCCTCATTTGGATTTGCACTTTAAACTCGAGTTAAACTCGCTGCAGAAAATTAGAGCTGGTACAGGAAACTTTCGTTTATCCGGCATCGACGGGACCGGCGTGGTGCCGGTTTATCGAAAGTACCGGATAACGGAGAGTTATATCTACCGAGGCTATTTTTAACCTAAAAAAATCAAGAAATGTGCAGTATACAGTATTTGGGTACTCACCTACAGAATGTTGTGTTAAATGGATAGTGGAAGATGCTTGATTAAGTACAGTACTGCCAGTTGAGGGTAATCCATAACTCTTTAATTACTTAACAGTAAAACAAAACTTATAAACGACTGTCTACAGTACTGTAGTTGACTGTACACTTATTCCGAGTCATCTGGTTCATCAGAAATATCCGTATCCGTGCCAGCTGGGTCATCAGGATCACGCAGTTCCACCGATGCCACAGATTCTTCAGGCACTTCCGCTGCTGCGACTCTTTTGGAAGCTTTCTTAAACATGTTGCGGATGTCGGTTTGCTTAGTGGACTCTTGCCTTTTCTGTAGAAAGGTGGAATGCAGAATATGGAGTTGCATAACTTCTTGTGCAGAGTAGCAATTCTGCCTTTCAGCAAATTTGAGGATTGTAGAAAATCCTTCTGCAGCTTTAGCCCAAGAAATCTTCTCTTCTTCAGAAATCTCATCCTCTTCACTTTCCATCTCGCTTTCCTTTTCTTTCTTTGGATTCAAAACATTCTGAATTATTTCATCATCACTTAGCATATGCACAACACCAACTTCTCTATCTGCATCAACCCACTGCTAGAAATCACTTTCACTGAGGTGACGTAGAGGGTTTGCTGGGCCTGCATTTTTCACCATTCCAGCCATTTCCATTATTGTACTCTTCTTGGGACGAACACTGAACCCATGAAATTCCTCCTCTGAAGAAGAACCTTCAGCAAACATTACAGAAGGCCACAATTTGCGCCAGGCTTGCCTCAGAGTGTGACCTTTCACCAATTTCCAGGAACATGCAACATTATAGATGGCATCTTTAATATTGTATTCCTTCTGCAAATCTTGAATATTCTCATCTTGGCTTAGCAGTTTACATAGGAAGTCTTTCTTGTAATGACACTTCAGATTTTGGATAACGCCCTGGTCCATGGGTTGGATGAGAGAAGTTACATTTGGTGGCAAATAAATGGTGAAAATATTTCCCGAAACCAACTGGGATTCATGCGGATGGGCTCTGCAATTATCAAGCAATAAAATGCATTTGCTATCTTCAGGTTTCCCTATTCTGCGGAAATGTTCCTTCACAGATGGAACAAAAATATGATGGAACCAATCGGAGAAGATTTCCTTATCCATCCAAGCATTTTTTTGAGCTTTGTACTCAACAGGTAAGTGCCTCACATTTTTAAATGCATGGGGATTTTTATACTTCCCGATAACAAGAAGTTTAACCCGGTGTGATCCAGCGGCGTTCGCACATGTTAGCACGGTTACACGATCTTTATTTTTCTTGTAACCTGAAGCATTAGCCTCACTAGCCCCAGCAAGCGTTGATTCTGGCAAAAACCTCCAAAACAAGCCAGTTTCATCGGCATTGTAGATCTGTGCTGGCGACAAATCATGTTGCTGCACAATCCGATTGAAATAATCACAGTATTCTTCTGCGGCTTCGTGATAAGCTGATTTCTTCTCCCCGGAAATATCGAGTCATCGTATCCCGTGCCGTAACTTGAAGCACGTTAGCCATCTATCGGAGAAAGCACACTTGTAAGTGAGCTTCATCCTATCGTAGAATTCCTTCGCTTTCTCGATGAGCATGGGTCCGGAAATTGGAACACCCTCTGAACGCTTAAGAGAAAACCATTCATAAAGCACGGTATCCAGCTCTTCAAGCTTAGGCTTACGAAGCGTACGTCGTTTCTCTACACTCTTGCATGTCTCCGAGCTTGAATAAAACTTGAGCAGCTTATCCTTCTGCGATTTGATGTCGTAGATTGTTGACGAACCGATTTTGAATTCATTCATAATGTTGATACGCTTCTCTCCCCTTTCTAGTCGTTGGCATATCTCGATTTTCTGTTTTAAAGTTAAGACCACTCTCTTCCTTTTGCTTGGACCAGCTTTTGGGAATTCCATAATGCAAGATGGAGGAGATAATTGCCGATGAAGATGGAAAGACACACAGAACAATGGTGGCTAGGAAGAGCCTACCAGCAGCATGGCAGACACACAGCAAAATGGTGTATCAGAAGAGACTACAGTACCAGCAGCGTGGCAGACACACAGCAGAATGGTGTATCAGAAGAGACTACAGTACCAGCAGCGTGGCAGACACACAGTAAAATGGTGTATCAGAAGAGACTACAGTACCAGCAGCGTGGGAGACACACAGCAAAATGGTGGATCAGAAGAGACTACCAGCATCGTGGGAGACACCCAGCAAAATGGCCGATCCGAAGAGACTCCAGGCAGCGCGGGAGAATCTACTCATGCTACTGCAATGTTTCGGACTTGCGACAGCGCCAGGAGGCCGAGTAGTGGCACTTTTGAAAAGTACCCCTACTGACTAAATCGGCGTTCGCGGACTCGGACTCGGACTCGGGATCGGCAACATTGCCGGTTATTTGAGAGGAGTTTTCGGAGGATGATTTTTGCCGGTTATGCGAGAATTCCGGATATTTGGGTGCCGGATAAACGAAAGTTTCCTGTACTTAACAGTGTAAGTACCCTTTTATCGATGTGATAATTGTTAATGCAATGCCAATCAACCTCTCCAGCCCAAGGGAAAGGGAACTTTTTAAACTGTTGAGTCTCATTCCCGCATGTAATAAATTCTCAATAACAATTGCTATTTTTAAAGTTTTTTCTTTTCCTTTCTGTCTCTTTTTCTCTCTCTCTTAATCCAATCTTTCTTTCCCTCTCTTTATTTCTCTTCCTGTACCCGATTTGACTTTAATTTACCCTCCTTCTCCGCTGCTTCTTTCTCAATGCTTAAATCTCATTGGTTAAGGGGATACACTGTTGGTCCCATCGTTCACTAAGACCCCAGATGCCCTGTTGCCCTCATCGTGGCGTTATCAGCTCGCTCTTCCAGCAAGTTATGGCGGAAAAAATATTTGAGCTGAAGGGTGCAGGAAAAAGTCAAACGAACGCCGCATGCCATGAGATGCCCTGCTCCAGCAAAATCTGGGCCAATAGACACACTGCTTGAGAGTGAAATGAATTATCCGCATTGGCACCCTGAGGATTAATCATGATACCCTTTTAAGATCATTCAGATGTTTTTGTTTTAAATTCTTCAATAACCATAGCAATATTGAGCACTTTGTTTATTGTATGGGTTATTCATTTCATGCAGAGTTTTACACAGGACTCTCCTTACTTAGCTTCTTTGTAGTTTCACTTCTTCCCTCTGAAGGAGCATTAACCTTCACTTGACCCATCTCCTGTCTGTATGAGAACTCATCATGTGGGGAACTGCAAAAGGAAATTGTGTACCACCAAAAATGTTGTCCCATGGTTCATGTTTTTGATAAAAGCATGAACTAAGTTTAGTTTTAACTACATTACAGTTGTGGTAGATAGGTAGGATAAGACAGATAGATAGATAGATAAAATCTAATACTGAAAAGCATGCCAAGGTTAACAAAGTAGACATTTAAGATCACTTGGGTAAACGTAAGAGGAGCCATTGGCAATTAGACAAGAAACAGTTTCTAGAAATTGTCAAGGTATCTATCTCCCTTCAGCTGATCTTGTAATCTGAGGTGCCGCCAAATCAATTAATGAAGCCTGCTATGTGGATGGTGGTTTGAGCCAGATTGCTTCGAAACAGGATAGCATTGGTATACAGCAAAGTTTTTCAGGTGGTTGGGTCAATGCAGACACTGCTGCTATGAGATCATACAGTTGTTGCAAAGGGTTTGAGAATCAGGACAAACAACAAAGGTGAAAACAGATATCTGTGCCTATTACTATGTTGCACTGCGAAGAACAACACCTTAGGGACAGTACAGAGTCTGCACAGCATTGATCAAAACATCCCAGCTCTTTAGGGATTGCCGTTGAATGCTTTTTCAGTATCAAGAATGAATCTGCGAAGAGATTAGCTAACACTCTCAATGTAACATAATCAAACAATACTGTATATTGTCTGCTGCAAGGTAACTTTTTATTAACCATAGATTTAATCCAGCTCTACCACTCATAAAAGAACTGCCTTAGATTCAGTCACCAGAACTTTAGCCAAGATTTTAGAAACCAATAGTTGGCTTACAAATTTGAAGACAATCCTATTATTTTTAATGTGACAACTGTGCCCACAATTTCCTGAGGAATGCTCCCGACTAAGTGCCATTTCCTGCTGGGAGCAACGGATCAAGAACAACAGCAACATCTTGCATTTATATAGTGCCTTTAACGTAGTAAAACGTCCCAAGGCGCTTCAACAGGAGACTTATCAAATGAAATTTGATGCCAAGCCACATAAGGAGATATTAGGACAGATGACCTAAAGCTTTGTCAAAGAGGTAGGTTTTAAGAAGCGCCTTAAAGGAGGAAAGAGAGGTAGCGAGGTGGAGAGATTTAGGGAGGGAATTCCAGAGCTTAGGCAGCTGAAGGCACGGACACCAATTGTAGAGCGATTAAAATTGGGGATGTGCAAGAGACCGGATTGGAGGAGCGCAGAGATCTCGGAGGGTTGTAGGGCTGGAGGAGGTTACAGAGATAGGGAGTTGGGCACAGTTGGCCAAGCACCACTCACAACCTTGGCCTTTAGGTATCATCTTGGCACAGCACCAGGATAGGTTTAAGATCAGAGGCATGAGAAGAACTTGCTTTTAATATATATTTGCACAGTAAAACCATCTGTTGTTTGTGTTTGAGAGGATGTTTGGAGGTCAGTTTGCAACAGGAGACAGAGTTCCTTCTATGTCTCCTTACTAAACTGTTGCTTGATAACTCCAACATTCATCTGCTGAAGCTTAGATGTAGTATTTTTTGGATGACAGACAAGTTCCACATTCGTTAGGCCTGAAATTTCAGGATCTGCAGAGGACTTATCCATAATGATTAATGTGATTCTACCCTGAGCTCAAAATTTTCTGTCTAGAGATCAAATGTACACCTCAAAAACTGTATAAGTTATCCAAGTCTGTAACGGTAAAAGATGCCACCAGGGAAGTGTCGACCACTTTTGAAACATCTTGGCTGCTCACTTTTACCAATGAGCAGAAGAGGAAGCTTCTCAGATCCGTCCATATTGCCACCCAGAAGAAGAATCACGCGCTCCTTGCTCCATTTTCCACCAATGTACTTTCCACAAAAGTTCCGCTTCTTCGAGGTTGAACACATCACAAGGGCGGCAATTTTGAAGTAATGCAAGCAAAGTTGATGAAAGCCATTTGTTTGTCATTTCAGGACTCGCTTCATTGGTTCCTCCAACCTTTTTCTTACGAGTTACGGCAGGAGCATTTTTCCCATCTCTTGATCCATCCCAAGTTGACTTTAGAGAGGTAGGCTAACCCGATTTTTTCTGTGATTTTGATGGCAATCTCTAGTAAAATTTGTTGGGAAATTCCAGTCTTGAACCATTCAAGAAATTCTGCTCTAACATCATTGAGTTTAGAAATGTGCAACCGTTTAATGTCACTTCTGAAATCTCTGCTTCTGGTTCATTTCAAGATAGAATCCTATTGTTCTTTGCAGATTTTGCTGATGGCTGCCTGAGTGACATCATATTCTTTTGCTAATTCACTAGAATGATACCTGTGCTAAAAGGGATAAGTTATGAGGAAAGGTAGCTTGTATTCCCTTGAGTATAGAAGATTAAGGGGTGATCTATCTGTTTGAGGCGTTTACGATGATTCAAGGAGTTAATAGGATAGATGGAGAGAAACTATTTCCTCTGGTGGGGAAGTCCAGAACAAGGGAGCATAACCTTAAAATTAGAGCCAGGCCGTTCAGGGCTGATGTCAGAAAGAACTTCTTCCCACAAAGGGTAGTGGAAATCTGGAACTCTCTCCCCCAAAAAGCTGTTGAGGCTAGGTCAACTGAAAATTTCAAAGCTGAAATTGATAGATTTTTGTTTGGCAAGGATATTAAGGGTTACGAACCAAAGTGGGTAGATGGAGGTAAGATACAGTTCAGCCATGATCTAATTGAATAGTTAATAGGCTCGAGGGGCTGAATGGCCTACTCCTGTTCCTATTTTCTTAATTCAAACTGTGACTTTAACTTCTTGTCTAGAGCAGAGATAATTTCATACTTGTGGCTCAAATTCAGATCTAGGCATTTTCTTTTTTATTTAATTCCATTTTCATAAAAATAACAGCCACTATGGGTTCTAAAATACTGCACTTTAACAACCTCTCCGAAATAACCACCTCTCGCAGGAAGCCCCGCCCTTGTAAGGTGGAACAATTATGAGCAGACAATCCAGTCAGGTCAATCTAGGGTTGTTAAAATTTATGCTGCAATGAAAATTTCAGTGGGTTGAAATACGGTATAATATTGTTCGATCTTTTGTTAATCCAGACTGCAAAGTTGCATAACATTAGACGAATTCTAACATTATACAGCTATAACATTCGATGGAATCTGGAACAGTACCCATGGATTGGAGGGTAGCTAATGTTACCCCACTATTCAAAAAGGATGGTAGAGAGAAAACGGGGAATTACAGACCGGTAAGCCTGACATCGGTAGTGGGGAAAATGCTAGAGTCCATTATAAAAGATGTAATAGCTGAGCACTTGAAAAACAGTGACAGGTTTGGACAAAGTCAACATGGATTTACAAAAGGTAAATCATGCTTGACTAATCTACTGGAATTTTTTGAGGATGTAACTGGTAAAATAGATAAGGGAGAACCAGTGGATGTGGTGTATTTGGACTTCCAAAAGGCTTTTGATAAGGTCCCGCATAAGAGATTAGCGTGTAAAGTTAAGGCACATGGGATTGGGGGCAAGGTATTGACTTGGATAGAGAACTGGTTGGCAGACAGAAAGCAAAGAGTTGCAATAAACGAGTCTTTTTCCGAGTGGCAGGCAGTGACTAGTGGGGTACCGCAGGGATCGGTCCTTGGACCCCAGCTATTCACAATATATATTAATGATCTCGACAAGGGAACTAAATGTAATAGCTCCAAGTTTGCAGACGACACAAAACTGGGTGGGCATGTGTGCTGCGAGGAGGATGCCAAGAAACTCCAGGATGATTTGGACAGGTTGGGTGATTGGGCAGAAGCGTGGCAGATGCAATATAACGTGGATAAATGCAAGGTTATCCACTTTGGTGTCAAAAACAGAAAGGCAGATTATTATCTGAATGGCAGTAGATTGGGAGAAGGGGAAGTGCAACGAGACCTGGGTGTCCTTGTGCACCAGTCGCTGAAGGTAAGCATGCAGGTGCAGCAGGCGGTTAAGAAGGCAAATGGTATGTTGGCCTTCATAGCGAGAGGGTTTGAGTACAGGAACAAGGATGTTTTGCTGCAGTTGTACAGGGCCTTGGTGAGACCACACCTTGAGTACTGTGTGCAGTTTTGGTCGCCTTATCTGAGGAAGGATGTTCTTGCCATGGAAGGAGTTCAGCGAAGATTCACCAGGCTGATACCTGGGATGGCAGGAATGATGTATGAAGAGAGATTGGGTCGATTGGGCTTATACTTGTTGGAGTTTAGAAGAATGAGAGGGGATCTCATTGAAACTTATAAAATTCTGACAGGACAGGACAAACTAGATGCAGGAAGGATGTTCCCGATGGTCGGGGAGTCCAGAACCAGGGGTCACAGTCTAAGGATAAGGGGTAAGCCATTTAGGACAGAAATGAGGAGGAATTTCTTCACCCAGAGAGTGGTGAACCTGTGGAATTCTCTGCCACAGAAGGCAGTAGAGGCCAATTCATTAAATAGATTCAAGAAGGAGTTGGATATATTTCTTAAGGCTAAAGGGATCAAGGGATATGGGGAGAAAGCAGGGACAGGGTACTGAATTTGGATGATCAGCCATGATCGCATTGAATGGCGGAGCAGGCTAGAGGGGCCGAATGGCCTACTCCTGCTCCTATCTTCTAGGATTCTATGATAACAATACACAAAGTCAAATGTGTACAAAACATACCAAGCAAAACCAGAACTGGCTCTCAGTATAACATTTTGCGAACTATAACAATGGGTAAGTTAACATTATGCAAACTCGAATGTATTCAGGAAATTCCTGCAGGTCATTCCTTAAAAGTCATTAACCTGGTTACGATTAAACAGATAGCTTGGGGTATATGATTACCACAACTCAAGAAACATTGTTTCTCGTTCAAACGCAAACAGATTGTTCTGGTTACATCAGCTCAGACAAAACCACCCAGCTTGTATCATATGGAGTAAAAACATTGCCATTCCAATAGATTGAGCTCCCTAGTCTGAAACAAGGTAGTGATATAATACATCTTAACATAATTTCATGATGAGCAAGTCTTAAAAGGATTGATTTGGTTACCAGGAGAAGGATTATAATTTCTCCTTTCCGTGATTCCTATTCTGGTATAAATCTATTTTTCAAATCAGCAACAAATACCTTAATTTCCTTAATAATTGACGAGAAGTGGAAAAATTCACAGTGGTGTAGCACTGTGATATTTAGATATCTGGAAATTGATACATAGAAATTCGATGGCGCCACGCCTGTTGTTCAGGTGCAATATAGGCACCTAAGCGTCCAATGTGGCAGGCGGGGAGCGCTCGCTCATTATACGCCAGAACTACGCTATCTGCCGTATTGGTGAAGGCAGAAAAAGAGGCATCCAGGGCCCATGCCTGAAACAGGAATTAAGTCTTTGCATATGAAAATAGGGGGCATTACACCTTTTTGAGGGCCCCTTTGTAAAACTGGGCTGCCCTGAACGCAGCGGTACTGAGCCGGCTGCATTCAGGAAAACATGGTCTATATCAAGAGGAAAAGACTGGTGAAAACCAAAGTTGGTCCATTGCAGTCAGATACGGGGGAATATATAATGGGAAATAAGGAAATGGCAGACCAACTAAATGCATACTTTGGGTCAGTCTTTACGAAGGAAGACACAAAAAACCTCCCTGGGATATCGGGAAAAATAGGGACATTGGCAAAGGAGGAACTGACGCAAATCAATATCTCTAAGGATATGGTGTTAAGGAAGCTAAAGGGATTGAAGGCGGACAAATCCCCAGGGCCTGATAACATGCATCCTAGGGTACTGAAGGAGGTGGCCCTAGAGATAGCGGATGCACTAAGCATGATTTTTCAGAATTCATTAGACTCGGGAACAGTGCCCATGGATTGGAGGGTAGCTAACGTTACCCCACTATTCAAAAAGGGGGGTAGGGAAAAAGCAGGTAATTACAGACCTGTAAGCCTTACATCAGTTGTGGGCAAAATGCTGGAGTCCATCATTAAGGATGAAATAGCCGAGCACTTAGCAAATGGGGACAGGATAGGACAGAGTCAACATGGATTTACAAAGGGTAAATCGTGCTTGACTAATCTATTGGAATTTTTTGAGGGAGTAACTGGTAAAATAGATGGGGGAGAGCCAGTAGATGTGGTGTACCTGGACTTCCAAAAGGCCTTCGATAAGGTCCCACATAAAAGATTAGCATGGAAAATTGAAGCTCATGGGATAAAGGGGAAAGTATTGACGTGGATAGAGAACTGGCTGTCAGATAGAAAACAGAGAGTTGGAATAAACGGCTCATTTTCTGAATGGCAGGCAGTAACAAGTGGGGTACCACAGGGATCTGTCCTGGGTCCCCAGCTGTTCACAATTTATATTAATGACCTGGATCAGGGAGTCGAATGCAGCATTTCCAAATTTGCAGACGACACTAAACTAGGAGGGGGGGTGGGCTCAGAGGAGGAGACCAGGAAGCTCCAGAGCGATTTGGACAGACTGGGTGATTGGGCGGATAAATGGCAGATGCACTATAATGTGGACAAGTGCGAAGTTATCCACCTTGGGTGCAGGAACGGGAGGGCAAATTATTATTTAAATGGCAATAAATTGGGAGAGGGGGAAGTACAGAGAGACCTGGGTGTTCTTGTACACCAGTCACTGAAGGCGAGCATGCAGGTGCAACAGGCGGTCAAGAAGGCAAACGGTATGCTGGCCTTCATAGCAAAAGGGTTGGAATACAGGAACAGGGATACCTTGCTGCAGCTGTACAGGGCACTGGTGAGACCACACCTCGAGTACTGTGTACAGTTTTGGTCGCCTCATCTGAGGAAAGATGTTCTTGCCATGGAGGGGGTGCAGCGGCGATTCACCAGGCTGATACCAGGAATGGCGGGATTGACCTATGAGGAGAGACTATGTAGTTTAGGGATGTACACACTGGAGTTTAGAAGATTGAGAGGGGACCTCATAGAAGTGTATAAAATTCTGACAGGTCTAGACAGATTAGATGCAGAAGGAATGTTTCCCTTGGCGGGTGAGAACAGAACTAGAGGACATAATTTAAGGATAAGGGCTAAACCATTTAGGACAGAAATGAGGGGGAATTTCTTCACTCAGAGAGTGGTGAACCTGTGGAACTCATTGCCACAGAGGGCAGTGTACGCCAGCTCATTAAATATATTTAAGAGGGAATTAGATATATTTCTACAGGCAAAAGGGGTTAAGGGTTACGGAGAGAAGGCGGGGACGGGATACTGAATTGAAGGATCAGCCATGATCTCATTAAATGGCGGAGCAGGCTCGAAGGGCCGGATGGCCTACTCCTGCTCCTATCTTCTATGTATCTATGTATCTATGTGCGGCCTAAGCAGTGGCTCTTGAAGGTACCGCTGTAGTCCGCCACCGAAAAGGCACGTTCAAAAAAAAAAAGCACATACCTGAATGTGCAACTTGGAAGTGCCGCAGTGCTCCACCCGACCCCACATTAAAACTACAGGCCGCTGCCGGCCACTACTTGCCCCTCTCTCAATTGTCTCGCTGCCTGTCATGATCACAACTCACATCTGACAGTCACCACCCCCCATTCTTCTCGCTTCTCCCTCTCACTGCCAGCGACACAGCGGCCTGAAATTGAAATCCTCTTTACCGGCGAGCTGCCTGGGGATGCCCACCAGGCATTTGCAGCTTGCCAGCCTCCTATAAATGAGGTCCAAGGCACACTATCGGGTGGGCCTCGGGCCTACCCATTCCGATGCAGGGATCCCTTGTCTCCTGGCAGCCTTCCTGCCATGCTGCTGCTAGGTTTAAATATTGGGGGATGGTGGAGTGTCTCAGGATAAATCACCGTGACGGCTGCCTGGTTACATTGCACAAACTTGCATGATCGTTTTTTGGTGATTAGCCTCTAGCGGCTCATTGATGGAGTGGTATCCCTTTCTATTTGTAAATGTTGCTGGCTGGTTTGATGGTAAAATGTGTACAGTCAATGACGCCTTGGACATGGGGGAAGCCAGTCACTGCTGCAACCCCCTGAGCTCTCTTGTGTTGACTGCTGAGGTCAGTGGGGATGATGATATAATGCTCAGCCCTGGTTTCTGAGGGTTATATGGCAGCAAAAGTTTGAAATAAGTGACCTGCAGGCTGGAAACTCTCCTGCAATGCACAGAGCAAAAATACAGTGATGTACTGAGCTTCAGTGCCTTTCTCAGATCCCAATACCACCAGTTTTTAGTGGCGAGTTTGCCACTGTGTGGGGCTTCTATGATTTAGAGTAAATATTGCGTTGTGCTACCAATGACATAACCAGGCAGTGACTTTCACATATATATTAGGTCTCTGCCTGCCTAGGATGGGTGCCTCTCTCCTGCCTGAAAACATCGCTGTAAAAATGGTGGTGGGCGCGACCACGTCAGGATCGTGGCATGAATCGCCCGACTGGAATTTTTTACCACCTGACACCCCACCCCCCGCCACCCCAGTTTGCACCAGGCTGCAGAAATGGTTTAGCAATATATAGAATCAAGACTGGAAGAAGATAGGCTTGAACATAAAAGGCAGTGGAAGATTGCAAAAATGGAAATTAGAAAAGAAATGAGGAAATTCTAAAGTGAATTACAATGAGCATTAAAGGAAGTAATATGAATATTTTTGGTTATGATAATGCAGATGGATGATTAAAGAATATTCAGGGCTTTAAAAGATGAAACTTATAAATAAGTCATAGGCCACAGGATCAGTATGCTGGAATTTTTAAATAGTTCTTTTCAAAAATGGGCAAGTTAAGTATTTGTAAAGTAAGTGTCATGATGAAACTAAGGCACTGAAAGTAGTTAAAGTGCAAGTAAATGAGATTTCTTAAAAAATAAGTGGGTTAATCAGGAAACCTGTAATTTGTAGGACAAAAAGAAGCCTTAGTTCAAGTGGTCAGTCATTACAAATAAACAAATCGCCATTAAAAAAGGGAAAAATCATATGCCAGTTTATATATTGATGAAATGGAAGTACATTCATTTAACACAGGCACAATGATGGCATAATTGTGCCTATTTATACAGTACTTTTACATGATTCAGGATCGAGTTGGCAGAGTGGAATAACCAGAGATGGATGCATAGGACTAGCCTATCTTTTCTGGGATGTTGTGATGAGTCACTTTTCTTGTGCAGCTGAGAGCTGTGCTCCTATTGTTTGTCTCTCCTCTCTGCTGTGGTGAAGCCATATACTTCCCCCATCACCAGTGGGCAGAGGACAGCACAAAGATGATAGGTTTGCGATGAAGTTAAACTGAAATTCCTCCTGTTGATATTTTTATTGAAAATGTTGAGGAGAATGTAAAATGGGATTTCCTGAACGGGAGGAATTTTCCCTTTAGGAAAATGAAGGTTGACGAGACACACACAATTCAGGCTTTCAAAACAATGATATGAAAAATAGGCAGGAAATTTCCTTGCAGCTGCTCCAGCTCCGTTGCCATAACTTCATTGGAGATGAGATAGAATCCTCATTTGCACATGTGAAAAGGGTTTCTGCCGCAAGCCTGGTGAAGTTATAGTGGCAGAGCAGGAGCAGCTCCAATGAAATTCCTGGCCATAGAGGCAAGCTGTTCAAATTAGTTAAACAAAATCTACGACACAGGACTTTGAGGATGATTCCAGAATTGGAAAATCAAGTTAAAGAAGTGTTTGAACGAAACCTAAGGGTAAATTTTACAAATTGCTGCTCCCGGCACGATTTTCCCTCTGGGAGTTCAAGCGCAGAGGTCAGCAGGCTTCATGCGACAGGCCATCGATTAAAATTTAAAACATCATGCAGGGTCAGCTGGTCTCCATATCTGAATTCCTTAAAGGCACTCTCATTGGGCAAAGCTCTGTGCCAGGAGTGTACATTTGTAAAGTTACTCCTTTCTTTTCATTTATCTTAAAATTTTTGTGCCACATTTACGGCACTGTCTCCAAGTCACACTCGCAGTGGCAGTCTGACAGTGGATTCTCACTGTGTCACTTCCAGTAGACCAGCTATTGGATATTAACAGAGGTGTTAAAGTGTTTGTATGAAATGTCTCTGTTCACTATTATAACAATGGTATTAGCTGCTTAAAATTAATGAGTTAACACCTTTATTAAAATAGCAGGGCAAGGAATTTCATATGAGCACATTTCCATGTTTGCTATTAATGCCACACATGGAAAACTTTCTTGATCAGTACGTTTCCAGCCCAATGAGGAAGGAAGCATTGCTGGATCTGGTTCTGGAGAATGAGGTGAGTCAAGTGGAGCAAGTGTCAGTAAGGGAACATTTAGGGAGCAATGATCATAGTGTCATATGGTTTAGAATAGCTATGGAAAAGGACATGGAGCAATCTAGAGTAAAAAATACTTAATTGGAGAGGGCCATTTCAGTGGGTTGAGAACAGATTTGGCCCGGGTAAATTGGAATCAAAAATTGGCAGGCAAAACTGTAATTGAACAATGGGCTGCCTTTAAAGAGGAGATGATTCGGGTACAGTCGAGGTACATTTCCACGAGGGGAAAGGTAGGGCCACCAAAGCCAGAGCTCCCTGGATAACGAAAGAGATAGAGAGTAAGATGAAGCATAAAAAGAGCGTGTATGGCAGGTGTCAGGTTGAGAATACAAGTTAAAATCAGGCTGAATATAGAAAGTTCGGAGGGGAAGTGAAAAAGAAAATAAGAGGGGCAAAGAGAGAGTATGGGGGGAAAATTGAGTCGCTCCCCCTGTGAGGCGCTAACTTCGCTGGGGCACTACGAAAAAATTAGCGCCTCCGTGGCCAATTTTCCTAGGTAGCGCCCCGAGAGAGGGAGGAGGGGCGCTACTGGAAGCGCCTCGCGTCCCTCTTGGGGCGCTGCGGCATGTCACACCGCGGTACTGCAGGCCTTCCTCCCCTTCTTAAAGGGGAGGGGCCTTGCACAGCGCGACCCGGGGCCCAGCTGGGCCACCGGGGATCGGAGTGCCGGCAAAAGAGCCCAGCACTCAAGAGAAGTGCCGGGCTCAGGGAGCGCAGCCGGCACTCTGCGTGGGGGGCTTCTCAGAAGGCCGGGGACGGCAACGGGGGCAGGTGCTGGCAGGCGGCCAGCAACAAAAATGGCTGCCGGCACCTCGCCTTTAATTAGCGCCGTCCCAGCCACAGGTAGGCCCCCCTGACCCCGTCGGACATAGTGTCCGGCGGTAAGTCAGGGGGCGCTACTGAAGATCGCGGCTGGGGCGCGAGCGGGGCGCTGCGCACGGCGATGACGCCATCACCGGCAGTGCAGCGCCGCGGGGCGTTAATGGTTACCGCCGCCGCTAACCTCCCACTGAATTTCGCGGGAGGCACTGGCGGTGCCGCGCCCGGGCGTTAGTTGCTTTGCGCCCCATTAGCGCCCTCTTAAACACTAACAGGATGTGCAAAGCAACCAAATTTTTCCCCCTATGAGAATAGACTAGCAGCTAACATAAAAGGAAATCCAAAAGTCTTCTATAGGCATATAAATAATAAACGGGTAGTAAGAGGAGGGGTGGAACTGACTAGGGACCAAAAAGGAGACTTACGCGTGGAGGCAGAGGGCATGGCCGAGGTACTAAATGAGTACTTTGCTCCTGTCTTTACCAAGGAAGAAGATACTGCCAAAGTCATAGTGAAAGAGGAGGTAGTTGAGATATTGGATGGGATAAAAATTAATAAAGAGGAGGTACTAGAAAGGCTGGCTGTACTTAAAGTAGCTAAGTCACCAGGACTGGATGAGATGCATCCTAGGATGCTGAGGGAGGTAAGGGTGGAAATTGCGGAGGTACTCGCCATAATCTTCCAATCCTCCTTTGATACGAGCGTGGTGCCAGAGGACTGGAGAATTGCAAATGTTACACCCTTGTTCAGAAAAGGGTGTAAGGATAAACCCAGCAACTACAGATCAGTCAGTTTAACCTCGATAGTGGGGAAGATTTTAGAAACGATAATTTGGGACAAAATTAACAGTCACTTGGACAAGTGTGGCTTAATTCAGGAAAGCCAGCACAGATTTGTCAAAGGCAAATTGTGTTTAACTAACTTGATTGAGTTTTTGATGAGGTAATAGAGAAGGTTGATGAGGGCAATGCAGTTGATGTGGTGTACATGGACTTCCAAAAGGCGTGTGATAAAGTGCCACACAGTAGGTTTCCCAGCAAAGTTGAAGCCCATGGAATAAAAGGGTCAGCGGCAGCATGGGTACAAAATTGGCTAAGTGACAGGAAACAGAGAGTAGTGGTGAACGGTTGTTTTTCAGACTGGAGGAAGGTACTGTGGTGTTCCCCAGGGGTTGGTTCTAGGACCACTGCTTTTCTCGATATATATTAATGGCTTAGACTTGGGTGTACTGGGCACAATTTCAAAATTTGCAGATGACACAAAACTTAGAAACCAGAGGACATAGATTTAAGGTGATTGGCAGAAGAACCAAAGGCGGCATGAGGAAAAACTTTTTTACGCAGCGAGTGTTATGATCTGGAATGTACTGCCTGAAAGGATGGTGGCGGCAGACTCAATCATGGCTTTCAAAAGGGACTTGGTTAAGTACCTGAAGGAAAAAGAAAGCTGCAGAGCTACGGGGAAGGGACAGGGGAGTGGGACTAGCTGAAGTGCTCTTGCAGAGAGCCGGCATGGGCTCGACGGGCTGAATGGCCTCCTTCTGTGTTGTAACCATTCTATGATTCTATGATTCTAATACAATTTCAATTCAATCGGAGGAAGAATTCCTCCACATGCTATCTACAGTGAAATTGTAAATACAAACATAGGAAAGGTACTTATGGTTTTGTCTGTAGCGGACAGAATAAACTTTCCCCCATTGTGTCTTTGTGATGTCATTCAATTTCTGATGTCACAATAAACATTGAAATGATCCTAGATACACTCAGGCCATTAGACAGTGCGTTAGCAGGGAGATTTCACACTTGTAGTGACCAAGGATAAAATATATTGACTGCTTCAGATTATGCTGAAACTTTTTGTGGCTCTACATGTGGAATTTTATATTTTGGAGCTGGTGTAATTTAGGTGATGTTATTTAGTGCACATTATTCTTGTCACCTAGGTTAATTTGACAAGGGTATAAGTGTTTTTCATTTTATTAATGTGAGGAATAAATTAAAAGGTAATTCAGTGTCACATCTTCCGAATCTCCTGAAGTGCTTTAAAACCAATCAATTACTTTTGAAGTGCAGTTACCATTGTTATGTGTGTCAATATAGAAGCCAAATTGCACAGAGCAAGGTCGCAGAAACATAATGCTGACTCTGTTTTTGGTGTTGTTGGTTGAGGGAGGAATATTGGCTGGATTAACAGGAGAACTCCCCATTCTTCACATAGTGCCATGGCACTTTTATGTCTACCCAAGCTGGCAGATGGGGCTCAGTTTAACGTTTTAACTAAAAGCCATGACCCCTTCAACAATACAATACTCCCTCAGTACTGTACAGAAGTGTTAAGCTAGATCATGTGCTCAAGGCTCTAATGGGGCTTGAACCTGTTCCCTCTGACTCAGAGGCAAGAGTGCTAATAACTGAAGCAAGCTGATACTTCAACTGAATCTTTTGTTCGAAGATAATTCCAGGAAGAATCTCAACACCCTGGATTTATATTCTGCAAATGGGAATCTATACCTCGGACCAGTGATCTTCAGGTATATTCTTCATCTTTGAAACCAGTACAAGGATGGTAAATCAATGGATAACTTAAATCACAGAGAGAAGTCAGCTGATAATGAATTACATTCAACTGCCCTGGAGTGTGCTGGACTCACTATGAATTGGCTTAATGATGAACTCAGATCACAACCATGTAAGGTCTTGACCCAAATTACTCTTTGAGTCACTGACATAATCTAAATCCAATAATATTTGTTGTTTTTTTTTTCTGCACCCTCCACCACATACTGTATGTCATATGTTTGATGAGATATGCTGCTCACATTTCTTTGGTCAAAATTCACAAAATGTGTGATCATAAATGGGAAAGGCAAAAGAGAATTACTTCATTTGCACTGAGTTAGCCAAAAATCTAACAGCTACCTTTGTGTAAAAATGGCTTAACAGGTCTATTTTCCTTATTTTTCTTGTTAAATTGGGTGTGAAAATTTCTTTCAGTGCATTTTCCCATCTACAAGCTTCCCACATTTGATAACTTCAGCTCCAGGATACACTCCCAAAATAACAAGACCAAGAAATATACACATAACATTATAGCAGACCTGTACTATATTTGACCTGTGACTATGCACTTACTAAGTTATAAAGTTTTAAGTTATTAAGTTTCACCCACTGGGAGTCAAGATTCGTAAAATTTACCCTCTAAGAAGTAAAAATGCAGAAAACAAAGGGAGAAAAAGGAAATAAATATTTATAAAGTAGCTCAGCGAGGTTCCCTGACATAAAATAGGTCATGTAAGCACAGAATTTTTCTCAAATGATCACAAAAGTTTTAATATCGACTATCCAGCTGGAGATAGACACAGGCCTCTGTTGTCTTGAGAAACCCAAACCTTATTTGGTTTAAAGAAATATAAGCTTAATTTGCCATTTCAGCTTGGTGTAGTCTTTTCAAAATGTTTTGTATTCAAGTGTATCATTGAATTAACGGGATGCTAGTAAAGTTACAGCTTCTTTAACATTCTTTTTGTTTGTCTGGAGGTATCTTATTAAATGATTGTGAGTACGCACTTAGCTTAGATACTTGCAACCCACAGGGGACAGAAATTAAACACTGAATGATTATTTGAAGCAAGATATATAATCTTGAAAAATAGGCAAAAGTTTCCAGAATGATTGACAATACCTCCATATACCATTGTACACAAGTCGTTTTTTTTTTCTCCTCTCCTTTCCTGAAGGCACTAACTCAGTACCTCACTCAGTGACTATTCTTCAGGTGTAAGCATAGTCAGTGGAGGTTTTTTCCACTGTGGTGCAGGAGGAAATGGAAATCCAATTCCATTATCACCCGATTTCCACACAAACATCTACTTTTGCAGCAGGGATCACTGGACAATGATCATGGCCACCATTTTGCTGAGCTCGGTGGATCCGTGGCGGGCGATGTCGGTGGCGGGTCTCGGCCCCGCTGCTGGCTCCATTCCGGCCTCTGTAATTACTTTCCGATGAGTGGGCTTGTTAAGCCTGCCCAACGAGTTTCCCAGTCAGTTAAAGGATGCGGGTCTGATAATGTCATTTATGGCGCGTCATCAGCCGGTTTCCTTAAAGGGACCATGTCCAAATTTATTTTGACAGCATGGATGCCCTTGAAACTCTCTCACTTTGGTCCTCAGAATCCCACCACGATCAGCTCCAACACCAACATCACCAGGCACAGCAGCAGCAACAACATCAACAACAACCTTCTCCACAATCTCCTGATGCTGCACAGGACAGAGGGCATTAGCACCCAACTACATTGCTGCCCGGGAGGCCAAGGATGGCCTCCCCATGGCCAGATTTACTTCACTTGACACTGTACACCCTGGCTGCCACATGATGCACCAGGTTGGCACCAACCCACACCAACAACATAAAGCATCCCTACAATGTCCAAGCCATTCCTTTCACACTCGTCACTATTTGGGGGGGGGGGGGGCGGGTGGCGGAGTTATGTCTCACCATTCACTGGATTCACTAAGACACTTCCAAAGGTGCACACAAATCTGTCCAAGAAGGCAAAGGGGGAAAATGTGGATGCTTTGCGCCTCTCGTTAGCGCCCTAAGAGGGCACAAAGCAACTAGCGCCTGGGCGCGGCACCGCCAGCGCCTCCCGTGAAACTCAGCGGGAGGTTAGCGGCAATAGTAACCAGCAACAAAAATGGCCGCCCGGCACCTCGCCTTTAGTTAGCAACGCCCCAGCTGCAGGTAGGCCCCCCTGACCCCGTCGGACATAGCGTCCGGCGGTAAGTCAGGGGGCGCTACTGAAGATCGTGGCTGGGGTGCAAGCGGGGCGCTGCGCACGACGATGATGTCATCGCCGGCAGCGCAGCGCCGCGGGGCGCTAACTTTTGAAGAATGTCTAACACTGTAGAATCTGGTACTGAGAACCAAAAGAGAGACAAGGGCATGGCAAAGATGAACAGAAAAAGAGCACACAATTGTTGTGACAGCGATCTCCAAACTTTCCTGGATAAGACTGAGCAAAGCACAAAGAGACTGCTTGGTTTCCATGGGAAGAAGCCTCAAAAAAATGTGTCTTATGCCATGTGGAGGAAGGTGAGGCCATTGGTACTGAGTCACAACTCTCACTCGCAGAACTGCAGATTAGTGCTATGCCAAGTTCAGTGACCTGACCAGGGCAGACAAGGTACCACACCACCCACTCTCTCTTTTCTGGCATGGGCACCCTAGATACCAACACAATCTTCAGTCTCTAATATTAAGAACCGCACAACAAAGCCTTCACAATACTCTTTGGTTAAGGGGGAGGGGGAGTAATAACTCGAGATCTTATAGTATTAATCACCATTTCCTTAACAGAAATTGCTCGCATACACAACCTTAAAACCCAATTCCTCCACTTTAACAAGGTGATCTCACATCATTTACATCAGCTGTCTGATGTCACCTGGGAAACAGCTCTCAGTCGCTAGCCTCCCCCTGTTACAGGACAGACTTTCACACAATGCCTGTAAGTGGCAGAGCACTGGAGGGAGCATCCCCAACAGCAACAAACTCACCTTCTATGAGGAGAAGGCCATGGAACCAATGAGTAGGTACTCTACTGTTACTGTAAGAAATGGTGATGTTGGGGACATAGTGGCAGTACCAGGTTTATAACTGAACACCTACATAGTCACCGTAATGTCCCTGTGAAGCAGCACACAGCCACAAGCTTCCACCCTTTCTCTATTTCCTTAATCCCAAGGAGCTAATGCTAGCCCATTTTTAGCTTGTACCCACCTTTCCTGCAGATCCACCACAGAAATGGAAGACAGAAGATGAGTCAGCGGAGCAAGAAGTTCACAATGATGAGCACGAGGAGGAGGCGGAGGAGAAGAGATGGAACTTGGACTATGAGGACGTTGAAGGTGACAAGAATGATGAGGAAGAGGGAGAGGAGGTGAAGATGAATTCCACCCAAGAATGATGGCCAGAACAGACCTGCCTGATGCTGCCATCTCTCAGGATAGCAGCACATGTCAGGTCTCTGGCTTTCTCCCTCAGAGCACCATGCTAGTGGCACATGGGAGATGAACATAAGCTCCAGGGATTCAGTCAGCAGTGCTCCCTCCTAGGAGCATAATGATGTGTGAGGGAGGTTATCTCAGTCCCATGATTCTTCTGTAGCACAAGACCAACTAACCACCTGTTGTATGATTGGCCCTCAGGTTGCACCTAGCAGAAGCTCTAGAATAGTTGTCATTAACTGGACTAACACTGTGCATTATGCATCCTTGTCCTCCTCAACCTCTCTGCAGCCTTTGACATGGTCAGCCACAACATCCTCCACCAATGCCTCTCCTTCATTGTCCAGTTCAGTGGGACTGTCCTTGCTTAGTTCCACTCTTTTTCTTAATTTGTTCATGGGATCTGGGCGTCACTGACAAGGCCAGCATTTATTGCCCATCACTAATTGCCCTTGAGAAGGTGGTGGTGAGCCGCCTTCTTGAACCGCTGCAGTCCTTGTGGTGAAGGTACTCCCACAATGCGGTTAGGGAGGGAGTTCCAGGATTTTGACCCAGCGATGATGAGGGATCGCCGATATACTGCCAAGTCAGGATGGTGTGTGACTTGTAGGGGAACTTGGAGGTGGTGGTGCTCCCATGCGCCTGCTGCCCTTGTCCTTCTAGGTGGTAGAGATCGCGGGTTTGGGAGGTGCTGCCGAAGAAGCCTTGGCGAGTTGCTGCAGTGCATCTTGTAGATAGTACACACTGCAGCCACGATACGCCGGTGGTGGAGGGAGTGAATGTTTAAGGTGGTGGATGAGGTGCCAATCAAGCGGGCTGCTTTGTCCTGGATGATGTCAAGTTTCTTGCGTGTTGTTGGAGCTGCACTCATCCAGGAAAGTGAAGAGTATTCCATCACGCTCCTTACTTGTGCCTTGTAGATGGTGGAAAGGCTTTGGGGAGTCAGGAGGTGAGACACTCACCACAGAATACCTAGCCTCTGACCTGCTCTTGTTGCCACAGTATTTTAAGTTATGGTCAATGGTGACACCCAGGATGTTGATGGTGGGGGATTCGGTGATGGTAATGCCGTTGAATGTCAAGGGGCGGTGGTTAGATTCTCTCTTGTTGGAGATAGCCATTGCCTGGCACTTGTGTGGTGCGAATGTTACCTGCCACTTATCAGCCCAAGCCTGAATGTCATTCAGGTCTTGTTGCATGCGGGCATGGACTGCTTCATTATCTGAGAAGTTGCGAATGGCACTGAACACGAACATCCCCATTTCTGACCTTATGTTGGAGGGAAGGTCATTGATGAAGCAGCTGAAGATGGTTGGGCCTAGGACACTGCTCTGAGGAACTCCTGCAGTGATGTCCTGGGGCTGTGATGATTGACCTCCAACCACCACAACCATCTTCCTTTGTGCTCAGTATGACTCCAGCCAGTGGAGAGTTTTCCCCCTGATTCCCATTGACTTTTACTAGGGCTCCTTGATGCCACACCCGGTCAAATGCTGCCTTAATGTCAAGGGCAGTCACTCTCACCTCACCTCTGGAATTCAGCTCCTTTGTTTGGACAAAGGCTGTAATGAGATCTGGAGCCGAGTGGTTTTGGCGGAACCCAAACTGGGCATCAGTGAGTAGGTTATTGGTGAGTAAGTGCCGCTTGATAGCACTGTCGATGACACCTTCCATCACTTTGCTGATGATTGAGAGTAGACTGATGGGGCGGTAATCGACTGGATTAGATTTGTCCTGCATTTTGTGGACAGGACATACCTGGGCAGTTTTCCACATTGTCGGATAGATGCCAGTGTTGTAGCTGTAATGGAATACCTTGGCTAGTTCTGGAACACAAGTCTTCAGCACGACAGCCGGGATGTTGTCAGGGCCCATAGTCTTTGCTGTATCCAGTGCGCTCAGCCATTTCTTGATATCACGTGGAGTGAATCGAATTGGCTGAAGACTGGCTTCTATGATGGTGGGGACCTCAGGAGGAGGCCGATATGGATCATCCACTCGGCACATCTGGCTGAAGATGGTTGCAAATGCTTCAGCCTTGTATTTTGCACTCACGTGCTGGTCTCCACCATCATTGAGGATGGGGATATTCATGGAGCCTCCGCCTCCCGTTAGTTGTTTAATGGTCCATCAGCATTCACGACTGGACCTGGCAGGCCTGCAGAGCTTTGACCTGATCTGTTGATTGTGGGATCGCTCAGCCCTGTCTATAGCATGCTGCTTTCCGCTTTTTAGCATGCATGTAGCCCTGTGTTGCAGCTTCCCCAAGTTGGCACCTCATTTTTAGGTATGCCTGGTGCTGCTCCTGGCATGCTCTTCTACACTCTTATTGAACCAGGGTTGGTCCCCTGGCTTGATAGTAATGGTAGAGTGAGGGATATGCCCGGCCATGAGGTTACAGATTGTGGTGGAATACAATTCTGCTGCTGCTGATGGCCCACAGCTCCTCATGGATGCCTAGTTTTGAGCTGCTTGACCTGTTCTGAATCTATCCCATTTAGCACTGATGGTAGTGCCACACAACACGATGGAGGGTGTCCTCAGTGTGAAGGTGGGACTTCGTCTCCACAAGGACTGTGCGGTGGTCACTGCTACCAATACTGTCATGGACAGGCATCTGCGACAGGTAGATTGGTGAGGATGAGGTCAAGTAGGTTTTTCCCTCGTGTTGGTTCTCTCACCACCAGACTGGCAGCTATGTCCTTCAGGACTCGGACAGGTCAGTCAGTAGTGGTGCTACCGAGCCACTCTTGGTGATGGACATTGAAGTCCCCCACCCAGAGTACATTCTGTGCCCTTGCTACTCTCAGTGGTGTTCAACATGGAGGAGTACAGATTCATCAGCTGAAGGAGGGCGGTAGGTGGTAATCAGCAGGAGGTTTCCTTGCCCATGCTTGACCTGAAGGCATGAGACTTCATGGAGTCCGGAGTCAATTTTAAGGACTCCCAGGGCCACTCCTTCCCGACTGTGGGTCTGTCCTGCCGGTGGGACAGGACATACCCAGGGATGGTGATGGAAGAGTTTGGCTGAACATTGGCTGAAAGGTATGATTCTGTGAGTATGACTATGTCAGGCTCTTTCTTGTGGGACAGCTCTCCCAATTTTGGCACAAGTCCCCAAATTTTGGAGGACTTTGCAGAGTCGACTGGGCTGGCTGTGCCATTATTGTGTCCATAGCCGGTGCCGAGGTCGATGCCAGGGTGGTCCGTCCGGTTTTATTCTTATTATTGTGTTTCGTAGTGGTTTGTTACAACTGAGTGGCTTGCTAGGCCATTTCAGAGGGCAGTTAAGAGTCAACCACATTGGTATGTGGTTTGGAATCACATAGGCCAGACTAGGTATGGTCGGCAGATTTCCTTTCCTAAAGGACATTGGTGAACCAGATGGGTTTTTACGACAAACCAATAGTTTCATGGTTACCATTACTGATACTAGCTTTTTTTTAAATTCCAGATTTATTTAATTAACTGAATTTAAATTCCCCAGGCCTCTGGATTACTAGCCCAGTAACATTACCACTATTCGACTGTTACCTATATGATTGTAACTAGAGTATCTCTAACAGTTACTTTGATTGTCACTCCCATACCATTACCTCTGTAGTCCACCAAGGATTTATCCTTGGCTGCCTCCTCTTCTTCATCTACTACTGAGTCCTTGGTGACATTATTCACAGACATGGAGTCAGTTTCCACATGTAAGCTGATGACAACCAACTCTATCTCTTTACCAGTTCTCTTGACCCCTACACGTTTTTCTACGTTAAAAGCGCTATATAAATGCACGTTGTTGTTGTTGTTACGTTGCCTTTGTGTTGTCAGACTGCTTGTCTGACATCCAGTCCTGGATGAGCTGCAACTTCTTCCAGTTAAACATTGGGGAGGCTCTGCCACAAACTCAAATCTCTTGGCATCCATTCCAAACCCCTTCCCAGCCACTGTCTCAGGCTGAATCAGACTGATTGCAACCTTGTTTTCCTATTTGACCTCAAGATAAACTTCAAACACATATCCTCTCCAACACAAAGATCGCTTACTTCTACCTCCCTAATAACACCTGCCTCTGCATCTACCTCAGCCTATCTGCTGCTAAAATTCTCATCCATGCCTTTGTCACCTCCAGATTCAAATGCACTCCTAGCCGGCCTTCCATCCTCCACCCTCCATAAACTTCAGCTCACCCAAACCTCTGCTGTCCCTATCCTATCCTGCGCCAATCATCGCTGATCTAGATTGGCCTCCAGTCCTCTAATGCCTCAAATTTAAAATTCTCATTCTTGTGTTTAAATCACTTCATCACCTTCCCCTATCTATCTCTGTAACTTCATCTAACTTCAACCCCCATGGATTTAAGTCTCACTTCAGAGACCTGAGCACATAATCTATGCTGACACTTCAGCGCAGTACTGCAGTGTCAGAGGTGCCGTCTTTCAGATGAAATGTTGCACTGGGACCCCATCTGCCCCCTCAGACGGACGTAAAAGATCACATGACACTATTTGAAGAAGAGCAGAGGAGTTCTCCCAGTGTCCCAAAATCACTAAATACTTGTCATTAATCTCATAGCTGTTTATGGGGCCTTGCTGTGCACAAATTGGCTGCAGCGTTTCCCTACAGCCCAACAGTGACTACACTTCAAAAGTACGTCCTGACGTTTTGACAGGTGTTTTATAAATGCAAGTTCTTTCTTTTTTCTTTAAGTGTGTGTTTTCAGTATCCCCAAAAACGTTTCAAGTGGACGTTGATGTGTCTCAAGACACTCCATCCAACAGCTAAAAAATAACAGCTACAACCAAGAGAGAAAGATACGGCCTTATTGGTTATTGTTCTGAGTCTGAACTTGAAATAATTATCTCAAAGCGAAGCCATACACTTAAATTTGATGGTCTGAAATCATTCTATCTAAACTGCTAATGATCATATCAATTATATTAAATACCGTACAGAAACAGGGTTTGGGGATACTGTTGGGCAGATCATTGAAACCGCACAGTGTATAGCAGCAGCAAATAGGATCTTGGGTTGTATAATGCGTGAAATAGAACACAATTACAGGATATGATACTGAGCCTATATAGAACATTATTTCAGCCCTAACTGGAGTATAGAGTGTACTTCTAGTCGCCATAGCTCAGGAAGGACACCATGGTACTGGAAAAGGTGCAGCAAAGGGACATCCATCTGGAATCTGGCATTAAGGACTATAAGGGAAACTACAGAAGTGAGCTTGTTTACACTAGAGGACAGTACAAAACATCTTATTCAGGAATTCAAGATTCTCAAGGGTAACAAGAAGTTTTACCCTGAGAAACTGTTTTCCATGGATCTGGGGGTGAGTTTGGGGGAGGGAGGTGGTGGGAAAGGGTGGGGGGAGGGAGTGGGGAAAGGCATGGGATGAAGTTCAGAAAAGGAAAGTGAATAGACAGATGAATATAACTATTTCACATGGTAAATGTTTGGTATACAGAGAGGTGAGGGAGGTTGATAACATCAGTAATTGTCACATCATGTTGCTATTGACTAACAAAGGTTGCATTTAAAATTTTATAGCTCTGCTTCTAATGGAAGTTAGTTGAAAATATAGCCTTCCAAATGATGAGTGCTGATAGGATGCTATCACCAACAATCTGTGCCAAGCTTATTAACTATCAACAATGGGCTATAGCCTTTAATCTAACAGCTAAAGCCTGCCACATTAGAGCTCCTTCTGGAGAACATTTTCAGCTTATTTGTACTGCAGGTTGTTCATGTGTAAAATGAGACAAGCAGCCTATGACTTACTAATTGACGTCCTGAAAATACCAAATGTAACATTCCAGAATGTTCTTCTGAAAGCAGATGTTTTCCAGCAAGCTATCTCCGTGCAGCTGAACAAATAAGCCCAGCTAGCACACAACAATGGTTTATTTTACATATGAGAGTTATAATCTATCTGAAGTAGACGTGCCTTTGTTACTCTAAGGACATATTTTCTTCTTTTTTGGGAAAAGAGTTAATAACACAATTTATGTGGTATTTAACTGAGGCTGAGTATGATTTTCCTGTGGGTGAATTTGTGAAACCAAACTTCACTAGCATGAACAAAAGAAAACTGGCCAATTATGGGATGCCCATAATAATAGTTATTTCACAATGCTGAAGCAGCTAATAGACATTTAGTTGACTTAATGATGAAAAGTACGGTAATCTAGCTGTGGAATGTGCAACACTTATGTGTTATCGCCCAATGTAAATTAAGACAATGCAGATTTATCCACAAGGGGTCGTGTTTACAAATTAAGGACAACAGAGATTTTTTTAACTAAAAGGGTGATAAGTATGTTGAACAAATTACTGGCACGGATAGTGGAACAAGGAACCTCAATGGGTTTCAAGATGGAACTAGACAGGTTATTGTCAACAAATGGGAATCAGGATTATTAGAAATGCCCAAGGGATTACTGTGGTTAGGCGGCCTAGATGGGCCGAAGGTCTCCACCTGCCTGAAACTGTTACTATGTAAGGCTTTGTATGTAATAGGAATGACAGGATAGTTGTCTTATTTTTCTTTGGTTCAGCTAACTAAGTCATTTTTTTGTCTGTGTGTGCTGTTCTGAGGCATGCATGCTTTACAGATGTTTGATCTCAATTTAGACACGGTGTGGATGAGTACCCTGTCAATTTTCAAGTAATCCATGGCAAGCTCTTTGTGCATTAATAAATACTGCTCTTGAAATTTAAACACATAGTGCAAACCACCACATTTGATGAATATGCACAGAAATTATAGAGAGATTTATAACTTTATTGAGTATATGATCATAATAGTTTCCATGTATCTTCCATGCTGTTATGATTGGTGAGGAGCAGGGAGTGTGACTTTTTTCAGTGAGATAAAATAACTGGCCAAGCTACTGTTGGTTCTGTGCTTTATGTTGGTGAGGTTCGGCGCATAGGCTGTGAAGCAGATACAGCATCACCCATCCAGCTTTATCTGTCACGGAGTTTGCGACATTTAGAATCTTCACTGAAAACATCACTTTAGATCATCTGATCAATAACTTTTGAAATAGTGTAACACCCACATTAACCTCAATTGAAAATGGATTGTCTGGACTCTGAAGGGAGCAGCCTTAGGGAGGAGCGATTTGTCTCTTGTACACTTTTTGTTCTGTAACAGAATAAACATCTCTTTATTTCATATTCTAGTGAAGCTCTTCTTTCTTGAGCATGGGACTCATTACATAAATCACAACAAAAAGTCCCTTTTTCACTGAACCTAATCAATTATATGTGATTTACACATATGAAAGAGCTCCAAACTCTGGTATAACCACCAGAACAATCCTATGATCTGTAGGCGTGACCTTGGTGAGTTTATTTGGAAATTATCAGGTACAGAAACTGTAGAAAGCCTCATTCCATTACAGTGCAGGGATATAGAATGGAGAATGTTTAAACAAGAAATAGTCGGAGCCAAAATATGAAAATATTTTTCCAGAATTATTTATGTGAGAAAATTCTCATTATATTTTGATTGGCTGCTGAATGTTGTAGAGAATATGCAATCTTGAGATCATTATGCCTCTACTTTGTGCAAAATAATGAAGTTTAATCATAATCATCATCTAAAACCTAAAATTCAACCACTCAGAGATACTCTGTACTCAGAAGCATATCTACAACAACATGCAGGATTGAGTCAGTATGCACTAGCCAATGTAATGAATGGCAACAGCAACTCAATAACTCATTGATCCATTATTGAGAACTGGATTACTCCATGAATTAACCATGCAGGGTTTCCTTGATGACTCAGTGAGCTCACCCAATGAGGGGCTGAGCCATACAGACCAGGAATGGACCCATTACAGTGTGTTGAATTAGCTAATTCAGCTTTTGATTGCTATCCAGAGGCTCTTGCTGGAAAATGTGCACATATCAGTGTTAAGGAGGAGAGAATTGAATGTGGCTGTGATATCCTCCACAATCGTATATTCTGCAAACAGTCCTGAATTTCCTCTCACCTGCAATGGTGGCAGATCCTCAGTGGGGTGGGACTTCTGCCCACCAATCCCCTGCTCGTGACAAAGAAGCCCTGAGACAGAGGGATTAGGCCCAGATATCCTGCTGTCTGCAGCACTTGTTATCAACAACAACAACAATAACTTGCATTTATAAAGGAGTATTTATATAGCACCTAGAACATAGTAAAATGTCCCAAGGTTATAAAACAAAATTTGACACCAAGTCACATAAGGAGCTATCAGGACAGGTGACCAAAAGCTTGGCCAAAGAGGTAGGCTTTAAGGAGTGTCTTAAAGGAGGAGAGAGAGGTACAGAGGCAGAGAGATTTAGGGAGGGAATTCCAGAGTTTAGGGCCTAGACAGTTGGTGGCACAGCCATCAATGCCGGAGGGAAGAAAATCGGGGTTGCACAAACAGCCAGAATTGAAGGAGCACAGAGATCTTGGAGGGTTGTAGGGCTGGAGAAGATTACAGAGATAGGGAGGGGGCGAGGCCATGGAGGGATTTGAAAACAAGGATGAGAATTTTTTAATCAAGGCGTTGCCGGACCAGGAGCCAATGTAGATCAACGAGCACAGGGGTGATGGGTGAACGGGACTTGGTGCGAGTTAAGATACGGGCAGCAGAGTTTTGGATGAGCTCAAGTTTATGGAGGGTACAATGTAAGAGATCATCGCCAACTTCTTTCAACAAAGAGGGAGCCATCCATCTGCATGACACAATAAATTTCTTGCCCTTAGACAATTATTCAGCAAATCTATAATGCCTCTAATATCCTCTCTGAGAGATTACAATTACAAATATTTATCACCATATGAGGGACAACAGGAGGTTCCCCTGGCAAAAATATATAAACACACGGAATTGCCAGAAATGTGCATGTTTACTACAATTGTGTCCTTTTATTGTGCTCCACCACTACTGCTACTTCTTACCACTGTAACTACCCGGTGTGCCTAAAACTCTGCTCACACATGATCTTAACTTCTTAATCCTACATAGCGCTACATCATTGTCAGGAGGTTATATGCTTCATGGCTGGGACTGTACCAATTGAGCTCTCAAGGACTGAGGCGGCATTCATCTCTATGAAGCCAATGTCCTTGAAGGATATGTTTCCAGTGTCATGTCATTTGCGTGTTCAATGTCTACTGGGCTCGGACCAGAAGCTTCCTCCTGTGCTGGCATTGGAAGAGGTTGCATTGATCCTGGTGCATTGTCGCTGCCACGAGAAGCAGTGACATATGCATCCATTTCTTACAGACCATTAGTTTGGGCACGGGCTCAGTTGGACTAATGGTTGTGCGAGAGCAGGTCAGATAATCCCAATTAAGTCCTGGAAGCTCTGAGCTATGATGCGCGTCAGGCCATCAATGGAAGCATTCATTCCTGCCACTCCAGAAGTAAGAATTGTCATTGGAGCCTCTTCTTGACATATTGAGGCTACAGAGATCTCCCGGACTGGAATAGTCACTAGTGCGTTCCACATTTCATGCCATTCTTCTGGCATCGTACTGCGCATATGGTTTTTGGCTCATTCAACTTTTCTACCATCTGCACCACATAAGAGTCTCCACTGCCTGCACATGAGATCTATGCTCCTGAATCATAAATCTTTTAAAGACTGGGCCCCTGAGATATTGGTTCTTGGACTCTTCAGCTGAGGGAAGCCATTTCTGCCCCCTTCAAGGAAAGATGGCTGTTTCTACATAATTGCCTGCCAGCTCCTCCTGTTCGCTGATGATGTGTGATAGAACTAGTGGGATCCCCTCTGTCTTAATAATGTTCTAAGTGGGTATCTCTAGGCTGGTGCTTGAATAAGGTGCCATGATGGAATGGATGAATCTGATAGAGGAAGTGTCCCTCTAGAGGTGCCAGGTTGCTTGCCAGCAGCTTTATTCTGTAAGTGTTCAGCCGCTGTGAGGGTCACAAAGGACATTCATTTTAGAAAAGTGATTTCTGACTTGTGAGTCAGATATGATTGAGCAATAACAGGAGGCTGTTCAAGTCATGCCTGCAGGCAGCCAAAACACACAGTTGTGTAAGCGCTCCATCCCATTACCAAGCTGAACCTCACATCTCTCCTCCAACTTCTTCATCTCCCAAAGCCCAGGAGTTGCAGTGCTTTCTCCTCATGCCTACTGACGTCCTTGATGTGAGCAAATCCTCCTCCCATGGCAGTCTTTTGCCTCTGGTTGTACGCATGTTTCTCCATTGCAACAAGCACAAATGTTTAGAAATTCTACAGACTAACTAATAATACATTTTTCACCCAGGTGTCGGCAGACATTCCCTTTAAACATTGCAGGAAATATGGGCAGAGAAATGGTAGGAGAGGGGTTGTACCTGTGAGGGTGGTGGTGGGGTTTCTTGTGCTTACTAAGGGCATTATAAATCTCTTCTTTTACACTATGTGATCTTGGATAGTATGGCGGTGTCTCATGCCTCCTGCAGTATCTTAGCACCTACATGGATACTCGTGTCTTCACGTACCTTGGCCAGCCTGGTGATATCATAAAAAGGTTTCCTGCACTGTCCGCGGGGCAGCAGAGTTCAGTACCACCTCCCTCTTGACTGCCTGCATATTCCTTTTATGGGCATAGCTCCCAGGGTGCCAAAGAGCCTTTGGGGGAGAAATGTGGTATCGCCCCATTTCGGGCGCTAACTTTTAAAAGTTGAAAAAATGAGCACCAGGCGCTAATGTTTTACAACTTTTAAGAAATTCGGTTTTGTGCTCCAGGAAAGAAGTGGAGTGCTAAATCAAGCGCTCCACTTCCATCCTGGAGCGCAATATGCAGCAGGCTGAGCAGTAGGTGTGCAGCGCTGCACACTGGGCCGTGCAGCACTGCCGCGTTGGAAGGCTCCTTCCCTCCCTTAAAGGGAAGGGCCATCGCTGCAGGCTCTGCAAGGGAAAGCAACTTACCTGGTCCCCGACGGCAGCGTGATCAGCCCGATCAACCTGATGCACTGCAGTAGAGTGCCGGGCTGATCGATCGCTGGCGAAGACAAGGAAAAAAAATGAGAAACAGCATTTCAGAATTTTTTTCAATTACCTAGGCCACCTTGCCTTTAAGTATTGCCCCCTAAGCGCCCGGCCTCCCGATGAACGCCTCCTGCAGCTGCCGGTGTTTTCGCCCGGCGATGCTGCAGGTGGCGGAACCGAAGTTCGGGTCCAGGGCGCTACCGGGACGATGCGCAGGACGATGATGGCACGATCTCCGGGCGAAGGAGACCGGGGCGCAACGCCATTCCGCCGCCGCAAACCTCCCGCTGAATATAGCGGGAGTCCATATTCTCGGCACGCCCGATCAGTAACTGCTTAGCGCCCCATTAGCGTCCCCTGGAGGCGCTAATGAGAGGCGCTAAGGTGTCCAATTTTTAGCCCAAGGCCTTTATCTCTGCCAGCATTATTTCCGCTGCTGCTTCTGAGAATCTTGAACAAGTCAGGTGTCGGTAGAATTACGAGGGTGGGCAGAAGTCCCGCCTCACCATTTTACCGACAATATCAGGAAAATCTAGGACTGGGCATTCAGGATGGATTGTGTTCTGATAAACACCACTGATGTCCCTCAACTTTATGAACCAACAAAGCAAATTCCACCAAAAAAAATTAAAATTGAAATAAAAATCTGCTAGCATGAGAAACCAAAAGACATAAGAAGTGAATTTTGAAATGGGGGCAGGGGAAAAATTGCGATGCAGCATAGATTGGAATTACAATATCCAGACCAGACCAGACCTGCTTCAACTAGCACTCAGGAAATGAAAATAATAATTGTGATGGATTTAACCCCAGTTTACTACATGAGGAAAAAGTGAATAATTGTAAAATTCATAGCTCATCAATAAATATGGTGAAGAATTCATTTAAATTTGGAAGCCATTATATAAAATGTTTTCTTCCCACCTGTTGGCAGGCCACAATGAAATCGCCTTTCGACCAAGAGTCAGACTTTCATCTTTCAGACAGCATTGGTACATTAATCATTCGATGACATTTTCAGCATGTTTTAAATGTCAAGTGTTATTGGAGAACGTGTCTGCACTGCCCCAGCAGCTGGTGGCCCGTTCGTGTTTCAAGAACGAGAATACAATCAACTGTAACTAACTGCTTTCATGGCAGTTTGCTGAATCACGGCATTACTTTCCTATACATACAAAATCTTAATAGAATTTCCTTATTTTGATCTATTTTACAACACAGAAGGGAACTAAACTAGAACCTTCTGATAAGAAGTTTTGATTTGAATTAATTTCGCTTCCTCAAAAAAATCAGGACAATCCACCTGGGTGAGATGTCTCTGAGCAGTGTAGATACATACGTTTTAATGAGACCCTGGCCCTGAACCCCAATGATTCACTCAGATAATCCTGAAATCACTGTGCGAAGAAATAGTCCCATCAGCTTTAGTCCTTAATAGTCTGTGCTTCCCAAGTCATGCTCTCACTGAGCTCTGACAGATGTCTTCCCAATTGATGGCTTATTAAGTTGTCTTCTACATCAATATGCTGTGATTTTTTTTATCATGAAGGATGGATATCAGAATGTTACAAATTGTTTTAGCAGCTGGAATGGAAACAGAAAAAATGCAATCATTTGGTTGATAATGCTCAAAGGATTGATAAACTTAGCAACATATACCTCATCCGTATTTCTTTTGCTTTCTCATTGATAAGAAAGACTTATTATTCAAGAAACAACAGCTTACAAGACCTACAGGCAGGTTTTAGCCAGTACCCTTTCCTGAAAGCACGAAGATTTCCAATCTAGCCAGTGGTAGTTACAACTACAACTACATATCAAGTAAGGATTGCGAACAGATACAAGACAATATCTTTCCTTGTGCACAAATATTTTGTTTCTCTGCACAACATATTCCAGATACCTCACGATTCAGATGGTAGCTTCTTTTAAAGTGTTGACCCTTCTTAAGCTATACATTATGCTGAATTTCATAATTTCTCTTAAACAACATAACTATTGCTAAAAAAGCAACAAATGATGTAACCAGTTTGAAAAATATATTAGTTTCACACATTTTTAATAGAATTGATATAACTATTCCATCATAAATAAACGTTCAGTGCTGAATTATCAACTGTAATAACCTGCAAACTTGCCCGTGATATTGTTGCTCTTAAGATCCAATGCACTCATGTATTTAATGCAAAATATAATGGTTTGTGTATCCAAAAATTATTCTGTTTGAAAATTTGTAATGCTTCTTAGAATCAGATTGTGTATTCATCGGAACAGTTCTGTTGTAGAGTTCCATCCAAAACAATGGGCTGGAAATTGCGGTCAGAGGCTTCCTGCGGGCGAATGCCTCCGAATCACAAGAAAAGTACGCACCTACCTGGTGCCTCCGTATCTTCAGACTCTTGTGGTTCTGGGCCTGCGGGCATACGCCCGGCTAAAGGCCCACATAGCCCAGGGTCGGATACGGTTCACAAGCATCCCTGGGATCATGTGGGCCGGCCCAACCAATCACAAAGGAGGATTCCCATTATGCTTATGGAGATTCCATTTATGTACGGAATCCTCATAAGCATAACAGGAATCCCCGAAAAAACACACTTTCACCCCACTGAAATAAAAATAAATCATCACAGGTTCAAAATTAATTAAAATACAATTTAATTAAACATTTAAAACAAAAATTTATTTTTTTGAAAAATAATTTGAAACATTTTTTAAGGCGCCAAAAATAACCTAAACTAATTTTAAAGGTTTTTAAATATTTAAATCATTTAAAAAAATTTATTATAATATTTATTTAAACCCTTACGCTGGTAAAAAGAAGGCCCTACGCCTGCTTTTACCAGGAGTAAGAGTTTCACGGGCATTTGCTGGGCAGTAGTTGGGCAAATAGCCCAACTCTCTGCCAGCGAATGTCCATTTCCTGCGCATTCGTACGATCTGTCAAGCTTCAGCTTGACAGATCGCAAGTGTCAGATTTTCGCGTATGCATCACACGCGGAAACCCGGAACTTGCAGGGCACTTCCGACCATGTACGCTGTGCGCGCGCTGTCATAGGACCCCGAAAATCCGGGCCATTAATTTGGTTTCTCTCTTTTCGAAATAAAAACAGAAAATGCTGAAAAACACTCAGCAGGTCAGGCAGCATCTGTGGTGAGAGAAAGAGAGTTAACATTTCAGTTCGATGGCCTTTCATCAGAACTGGCAGATGTTAGAGATTTAACAGGTTTTAAGCAAGTATAGAGCCAGGGAAAATGGGGTGGTGGTGGAGGGGCGGAGTGGGAAGAACAAAAGGGGAAGGTCTGTGATAGGGTGGAGGTGCAAGGTGCAAGGCAAAAGTGGGTGATAGTGGGCCAAGTAAAGAAACAAAACCAGGGGAGGTGTAAATGGTTACAGCAGAATAGCAGAGTGGGGGAGGGAAGCATGGAAAATGTGGCAAAGAAGAGAAGGCATCCGTGGCCCAGAATTGTGGCGGAAGAAAGGTAGGTAGACCCTGAGGGTGCAGACCACTCTGCCGGCTGACTCTTTCTACATACACCTGTAGCAAGTAGGTGTATATGCTGTTTGTGCTGCATACGGGGCCACTAAGTGGAATTCAAACATTAATTGATCAATTACCATTTGAATTGGGGCCTACCATCCCGGGACCTGCAGGAGAAGTTTTAAATCTTTACCTCTTTGGCCAGACTGGCCTCTGCCTCTTCCATTTGGAGCGGCATGATGCCACTCTGGTATTCTGGCAGGTTGACAGGGTGGACACCCCTGTAGTGCCTTGTCTGGAGTGGGTGCCCATCCTTAATATGTTAATGATCCTGGCTCCAGGACTGGGGATCGATCATTGTCAGGACAAAGACGTGGGTGGATGTTCTGTTCTACTGAACTTCTGGTGGTGCAATTGCAGCACCGGAATTTCTAGGCCAAAGGCTCAGATTTTGCATGCCTCTGTCGACAACACTTCATGATCTGGATGAGAAAGATGAGATTATAAAGGGGCATCAAAGGTGTTTTTTTCCACCCCAATCATTACCTCAAGACTCATTTATGGACCCAGACATTGCCATCTGGGCATATCAGAAGAGACCTGTCTTTGTCACATCTGCTTCAGAAAGGAGGCTGTCAGTGAGCTCTATCATCTGCTCTTGACTGACCTGAAGACAATTTCTACAACAAGGATGGTTCCTCCTATGGATGTTAAACTCACCACTGCATTAAGCTTCTATATCATCAGATCCTTCCAAGCCAGTCTGCTTTCCATTGATGCATCAAACAAGTGACAGACAAACAAGTGAGTTAAAACCTCACCCACTGCCCCAGGAAACAGGCCCGGGGTATTTTAACTCCTTGGCTTCATTAGAATCTCACAGTCAGGGTTCTCGCTCGATTCGCTGGCACAATTGCGAATCCGCCTATTTTGTCAGGGCATTTTCTGGCGGGTCAACCAGAGGTCTGTTTAAAGCAGGAATGCACCTCTTAAAGCGATACAACATGAGTTACAGGCAAGCCCCCAGGTTCTTAAAAGCCTTCCTGGAAGTCCTGCTGATAGAGCTCAGGGTGAGGAGGGAAGATTTCTTGCCAGCCAGTGGGAGGAGGATCCCTAAACACCAAGTGCACCAGGCATGCAGAAAGATTGCTGAGATTGTCAGTTTAAAGAGCATCACCCCCCAGGACCTGGATGCAGTGCAGCAAGCACTTCAATAAACTCACAAGAGTAGCAAGAGCGAGCACTGCTCTTCATTTCTTCATCTTCATGGCAACAGTTCTTCCCCCCCTCTCCCACCACTCTGAAGAATTCCCTCCCTGTAAGGGGTTCGGTCGTAGGTGCGTGTGCGGGGTTAGGCCTTCGTTGCCTAATACTATTGCTTGCTCTGGTCTCCGGCCAGCCTTATTGCAATAAGCACCTGTGAGTGGTTCGACCCACTCGCCCTTACGGTTCTAACACTGGACTTAGGTGCGAGGGCAGTAATGCAGAGAAAACTCAAATAGACCCGGTTGAATAGTACGAAATGGAAATCTTTATTGCATAGCGTCCAAAATCATGACATACATGTCATAGGCGCAAATTAATGACAGTACAAGTATACATACATTCATAAAACTTGGTCTAGGGTAATGAGGAACGCACGGCACATCGTAAAAAAAGGGGAACACACTATATTTATCCTTAATAAAAACCACCCTCCCCTATCAATACCTACACTAATAAATCTGTTGGACTATAACCTGGTGTTGTGCGACTTCTCATTTTTGTCCACCCCAGTCCAACGCCGGCATCTCCACATCATACACTAATCTAGATTTGTAGGATCGGGAAACATGCTCACCACTCGTGATACTTCGGAGAATTTTAAACGTAAGGCACTCGGCTCATTTCGCTGCAGTTCTTTCTTGTATTTTCGGGCGCGGTCGGGGTTTACTGACCGTGGCGGTACGTGGATTCTTCTCCTCTTCTTCTCGTCTCGTCTCGTCTCTTCGGGCCTTCGGGTCCAGACACCGTTTACCGACTCTCGGGATGGTGCACCCAGTCACTGGCCTTCGTCGAGGCGGCTCGTTCCGTTCGAGCTCCACCCGACATAGTCAAAAGAGTCCAGAGAAAAACAGAAGGCTGCTCGTCCAGCAGAGCGATACCCGAGGATCAGAATAGGAGAATAAAAGTTCAGCAGTCATTAGTGAGATAAAACAGTCAAGAGTTCAGCCCGAGTCAAAAGTCAGCAGAGATAAGAGTCGAATCCAGGGAATAAGAGAGCGATGGACATTTGTTGTCTATAGTTATAGTGCTGTGTTCCCTTATCTCCCGCTCAAATCTTGATGTTTGTCCTTTGTGTAATACTGGTGCACAAAACTCCCAGCATGGGGCGATTCTTTCCTTTAATGGGTTTTGGTAGCACCTTAAACTGGCCAACTATCCGTTAATGTTTTCCCCATTGTCGAACCGGCTAGGAGTCTCCCTGACTGGTTTTGGGGCCTCCTCGAATACTGACTTAATCACCCGAGAATGGCTCTCTCATTGTAGAGCCGTGGGGAATTTGCGTATTGATGTATCTGGATGGGCCTTCGATTGCCCATTACAATGGTCCTTACTTGTGCATGGATAATGATTCCAGCACTTATCTCTTGCTATTGTGTCGAATGCAGACAGGTTGCATCCTGTCTTTATCAGTGTTTGCTGCGTATTAACCAATCTTTACTGAAATGTTTATTCGAACGCCATCTTGTCTGCCCACTGAAAATTCTGGAAGCTTCTGCCATGAGGCGCGGCGGCCATTTTACAGGCTTCTGTGTCCTGTTTAATCATGACAGCATTTCGTTGAAATAAAACTGATGAAACAAATCTGCTTTATCTCGTTATTTCGAATCGCGATAATTGCGAATTTTACACCCCTCCATCACATCCTTCAGCACCCAGCACAAGGCCACATGATAGCACCTCTCATTCTCATTGCAAACACACCTCTTCCTTTCTCCCTTCAAAACAGCCACTAGCAGCATTCTCTTCTCCCTTGCTAGCCTTTGCCGAATTACCAGGCTCTCATGGCTCCTTCCTCACATCACACTCCACACACATGCTCTCCATTCAAAACCTTCCATCCTGACTGAACTTGTTTCTTCTCACACTCAGCACCTGTACAACAAACAGAAGCTCCACACATCTGCACTCTCCTTTGTAGGAGATATTCACTAATTCTCACCTTATCTCTCTGAAGGACAAGACAGTGCACAACACAAAGGATAGAAGTAAGACTGGGGGAGGACCAGCCAACATCATGAACCTGTCCGAGCTGGAACAGCTAGTGCTGGAAATCAATGGCCTCTCCAGAGCTGTCAGAGTAGGACATTTCGAGGCCGTGGGTTTATCCGGGTCTCTGAATGTTTCTTGCACCCTTTCATGAATCTCACTAAAACACAGACAGCTTGACTACATCAAGCTGCATTGTGATGGCTGTCATCTGCTACCGCACAACCTCTTAGTGCCATGCAAACCTTCGTCCTTTTTCTCTTTCCTCCAGGTCCTTCTCAGCAGCCACAGCCCACAGAAAAAGACACGTCAGAAGAGGTGAATTCTTCTGAAGAGGCACCGCCATGCGCTGCATCACTCCCAAGCACCAGCACAGAGACTGTCTGGGTTAGAGAGTGAGGTAGCGGGGTCTGCACGTGGTAATGCACCTAGCACCAGTGAGCAGCAGCAGGTACTGGTGGCTGGGACAGCACAAAAGACAGCTTGCCGGAGGGCCAAGTCCTCTCCCAGCTCTGCTGAGGAGGACAGAGATGTGGACTTCAGGGGCCCAGCAATGACAATAAAAGTGCTTGCTTCACACAAGCAGTTATACCAGGAATTGGTAGGCCTGCCAAGGTGTCGCACCACTAAGGCTGACAGTATGGAGGAGTTCATTTCCAGCCTGTCTGGTGTCATCTCACATGGTATCAGCACTCTGCACTCTACCTCAGATACTGTGGCCACCTCCAGGGACGCTGTACCCCAGCCCTCACAACAGGAGTCAATGTTCACAGCCTTTGCAGCTTTGGTAGAAGCTCAAACAGCAGCCATGCAGATTCTGGGCTCAAACCTGTACTGTGTCGCAGAGAGGTTGGTGAAACACATCAATAGGGGCTTTGAAGGTGTCACTCATCTTCTGCAGTCTACTCTCCTGTAGACCAGTGGAATTGATGAGCCCCATGGGAGTGGCAGTGATGCAACGGGAACGACATGTGTTCCCCTCTCTCAGGATGTCAGCATGTCTACTCCCTCGTCACTCCCTCAAACAATACCAACCACAGTGCCGGAAAACCAGCTGGGCAAGACTGCCCCGGCAGCAACCGAAGTGCTGCAGTCTGCAGATGGGCCCTCAGAGACTTGAGCTCCCAGAAGTTGCCAGCTATGAGTATCTCAAGGGTCCCAGCATGAGCAACAGCAGTGTTCCACCAGCTCTGCTGAATTTCTGACTGTAAAATAGGGACTGAATTATATTTATGTGCCCTGGTCTAATTATTCATCAGCCCCTTGCATCACTTCACTTAAAAACTACACCTGATCTTGACTAACCATGTATAAGGGCATTAAGGGTTACGGGGAGCGGGCAGGAATTTGGACATGAGTCTAGGTTCGGATCGGTCATGGCCCTGTGGGTAGTGGAGCGGGCCCAGGGACTGTGTAGCCTGATTCTGCTCCTATTTTGTGTGTGCAATTCTGTTAGATGCAGGAGATGGTTCTGTGATAGATAGTAGATTGGCGGTTAGGATCAGATCAGCCATGATCTTATTGAATGGCGGAGCAGGCTCGAGGGGCCGATTGGCCTACTCCTGCTCCTATTTCTTATGTTCTTATGTTCTTATGTTAACGCCATTGAAATTAAGTAGTATATAATAAATTTAATGTATCAGTACTCTAGGAGAAAAGAAACCATACAACTTTTATCATTATTAAATGTCATTCTAATTTTGAGTTATAGTTAAGAATTTCCATGCTGGATGCAATGTCACGGGAAGTGCCAATAAGTGTAGCTTCCACTTGGCGCTAATGATCCTGGCGAATTTCCTGGGTTCGACATACGCAAATTATTTTAGTGAAGTTCTGTTTTTCTATTGAAACAAGGAGGGGAGATTGGGAAGCTGCTGCTGCAGCACTCTGGTATCAGCAGCAGCTTAAAGGGCCAGCTTCCATCTGTGCAGACAAGAGTGTGGGGCCTGTTTGTTTCTTGACGAAATCTGACGGCAGTGGACAACAAATCAATTATCTGGCAATCAATTGCACTCATTGGGATGGACAAAATACATTTTAAAACCCTTCACTTATCCTAACTACACTGGATAGAAAGAATTTACATTTATAAAGCACCTTATCATATCTCTCTGAAATATTTCAAAGCATTTAAAAACATAGGGACATAGGGATGTACAGGAATTGTAAAGACCATTTTGGCTAATCAGGCCAATCCCACTTCCCATACTATCAATTACTTTGAAGTGCAGTTGCTGTCATTATGTAGGCAACACATCATCTAATTTACATGCAGCAAGATCCTACAAACAGCGATAAGATAGTAAGGCGTTTAACCCTGTGTTGTTGTTGAGGGAGGAATGTGGGTTAGGACATCAGGAGAATGCCCTGATTTTTTTTCCACAAAGTATATGGGAGATTTAACGTCCACCTTAATTACCCAGCAGAACCTCGGCTTAACATCTCATTCAAACAGCAACAACTCTAATACTGCTTCAATATCAGTTCCAACCTAGATTACATGCTCAAATTCTAGAAAGGGATTATGAACCCACAACCTTCTGACTCAGAGGTGAGAGTGTTACCACTGAACCATAGCTGACTACAACAAACTCCATTGAAAATACATTGGCTCTCAGGTTTGGAAAGTCAGGATACAAGTGGACCAAGCTTCGATGGCCAAATGGCCTTTTCTTGGTCGTGACTGCTCTCATTGTTTTTGTTTTGCTGGAGATGGCACTCAATTGGCTTGTTATTTCCACATGAGCACGATTCCCGATGTATAAGTTGAGATGGTACATTCCTGTTTTGAAGATTACTGCCCTCCTTAGAAGCATCTCCTGGGAGTCTCCATATACATGAAATATGCTTTCTTACTTTGACATTATGGTTCACAAGTTTCCGATCAGCATCTCTCAGTTATTGGATGAATTGTGTGCTGTGAGACGCAAAAAGCAATCCATCTAAGTTGTTCCCAGATGTCAAAATTCACTTGTGGAACACAGAAAAGAGCCCCAAAAAAGCCCAGAAGTTAACTAGCAGAGCACAAGCCAGCAACTAACCTATATGGAGTGGATGAGCCCTTTAAATAACGCAGCTCCTTGCTGTCTGTTAGTGCCATGAGTTGCTGGGCGAGTTTATCATGTGGCGAGTCAGACACTGCTAGAGACTAATTACAAAACACGATCATACAACTGCATAGGACCCTTATTTTAATATTATAATGAGCTTGCTGAATCATTCCGGCATGCATACTGGACGCTTATGGAGCAGCCCGATTAAATATGGTGGGTGGCGCAGCTTTGGCATGGGATGGGCACGCCACCTACCATATCGAACGCTTAGTCGGCATAGCTCCAGTGGACGTGGGTCAGAAGTGGCTCCTCTGCCTCTCCGCTAGCTTCTATTGCGTCTCACCACTACCGGGAGTTTCTCATCAGAAATGAAAACATGTGTAGAAGTAGTTCATCCAAATGCGGGTGGCCATATTGAAATTCAATGCAAATGATAGTAATATGCTATCTGAGATTGTTACAGGTAGGGAGCATTGGCTATTTGCCCGAGGAAGGATTTTTGTTTTATGTAACATTGGGCCAAAAATTCATCCCGCGACGCGAGAGTACGCACTGCGTACTCTCGCGTATTCTCTCTCCAATTGCCGGTTTTCTGCATGCCCTGCGCATGCGCTGAAAACCGGCACTTGGTCTTTTGAAAAGGGGGCGGGTCCTCGGTGCATCGCGTGCGCGCTACAGGCTGCGCGCACGCTGTGCACTTCATGCTTTGGACGCGCAGGTAAGTACGGAAGATTTTAGAAATGGAAAAAGGAGGAGTAAGACCCAATTTTAACAAGGAAAGTAGTGAATTAAGTATTTTTTTGAATTTTTTTTAACAGGTATATCTTTTTTAGAGACTTTAAAGACAGGTAAGTTTATTTTTATAACTTTTGAAAAGATTTTAAATTTTTTCAAAAATTTAATTTTTTATTTAAAATGGTTAATTTATTTAACTATACTTATTTTATTAATGTGATGGGTTTTTTTTAAATTTAATTGAGGTTTAGCTGTTATTTTGGGGGGGTGTAAGATTCATAGATTTCACAGCACGTATGTGAAACTTATGAATGGAAGATGGTGTGCTGCCATTGGCTCTAACTGAGTCACGTGATCCCACAGCTCGCACGAATTCACTACGCCGGTGGGATACGCAAGCACTGCCCAGCTGATGTCTGGAACATCAAGTTCGTGCGAGCTGGATCTGAAAAAGCACAAGCGGAGTGAGAGATCGCGGGGAAGCCTTACCCCCGCGGGAACAGAGCGAGATCAATTTCTGGGCCAATATGTTCTGATGTGAACTGAGGTTCAGGACTTTAAGGGTTAATTAACAAAAATACAGCCTCCTCCTGGTTGTTTTTAACATAGGAAAAGGCTGGCGCTGTCATACACACAGGGGGGATTCATACATTAATACGCTCACTAGAGAGGTAATGAGCATCCATTGAAACTGTTACTCATAATGATCTGAGACAATAGAGAATCTGTTGCCTAATTTCAGATGCTTCCAGCAGGCATCTAGATTTGAGGCTGGATTGAACTGAAGTCTTGCAGCAACAGCATGAGGTGGTCTGCCCAGGCTTCAACATGGGGGCAAGGGGCGTGTTGCTGGTCTAACTGACAACTTTACTTACCAATCCATGGATATAGGAGGAGACAGAGGTCGAGCTGGGAACAAACAAAGGGTGAAATACATACTCAGGGTCAGCTCCAACAAAGGCTGCAGACTAAGGCAGGGAGCGGGATAGTCGCCTTTGAGAAAAAAGCCAGGCCTCGGCTTAGACAGCTGGTCAGGTTTCAGAGGCAATAAACAATCCAAGAAAAGTAATTCTTTTAAGGCCACAAAAGGGTTGACTGAAATTAAGTTGTTTAAGATTTCTATATCTGTTGTTGTTTACATTCATTTACTGACAGTAAAATAAAGCAGCTTAACAATTTATAGCTGGCCTTGCACCGTAAAGTGTTAACCAGTCAGCCTTTCAGAAGATTTGAGAAGTGCCTTGAAGACACATGCGAGAATCACGATATCCAGTTCATACAACAAGTGGGCCTCAATGTTATACCCTCTGAATTATGCCATCATACGTCTTGATATTGGGTAGAGAGAGGAAACTCCTGATCATGAGGGGCACAGATCTGTTTGTGGGCAAGATCGATGATGCTAGCTTAAGAGAATATCTAAGGCAGACTCGAAATTTGTAACATACGTGTTTCTCATCATTTGCAACATGGACACCATGTTTGTCACTGGCGTTCAGCATTATAGGTGATGAAGGGGAGATTTTAAAGATTAAAGGGTCAGGGGCTTTAACAAAATAATTCATTGGGTTACCTTTGATTCCATAGTGTTGTCCAACACTAGGCAAGGGATCATTTCAAATTTCCAAGAACGGAGAGGATTGAATGGTCAGTGGATTACCTACACACCAACCTGGAAAACTAGCAAAAGTAATCAACAGTTTCAAAAAAGCTGACGCAGCTTCCAGAAAGCTGACAATTCAAGAATGACCCTGATTATTACCCTGCGATGTGTGAAAACACGCAGCTACAAGGGCTTTGTAACTGACGTGTCAGCAACACCCAACATTCCTTCATTGTATTGGAAGAAAACAAAAACGTGATACAAAAACTTGAAGGAGGAAATCAAAATCTTGCGGCATTAGTGGTGCATTTCTAGGGGATTCGAGTGGCATACATCCCTCTCTAAAATTAGAATTGTTACATTTAAAATGTTTCATTCCTGTGCATTTTAAACACTTTTATATTTCACAACTATTACATTTTGAATCTAAAAAAGAGAAAAACAGTTACATTTGGATTTTCAACAAGACACTTGAACATAAGTCAATTGAACATACTCTCTATTTGAGTAGCAATTACAGGCTCAGCAAACAGCTATTACTGCAGAAAGTATAAATATAAAACCATATTCCTTGTTGATTGAAAATTCAGGCATTAGGATAGCTTCTGATAGAAAAAACAAAATATTGACCAACTACAAAATATTTCAACAAACTATAAAAGGCTCCAAATGAGTAACATCGATGGAGCCTAAGTACCATGATTGTTTTCTTACCTTCCATATCAAAAGATCTTTTTCTAATAGTTTCATACAGAGAAAAAAAATATTTTGTACTTCATGCACTTCACTGAAAAGGGTGCCCCACCAGGATCAAATGGTACATTATTTTAAATTGAAATGTGATACTGTGTTGAAAAAGTGAGCATTAGCTTTTGTTTCAAGCTGTTAAGTAACAGATACTTTCGTTTGTAGTATAGGAGTCTGAAGAAAAACATCAATCACCTATCTGTACTGGATGGAATTAGTAGATCTAGGCAATGTTACAATTACCTACAGAATATTAAGTTATATTCTATTGAAAGAAGAAGCTGAAAGATTGTTTTTTTTTCGTTCCTGGGATGTGGGCGTCACTGGCGAGGCCAGCATCTATTGCCCATCACTAGTTGCCCTTGAGAAGGTGCTGGTGAGCTGCCTTCTTGAACCGCTGCAGTCCGTGTGGTGAAGGTACTCCCACAGTGCTGTTAGGGAGGGAGTTCCAGAATTTTGACCCAGCGACGATGAAGGATCAGCGATATACTTCTAAGTCAGGATGGTGTGTAACTTGGAGGGGCATTTGGAGGTGATGGTGTTCCCATGCGCCTGCTGCCCTTGTCCTTCTAGGTGGTAGAGGTCACGGGTTTGGGAGGTGCTGCCGAAGAAGCCTTGGCGAGTTGCTGCAGTGCATCTTGTAGACGGTACACACTGCAGCTATGGTGCGCCAGTGGTGGAGAGAGTGAATGTTTTGAACCAGTGGCCCATCGTCGCTGGGTCAAAATCCTGGAACTCACTCCCTAACAGCACTGTGGGAGTACCTTCACCACACGGACTGCAGTGGTTCAAGAAGGTGGCTCACCACCATCTTCTCAAGGGCAATTAGGGTTGGACAATAAATGCTGGCCTTGCCAGCGACGCCCACATCCCATAAAAACTAATTTTTAAAAAAGGTGGTGGGTGGAGTGCCAATCAAGTGGGCTGCTTTGTCCTGGATGATGTCGAGCTTCTTGAGTGTTGTTGGACCTGTACTCATCCAGGCAAATGGAGAGTATTCCATCATACTCCTGACTTTTGCCTTGTAAATGGTGGAAAGGCTTTGGGGAGTCAGGAGGTGAGACACTCGCCACAGAATACCTAGCCTCTGAGCTGCTCTTGTAGCCACAGTATTTATGTGGCTGATCCAGTTAAGTCTCTGGTCAATGGTAACCCCCATGATGTTGATGGTGTGGGATTCGGTGATGGTAATGCCGTTGAATGTCAAGGGGTGGTGGTTAGACTCTCGCTTGTTGGGGATAGTCATTGCCTGGCATTTGTGTGGCGTGAATGTTAACTGCCACTTATCAGCCCAAGCCTGAATGTCATCCAGGTCTTGCTGCATGCGGGCATGTACTGCTTCATTATCTAAGGAGTTGCGAATGGCACTGAACGCTGTGCAATCATCAGCGAACATCCCCACTTCTGATGTTATGATGGAGGGAAGGTCATTGATGAAGCAGCTGAAGATGGTTGGGCCTAGGTCACTGACCTGAGGAACTCCTGCAGTGATGTCCTGGGGCAGTGATGATTGACTTCCAACAACCACAACCATGTTCCTTTGTGCAAGGTATGACTCCAGCCAGTGGAGAGCTTTCCCCTTATTCCCATTGACTTCTTTACTAGGGCTCCTTGATGCCACACTCATTCAAATGCTGCCTTGATGTCAAGGGCAGTCACTCTCACCTCACCTCTGGAATTCAGCTCCTTTTGTCCACGTTTGGACCAAGGCAGTAATGAAGTCTGGAGCTGAGGGCTCCTGGCAATACCCAAACTGAGCATCGGTGAGCAGATTATTGATGAGTAAGTGCCGCTTGATAGTACTGTCGACGTCACCTTCTATCACTTTGCTGATGATTGAGAGTTGACTGATGCAGCGGTAATTGGCTGGATTGGATTTGTCCTGCTTTTTGTGATCAGGACATACCTGGCCAGTTTTCCACATTGTCGTTTAGATGCCAGTGTTGTAGCTGTACTGAAACAGCTTGGCTAGAGGTGCGGCTAGTTCTGGAGCACAAGTCTTCAGCACGATAGCCAGGACCCATAGCCTTTGCTGTATCCCCATAGCCTTTGCTGTATCCAGTGCGCTCTGCCGTTTCTTGATATCACGTGGATTAAATCGAATTGGCTGAAGACTGGCTTCTGTGATGGTCGGGACCTCAGGAGGAGGCCGATATGGATCATCCACTTGGCACTTCTGGCTGAAGATGGTTGAAAACACTTCAGCCTTGTCTTTTGCACTCGCATACTGGGTTTCTCCAACATTGAGGATGGGGATTTTCATGAAGCCTCCTCCTCCCGTTAGCTGTTTAATTGTCCACCACCATTCATGACTGGATGTGGCAGGAGTGCAGAACTTTGATCTGGTCCTTTGGTTGTGGAATCGCTTAGCCCTTAGCATGCATGTAGTCCTGTGTTGCAGCATCCCCAGGTTGGCACCTCATTTTTAGGTACACCTTGTGCTGCTCCTGGCATGCTCTTCTACACTCCTTATTGAACCAAGGCTGGTCCCCTGGCTTAATGGTAATTGGTAGAGTAATGGATATACTGGGCCATGAGGTTACAGATTGTGGTAGAATACAATTCTGCTGCTGCTGATGGCCCACAGTGCCTCATGGATGCTCAGTTTTGAGCTGCTAGATCTGATCTGAATCTATCCCATTTAGCACGGTGGTAATACCACACAACTTGATGGAAGGTGTCCTCAGTGTGAAGACTGGACAACGTCTCCACAAGGGCTGTGTGGTCGTCACTGCTACCAATACTGTCATGGCCAGATGCATCTGCAACAGGTAGATGGGTGAGGACGAGGTCAAGTAGGTTTTTCCCTCGTGTTGGTTCTCTCACCACCTGTCACAGGCCTAGACTGGCAGCTATGTCCTTCAGACTCGGCCAGCTCAGTCAGTAGTGGTTCTACCAAGCCACTCTTGGACATTGAAGTCCCACATTCTGTACCCTTGCTACCCTCAGTGCTTCTTCCAAGTGGTGTTCAACATGGATTCATCAGCTGAGGGAGGGCGGTAGGTGGTAATCAGCAGGAGGTTTCCTTGCCCATGCTGGTGGGACAGGACATGCCCAGGGATGTTGATGGAGGAGTCTGGGATGTATGATTCTGTGAGTATGACTATGTCAGGATGTTGCTTGACTAGTCTGTGGGACAGCTCTCCCAATTTTGGCACAAGCCCCCAGATGTTGGTGAGGAGGACTTTGCAGGGTCGACTGGGCTGGGTGTGCCTTTGTTGTGTCCGAAGCCGAGGTCATGCCGGTTTTATTCTTCTTATTGTTTTCTGTACTGGTTTGGTACAACTGAGTGGCTTGCTAGACCATTTCAGAGGGCAGTTAAGAGTCAACCACATTGCTGTGGGTCTGGAGTTATGTATAGGTCAGGTAAGGATGGCAGATTTCCTTCCCCAAAGGACATTAATGAACCAGATGGGTTTTTACAATAATCTAGTAGTTTCATGGTCTAGCTTTTTATTCCAGATTTATTTAATTAAGTGAATTTAAATTCCCCAGCTGCCATGGTGGGATTTGAACTCACGTCTCCGGATCACTAGTCCAGGCCTCTGGATTACTAGTCCAGTAACATAACCACTATGCTACCGTTCCCAATTCGATTTAATCCACGTGATATCAAGAAACGGCTGAGCGCATTGGATACAGCAAAGGCTATGGGTCCTGGCTATCGTGCTGAAGACTTGTGCTCCAGAACTAGCCGCGATCTCTCTTCCCCCCACCACGAGAACCCTCCACCCGCCCCCCCCCCCCCCCCCCCCCCCCCCGCCTGACCATGATCTCTCGCTGCCTCCCTACCTGCTCCTCGGCTGCGTCCTACTGCTGCAGGCTGTTAATCAGGCTGACTGGCGGGAGGGATTCTATAAGAATATTACATATCTAATTTGGAGATGGGCTGCAGTGTAAAAGTACCAAGCTCAGTGTCGCGTGAAGCTTACTTTTGTTACCATGGTAGTGCCTGCATGACTTGTCCAGGTTTCAGCACTCACTGCTTGCTGTATAACTCCTCCATTGCAACTACGCACAGCAGTGCTACTAGCACATCATTAGTCTAACCCAGACCTACAAAATCACTGGACTTTTCTGAAATGGATCTTTAAAGAACGCCATTGAAGTTACTCATCTTAATGTTTTAAAAATGTTCTTTTTACTTAATTATTCATTTTTGGACAAATTTGTGCTTATCAAGATGAGGAATGTCATTGTTGGAAAACACAACGCTTTTCCACTGTTGGTACTCGGTGTCAGAATGAGACAGATTGGCCATGTGGGAGATGTCTTGAGAGTCCCCGTGAATGGTTCCATAACATTGTATCACTGGTGCCCCCCTTTTTCCAGAAAAATCCTGAAAATCCCCATGCCCCTCCAGCGAAGCTAGTCCGCTCCGATCAAGTACTTCTAGGTCAAGTATAGCAGAGTCAGAATCAAAGTAATGCTCCCTCTATTCTGTCCCAACAATGTGCGTCAATAGCCTCAAGAGAGCAGCAAACATCTTTATGGGCTCTGGGAGTGCAATTGCCAATATAAACCTAAAATGCTGCTGATGTAAAGGTTTCTGGCCAACAATTTGGGGAATCTATTGTTTAGTGAGATTCACACCCAGTTTTCATGTCCTGAAATTGCACTGTTGAACTTGCAGTGTGTGATAGTGCCTGTAGCCAACAAAATTCCGCCCACATGAAGCAGGCATTAGAGCTGAGGCAGACTCTAGCATGTCTAGAATTCAGAAGGGAACTTTTTCAATTTCACAGTTTGTGCAGACATAAATTTCACTGCAGTGGGGATTACTTTCAGTGCTCCCTTGTTACTTGACACAGTGGTGCAGGACGAGCAGGAGCAGAGAAAGGTTGTGAGAGATGTCAGATGGTACAAAAGCTACACTATCTTGACCTACATGGTAAGATAGCGACATTTTCCGTTCATCTATGCCACCTATCCACAGTATTCCCGTGGTGGATTTTAAATAACCCTGAATCCCATAACTGCTGTTATGCGACCCATCACATCTATAGGCCAAGGCACAGCCACAGGCATTGCCTTGGCCTATAGATGTGACGAGTCGCATAAAAGCAATTCTGGGATTCAGCAATGAGTAAGGAGTACTGCCTCCAGAAGCTCAGGTCTAGCAGGGAGATATCTGCTTCAGGAAGAGTTGAGGACATTCTTGAATATAGGGATATTGGTGCCAGTGACAATGGAGTACCACGGCTCTCAATATTTATGTTTTTGCCGAGCACAAGGGGCATCAACATCATCAGGAAAGGTTCTGCCCATAAATGTATCAAACAGCTGACTAATGCTTTATTCAGGTGGGTGAGACCTTTGTCGCCTTTCCCACTACCAGCAACAGTAGTACGATAGCATAGATTCCAACCGTCTGAGTTTTACTCATTCTTGCTAGTTTGCTAGGTTGGCATATATGACAGGGGTCCCCAATTTCACCAGACTGCTCATTTCCAAAATTACTGGGGTAATTAAAGATACAAATGTGACTATAATGCAATGGCTGACATGAACAGAAATCAATGTGTAGCTGGTTAGTGACCACCATGCCACCAATCAGCATGTAGGTCAACGTCAGCTTCCCAGGCAGCAGCTACAAATTTGCGGCAAGTAACTGTGCCAGGCTTATTTGGAAGCAAAGAAAGATTGAAAGGATGGCTCCTTAGACCCTCTTCAGCCCTGACTAATGACACCCTTATGGTAGCTATCGACAGAGGCAGAGTGCAGAAACAATGGCCCCGATATTTACGGGACCACCTGTTCGGAGCGAGGGGCGGGAGGAAGAGGAGTTGTGGATGGAAAACTGGAAGTATGGGTTTCCTGGATGTCTGCAGATATTTACTGTTTTTAAAATGTTTCTGCAGGTTTCCCTCCCGCCAGTCAGCCTGATTAACAGCCTTGAGTAGTAGGATGCAGCCGAGGAGCAGGTAGGGAGGCAGCGAGAGATCATGGTCGGGCGGGGGGGGTGGTGGGTTCTCGTGGTGGGGGGGGGGAGAGAGATCGCGGGAACGGGAGAGAGTGTTCAGGGGCAGATGGTGGTCGGGGGTGAGAGATCATGGTCGGGGATGGGGAGGGCAGATGGTGGTTGAGGGTGAGAGATTGTGGGAAGGGAGGGAGAGTGTGGAGGTGGGGGGAGATCGCGGGGCGTCGTCAATTGTGGAGCTGGAACAGGTAAGCTTGTTGGGCCAGGAGGAAACACTCCCACTCCTCCTGGCCCACAAGCAGTGCTGCAAAGGCACTTATTTTATGGAGCCAGTCCTACTCACCTCCTTTTACCTGCCAGGTTTCCTGAGGCTTGGGAAACCCGGCTGAAATCGGTTAAAAATAAAAAGCTTGTTAAAATGGAGGTACGCAGCCTCCTTAAGAGCTGTTACCGACCGACCCGCCTCCTGATAGTGGATTGGTCGGCCGCCCTCCCAACCTGCCTCCGTTAAACCTGGTTGGGGTCAGGTTCAAAATTTTTTTAAATTTTAACTTCTCATCCGACCCAAACCCACCCTTTCTTGGGAGTTACCCTCAATGTAGCTCATGCAACGATTAGAATCATTGTTGAACATACCATCAGTATCTTGGAGTTGTGTCTGTACAAATCAAAGGCACCTTACACTACAGCACTTTCCCCAGTGTCTCCAAGATTATTGCTGTCTGCTGCATGCTGCATAACTATGTTCAAAAAAGATACCTAACTAAGGAGAAAGAGCAGTGAACTCCAAAATCAAGATCAGAGTAGGAGACAAATACTGACGATATGGATGCAACTCTTGAAACACCAGTACAGCCAAGAAGGCTGTCACTTTAAGAAACCCTTCTGTCCACATGTAGCCAAAGTAGCCTAAAACAGGAGGAGGGAAAGTAACAAAAACCTTCCCCTGCCATTTCTTCTGCGGTCTCTTTAAGTACCACTGGTAAGGCTGCAGTAGAACTGGAAACATTAGGCGGAGCTTGCACAGCGCATGCTCCACCTAGTTTTTCATAAATTTTGCAGAAGGGTCCTGAAACAGGCACAGGACCCTACTTTGCATATTTAAATTGTTCAATACTAATTAATGGTTGGAAAATTGTGTGCAGTGTGAACCCAAATTTGTGTCCCCAGCAGGTAAGGCTGGCTGCTGGGAGCAGAAAGTAAGACAATTACCCTATTACTATCAACATCAAGCACTCCCAGGATAGGTGAAAGATTTAGCACACACACAGCTAGCTGCAGAATAAAGCACCCTGTACTTTGCACCAACAACATAATTCAAACTTTAGAACTCCCAGCCCCGCCAATGGACCAGCGTGACAATTTGCATCAGCCATCCTGTGACATGTCTGAGTGAGATTGGCAATTTGTGGCCAGTTTTGGATAATTTTGTGCAATGGACCATTCCAATTAGGAACTGGATTCAGCCTATTCCAAACGTTTACAAATAGAATCCTTGCATGAACAGACAAAGGATACTTTCATCTCATCAGTCTGGGTTGAATTTTAAACCAGGTCCCAGAGGTAAAAGGGCAGTGTCTAAAACACTGCACTACTCAATACCAAACCTTATGACATCATTATGTGGAATAAATAATGTTCTTTAACAGCAAACCAATCTGCTCCTACTTGTAAGGCAGAAATGTAATCAGACTAAAACAATATAATTCATGTTTAAAAGTGCTAATTCAAAGAGGAAAAATGCAGAAATTAAGAAATTGCAGTGTGCAACTAAGCCTTGAGTAATTTCCTTGGTTGAATATGACGACAGAGGTCAGTAATGGAATCATCTGTCAGACGGTCAGGAGTCATGAAACTGATACAAAAGTAATAAGTTACTTTTAGGTGTCAGCCCTGGCTCAGTGGTAGCGCTCTCACCTCTGAGTCAGAAGGTTGTGGGTTCAAGCTTCCACTGCAGAGACCTGAGCACATAATCCAGGCTCACACTCCAATGCTGCGCTGAGGGAGTGCTACATTGTCGGAGGTGGTGTCTTTCGGATGAGACATTGAAGTGAAGCCCCAGCTGTCCTGCCAGGCAAGCATAAAAGAGTCCATGGCACTATTCGAAGAAGAGATGGGGGAGTTCTTCTGGTGTCCTGGTTAATATTTATCCCTCAACACCACTAAAACAGATCAGCTGGTCATTTATCTCATTGTTGTTAGTTGGACCTTGCTGTGCGCAAATTGGCTGCCACATTTCCTACATTACAACAGTGACCGCAATCCAAAACATTTATTGGCTGTGAAGCACTTTGGGACATCCAGCGGTTGTGAAAGGTGCTATAGAAATGCAAGTTCTTTCATTTCTTCTAAATACTTACAGCTGAATAGTGGTTAGACATGCAAAAGTCAGTTTTTATGAAAATGATGGTTATCACCCTAATCAATTAGGGGAGCTCATCATGAAAGAAGTTACAGCAGACTGTGGATATGTATAGTTTTTAAGGGGGAAAATATGAATATTCTGGGAAAGTAGAATTTTCCAGGCAAAGCCAGTGATAGCATCACTGACAGCCCCATTGCAATCAAATTACTTGTTAAACCAAGAATGTACTGTAGGTGTCTTAGAGGTTGAACGTTTAACAGATTTTAACAGAAAGCAGATGTCTCAGTTACAACTATGTTAAGGTTTCAAAAGTAGTAGGACAGTGCACGTTGCGTTCACATGTGGGAAAAGGGCAACATTTAATGAAAAGATAGCAAAACTAGTCTGACAAATCAAATACGAGCATACTGAAAAAACACCAGGCAAGGTCTTTCAAAGTGCAGAGTAATTAGTTGCAGAAGACTGAGTATGATGCTTCTGCAATGCATTAAATGTCACACCACAATAGCAAAACAGAATTGGAATGTGGAAAATGTCACTTTTCCTTCTGTCATTTAAAAACTAATCATTAGCAAAACTACTTGATAAAATATAGGTGGTACAATAATTAAGTACGCTTTCTGTTATACTTTTCTGGGTTTGAATCTATTCTAGCTTGATACAGATGAAAGTCTCCTTTTTGCCAGCTACATCAAATGACTTTGAGAAGTATTAACAATATTTACGTCTTTTAGAGTCAAAAAATTAAACAGAACTAGACATTAAGGCCCTGAATTTCTTTGGATCTTCCAGCACACTTTCTCCATAGGCCAGAGAGCCCACAAATTAGGTTGCAAACTAGGTACACCGGATCCTGGCCTGCGCTGTTAATTTATGCTGGGCCTTGTCTGGAGCAGAACAGCCACCTGTCCCACACATGGTCACCTGCATCACAGAAGGCATCGTCATGAGGAGGCGATTCACAGGCAGGGGGTTTCCTCGGCCCCAGCCTAAGATCAGCGGGCAGCCGGTAACAAGAGGCATAGCAGTCTGTTGGCTGGCGGAAATGGGGTTCACCCAGAGTCCAGATCTGGCTCTTGGTCTGAACCACCCCCTCAAAAGATAAGGAAGCAGTGAAGAATTAGTGCCCTATACAAGGAGCCGATGGGCCCTGGACTAAAGGTTGCTGTGACTGGGGCTGCTGGACTGGAATGCTGCAATTTAAACCTCCTTGAGACGCAGCCACAGTGGCATGGGTGCCTGTTGGGAATATGTAGAACCTCCCCTCGATCCCACATGCTCTGAGGTATCAGCAGCATAATTCCCCAGTGGCTGCATCTGAGTAGTTATGTCGGGTTCACTCACATTTTCTTCCCCCAATTAATATTCTTGATCTGCAGTCACAAGGATGGCTGGTGTGAGAAATAGAAAAAATGTGCTAGTGCTGTAGGGCAGCTCTTTTCCCTTCTCTCTCCCTCCCCTTCTTTTCCTTGCACCTCTCTCAAGCATCCTTTCCTTTCCCATCTTCTCCTCCGCTGCTCCTCCTCTTCTCCTTCCCTCTCCCACTCTCCGCTCCTTACCTTTCCCTCAATCTGGTCCCTCCCTTTCACATTCCCCTCCCCTCTTTCCTTCCCACCTCCTCCTCCCCTCCATTCTGGTATCTGCAACATAATAAAAAAAATAGAAAGTCTCCAACTTGCTGCCCCAGTAGCTGCAATATATAAAATGAAGGCTTCCCCTCCTAGCCCCACTCATCCCACAGCACCACATTCTGGTCCATGGCTCCAAGCAGAAGTCCCTCTCACGTGCAAATATTGAAAGCACTGGTTAGGTCCAGGCCAGCCTTATCAGGACCATGGCCCTGCTTGCTGATGATGCCTTTCAGGGAATTCACAAGTAAAGTGTATTGGGAGACCACCTGAATCATAACATCTATAAGAGGAGAATTGGATACTCGAGAAAATAGCTTCAATCAGCTAAGTGGTCTTTTGTTGGCCTTGACTTTTCCTATGTCCTCCTATGAAGTATTAACCTAATAAAGGGGAACTGTTATCTCTGATATTTCTGAAACATATGTGAACAGATTCTCATTGAAGTCCACTAGGGATAAGGCCTATTCTCTAGGAATAATTTTACAGATTGTGCTACCTTATAAAGGGTAAATTAATGGTTTAAAAATCGTGAGCAGTGGGTGTTCAGGTTTCCGATAATGATGCTGATGGTGGGCGAGGCTCTCCAACGACAACACATAAATTGCCCCCTATAATGTGAACAGTGGGTCGTTAATACACTGACAGGCACCCGATGTGCTGAGATTCATTGAGTGCTTGCTCCCTGGAAAATCTGGCATGGTGGCATCAAGCCCACAATACATCCAAGGCTATCAGCAATGTTGCAATACAGGCAGCGTTTGGAATGAGTGCTTAAAGGGAAGAAAATTGTAAAAAGTTATTTGCATGCCACTGCTCTTCACCCCTTAGCACTCCCACACCCTGGCCCACTTTTTCAGTCCTCATCATTCCCTCTAATTCTGGGACATTGCCCCCAGTCCTGTACCCAGTGCTTCTTCCCTTCTGCCAGGGAAAGTGCCTGCTCCATGGTGGGCAGCCAGCATCTTTCCACTGTCTGTTGGTGCCCCACAATGCAGCTCTGGCGTTACCAGCGCAACACGAGAGACACGCCCAGAGCACCAGTAAATTATGCAAATAGACAGACTTTGCTTTAGGTCGGCCCATTTTTGCACAGGGTTTGAGACACCTGCATAGAACTGGTGCAGGTGGTACAATCCTCAAGCTGTATTATCGGACTTGAGCTCATCCAAAACTCTGCTGCCTATATCCTAACTCGCAGTTCCATTCACCCATCACCAATGTGCTTGCTGACCTACATTGGTCCTGCAACGCCTCGATTTAAAAATTCTCATCCTTGTTTTCAAATCCCTCCACGGCCTCGCTCCTTCCTATCTCTGTAACCTCCTCCAGCCCTACAACTCTCCGAGATCTATGCGCTCCTCGAATTCTGGCCTCTTGCGCATCCTCAAATTTAATTAAGCCTCCATTGGCGGCTGTGCCTTCAGCTGCCTCGGCCCTAAGCTCTGGAATTCCCTCCCTAAACCTCTCCGAATCTTTCTTCTCCTTTAAGGTGCTCTTAAAACTTACCTCTTTTGTCCTAATATCTCCTTATGTGGCTCGGTGTCAAATTTTGTTTGATAACGCTCCTGTGATGCTCCTTGGACGTTTTACTACATTAAAGGCGCTGTATAAATTCAAGTTGCTGTTGTTGTGTGTTGACAATGTGCATTAATACTTTACAGATAAAGTAATGAATGTGATTAAACATAGCAGTCAAATGATTGAAAAAAATCTGGTGGAATAATATGGAGCAGTTTGAAATCTTATAGGATGTTTTATGCCCCATTTAAATTCTACCTGACAGTGTAGCATTGAGAGTATTTGTAAGTGCAGTGCGAACAGGCAGTTCATACCTCTGTATAACTGGGAACGGCAGAACTCCTTGCTTCTGCAGTGAAGTGCTTCTAGTGAGCACTGTTCACTTACTTCTGACTGCTGGCAACATTTTTAATATCAGTTAAGAGCTAAGGGGATAGTCAGCTTTGTGTTTAATAGAAATCTAAAGGTAGTACTGGTAGCTGCCTGAGTACGTTTTACAATTTACAGTATTCATATATTACCTCTTTCATGTTGATCAAAAATGATTTCAGATAAGCATTGACATGAAAAGCGTTAGTGGGAATCAGTGCAAAGGTCTGAATTCCAGTTAAGACATGAAACTAAGTGATGTGAGACCACCTCCAAGAGATAGTCTTACACAAGCTTTGCAGTACGTGCAAAATAACCCCAGTCCAATACAAAGACAAGTTTTCAAAATTTCAGAGGACCACCGGCTGGCCTTGAAATTGTTTAGAGTTATGAGGGAGTCTGCATTTGTCTGCATTCTCGGAACATTTAAAACGAGCCATTTGGGGCTGGGGATTTCTGTGGATGGAAGCTGCAGCTGGTGGCAAAACTTGTGTCTTTTTACTGCACACAGCCATGTGGGGTTGATTTTATGATTTAACTCTCCCAGTACAAAAATTAGTGCGATGGAAGCACATATCAGGAATTAAGCATGGAGCTCAGCATGCCCAATTCGCAGCCTAATTGATTTTTCATGCATTAAGATTTATCCTTGTATAGATACTGGTTTGGAATTGGTATCTTCAAGGCCGTCTTATTATAGATGCCAAGCTAATGATTTATGGAAAGTTGATAGCTATATACTGCATTTTTGGCATTATATGGTGCAAAAGATGTCTCTCTAATATCTAACATAGTATAACTGGAGCATTAGTAAAGCGCAGTACTGCTAACTAAAAATGTCAAGCTGCCAGTATTGTATCACATTCTTCCCTGTACTGGGTGTTACCCTCAAATTAAAGTGAGAGGATATCTAAAAATTTCACCTCTTGACAATGAAGGGATATGCGTGAGTATGCACACACCCACCCTCACACACAAGGATGCTATCAGTTGCTAAGCACTCAGCACATTTTGCAAACACAGGAGAAAGGATCATGCATGGAATATAAAAAAAATGTTAATTGTACTGAAGAAAACTTAACACGGTTTTCATAACCTACCTGCAAGGGTCTGCCTGATTACATTGACAAATATTATTTCTAATAGTGAACATATTTCTGTTTGAAGGAATTTTGTTGAAAAGCCATGCCTTCTCATAACTTGAAAGATAATATCTGAGCAATCCTTCAAGATACTAGTGTTCTGTTTCAGGCAGTCAGTGTATAACAGGAGGACTGTACTTTGAGGTTTGCTTTCTCATTGTATTCACATCCTGCCATCTTGAATCTATTTTGATTTTAGGCCTCCGGGGATTGCTTTTCCGCACAGTCAGTATGTTCACATTCATGGCTGCTGCAGACAACATTGTTGCCATGGAAATTTAACGACCCACTCAGTTACCATTGCCTAGAACACAAAATGCATCATTTATAAGTCCCAGGAAGGATTTGTTTTATGTAAAAATCTTCATTTATAGAATTTTTATACCCCATGGAAAATGACTTGTTGCTTAATAATTATTTCCTTAAATTACGATGTGAAAGGAATATTCCCTGCAGAACGAGCAATTAATGCATCCTGCAGACTGCAGTCTAACTGCATTTTTCCCTTTCCTGTACCCACCCCCATCTAACCTACTGTGTCATAGCCCAGTGTTAGTTGTATGGACCACCCACTCAGCATCGGAGTTAAAATTACTAACCCATAAAAGCACTGAAATTCTTTCCTGCACATTTGCATCTGAGCATAGAGTGAATTTGGTGTTTCTCAAATCCATACTGTATGGCACAACAGTGCAGCAATTCTTCTCTTCAGCAATTCACAATGAAGAAATGACACGGTGTACTCAGTTGTGATGAATGTGTGCATTCTCCTGCGTCCATTTTGTGAAAGAATTCTTCCCATTGTTGGCCCAAACTGCACGGCATTGCAAACATGCACAGTAGAACAATGGATCCATATCCTAGTTGTAATCCACAATTGTAACAGTCTAGAGGCCAGCCATGCTGTCACCATCACAAATTGATTTAAACATCAATTGCAGCAGCCATTAAAACCACTGGAAGACCTCGCCAAGCTGATGAATTGTAGCTGAATGTGAAATGAGTCTCTGACTCTGTTTCCCACCATCTAATATCAAAGCCCATTGTGTCCTGATAAAGCGAGGGTCACGAGTTCAGCCTGAAGTTCAACAGTGCGTCCAGCCAGAGAGAAGAGCGCTATTCACGCTGAATTTCCAATTATGGATTATTTTCCAGTTTCATTTTAAACAATTTAATGTGAAGTGTTGCGTCCCATTTAGTTCCTGAATAATTGAAATTTTCTGATGTCAGTGAGATCCACTGTCAGCCATGATCCCAAATAACTTGGATTCTCTAATCTTGGCATTTCTGTTCCATTTCTTGCAAAAGTGTGCACATTTCTGGACACCTACATGCTCCCTTTTCTTTATCTCTTTTCAATTTGTCTCCTTAAGGGGTCAGTCCTGCTGCAGAACAGGATTCATTTGAGCAGTATCCATTCATTTAATAGAAGTATGTTACTATGGCAACCTGGATACTATTTAGCCCTTCCAAGAACCAGTGCTTGCAGGTGGCTTGGTTTGATGAGCAGAATGCTGCAGTCACAGCTCTCATTGAAATGATGCTGTGTTGCATTTTTCATTACATTATTTTTCTAGATACAAGTAGGTAAAGACCTATTGCTGCGTTGGTATTTATATATTTTTATCATTAAGAGCCAACCTCTACCCCACTCACAAAGAGATAGATTCTCCTGCACCGATCCACTATCATTTAGCACCAAAGTGTTAAATGTTGGTGTAGAGTTTTTTTGTGGATTGCCAGTAATTATTAACTGATTCATGTATTTGCACATATTACTGCTGGAAGGCCACAAACAGTAATAAGAGCCAAGGTAACCTTGAAGCCTGATTTGGCCCCACTTTTCTTGTTTTGGGTTTATTTGCAAACATCAAAACTAGTTCCACCTTCAGAAAATTTCAGATTTAGCAATATAAAATAGCAGAGCACATCAACAGAGGCTTGCCTCAAATTTCTTGTTATTGTGCTGTTGTTTTATTATTGGGTCGGAATTTGCTGAAAAAATAACATTAATGCGCAAATCGGCCAGCAACTTGTGGCAAGGAAGAGATACCCCACGAATTGCGAATCGCCACAAGATGCTGGACGATTTGCGCCGCTCCGCCGTTAGCCTCGTGAAAATGGCATCTGGCCCTTAACCTCCCCATGAGTTTCATGAACTTGCTGCATTTGCACATTAATTCTCCATTAAATTTGGCACAGAAAGTTAAGTCTAGTAATTAACAGCGTACATACCCTTTTAACAATGTGATAATTCTTAATGACTGCCAATAAACCTCTCTTGCCCAGAAAATTAACAATTAAAAGTGTGGAGTCTCATTCTTTCAGGTAGTGAATTGCTGTTGGAGATTTTTAAAAATGGCAAATTTTAAATTTAATTATTTTTTTCTTACTTTTCCTTTCTGTCTCTTTTCTCTCTCTCTCTTTATCTAATCTTTTTCTCCATCTCTTTATTTCTCTTTCTGTATCTAATTTGACATTGAATTCACCCACTCTAATTTACCCTCCTTCTCAGTCCTTCCTCTATTTCTCAGTCCTTTAATCTCATTGGTTAAGGAGATACACTGTTTGTCCCATTGTTCACCAAGGTCCCAGACGCCCTGTTGCCCTCACTGCGCCATTATCGGCTTGCACTTCCAGCAACTTACAGGGCAAAAAACAATTGAGATGAAGGGTGCAGGAAAAAGTCTAACTAACCAGGCATACCGCGAGATGCCCTGCTCCAGCAAATTCTGCCGCATTATGTGGAAAACGTTGGCAAGGCCAAATTTATTGTCCATTCCTAGTTGCCTTAAGAAGTTTTTAAATCGATGACAAAAGGTCATCGACCTGAAATGTTAACTCTGTTTCTCTCTCCACAGATGCTGCCTGACTTACTGAGTATTTCCAGCATTTTCTGTTTTTATTTTGCTTTTGCCCTATGAAGTTAGTGGCCACTCCTTCTTCTTGTCTGCTGCAGTACTTCATGGTTGAATAATGGTTGTTTTTGCATTCTCAGTGTAAACAGAACAGGTATGTGCTGTAATCATCTCTTTCTTTCTCAGCTAGCATCTCTCTCTGAAGTAAAAGTAAGCTTTTAAAGTAGTTTTTTTTTTAATGCAGATGTTAGAAATCTGAAACAAAAACAGAAAATGCTGGTAACACACAAGACCCGCGACCTCTACCACCTAGAAGGACAAGGGCAACAGGCGCATTAGAACACCACCACCTCCAAGTTCCGCTCCAAGTCACACACCATCCTGATTTGGAAATATATCGCTGTTCCTTCATTGGTGCTGGATCAAAATCCTGGAACTCCCTCCCTAACAGCACTGTGGGAGTACCTTCACCACACGGACTGCAGCGGTTCAAGAAGGCAGCTCCCCACCACCTTCTCAAGGGCGACTAGGGATGGACAATAAATGCTGGCCTTGCCAGCGTCACCCACATCCCAGGAAGGAATTAAAAAATGTCAGGCAGTATCTGTGACGAGAACAGACAAGTTATTGGGCCAAAAATTCGGCACTTGCCGGGTGAGTACGCACTATGTAATCACCCGCAAGGCCTCCTGAAGTGCTGGATTCCTGCATGCACTGCACATGCGCGGGAAACCGGAACTTCCGGTCTGGTGAAGGGAGCGGTTCAGAGGTGAACCGCGTGCACGGTAGAGGCTGCGCGCACGCAGCAAACTTAGTTTTTTTTTCAGGTTTCTCCTGGAGGGTAAGTATTGAAGAACCTGCGCTTTTAAAAAGGAGGCGCAGGACCCGTTTTCAACAAGGTAAGTGGTTAATTAATTACAATTTAAAAAAATTTCAACAGGTTTATCTTTTTTAGATACTTTAAAGAAAGTTAAGTTTATTTTTAGCACTGTTAAAAAGTATTTAAATGTTTTCAAAAATTAAAATTTTTGTTTAAAGTAGTTAATTTATTTAACTTATAGTTATTTTCTAAATGTGATTTTAAAAAAAAAAATTATTTGAAGTTTAGGTGTTGTTTTGGGGCCGATTTCAATTCATAGATTTGACAGGTGTCTTCCTGTCAAATCTATGAATGAAAGATGGTCTGCTGCCATTGGCTCTCCATGGCCCACGTGATCCCAGGGGACGCATCGCACTAACTACGCCCCGGGACACGCAAGCACTGCGCGCCGGCTCTTGGAGCAGGCCCAGGAGCTGAAGTTCCCGTGGGCCCAGAGGTCAACGGTAGGCATGGTAGGTAAGTGCGCGCGTGATCCTTACCCCTGCGGCAAGCCGGAGAGGCGAAGTTCAGGGCCAATCTTTAATGCCTCACCTGAAGGAGGGCACTGCTGATAATTCATCACTCACTTAGAAGTGCGTAATACACTGAAGTCTTGGAGTGAAGCTTGAACCCAAAACATTCTGATTCAGAGGTGAGAATACTACTAACAAATTCAAGCTAAAGTAATGAGCCAAACTGTAAGTGTTGCAAACAGCTATGACTGTACCAGTTTTTAAGCAGCTCTGTGAGCAGGGCATGTAGATCTTTCAATGCATTACTGTCGTCGACAATGGAAGGATAGACAGAGCTAAGGAATATCAATCAGATTGTTCTCAGCCAGAATAAGGACAGCATTCATCTTCAATAAAATTTTAGTACATAAAGTCAGTAACGGGACATTCACTTAAGCCAGCCATCTATCATTTCTAAGCCTGAACACCAATTTATCGCATGGCTGCCTTTGTTGGGATAAGCCAAGCCATTTTGTGGCATGTTGGCCAAGTGTCACAGAGTCTTAATGCTTCCTTTATCACTAAACTGCACCACCCACTTTGGATGTGACTCATTCCTCCAATGGCACTGTCACCGCAGGGGATTCACAAAGTACACAGTCAGAAACATACAATCACTTGGTACAAAAATCTTCGAGGTTGACCTGGCATAAATCAGGGATTGGATATAACAACGGCTGAGATGCAGTCTCTCATGCTGGTTTAATAGCTTTTGATCTGATTGGATATAGATATCTAACATTCAAACCAATATTCTTTAAATTCTTTATAATTAAACCTAGACACTATAATGTGTTGCCTGCTAATTAATCATGGGAGCATTACAGTTATTCCTGATTCCGTTTTAACCCAAAGTCTACACATCCGCACTCTTCAGCAATTAGTTGACCCAATGATTTTTCCTCAGGAACTCAGTGGTAAATATGCATCCTTCTTTGGTGTGCGCTAAGGAGCAGTGAATCGGAATTGTTTGCCCCACTAAGGCCAATTGTAGCATCTCCACAACGGTCCCAACTGAGGTCAACTAATGCATGAGAGACCAGAGCTTTCTAGTCTGTATGACTCAGCACCATATCATATAGCACATTTAGCCCACTGTGCCATGGGGAAACTCCAGGAATTCTCCTTTAATAATCTGGGGCTTCATGACCAGTGGAGCCTGAATACCCATAATCCTGTTTCATTGCCATAACTAGTGAAGTGCCAATCATGATTCCCTAGTAGACTGAGAGTCTGACCCTGCAGGAGGTTCTGGGATCAAGGAACGTAAATAAATCTGGCTGGCCCACATCAATATTAATGTATCTTGGGCGCCAGCTATTGGGGAAGTGAAAGATGTTGTGGTGGAACGCCATTTGAAGTGGTAGCTAGCAAGACCAGCTTAAAAAAATAAATAGGGGACACTGAAATCGGCCTTTTTTATAAGACGGTCTATTTAAAATTTTCAATCATAAATCTTCTGGCGTGTTCTAGGCCAAAATGCAGGCCTGGAAATCTCTGTGTGCCTCACTTTTGCCATTCATAATTATTGTGTGCCTTCATTTTTCTGGGATACAGTACATTGAGTTCTCAGGAGGCAGGAGCAGTAGGAAATCCAGCAGGTGAAGCTCTTCTGTCCCGTCTCATTTGTACAAACCATACCCACAGCAGGAATTCCTTGTCAATAATGTTCAGGTGCAGAGCTGGTGCTACTGGGTCCTGCCCCATTTCACAGTCTCTCCAGTCACCGTCCACCAGACTTCCACCTCAGGCATGTTGGGACCACCATGTTTATGTACTAATATGCTGTTCCATGACATGATAGGATGTGGATTGGTGTCCGTGGTGTTCCACATCTTAGCTGAATCATTAACAGGGAAGTGACAATAAAACGAGTCACTTCTTTACAGGAATTCAAAACTGAAAGGAGTTAGCTCATGCCACTATAATGCATGTCTAAACAGCTTCTGTACAGCAGTGGTGGACCCTGAAATTCCACAAGGGTTCTCCATTTCTCCAGGGGCTCTGCTGATTTTCTGCATAGATATGTCTGAGGACTGGGAGAAGCCCAATGGAATTTTAGGGCCCTGATAACAGGCTGCCTACCTGCAAAAAAACGAAGTAAGTTTATTGGATGGTCTCATGTAGAAGGGGAGAAAAATCTATATACGGGGAGTAACAAATTGAAAATAATTATAGAATCATAGAATCTTACAGCACAGAAGGAGGCCATTCGGTCCATCTGCCTGTGCCGGCTCTTTGAAAGAGCTGTCCAATTAGTCCCGCTCGCATACTCTTTCCCCACAGCCCTGCAATTTTTTTCTTTTGCAACTATGTATCCAACTCCCAATTGAAAGTTACTAATGGCCCGAAAATTAGACCTAATGCGAGAGAGTACGCACTGTGTACTCTCGCGTATTCGGTCCCGAAGTGCCGGTTTCCTGCATGTACTGCGCATGCGCGGGAAACCGGCACTTTGGGTATTGCGAAGGGGGCGGTTCCTAAGTGAACCGCGTGCGCGCTACAGGTTGTGCGCACGCAGCGCACTTAGTTTTTTTTTCAGGTTTGAACACGCAGGTAAGTGTTGAAGATTTTACACATAAAGAAAGCAGGCGTAAGACCCCCATTTAACAAGGTAAGTAGTTAATTAAGTATTATTTTAAATTTTTTTCAACAGGTTTATCTTTTTTAGAGACTTTAAAGAAAGGTAAGTTTATTTTTATAACTTTTAAAAAGAATTTAAATTTTTTCAAAAATTTAAATTTTTGTTTAAAGTGGTTAATTTATTTAACTATAGTTATTTTATTAACGTGATGGCTTTTTTTAAAATTTAATTGAGGTTTAGCTGTTCTTTTGGGGGCTTGTTGTATTCATAGTTTTGACAGTTCTTGCTGTCAAAACTATGAATGAAAGATGGTGTGCTGCCATTGGCTCTAACTGGCCCACGTGATCCCAGAGGTCGCATCGCACTAACTGCGCCTCTGGGACATGCACACACTGCGCGCCGGCACCAGGGAGAGGCCCAGGAACTGAAGTTCGTGTGGGCCAAAACCATAAAGGTAGGCGCGGAGTGCGATATCGCGGGGGATCCTTACCCCCGCGGCAACCATCGAACTCCAATTTCTGGGCCATTGAATTTACTTTCACTACCCTTTCAAGTAGTGAATTGCAGATCATAAAAACTTGCAGCATAAAAATAAATTCTCCTCATTTCCCCTCTGTTTTTTTTTGTCAATTAACTTAAATCTGTGTCCTCTGGTTATCGATCCTCCTGCCAGTGGAAACAGTTTTACCCTATTTACTCAACCCCTCCTGATTTTGAGCATGTCTATTGAATCTCCCCTGAACTCTAAGGAGAACAATCCAAGTTTTTCTCGTCTCTCCACATAACTGAAGTTGCTCATGCCTGGTACCATTCTAGTAAATCTCTTCTGCACCCTTTCCAATGTCTTGACATCTTTCCTAAAATGTGGTGCCTAGAATTGGACACAATACTTCAGCTGAAGCCTAACCAGTGATTTATAGGGAGGGAAAATTGGCTCATGCCCCCTTTGGGGTGTAACTTCGCCGGGGCACTACTTTTAGCGCCCCCGCACCCAAAATTCAATGGTAGCGCCCCAAGCAGTAGGTGGAGTGCTACTGGAAGCGCTCCCCCTCCCTCTTGGTATGCTTCCATTGAATATCATGGCGCTACGTGCAGCAGTGCCACATGCGTCGGCACGTAGCACCGTGGTACTGCAGGCCTCCCTCCCCTGATTAAAGGGGAGGACCTAGCGCAGCACGCATGGGCCCTGCTGGACCACCGGGGGGCGGGGTGCCGGCAAAAGAGCCCGGCACTCAAGAGGCGTGCTGGGTTGCCTGATCGCGGCTGGCACCCTGCAGGAGGAGGCGAGAGGGGGCAGGTGCTGGCAGGCGGCCCAAAAAAAATGGCCGCCCGGCACCTGCCCTTTAATTTACGCCGCCCCGGCCGCCAAATCGCCACCCTGACCCTGTCGGACATAGCGTCCGGCGGTAGGTCAGGGGATGCGAGCCAAGTTTGCGGCCGGGGTGCGAGCGGGGCGTTGCGCATGGTGATGACATCATCGCCAGAGGCGCAGCGCCACGGGGCGCTACCTGCTACTGCCACCGCTAACCTCCCGCTGAATTTTGCGGGAGGCATTAGCGGCGCCGTGCACGGGTGCTAGTATCTTTGCACCCTGTTAGCGCCCCCTCGGGGTTCTAACGGGAGGCGCAAAGCAACCAAATTTTCCCCCATAAAGCTTTAGCATAACTTCCTTGCTTTTGTACTCTATGCCTCTATTTATATAGTCCAGGATCCCATATGCTTTTTTAACAGCGTTATCGACTTGTCCTGCCACCTTCAAAGATTTGTATATGCGAACCCCCAGGTCTCTCTGTTCTTGCACCCCGTTTAAAATTGTACCATTTAGTTTATATTGCCTCTCCTCATTTTTGCTTCCAAAATTAGTGATTGAAATTTTCAGCAGAGCAATAGCTCACAATGTAAAGTATCTCATAGTATCAGAATGTAAACCAGAGGATTTTTTTTTAATTGTTAGGAAATATAATTTGTCTATTGCCACGAGAGGTGATGAATGCCTACTCTAGTCTCCACATAGTAACATACTGGAATATGTCATGATTTTGTCATGTGAAGATCACTTCAGCCTGTTGAACTGTAGTGTGGATTGTTTGACTCAAGCTGCAGTCTGTTTTTGTTTGTTCTGATGCGGGTAATGTGCTTCTTAGGTTTTGACTGTAGGCCAATTGTTACCACTATACCAGCAGTTTAGATGTTTCACATATTTTCAATGTCACAAGACAGTTTTTTTATTAATGCAACTAATTCATCTTTAAAAAGAACTTTGTAAAAAAAAATATTTGCATGAGTACTTTTCAAAAGGGTCCAACTTTGTACAATGTGGGTTTTCTGACTCTATGCTGTTTTCCTCGATTCCGTTCAAAGTCAAATGCAATGCATAGTGTTTGGAGAAATGATCTCACTGGCATGTTTAAATTGAAGAAGATGAATGCTCGGACACAGAGTTAAACATGAATTTCCTGGGTTGGTCAAACGCAGAAATTACATCAAAATTTACGATAGTTTCTGCGCCAATCATGCAGATGGAAATTACATTGAAATTTTCTATGGAGCTCAGTTTTTTTAGGCCAGCACGTAAAAATCGGTGTATAACAAGTGCAAATGTAGCACCACCAATTGGTGCCCTTTTGCTATTTAGAAATGTATTCCCCTCAGAAAATGAAGACTTACTGTATGTTTCTGCAAGTGTGAAATGGAGTAATCTGATGCTTCACAGCAGCAATGCTGCATCATTTAGTGGTCTGATAAGAACCACCAAAATTTGTACCATGAAGGGAAGGAAATATGGGGGGAAAATTTGTGTGGTTTGTGCCACACGTTAGCGCCACACGTTAGCGTCACAAGATGGTGGTAAAATGGCATTGACAGTTGTAACGACAGCTGATGCAGGTTCCAGTGCCGCATATCATATTTGTCTTACCGGTAGCGCTGCCGGTAAACTCGCTCACCAGGGAACTCACCATCACAGAGATCGTGACGTCAGTGAGTGTGCAACGCTCACTGGACACCCGATCTCCCAACTTCTTTACAGTCTATGAGCCAGAAATTTGGCTCTCTGGCTTCCCGCGGGTGCAAGAATCGCAGCGTACTTACATACCGCGCCTGCCGTTGTGCTTCGGGCCCGCGTGGAATTCGGCTCCTGGGCCTCCTGCAGCTGCCAGCGCGCAGTGCTTGCGTATCCCAGGGGCGCAATTAGTTCGAAGCGTCCCCTGGGATCACGTGGGCCATGGAGAGCCAATTGGAGCAGGAAATCTTCATTCATAGATTTGACAGAAAATTTAAATTTTTGAAAAAATTAATTACACTTTTTAATGGTGCTAAAAATAAACTTACCTTTCTTTAAAGTATGTAAAAAAGATAAAACTGTTGAAAAAATGTTTAAATTGTACTTAATTCACCACTTACCTTGTTAAAAGCAGGCCTTGCGCCTCCTTTTTCTCCGCGCAGCTTCGCCGTACTTACCCTCACGGAGAAACCTGAAAAAAAAAACGAAGTTCGAGGTCTACGCGCTGCCTCTCCGGCGCACGCGTTCGACCTCTGAACCCCTTCTTCAGGGGAACCGAAGTTCGATTTCCAGCGCATGCGCAGTGCATGCACGAAACCGGCACTTTCGTTGGGTCTATGGGTGAGTACACAGTGCGTACTCACCCGTGGAGACCCGAATTTCTGGCCCAATGGACTTACCAGCTGGAGTTAACAACAACAGGTTGAGGTGGCGAGCAGCAGCAGGAAGCCAGCTCCAGCAATGCTATTTAAAGGCATCATCACCAATCACTCGCACCTGACAGGTTTGTGACATTTGAGTGGCTGTGTGCTACTTCCTGCTACTGTAACAGTTTACTTTAGTAATTTCAAGAGTATCAGGAGTGTTCTGGCAAGTACAAAATGGCATAATTATTTCTGGAAAGATTCAAACTACAACACTTGCTAAGATTAATGGGGGCTGTAATGGCAGTCGACCTTTCCCTCCAGGATCTATGGTGGAGGGAGCGAAGGCAGCGAGAAAGGCAGGAACATGTGTGCAGAGGGAGGAGGAGGGCCATCAGGGCTCTCAACAGGAGGCCTTACCCTGCCAGGGTATTCCGAGAGCACTTCTCCTGCCTTCAATTAAGCGAGGAGCAGTGTATTAGAAGGCTCCTCTTCACCAAGGAGGTAGTCACAGAACTCTGCCACCTCCTGCAACCAGACCTCCAGCCTCAGACCAGGGTGACCACCGCTCTCACAGTGGCAGTCAAGGCCACCGTGCGTCTCAATTTCTTCGCCAGCGGATCCTTCCAGTCTGCAGCAGGAGACATAGCTAACCACCGTCCATTGCTGCATCCGGGAGGGTTACTGAGACTCTCTACAGTAGGAGAAGGAACTACATTGCTTTCCCCATCAACAGAGAGCAGCAGGATGAACATGCATGTGGCTTTGCCAGGATAGCAGGATTCCCGAAATATGCAGGATACCATTGACTGCACCCACGTGGCTTTGCGGGCACCGCATAACATTCCTGAGATCTTCCATAACTGCAAAGGCTACCACTCACTTAATGTGCAGTTGGTGTGCGACCACAGACAGCGAATCCTCACCGTCAATGCTCACTATCTTGGCAGCAGCCACGATGCCTTCATCCTGCGCCAGGACGGTGTGCCAGCACTCATCCAGCCATCACGTCAAGCTCGGAGACACGGGTTGTCCACTCTCCACCTGGCTCATGACTCTCCTCCATAACCCCAACACTCCTCCCCAGCTCTCATATAATGAGAGCCATGCTGCCACCAGGAATATCATCGAGCAGACCATTGGCCTACTGAAGCAACAGTTCCGCTTCCTTGACTGCTCGGGAGGAGCCCTCCAGTACTCGCCGGAGCGGGTGTCCCATTTCCTGGTGGTCTGCTGCATGCTCCACAACTTGGCCATCATGAGGGTGCAGCCCCTGCCACCAGGGATTGCGGGACCACCTCAGGAGGAGGAAAACGAGGAAGATGAGGGAGGATAGAGGCAGCCACTCAATCGGCCTTCTGGAAAGGCAGTCCATGACCGGCTCATCAGACTCCACTTTGAATGAATGAAACCCCAGATCCCCGTTGCTCACCACAGCCCCATCATACCATCGCTGTCGAGGCCATTTCACAGTGCAAAGCTAAACTTAGAGACACCACAAAAGAATTCGAACAGAATTAATAAATTTATCGATACACATAACACATATAACATCAATACTATTAACTAATCAACCTTGTGCAATCCCTTAGTGCTCCTACGCAGTGCTCCCCAGTGGCTGCAGCACGGCTGGTGGAAGGCTGCTGAGTGTCCACGCGGGAGACTTCAGATGGCCTTGCAGGACGACCTCGACCAGCTCTGGACCTGGAAGGCCCAGCTGTAGACTGCACCACCTCAGCATGGGCGGCAGCAGTCTGGGCTGGCTGGATGACAGGCAGTAACAAGGGCAGTAGCAGAGTGACAGTGGTGGGAGCAGGAATGCTGTCATCCTGAAAGAGGACAGCAGATTCCTGCTCCACTGACCCACTGCCACTCCCGCGGGGCAGCACCTCAGCATCCCTACCAATCTGTTGGAGCACAGATTGCTGGCCTGCTGCAACACCGTGAAAGTCCCGGTCGATGGTGGTAGACCCAGCCATGATGGCAGCAGTCAGAGCTTGGGTGGCATTATGCAGAAACTGCATGAGAACAGCCAGAGATTGGATTCCACCAAGCAGAGACTGCATGAGAGCAGTCTGAGCTTCCACTGCAGCACTAAGACGTTGAGTTGCTTCCGCCTGTGTTGCAATAGAAGCTGCGACATCGCCCATCATGCGCGCTATCATGTCTGGGTCGCCACGGTCTCTCTGGGAGTGTACCATCATTTGCAGACTGGAATTGATGGGCTCCATGGCGTGCGCAGAGCCTTGTGCAATGTTGGAGGCAGATTCCTCCACGCTCCTTGACATTGCCAAGTGGCCCTCAGCTACCCTTGCCATTGTACCTATAATCTCCATGTGCCTGCCCAGCACCCTTCTTCTAAAGGCCTCCCCATCGAGGTCCTCATCTGAGTCCTGTGCAGCAGAACTCGCGCGTGAACTTGCCCTCCGGGGAGCTGGCCCCTGAGTTACCCTTTCCCCCTCGCCTTGCTGCAGCCCACTCGTACCCGGTGCCTCACCCTGTGCAGATCCCGCTACCACACTAGCCTCTAAAGAACACATAGTGCCAGTATCTGAGCTGGTGCTTGCGGGTGAGACATGCAGTGATGTGGTGTGTTCTTCCTCCTCCTCTTCTCCTGCCTCGCTCTCTATGCTGCCCTCAGGGACAGGCTGCTCAGGTGCTTGTTGATTATCTGAAAGCAGAAAGGCACAAGAGTCGGGTTAAGGTGAGGGGAGGGGGGCAGGAAGGGAGAAATGCATGCATACAGCATGAGTAGCTTGAAAGTGAGAAACGATTGTGGCATGAGGGGGAAGTGGGATGTGAGAAGGAGTAGGCATGAACATACCATTGTTGTCCCCAAGGGGGTCAACGTCACCGGTGGCCACGGTGCCCATGAGCTGGCACCCTATGATCTGCAGCACTCAATTCTCCAGGTCACTCAAATGTTCAGTGTGGACTTGGCCCCCGCCTGTGTGCCCCTGCTCCCTCCTGTTGTTCGCCACCTTAGCCTGCAAGAGAAAGGAAAGCGTGGGAGTGAGTGTGGAGCAATGTGTTTGGGTGATGTGCCTGCCATAGTTGAATAGCTGTCATTGTGTGCAAGGTGTGAGATGTGAGTGTGAGTGTTGCTAGGTAGAGATTGTTGGTGGGTGAGTGCTGGGGGTGTGGTGCTTTGGGCAGTGTGTGAAGCTTGTGGTACAGATGGTGGTATGTAACATTTGTTGAAGCCTTCACTCAACCTGACCACCTGTGTGAGTTTGTTAAATTTCTTCCTGCACCGTGTGTGGGTCCTGGGAACCATAGTGCTGCTGGTGAAGTGCTGCACAACCTCCCTCTACATGGTGCGGAACATGTGGCGAGGGACTCCTGCCAGTTGGCGGGTATAGGCTGGCCCTCCTTCTCTCCATCGCAGAAACCAACACCTCCAAAGCTTCATCAGCGAACCTCTGGGCTCTCTCCCTGGGGGCAGCGATCTGCCACCACGACAACTTATTCGTTTGTGCTTGTTGAGATTGTTGGGGCAGCTGCACCCAACAATGATGAGAATGAGGTGCTGCAGCATCAATGAACTTCCCTTTAAGTAGTGAAAAAAGCCTGTGACAATCATGACTTGCAATTAGACTGCCCCTGATATTGGTCCAGCTTTTCAGTGTAACGCCAATGAGCTTGGGTTTTTAGACTAGATTTATGACTGCAGTCATTTTAATGAGGAGATAGCATGAATTTTGTGTGCAGTCTAGACAATTTTCACCTGAGGCTACTTGACCATTTTTAGTTTAAACACTGCCCGTTCCTTGGCTATAATGAATTTCTAGCTCTATGAATCTCAGTTAAATCTGGGTTGAACTTACAGTTGTCTAGTCGAGATCCCTGTCATTTTACCACCAGGCTTACTGGAGAGGAACGTACTTCTGGTTTAGCCGCTCATTTCTACTCAGCTGGAAAGGCAGTGCCTCCATTGCTATGTCCAGTGACAAAGATTGATTTGCACACCTTTACCATGGTGTCAATGTGGGCAGCATTCAACAGTAGTACTAAAATTGCCTTCTGAGGTTAACGTCCCTACCACATGTAGTTTCACTTTTGAGTCCTATTGTTATTGGCAAAGTAATGCCAGTAGAGCGAGGGCGGATCCGGGAATTTCCTAGCCACTATGTTGCTGTGCTAGTGATTTTGCTCTGTTACTACCTTCTCCCATGATGCCCCACTCTCAGAGCCAGAAAAAAACGGTGCAACGCCGCTCTTTCACTGCGGTTACGCTGAAACTTCCCAGGAATTTCAGGGCCGATGTTTGATAAGCAGTTAGCAATAAGATCCCCAACATATTCCAACACACAATAATCTTTATAAGAAAGAATGGGAAGTAATATAACACCTTTCAAAACCTCAAGATATGTCAAAGCATTTCACAGCCAACTAAGTACTTTTTTTGAAGTACATTCTCCATGTACAGTAACTATTGCTGATAGATTGAATACAATAGAAAAAAAGTGAAGGGAAACACACAAAGTGAAATAATTTGCTTGAGTTAACAAGTAGGTGAATAACAGAGTTATGAGTGGGGGCCCACTACAGGCCCTTCACACAGAATGTGGATTATGAAAACATATTGGCCCGGAATTTGCAGTCAGCGGCGAAGCAACGGCGATCGCCGCTGACCTCGAAGAAAGCTGTCCATAAAGATTTTGCAATCTCTGTGGCGAAAACTTTAGGTTTCTTGACATTACATTGATTGTAGCGCAGTCAAATTTGGATTCCTAGCCTAGGGCAGCAGTGATGTCATCAAGCTATCTAAGCAACCAATCACGTTGAAGATTTCTCACAGACAGCAAACCAGGAAATAAAAAGCACTGATTCAATTCACTTTTGAAAAATTCTACAGAGAGTAAAATAAAGATAAGGACATACACATAGCGTTAAGATATTATTTAAAAAATCTAGTCATTTTCTATCATAAGGAGAAATTTGACATTCACAAATATAAAATGTATTTCTCAGGGCCAGAACGGTTGTTCAGCAGTCAATACGCCATTAAAACCTCAGTTACATCTATTCCTTCAAGGCTTAACTTTTAATGGGGTGTTTAACAGTGTAATTGGATAGGAAGAGCTTACGATTTCATCAGTTCAACTGATTTCACTGATTGCCGGCTATGGGGAGTTCCACAGCACAGTCTGTGTCGGAGCAGTGAATGACTGACCGCAACTTCAGGATTTCCATGTTTATCTGCGTATGTATTAAATCCTGAAGTTACGGTCAGTTTCAGAGGAGTAATGACGACGAATGCTGACAGTTCACTGTCATTGCCACTGCAAAATCCAGGCCCATATATGGTGTGCAAAGAAAATAATATTGCAATAATTGATAAATCGAATATAAACTGGAAGGCCTGGGTTTCTTTCCACTTGGCGGGTTGGCGACAGGGCAGGACTTCTACCTGCCTGAGTGATTCTGCCATTAGCCCACTGGAATTCCCCACTGGGGCTCTAGTCATGTATGCAGGGTGGGTTAGGAGCAGTAATACTGCTCCTCGATGGGTTAGCACCACTGAGAGGGACGGAAGTCGAGCAGAGCTGCAGCATATAAAACACAGCAGCTAATTAAAGGGCCTGGAGAACAGGAGCCACAATGCCACAGAGAGCTGCAAAGTCGAGGGGGTCAGCAGCAGGTGAAGCTCCTGGATTCACAGTCCATGTATGCTTTGCTGGCTGAAGTAAGGGCTAGAAAGAAATGATTGCTGGGGCCAAGGGCAGGAAGGTGGTGCAGACTGTCTGGATGAGGTGGCGGAGGCAGTCAGTGCAACCTCCACACAGTGCACTCTTGCCAATCCACATCCTCCACAACTCATACAGCCTTCAGTCACCTCCGTACCTTTCCTGCTCTTTCTGTATCATCGCCTGGGTTCATGGGAACTCACTTCTGCAAAGAGCAACCTCCGCAAACACTCAAGCACTATCTTTACTCAACGTCACTCTGCCAGCTCACATTGCTTGCCATAGGGGCTTCTGTTAGTCTTCAAGGGCACTTCATTTAAAGAGGAAATGCACCTGCCCCTCTCATTACCATGAGATGCAGGCCCTCATAGGGGGGAAGTGTCCATGCTACTTACATGCCTTGAATATTCTCTTCTTTCCCTCCAAAGAAAAGATCAGCTATAACCAGCGCCAGGGAAACACAGTGGAGGAGGAGCATCAGCTCTGAAAATCTTCAATCCACATGAAATGGAGGCACTAGAAATCATGGAATCATGCAGCTAAAAATTCAGGGGCTTAACGCCACCCCTTACCAGCAGAAAAATGGCGAAAGAGTGGCCGCCGCCGCTGTTTCGCCAGCTGGTGGCAGGTCTTGCGGGGTCCGCCATTTTCAGCATCCCCGTAGCACTGGCAGTAAGTATTAGCACCCAGCAAAAAAATAATAGCGGCCTGGTGACATCAGTCGACTTAACGTCACCACGGCCAACTTTGACCCTAGTGCTGAGTTCAGTGCTGTGTCATAAGCACACCAGGGAAATCCAGCATGCAAATAGACTGACAGAGGCGCTGTCAATATCTCTTAAAGGGATACACACATCTTTCAGACACGTTTGCATTAAACTTTTGGACTTGTTTTTTGATTTTATTGAAGTAGTGGCTTGCTGCAATAGATGTTAAAAAAATTTAAGTGTGCAGGTAGTGCTGCTGGATGCTTGCAAGGCCTCGGATGGTAAAGGAAGGCATCTGAGAAGACAGAAAATGCTGCAAATACTCAACAGGTCAGGCAACATCCATGGAGAGAGAAACAGAGTTCACGTCTAAGGTCAAGATGCTGCCTGACCTGCTGGGTATTTCCAGCATTATATACTGTCATTTTAGATTTACAGCATCTGCTCACAGTAGGAAGAGGAAGACACAGAAGAGGAAGAAGCAGAAGAGGAGGAAGCCGAAGAGGAGGAAGCAGAAGGAAGGATGCATCCCAGATAGCCCCTTTCTGGCTGGGATATCCGGGATGGAATCATCTACCTGCGGTCCCAGTGACCACAACCCCAATTCCCCTTTCAACATTAGACCCATACCTTACCTTCCCTCTATTAGTGACCATCACAGTGTTCTCTTGGTCACGATGCTGAAATAAAAGCCACCACAAAGCAAACCTTCCAATCCAACTTTATACATCTATCCATCCAATATGACATCAAGAAATCAACTCATCACCCTTATGCATTCTCTAGTGACTGTCTTGTATGTGCTTTTGCCTATCCTACTGATGTCATGCAGTGCTACCCCAGTGGCTGCAGCATGGCTAGTGGAAGGCTGCTGATTTTCAGTAGGGGACACTGCAAATGGCCTTGCTGGTCAACCATGAGGAGCTGGTGGCTGGGAGTGTCAAATCAATCTTCTTCTTCTTCTCCTTCACTCTCCTCTCCCTCTTCTTGGTCAACCACTGGCTGCCTTTCTTGGGTGTGTGAAATGAGGAAGGCACAAGGGTGGAGTTGTGGTGGTGGGGGGGGGCGGGGGCGTGGGGGGCGGGAAAGCAAAAGGGTGCATGCAAGAAGGAGGATAACATATGAGGATACCAGCATCTTGTATCCTTTCAGGCCGCCACTGGCCAAGGGCTCAGCCATGCCACTGCCAAGAATGGATGCACCGTCTCCTCCAAGGGGGTGAGGTGAGGCTAGGCATGGGAGATGTGCCTTGTGATTGGTACAGACTATTGGTAGGTGAGTGATTGGGGGAGGAGTCATGCATTGAGAAGTGTGTGAGGCTAGTGATGCAGTTGTTGGTAGGAGACGGCTTTTGAAGATGCATTCACTGACCTTGATCAGTGGTCTGAGGTCATGAAGCTTGTTTGGGCACTGGAGCCAGCTCATTGGGGTGACACTGCTAGCAGTGATGGCCTCGGTGCTGTGGTCGCACATCGTTCTTTCTGATGGCCTCCTGGCCCCTGTGGGTAGAGGACCTCTCTTGCAGTGTTGACCCCCTGCACAAAGCTGGAGTGCTGCGTGCGAGACCCTGGGTGCCCCTTCCTTGGCTTGTAGAGCCATTTGCTTTAGTGCTGAAGCACTTTTCCCATTTTTTGGGGTTCGGAAGGGAATTCCTTCTGAGTGCTGAAGAATCCCATTTGGGACTTCTTTTTAATGGTAATTTTTTTACTGAAAGCTGCATGTTTTCATTGTATTGTAATTTTTATTAGTTCTGATTGCATTGCCCCTTTAATTCATAGCCCCTTTAATTGCCTACAATTCATTGCGAACTCCACAGCTGCAACGCCGACTGTGAACGGGAACTTCGGGTCGGAGGCCTCCATTAACACCACCAGGAGGGCGTTCCATGTTAAGTTAGTACTGCGCTACACATCGCCAGCCCCCAGTGCAAATTTTTGTCCGGTAGCGCTGCGGCCATTTTCAGCAGCCGTTAACTCGAGTTGCCAGTGACACCGGCAATTCTCTTGGCATACACCAATTTTACTGCCATGGACTCATACAACACAGACGAAAGCCATTCAGCCCATTATGTCTGTGTCAGCTCTTTGAAAGAGCTATCCAAGTCCCCATCTCTTTTCTCATAGCACTGCAATTTTTCCCCTTCAAGTATTTATATAATTCCCTAGGAATTAATTTCCTAATCATAGGCAGACATACAAGACAGCCTGTGGGAGATGACAAAATTGAAAGCAATGTAAATAATGTAGCAATAAAAGGCGAGTAAACGCTGGGAAATACTCATCATAGGTAGTGGCAGCTTTCTGTATTTTCTCAAAGGTTTGCAATGCTTTAGCACCTGCCCGCTATTTCTTCAAGGAGCACAGCTAAACAAGTTTTTCTGTATTTCACATTGGGGGTGCCTTACAGAATGACCACGCAGGCTCGTCCAGAGTGGAATCTGCTCCAGATCCTCAGCTGCTGCCACTTCATCACCAACTCCATCAGCTATGCCACTTACTCCTATGCCAGCCCAGAGACACCCACTCGGGTGGAAGTAGTTAGAGTCGGAAGGTTTGCAGCAACACCATTCCTCTGCCTAGCACAGCAATCAGCCTGGCGTGAGCATGTTGCCATCTGGAGAGACAGCAAACTCACCCATTGCTAGTTCCCATCTGCCCCTGCTCTCAGCCTCCATGTCACTGTGCCTGCTGAGCAGTAGGTGGCCAGACCCCATTGCAGCAATGACATCGCAGAAGCTAGTACCCATCTCTTGTCTCTATCCCTTCCGACCCTGAATTCAGCCAGCAGCACCTCCACAGACGCATCAGTACATAAGAACATAAGAACATAAGAAATAGGAGCAGGAGTAGGCCAATCGGCCCCTCGAGCCTGCTCCGCCATTCAATAAGATCATGGCTGATCTGATCCTAACCGCCAATCTACTATCTATCACAGAACCATCTCCTGCATCTAACAGAATTGCACACACGAAATAGGAGCAGAATCAGGCTACACAGTCCCTGGGCCCGCTCCACTACCCACAGGGCCATGACCGATCCGAACCTAGACTCATGTCCAAATTCCTGCCCGCTCCCCGTAACCCTTAATGCCCTTTACTTCTAGGAAACTGTCTATTTCTGTTTTAAATTTAATTAATGTTGTAGCTTCTACAGCTTTTTGTGGCAGCATATTCCATGGACCTACCACCCTCTGAGTGAAGTAGTTCCTCCTCATCTCAGTTTTGAAAGAGCAGCCCCTTATTCTAAGACTATGTCCCCTAGTTCTCGTCTCACCCGTCATCGGGAACATCCTCCCCGCATCCACCCGATCCAACCCCTTCACAATCTTATATGTTTCAATAAGATCGCCTCTCATTCTTCTGAACTCCAATGAGTAGAGTCCCAATCTACCCAACCTCTCCTCATATGACCACCCCCTCATCCCCGGGATTAACCGAATGAACCTTTTTTGCACTGCCTCGAGAGCAAGGATGTCTTTCCTTAAGTAAGGACACCAAAACTGTATGCAGTATTCCAGGTGCGGTCTCACCAATACCTTGTACAACTGAAGCAATACCTCCCTATTTTTATATTCTATCCCCCTAGCAATGAAAGCCAACATTCCATTTGCCTTCTTAATCACTTGCTGCACCTGCATACTAACCTTTTGAGTTTCGTGCACCAGGACCCCCAGATCCCTTTGCACTTCAGTACTCTCCAGTTTCTTGCCATTAAGATAATAAATTGCTCTAGGATTTTTCCTGCCAAAGTGCATCACCTCACACTTTCCAGTGTTGTATTCCATCTGCCAAATCTCTGCCCACTTACTTAGCCTGTCTATGTCCCCTTGCAGGTTTTTTATGTCCTCCTCATTCACTACTTTCCCTCCCATCTTTGTATCATCTGCAAATTTTGATATGTTACACTTGGTCCCTTCCTCCAAATCGTTAATATAGATTGTGAAGAGTTGGGGACCCAGCACTGACCCCTGTGGAACACCACTAGTTACTGATTGCCAGTCTGAGAATGAACCATTTATCCCAACTCTTTGCTTTCTGTTAGATAGCCAATCCTCTATCCATGCCAGAATATTACCCCCAATTCCGTGATTTTTTACCTTAAGCAATAATCTTTTGTGTGGCACCTTGTCAAATGCCTTTTGGAAGTCTAAATACACTACGTCCACTGGTTCCCCTTTATCCACTCTATATGTTACTTCCTCAAAGAACTCCAGCAAATTTGTCAAACATGACTTCCCCTTCGTAAAACCATGCTGACTTTGTCCTATTAAATTATGATTATCCAAATGTCCTGTTACTGTTTCCTTAATAATGGACTCCAAAATTTTACCTACCACAGATGTTAGGCTAACCGTAAATCTGATAGCCCTTCCTGCTGCTGTTCCGGGCCCACCTTCCACCCCCGAGGCTGCTGCTCCTCGAGTCAGCTGGCAGCCTCTGCCATTGGAAAATGTCTCACCCCCTTTTACTGGCTGCAGTCTTTTAACGGTTGGAATTTTTCTCCCTCCCAGTGGCTGTAATCCTACCAGGAGCGGTATCACAGCTCCAAACCTGCATAACAAATTGAGGAAGCCGGGAGGAAATTGCAGGGGATCAGCAGTAGATTCATGTGGGTGTTTGGCATTCCTGCTCCGCTGCTAACCTGCCACTAAAAGGAGAATTCAGCCTTTAAAAAATGGGAGTCTCACTAACAAAACAAATAAAGTTGGAAATTACTGTGTAGTGATATCAGTAAACAAAGGCTTAACACATTTGTATAACTTTGCTCTCTCTGCTATTTTAATGGAAGAATTAACCTATTTAAAATAATAGATTAATGCCTTGATAAAATAGCAGCTAGGAGTGTTATTGAAATATATTAACCATTTGTCCACTAATATTACAGACAATACAGTAATTTCTGGGCTACAAAATGTATAATAGTTGCATCTCAATAAAGCTATATCATAGATTGATTTCCTAAAGCATTTTCTTTCCCTGCTCATCAGAGGAATTAAACGTGAGATCAAAAAGAAAATATATAATAAATAAGAACATGAGTGATTTGAAATCTGCAGGATATGTTCCTGACATCTTCTAAAATATGGATATTTTGCAGCTGATTTTCATCTCCCTACCCTTTTTTCGGTGTGAATAGGCCGGTGTCAGGACAATAATAAAATTGCTGACATATCACCGAGGGCCCGCCCTTTGCAAATTTTCAAGCAGGCCTTGATTTAGGCAGACAGTGGTCCCACCTGAAACCGGCGGGGGCCTAATTACTATATTAAAATGAGGTTACTAGGACGTATTCAGGACCCAATCGCCGTTTTTGGCTGTTTCAGCGCTCCCACTGCTACTTCCTAATTCTGCCCACAAATCATGGGCGGTACAGGGTAGGAGGTGGCCATTTCCAGCGCTACTGAAAGGGGTGGTCACCTACTCTCATTTAAATTACTGCAAAGGTTTGGCAGGCATCTTGCTGTTAGTTCACAGTTGCTTTTGGCTACAAATTCACCTTTTTATTGCTTGTAGCGGCTGGACATCCTTCATAAAGCTTAATACAGTCAATGGTCTTTTTCTGAGAATGGACATCCTTTTGGCTATTCCATTCTTACAAGAGGGTAGAGGAGCAGCAGCAACAGAGGGAAAGACCTCATGGAGCTGCAGCTGTAGGGAGACCACAGAGAGGAGGAGAGCTTACAGAAGTTCTTACCCTCCCAACGGGATGTATAGGCCCACAGTTACACACATGCATTTTTCACTACATAAGGGGGCTGCACTTCTCCAGGGAGGCTGTCACAAACCTGTGTTGCCTGCTGTAGTCAAGATTACTATGGCTGACAACTTCTTTGCCTATGGCTGCTTCTAGGTTGCAGCAGGGGATATCAGCAAAGACAACAACAACAACAACAATGTGCATTTATATAACGCCTTTAACGTAGTAAAATGTCCCAAGGCGCTTCACAGGAGCGTAATCACACAAAATTTGACACTGAGCCACATAAGGAGATATTAGGGCAGCTTGGTCAAAGAGGTAGGTTTGAAGGAGCATCTTAAAGGAGGAAAGAGAGATAGCGAGGCAGAGAGGTTTAAAGAAAGGAATTCCAGAGCTTATGGGCTTGGCAGCTGAAGACACGGCCGCCATACGCAAGAGGCCAGAATTGGAGGAGTGCAGATATCTCGGAGGGTTGTAGGGTTGGAAGAGGTTACACAGATAGAGAAGGGGCAAAGCCATGGAGGTATCTGAAAACAAGGATGAGAATTTTTTAATCGAGGCGTTACTTAACCGGGAGCCAATGTAGGTCAGTGAGCTCAGGGGTGATGTCTGAATGGGACTTGGAGTGAGTTAGGATACGGGCAGCAGAGATTTGGATGGCCTTAAGTTTATGGAGGGTGGAAGATGGGAGTTCAGCCAGGAGTGTGTTGGAATAGTCGAGTCTAGAGATAACAAAGGCATAGCTGAGCAGGGGCAGAGTCGGGCAATGTTACGGAGGTGGAAATAGGCGGGTCTTAGTGATGGTGCGAATATGTAGTCGGAAGCTCATCTCGGGGTCAAGTATGACGCCAAGGTTGCCAAGGTCTGGTTCAGCCTCAGACAGTTGCCAGGGAGAGGGATGGAGTTGGTGAAAGTCTGCAGTTCATGCTTGCCTTAAGCCGATGACTGATAAGCCAGAATTTTCCTGTTGCCGGACATGCGGGTTTGGGAACGGGTCAGCAGTTAAATTCGCAGAAATTGACAGCGTGTCAGGAACACGCCGTCATCCCGCCAACTTCCGCATTTAACTCGGGCGCATTTGGAGGCATGCCACGGACCCGCTCAGGAGAGTTGGGTGACCTCATTCAAGTACTTTAATGCTTGTTGAGCCACGCAAGCAAGGCTGTGTCATCGCACCAACGCTCTTCTCGATCTTCCTTGCTGCAATTCTCCATCTCACCCTCAGTAAGCTCCCCGCTGGAGTGGAGCTTATCTACAGAACAAACGGGAAACTGTTCAACCTCCGTCGCCTCCTGTCCAGATCCAATGTCGTCCCATCCTCTGTCATCGAATTACAGTATGCAAACGACGCTTGCGTCTGTGCACACTCGGAGGTCGAACTCCAAACCATCATCAACACCTTCACCGAAGCGTACAAGAGCATGGGCCTTACACTAAACATCCGTAAGACAAAGGTCCTTTACCAACCTGCCCCCACCACACAGTACTGCCCCCCGATTATCAAAATCCATGACAAGGCCTTGGACAACGTGCACCACTTTCCATACCTCGGGAGCCTACTGTCAACAAGGGCAGACGTCGATGACGAAGTCCAACACCGCCTTCAGTGTGCCAGTGCAGCCTTCGGTCACCTGAGGAAGAGAGTGTTTGAAGACCAGGACCTCAAACCCGGCACCAAGCTCATGGTCTACAGAGCAGTAGTGATTCCCGCCCTCCTGTATGCTTCAGAGACATGGACCATGTACAGCAGGCACCTCAAAGCACTGGAGAGGTACCACCAACGCTGCCTCCGCAAGATCCTGCAAATCCATTGGCAGGATAGGCGCACCAACGTCAGTGTTCTCGCTCAGGCCAGCATCCCCAGCATCGAAGCATTGACCACGCTCGATCAGCTCTGATGGATGGGCCACATCGTCCGCAGGCCCGATACGAGACTCCCAAAACAAGCGCTCTACTCAGAGCTCCGACATGGCAGGAGTGCTCCAGGTGGGCAGAGGAAACGCTTCAAGAACACCCTTGAAAAAGTGCAACATCCCCTCCGACACTGGGAATCCCTGGCCTAAGACCGCTCAAAGTGGAGGAGAAGCATCCAGGAAAGCGCCGAGCACCTTGAGTCTCTTCGCCGGGAGCAAGCGGAAGCCAAGCGCAAACAGCGGAAGGAGCGCACATCAACCCAAGCACCCCACCCACCCACCCCTTCAACCACCGTCTGCCCCACCTGTGACAGAGACTGTAGGTCCTGCATTGGACTCATCAGTCACCTGAGAACTCATTTTGAGTGTGGAAGCAAGTCATCCTCGGTTCCGAGGGACTACCGAAGAAGACGTAAATGCTTGTTGAGAGGGTTTTTAACAGCAGCTTTTGGCTTTAACTTCAGGAGCACGGGTATCACGCACCTCGGGAACCTCTCCTGTGAAGGGCAGTCGGAAGGTCAGAGGCGATTGTGCGAGTCCATTAATTGAGAGCTGGGAAAAACACATAAATACTCCCACATTACACGTGATTACTTGGTTAATGGAAAGGCTCTTGCTGACTCCATTTAGTGCAGCAATTTAGCTGTCAGGAGTTTGCAGGTCATTTCTGCAAACTCAGAAGCCACTCTCACCACATTGCTAGTCACTCTGACTACATTGAAGGATTGTGCCTCTGATCTCCACTTTACCTGCCATTTATTACATCAGCATGGGTGCTGCTTATGCTGTCTCACCTTGGACCTCAAAATCGGACCATGATGAGCCCCAGCACCAACAGCACCAGCCACACCAGTAGCAGCAGCCACAACACCAGCCTTCTCCTTAACGACCACAGGAGAGAGGGGGGCACCACAGGGCTGCAGCGCATCAGAGGCGATACCCCCAACACAGGCAGAGAATGAGTTTCCTGGATAAGACTAAGCAGCAGTGCTTCAGGAGGCTCAGGCTATCGCGCCAGGTCGTCGCAGACATTTGTAGCTTGCTGGAACCAGACCTGCTGCCCAAAGGACCTGTTGGGCATGCCTTACCAGTGGCTGTCAAAGTCACCACTGCCCTCAAATTCTTCACCTCAGGCTCCTTCCATGGATCTGCAGTAGACATTTGCAGGATCTCGCAGTCAGCTGTCCACAGATGCATCACCCAGGTGACCGATGCCATGTTTCATAAGTCAGGCACTTATGTCAACTTTGCCACTGATGAGACCAGTGTTACTGAGCAGCTCTGGCTGGCTTCCCACAGGTGCAGGGCGTCATTGACTGCACACATGTGGCCTTCAGGGCACCCTGTCATCACCCAGGAGTGTTTGTGAACCGCAAGGGCTTCCGCTCCCTCAATGTGCAGCTCGTCTGCAACCATAAAAAGATGATCATGCATGTATGTGCCAGATTCCCTGGCAGCTGTCATGACTCTTTCGTGCTGTGCCAGTCCACCCTCTCTCAGCTCTTTGCACCTCCAAACAGACTGTTTGGAGACAAGGGCTATCCACTGAAGACGTAGTTCATTACACCCTTGAGGTAGCCAAGTACTGAGGCCGAGGAGCGTTATAATGAGAGCCACGTGTCCACCAGATGTGTCATAGAGCAAGCAGTCGGCATGATGAAGATGTGCTTTAGATGAATGACAGATCTGGAGGAGCCCTTCAGTAAGCACCTGCCAGGTTCTCCAGAATCATCGTCATTTGCTGCGCGCTGCACAACATAGCACAGCAGCGAGGATTGGAAACATAGAAACATGGAGCAGGAGTAGGCCATTCGGCCCGTCGAGCCTGCTCCACCATTCAATACGATCATGGCTGATCATCCAAATCCAGTACCCTGTCCCTGCTTTCTCACACCGAATCCCCACATCGAGCCTGCACCTATCCCACCCTATCCCCGTAACCCCACGTATTTAATTCCCCCTAACATATCCCATCCTATCCCCATAACCCCACATATTTAATCCCCCCCTAACACTAAGGGTCAATTTATCATAGCCAAATCAACCTAACCCGCACATTTTTGGACTGTGGGAGGAAACCGGAGCACCCGGAGGAAACCCACGCAGACACGGGGAGAATGTGCAAACTCCACACAGACAGTCACCCGAGGTCAGATTCGAACCCGGGTCCCTGGCGCTGTGAAGCACCAGTGCTAACCACTATGCCACCGTGTTGCCCTTGGAGTTGCAGGAGGAGCAAGGCACAGAGCCCACAACCTCTTCAGAGGAGTAGGAGCAGGTGGAGGGCAAGAAGGAGGAGGAGGAGGAACCTGAGGTGGAGAGGGCACCAGCAGCGGCCCACATTGCTTCCCGGGAGGCCAGGGATGGCCTCATCATGGCCGGATTTACTTAACTTGCTTCAATGCACCCATAAGGCTACCACTTGTTGTATTAAATTCCGCCCCCCACCTCCCCCCCGCTGCCACCCCCCAACAACACCATAAAGCATCCCTACAATGGCCAAGCCATTCCTGTCACCCAAACCCCCATTGCTAGAGGTTAAGTAATGTCTCATCATTCACTCCAAGTGACAAAGCCACCTCCAAGGTAATAGGCAAAAACGGACAAGACCGGAAAGTGGTGCAAAGAAATACATTTATCTATGTCATAAAAATATCTGAAACATATCTCTAGCAATTGTTCATACACCCATGTGCATACCCTTGTGCATCTAGGATTTTGTCTTTTTTCTTTTCCGAGTGCTTCGACGAGATGCAACCCCTGTGGCTTCAGCAGGGAACGGAAGCATAGTGGTTATGTTACTGGACTAGTAATCCAGAGGCCTGGACTAATTGATCCGGTGACCTGAGTTCAAATCCCACCACGTTCAGTTAATTAAATAAATCTGGATTTAAAAGCTAGAATCAATAATGGTAACCATGAAACTATCGGATTGTCGCAAAAGCCCATTTCGTTCACTAATGTCCTTTAGAGAAGGAATCTGCTAGTCCTTACCTGGTCTGGTCTATATGTGACTCCAGACCCACAGACCTGACTGCCCTCTCAAATGGCCTAGCAAGCCACTCTGTTGTAACAAAAATAAGAATAAAACCAGATGAACCACTCGGCACCGGCTTTGAACACGACAACGGTACTAACATGGGGGACTTGTGCCAAAATTGGGAGAGCTGTCCCATAGACTAGACTAGTCACGTAACAGCCTCATGCTCACAGAATCATACATTTCAGCCAATGTCCCAGACTCCTCCACCACCTGGATATGTCACCAGAGGTGGCGGCACAGTGGTATACAGTCCTCAACATTGACTCCGGACCCCATGAAGTCTCATGTCTTCAGGCCAAGCATGGGCACGGAAACCTCCTGCTGATTACCACCTACCGCCCTCCCTCAGCTGATGAATCAGTACTCCTCCATGTTGAACATCACTTGGAAGAAGCACTGAGAGTAGCAAGGGCATAGAATGGGTGGGGGACTTCAATGTCCATCACCAAGAGTGGCTCGGTAGCACCACTACTGACCGAGTTGGCCGAGTCCTGAAAGATATAGCTGCCAGCAGGTGGTGAGAGAACCAACACAAGGGAAAAACCTACTTGACCTCGTCCTCAACAATCTATCTGTCCATGACAACATTGGTAGCAGTGACCACCACACAGTCATTGTGGAGACGAAGTCCCATCTTCACACTGAGGACACCCTCCATCGTGTTGTGTGGCACTACCATCATGCTAAATGGGATAGATTCAGAACAGATCTAGCAGCTCAAAACTGGGCATCCATGAGGAGCTGTGGGCCATCAGCAGCAGCAGAATTGTATTCTACCACAATCTGTAACCTCATGGCCTGGCATATCCCTCACTCTACCATTACTATCAAGCTAGGGGACCAACCCTGGTTCAATAAGGAGTGTAGAAGAGCATGCCAGGAGCAGCACCAGGCGTATCTAAAAATGAGGTGCCAACTTGGGGAAGCTGCAACACAGGGCTACATGCATGCTATAGACAGGGCTAAGTGATCCCACAATCAACGGATCAGATCAAAGCTCTGCAGTCCTGCCACATCAAGTCGTAAATGGTGGTGGACCATTAAACAACTAACGGGAGGAGGAGGCTCCATGAATATCCCCATCCTCAATGATGGCGGATCCCAGCACCCGAGTGCAAAAGACAAGGCTGAAGTGTTTGCAACCATCTTCAGCCTGAAGTGCCGAGTGGATGATCCATATCGGCCTCCTCCTGAGGTCCCCACCATCACAGAAGCCAGTCTTCAGCCAATTCCATTCACTCCACGTGATATCAAGAAACGGCTGAGCTCACTGGATACAGCAAAGGCTATGGGCCCAGACAACATCCAGGCTGTCGTGATGAAGACTTGTGCTCCAGAACTAGCCGCGTCTCTGGCCAAGCTGTTCCAGTACAGCTACAACACTGATATCTACCCGACAATGTGAAAAATTGCCCAGGTATGTCCTGTCCACAAAAAGCAGGACAAATCCAATCCAGCCAATTACTGCCCTATCAGTCTACTCTCAATCATCAGCAAAGTGATGGAAGGTGTCGCCGATAGTGCTATCCAGCAGCACAGTTTGGGTTCCACCAAGACCACTGGGCTCCCGACCTCATTACAGCCTTGGTTCAAACATAGACAAAAGGAGCTGAATTCCAGAGGTGAGCTGAGAGTGACTGCCCTTAACATCAAGGCAGCATTTGACTGAGTGTGGCATCAAGGAGCCCTAGTAAAACTGAAGTCAATGAGAATCGGGGGTGGGGGGGGAAACTTTCCACTGGCTGGAGTCATACCTAGCACAAAGGAAGATGGTTGTGGTGATTGAAGGTCAATCATCACAGCCCCAGGACATCGATGTAGGAGTTCCTCAGAGCAGTGTCCTAGGCCCAACCATCTTCAGCTGCTTCAACAATGGCCTTCCCTCTAACATAAGGTCAGAAATGGGGATGTTTGCTGATGACTGCACAGTGCTCAGTGCCATTCACAACTCCTCAGATAATGAAGCAGTCCATGCCCGCATGCAACAAGACCTGGACGACATTCAGGCTTGGGCTGATATGTGGCAGGTAACATTCGCGCCACAGAGGTGCCAGGCAATGACTATCTCCAAGAAGCGAGAGTGGCTGGCAGTGTGTACCATCTACAAGATGCACTGCAGCAACTCGCCAAGGCTTGTTCGACAGCACCTCCCAAACCCATGACCTCTACCACCTAAAAGGACAAGGGCAGCAGGTGCATGGGAACACCACCGCCTCTAAGTTCCCCTCCAAGTGACACACCATCCTGACTTGGAAATATATCGCCATTCCTTCATCGTCGCTGGGTCAAAATCCTGGAACTTCAGAGATATCTAGGGCCTCCTCCTCTGCTGGGGTCAATTGAGTGAATATTGGAGGGTCACCTCCGGTTCTCTGCCTCTCCCTATTGTTCTGGGCTCTCTTCTCCTGCAAGGAGGGAAAGAAGAGAACTTTGAGTGAGAGTGATGGAATGAGTGTAAGGAATGAATGGGTTACATCTGTAGAGCGTGACCATGAGGGGATGGTGCGACATTGCCAAATGGCGTCCTTCTGTGGTGTTACTTGCTATAATTGCATTAGGATGAGGGTGAATGTCAGGGGTGGTTAGTCAGATGGGGATGTGAGCATGTACATAGACAGAGTGCAATGGGTGGACCTGCAAGGTAGGTTGGTATGAGGAATGATGTGCAGGAGTAAGCTTGGGAAGGCAGAGTGATGGGGTTGGGGTGACATGCACATCAGGATGTAGGTGAGTGTGGCATTGCACTCACCTTTCCTGACCTCATGAGATCATTGAATCTTTTCCTGCACTGGATCCACGTCCTCCTGACAACATCCCTGCTGCTGACCTCTTCTGTGATCTCCAACCATGCCCTTTTGGTGTCTTTGCGTGGTCTTTTGCGCCTGTCGCCAAAGAAGAGGACATCTCTGAGTGCTCTCACTGTCTGCACCAGAACATCGAGGGATGCATCGCTAAATCTTGGTACGGCTCTCTGCCTTTGTGTATCCATCAGCGACACTTTTATCAAGTTTGTAACAGTAGTCAGACCTCTGGAAATCACCTTGAACACTCCTTCATCAACCTTCAGATTAGATGTATGCAAGGCTGCTGTAAATATCAGCGCTGGAAACGAGTCATTGATGACATCATGAGACCCGCTCCATTTAATTGGGCTGGGAAACGCGCATGACTGGTTTAATTGGGGCCATTAAGTTAAAGTCGCAATGAAGAACGCACTGCTCACAACATCGGGTTTCTGACCCGTTACACAGCCTGTACGCACACAATCCGACTCCAAGATAAAGTATCCGGCCATAGTGTTTATTAAAGCATACACATTCATCACATTACCTGATCTGCTCGAGGTGTTTAAAATGTTAACAATATTTCTCTGGTGGGGGAATCAAGAACAAGGGAGCATACCCTTAAAATTAGAGCTAGGCCATTTAGGAGTGAAATCAGGAAGCACTTTTTCACACAAAGGCTAGTAGAAATTTGAAACTCTCTTCCCCAAAAGGCTGTTGATGCCGGGGCAATTAGAGTTTTCAAGACTGAGGTGGATAGTATTTTGTTCGGTAAGGATATCAAGGGATATGGAGCACAAGTGGGCAAATGGAGTTAAAGTGAAGATCAGATCTAATTGAATGACGGAGCAGGCCCAAGGGGCTGAATTGCCTACTTCTGTTCCCACTATTCCTATGTTCCTACATTCTCCATGGACAATCATAAACAGCGGGATAGGCCTCTGGGGTTCACACAGATTGTAGTCTTACCGCTGCATAAATTTGTGCTGGGGCAACACATGAAGTCACCATTCGATGAGGACCATCAACCAAATGACAAAGGCGACATTGAAGATGCTGAAAAGGAGGATGGTACCAACTCCAGCCTGCAGCCAGAGCGATTCAGCAGCAGCTCATTGAGTAGCGCCTCAGCTGAACAACTCCTGCTCCTCTGCATTAATAGTCATGTCCAACACCTGTCCCAGCCCTTCCACCCTCCAATAAAATAATTGTGCCCAAAGACCAACATTGATGTAACGTTACCTGACATTGCAGGATCAACAGCTACTACAGAAACACTTTTGCACACAAAGATTTCAAAATAGTTTATAATTTTATGTGCTCACACAAAAGCCTACAAACTAATTATTATTCAGATGTGAGCTTGTAGTACCTTTCTTAAGTGATCTCTTACCTACTCTACTACTCCGATGAGGTGCTCAGATGAGGGCTCTTGAGATGCTCGCAGTTGGCGAACTCTGGGAGCTTGCACCTTAGAAGGCCTGGCTGCAGACTGCTGCATCTCAGCATCTGGCAGAGCAGCCTGACCTAGTTGGCTTTCTGTCACCAGGGCAGGCATTGGTTGAGGAGATTATGAGGGTGCTGTCATCCTGAGAGAGAGCAACATGTTCCACTCCCATTGCGCGACTGCCCCTGTGATGGGGTTGTGCCTCAGCTTTCCTGCTGCTCTGCGAGAGAACAGAATTTAGGAGATCTGTGATGTGACTAAAACCCCTATTTATTCATTCTTCCAGCCTATCCAAGGCGGTAGGGCCCAGAGTCTGCAGTATGAGCATCCCTGAGAGGTGCTACTGCTGCTGCCACAGCAAGGAGGGCCCAGCTTCAGTGTCCATTGAGATGACCACATGCTCCACGGTTGACTGCAGAGAGTTGATGCAATGTGCCAGAACCCTACATGAGGTGGTAAAGGACTCCTCCACCATCTGTGATACGTGAAGGTAGCTTCCTGGCAGGGTGTCCAATACATTGCAATTACTGGTGCATAGAATTCATTTTCCTTTTGAAGACTGAGCCCCTAAAGTCTTCATAAGAACATAAGAAATAGGAGCATTTGGCTCTTCGACCCTGCTGCGCCATTCAATAAGATCATGGCTGATCTTCTACCTCATCTCCACTTTCCTGCACTATCCCCATATCCCTTGATTCCCTTAATATTCAAAAATCTACTGATCTCTGTCTTGAATATACTCAATGACTGAGCCTCCACAGCCCTCTGGGGTAGAGAATTCCAAATATTCACCACCCTCTGAGTGAAGAAATTTCTCCTCATCTCAGTCCTAAATGACCGACCCCTTATTCTGAGACTGTGACCCCTGGTTCTAGACACTCCAGCCAGGGGAAACATCCTCCCTGCATCTACCCTGTAAAGCCCTGTAGGAATTTTGTATATTTCAATCAGATCACCTCTCATTCTTCTAAACCCCACTATTTTAAAAAGGTGGTAGAGAGAAAACGGGGAATTATAGACTGGTAAGCCTGACATCGGTAGTGGGGAAAATGCTAGCGTCCATTATAAAAGATGTAATGGCAGAGCACTTGGAAAACAGTGACAGGATCGGAGAAAGTCAACATGGATTAACAAAAGGTAAATCATGCTTGACTAATCTCCTGGAATTTTTTGAGGATGTAACTGGTAGAATAGATAAGGGAGAACCAGTGGATGTGGTGTATTTGGACTTTCAGAAGGCTTTCGATAAGATCCCGCATAAAAGATTAGTGTGAAAAGTTAAAGCACATGGGATTGGGGGTAAGGTACTGACTTGGATAGAGAACTGGTTGGCAGACAGGAAGCAAAGAGTTGGAATAAACGGGTCTTTTTCTGAGTGGCAGGCAGTGACTAGTGGGGTACCGCAGGGATCGGTGCTAGGACCCCAGCTATTCACAATATATATTAATGATCTAGACGAGGGAACTAGATGTAATATCTCCAAGTTTGCAGATGACACAAAGCTGGGTGGGCGTGTGTGCTGTGAGGAGGATGCAGAGAAACTCCAGTATGATTTGGACAGGTTGGGTGAGTGGGCAGATGCATGGCAGATGCAGTATAATGTGGATAAATGCGAGGTTATCCACTTTGGTGGCAAAAACAGGAAGACAGATTATTATCTGAACGGCAATAGATTGGGAAAAGGGGAAGTGCAACGAGACCTGGGTGTCCTTGTGCACCAGTCGCTGAAGGTAAGCATGCAGGTGCAACAGGTGGTTAAGAAGGCAAATGGTATGTTGGTCTTCATAGCGAGAGGATTCGAGTACAGGAGCAAGGATGTCTTGCTGCAGTTGTACAGGGCCTTGGTGAGACCACACCTTGAGTATTGTGTACAGTTTTGGTCGCCTTATCTGAGGAAGGATATTCTTGCCATGGAGGGAGTGCAGCGAAGATTCACCAGACCAGTACCTGGGATGGCAGGAACGACGTATGAAGAGAGATTGGGTCGATTAGGCTTATATTCGCTAGAGTTTAGAAGAATGAGAGGGGATCTCATTGAAACTTATAAAATTCTAACAGGACTAGACAGACTAGATGCAGGAAGGATGTTCCCGATGGCGGGGGAGTCTAGAACCAGGGGTCACAGTCGAAGGATAAGGGGTAAGCCATTTAGGACTGAAATGAGGAGGAATTTCTTCACCCAGAGAGTGGTGAACCTGTGGAATTCTCTACCACAGAAGGCAGTTGAGGCCAATTCATTAAATATATTCAAGGAGTTAGATATATTTCTTAAGGCTAAAGGGATCAAGGGATATGGGGAGAAAGCAGGGACAGGGTACTGAATTTGGATGATCAGCCATGATCTCATTAAATGGCGGAACAGGCTCGAGGGGCCGAATGGCCTACTCCTGCTCCTATCTTCTATGTTTCTATGTAACTCCAGAGAATATAGACCCAGTCTACTCAATCTCTGTCCTCTTAGCAGAGCTAAGTCCTGAGCTTACCCTCTTACCCTCAAGCCATTTCCTGAGCTGTCCTTTCCACTGGCTTACTTGTTCTGAATAAATAACCCTCTGAAGACCCCTGTAATTCACTCTCTATAACACCTGGGCTACTGATCTCTGAGCTGCTGCTTGGGAAGTTATGAGTGAGTAATGGTGCACCTTCAGGAGGTTGGATCCCCCCTCCGTCTGCCTAGCTGTAGGACTCAAGTCATTGAAAGGACCTAGAAAAAGGGCAGAAGGCCAAAGGCAAAGACATAATGGAAACGATGAGCAGTAGCAGATGAGTTGCAGTTCAATGCAGCCCCAGATTGCCATTGTGTGTGTGTGTGTGTGTGTGAGTGTATGAGTGTGTTAGAGAGCTCAGTGGAAAGAGGAAAGAGTGGAAGGGAAAATGGACAAAATGGACAAACACCTGTTGCACATGGCCTCAGCCTCACTATCTCAAATCCAGCATGTCCTCCCCTGACCATTAACGTTCTCCATTTGTGTGAGAGTTCTAATGATAAATGCCTCCATTTTTGACACTTTCTTTTTATTTGTATTTCCTCGTACCAGTGAATCTGTGTTGTACCCTCCCTAAAGCCTCAATATCCTTCCTAAAGTGTGGAGTGACAGGCCCGTGGATTACCTGCCCTGCTAAATGGTGAGCTGCCTATAAGCAGTGTGATTTGCACTGGAGGCTTGCTCCTCAAATCTAAATCAGGCTTTATTACAACAATCGATTAGCCATTCCATCACCATCATTGGGCAAGCCAAGTAGACAACCCCCTCTGCCTTCCCAATGTAGGCCAGAAAGAAAAGTTGACCCCTTTTTGAATCGAGTAACATCTACGGAAACAATTTTATGTAAATTCCCCAACTAAACATTCTAAGGTAGAATTAGGGCAATATAAAAAACTATGGAGGTGAATCTCCTCAGAGCTTCTCCCAATCCGCCGGCATAACTTCAGTGGAAACCCTGTTTACATGCATAACATAACCTCTGGAGGTGCTTATTGAATAAGTTAAGATCAGGAAGGAAGTTCTGTTTCCCTCAGCTGGTAGACTGGTGCCATGCCAAATAAGGTATGGAGAGAGATGGCTGATCACACATTTCCACTGAACTTCCACCAAAGTTAAAGTGGCGGAGTGGGAAAAACCCCAAGGAAATTCACCCTCTTTATAGCATTTACTGACTAACAGTAGTCTCTGGATAAACTTGAGATTCTTTTTTATTATCTGCTTATTGAAATTCTTTTTCAGTCCTCAAAGGTTGCTTTAATTGTACTTAGTATATTAGCTGGATTTCATGATGGATATAAACCGCCCCCAGCCTAACATGCTTGTCTATAATCGGATTCTATCTCCCACTCATGACGTCAAAGGATTGTGAGGCGTTGGTAGGAACATCTTTGTTTTGGTTGTTGAAAATTACAATAATTAACCAATCCTATTTGCAATATGCATTGTATCTGAATCTGTCAGGTTATGGAGACAGCTCTTGTACCATTACAGAATATTTTTACAAATTTGCAAGACACTTTATCAGGCTTTAGTGTGGCATCAACAGCCTTCAAACAACTACAATATGCATTATATTTAAAGTTTGAGGAGGGTAGTAATTGGTGATGCAATTACATCATTATGTTGCCTATGATGCTGTGAGTTTCTTTTTTATCATCCTCAGACATATGGCATATTAAACAAATACATTTTAATAACACAAAGATGAGAAAACTGTACTCCCCATGTGACACCTGCATGTCTTCTCTTAGCACCCTACTGAGTGCAGAAGGCAACCTCCTCTGCTCTCTACGGCTCCTAAACTAGCACAATAGCATACTGGTAATAATCTCAAACAGTAACCTGAATAACCCTATATTGCTAACTTTATTATGGCAAATTTGTTACTCTTATTATTTTAAATTAATATAAAACAAAAAACTTAAAAGTTTGTATTGTAGCAGCTCTCAGAGGCGGGCAGAAGAGAGGGATAGAGCAGTGGATTTCGCAGGTTGCAGACAAAGAATCCATAGGGACAGATATTAAATCCACCTACTTGACGTAAACTGTGACACGACGTAAAATGTGTTGTAAAACGTGATGCAACGTGAAAGGTGACGTAGCATTAAACGTGACATGACGTGACATAAAAAATGACATGACGTAACACGTGATATTGAATGTGTTGTTATATCAAATGTGACATGATTTAAAGCGTGACGTGACAAAAAACACGCTGTGGCGTAAATAGCAAAGTGACATAAAACGTGATGTGATGTAAAACGCGACCTGACGTGAAATATATCATTTGACATGAAAGGTGAGGTAATATTAAATGTGACATGATGTGATGTAAAAAGGGACGTGTCATAACACGTGACGTGACATAGAACGTGTTGTGATGTCTAATGTAATGTGATGTTAAACGCGCTGTGACATAAAACACTCCGTGATGTAAAACGTGATGTGACGTAACATGCGACGTAAAATATAATGGCCCAAAAATTAGTGCCTCTACGCGAGAGTACGCACTGTGTACTCTCGCGTATTCTGTCTCCAATTGCCGGTTTTCTGCATGCACTGCGCATGCGCTGAAAACCGGCACTTGGTGATTTCAAAAGGGGGCGGTTCCTAGGTGAACCGCGTGCGCACTACAGGCTGCGCGCACGCAGTGCACTTAGTGCTTTGAATGTGCAGGTAAGCATGGAAGATTTTGCACATAAAGAAAGGAGGCGTAAGACCCTCTTTTAACAAGGTAAGTAGTTAATTAAGTATTATTTTGAATTTTTTTCAACAGGTATATCTTTTTTAGAGACTTTAAAGAAAGGTAAGTTTATTTTTATAACTTTTAAAAAGATTTTAAATTTTTTCAATGTTTAAAGTGGTTAATTTATTTAACTATACTTATTTTATTAATGTGATGGGTTTTTTTTAAATTTAATTGAGGTTTAGCTGTTCTTTTAGGGGGTTATAGATTCATAGCTTTCACAGCACTTATGTGAAAACTATGAATGAAAGATGGTGTGCTGCCATTGGCTCTAACTGAATCACGTGATCCCACAGCTCGCACGAATTAACTGCGTCTGTGGGATACGCACACACTGCACAGCTGCTGTCTAGAACATCAAGTTCGTGCGAGCTGGGAATGAAAAAGTCGGCGCGCATTGAGATATCGCGGGGAAGCCTTACCCCTGCACGAAGGCTCCCTCACTAATTTTTGGGCCAATATATATATAAAATACTATATATAATAAAACTCATTCTTACTCTCATTTCATGCTGCAGCAGCTAGTTGTATTGTCCTGAATATCATTGCTATTTTCTTCTTTGCTTGCTGCAAAACCATAAATTTAACAGCTATTAAGAAGGCACAAATCTACAAAAACTCACTTATTGTTGATTTTCTGTTTAAGTTCTAACTCAAAACAGCACTGTTTGCGTTAAAACACAATAATGCAGGTTCTCAGTTCACACCATCTCATTAATTCTTGGAAGGTTTGAGAAAATTGGCTCTTGTTAATTTGAATCCTGCTCATAATTGTGCCATTTTAGAATTGCCCAGATAGAATGTCCAGTTATTGTCAAATTTTGGTTCCATGTAGGAAATGCACATACAGGCAATTTAACAATAATCATTGGTTTCTGAGTCCGATCTGCTTTCAGCTCTCTCTTTCTCTCTCTCACTTGTTCTCGCGCTCTGTTTTTCGTTAACCCTGTCTTTTATCAATTGTTTTCTGAAACGTAGCAGAAAATTCAGCATGGATTGTGGCACGGGAAGGGAAAAGACATGGGATGAAAGCAGACTGGACACTGAGCCACTAATGTTGAAAAGGTCATACACATTGAGGAGCGCACCAGAGCCCATCCATTCCATTCTTTCCCTAAGTATTCAATGGATTGTTTTTAGATCATAGAATGATACAGCACAGAAGGAGGCCATTCATTTGGGGTTTTTTTCCATGCACTCCACTGCATTTCAAGAAGTAATGCAATGCAAAAAACAATTAAAAAACCCTCATTTTTAGTCAAATGTGATGGATTTATGAATTTCAAAAAAATGTGTAAAAAGTTTTACAATCTGAAATTATATCAGGTATGATAGCATAGTGGTTATGTTGCTGGATTAGTTAATCCAGAGGCCTGGACTAATAATCTGGAGACATGAGTTCAAATCCCACCATAGCAGTTTGTGAATTTAAATCCAGTTAATTAAATAAATGTCGAATAAAAAGTAATAGGGACCATGAAGCTATAGGATTGTCGTAAAAACCCACTGGTTCCCTAATGTCCTTTAGGGAAAAAATGTGGTTGACTCTTAACTGCCTTCTGAAATGGTCTAGCAAGCCACTCAGTTGTATCAAACCACTACAAAAAAGTATAGTAAGAATAAAACCGTATGGACCACCTGGCATCAACCTAGGCATCAGATTCAGACACGACAAAAACACACCCAGCCCAGTCAATCCTGAAAAGCTCTCCTCTGTGGAAGTGTTTGAAAATTGGGAGAGCTGTCCCACAAACTAGTCAAGCAACAGCCTGACAGAATCATACTCACAGAATCACATCTATCTGCCAACATCCCAGATGTCCCACCAGCAGGACAGACCCAGCAGAAGGTTGTGGCACAGTGGTATACAGTCAGGAGGGAGTGGACCTGGGAGTCCTCAACATTTACTCTGGACCCCATGAAGTCTCATGGCATCAAAATATGGGCAAGGAAACCTCCTGCTGATTACCACCTTCTGCCCTCCCTCAGCTGATGACTTAGTATTCCTCCATGTTTAACACCACTTGGATGAAGCACTGAGGGTAGCAAGGGCACAGAATGTACTCTGGGAGGGAGACTGCAAAGTCCATCACCAAGAGTGGCTTGGTAGCACCACTACTTACCGAGTTGGCTAAGTCTTGAAGGACATAACTGCCAGACTGGGCCTGCAGCAGACGGTGAGAGAACCAACGTAATGGAAAAACTTACTTGACCTTCTTTTTGATATGGCTAGACATTATTGAAAGAAAAATTATTGAATTTTGACATTTATTATTAGACCTAAACAGCCAAAAATCAGGACAAATCTCATCCAATTTCTGCCCTGGGGATGGTAGCGTAGTGGTAATGTCACTGGGCTAATAATCCAGAGGCCTGGACTAATGATCCAGTAAGACGTGAGTTCAAATCCCACCATGGCAGCTGGGGAATTTAAATTCAGTTAATTAAATAAATCTGGAATAAAAAGCCAGTATCAGTAATGGTAACCATGAAACTATCGGATTGTCGTAAAAACCCATCTGGTTCACTGATGCCCATTAGGGAAGGAAATCTAGCGTCCTTACCTGGTCTGGCCTATATGTGACTCTTAACTACCGTCTGAAATGGCCTCAGGAAAAACCTACTTGACCTCGTCCTCACCAATCTACCTGTCGCAGATGCAGACGAAGTCCCGTCTTCACACTGAGAATACCCTCCATCGTGTTGTGTGGCACTACCACCGTGCTAAATGGGATAGATTTAGAACAGATCTAGCAGCTCAAAACTGGGCATCCATGAGGTGCTGTGGGCCATCAGCAGCAGCAGAATTGTATTCCACCACAATCTGTAACCTCATGGCCTGGCATAATCCCTCACTCTACAATTACCTTCAAGCCAGGGGACCAACAAGTGTAGAAGAGCATGCCAAGAGCAGCGCCAGGTGTACCTAAAAATGAGATGCCAACCTGGGGAAGCTGCAACACAGGACTACATACATGCTAAAAAGCTGAAGCAGCATGCTATAGACAGGGCTAAGCGATCCCACAATCAATGGATCAGATCAAAGCTCTGCAGTCCTGCCACATCCAGTCGTGAATGGTGGTGGACCATTAAACAACTAACGGGAGGAGGAGGCTCTGTGAATATCCCCATCCTCAATGATAGTGGAGTACAGCACGTGAGTGCAAAAGACAAGGCTGAAGCATTTGCAACCATCTTCAGCCAGAAGTGCCGAGTGGATGATCCATATTGGCCTAATCCCAAGGTCCCCACCATCACAGAAGCCAGTCTTCAGCCAATTCGATTCACTCCACGTGATATCAAGAAACGGCTGAGCGCACTGGATACAGCAAAGGCTATGGGCCCCGACAACATCCCGGCTATCGTGCTGAAGACTTGTGCTCTAGAACTAGCTGCGCCTCTAGCCAAGCTGTTCCAGTACAGCTACAACACTGGCATCTATCTGACAATGTGGAAAACTGCCCAGGTATGTCCTGTCCACAAAAAGCAGGACAAATCCAACCCGACCAATTACCACCCCATCAGTCTACTCTCAATCATCAACAAAGTGATGGAAGGTGTCATCGACAGTGCTATCAAGCGGCACCTGCTCACTGATGCCCAGTTTGGGTTCCGCCAAGACCACTCGGCTCCCGACCTCATTACAGCCTTGGTCCAAACATGGACAAAGGAGCTGAATTCCAGAGGTGAGGTGAGAGTGACTGCCCTTGACATCAAGGCAGCATTTGACCGAGTGTGGCATCAAGGAGCGCTAGTAAACCTGAAGTCAATGGGGATCATGGGAAAAACTCTCCACTGGCTAGAATCATACCCAGCACAAAGGAAGATGGTTGTGGTTGTTGGAGGTCAATTATCTCAGCCCCAGGACATCGCTGCACGTGTTCCTCAGGGCAGTGTCCTGGGCCCAACCATCTTCAGCTGCTTCATCAATGACCTTCCCTCCAACATAAGGTCAGAAATGGGGATGTTCGCTGATGACTGCACAGTGTTCAGCGCCATTCACAACTCCACAGATAATGAAGCAGTCCATGCCCGCATGCAACAAGACCTGGACGACGTTCAGGCTTGGGTTGATAAGTGGCAGGTAACATTCACGCCACAGAAGTGCCAACAAGCGAGATTCTAACCACCTCCCCTTGACATTCAATGACATTACCATCGCCGAATCCCCCACTATCAACATCCGGGGGTCACCATTAACCAGAAACTTAATTGGACCAGCCACATAAATACTGTGGCAACAAGAGCAGGTCAGAGGCTAGGTATTCTGCGGCGAGTGTCTCACCTCCTGACTCCCCAAAGCCTTTTCACCATCTACAAGGCACAAGTAAGGAGTGTGATGGAATACTCTCCACTTGCCTGGATGAGTGCAGCTCCAACAACACTCAAGAAGCTCGACACCATCCAGGACAAAGCAGCCCGCTTGATTGGCACCCCATCCACCACCTTAAACACTCACCACCAGCGTACCGTGGCTGCAGTGTGTACCATCTACAGGATGCACTGCAGTAACTCGCCAAGGCTTCTTCGGCAGCACCTCCCAAACCCGCGACCTCTTCCACCTAGAAGGACAAGGGCAGCAGGCACATGGGAACACCTTCCCCTCCAAGTCACACACCATCCTGACTTAGAAGTATATCGCCGATCCTTCATCGTCGCTGGGTCAAAATCCTGGAACTCCTTACCTAACAGCACTGTGGGAGTGCCATCACCACACAGACTGCAGCGGTTCAAGAAGGCGACTTACCACCACCTTCTCAAGGGCAATAAATGCTGGCATTGCCTGTGATGCCCTGATCCCATAAACGAATTAAAAAAAGTAAATAAAATAAATTAGCCTACTCTCAATCTTCAGCAAAGTGATGGAAGGTGTCGTTGACAGTGCTATCAAGTGGCACTTACTCACCAATAACCTGCTCACGATACTCAGTTTGGGTTCCGCCTGGACCACTCGGCTCCAGACCTCATTATAGCCTTGGTCCAAACATGGACAAAGAGTTAAATTCCAGAGATGAGGTGAGAGTGACTGCCCTTGACATCAAGGCAGCATTGGACCAAGTTTGGCATCAAGGAGTCCTAGTAAAACTGAAGTCAATGGGGATCATGGGAAAAACTCTCACTGGCTAGAATCATACCCAGCACAAAGGAAGATGGTTGTGGTTGTTGGAGGTGAATTATCTCAGCCCCAGGATATCGCTGCAGGAGTTCCTCAGGGCAGTGTCCTAGGCCTAACCATCTTCAGCTGCTTCATCAATGATCTTCCCTCCATCATAAGGTCAGAAGTGGGGATGTTTGCTGATGATTGCACAATGTTCAGTTCCATTCGCAATTCCTCAGATAACGTGCCCGCATGCAGCAAGAGTTGGAAAACATCCGGGCTTGGGCTGATAAGATGCAGATAACATTCGCGCCACACAAGTGCCAAGCAATGACCATCTCCAACAAGAGAAAGTCTAACCACCTCCCCATGTCATTCATCGGCATTACCATCATCAAATCCCCCAATATCAATATCCTGGGGTCATCTTTGACCAGAAACTTAACTGGACAAGCCGCATAAATACTGTGGCTACAAGAGCAGGTCAGAGACTGGGTATTCTGTGGCATGTGACTCACCCCCTGATGCCCCAAAGCCTTTCCACCATCTACAAGGCACAAGTAAGAGTGTGATGGAATACTCTCCACTTGCCTGGATGAGTGCAGCTCCAACAACACTCAAGAAGCTCAACACCATCCAGGACAAAACAGCCCGCTTGATCAACACTCCATCCTCCACCTTAAACATTTACTCCATCCACCATCGGTGCAATGTGGCTGCAATGTGTACAGATGAAAATACTATTCCTCTTTGGATGATAATAAACAGCTTTGTTTTTAACAAACTGTAAATCCTCTGTTATGCTTAAATACAAATAAAAGGTTTACAGCATGACCTTATCTTGCATCTAAGTGGTAAAGATCCATAAATTAAAACTGGAAGATGGGAATGACATCCTAGCATGAGGCTGATTCTGTTACAGTTTCCATGGTAACATAGTTATGTTGGAAAGCAGATACATCAGTACTGGTTTCTTTAACAGATATTAGTATTCCTTTAGTCCAATGTATCTTATCTATTGGACAATAGAGACAAATGTCATTATTAGAAGGAAGAGAGATTTTAATTGTTATCTTCATTTGTTCTCACCATAGAAGCTAAACAGTCCAAATAAAATATTCCTGAATCACCCAAAGATGTTGTATGATTAGAACAATTAGAAGCAGAAAGGTCATTTTTATTAATAGCAGTACAGGAACATTTAAATAGCCCCATCATGGCAAGTGTACTTAGCTCACGGTTGTAACATTCATATCTACAGCTTTTAAATTCAATATCAGTCTTCTCATAACATTTGGATTTTGTACCAATAATTATAAGTGAAAAACTAAAGAAATAATAGTCATAGAGTCATAGGGCTGGATTTTCATTGACCCGTGGAGGTGGGTTTGGAGGCGTGTGGGGGGTTAAAATTACGAAAACTGGCGGGCGGCACAAGCCCGCCTCCATCCCGCCTCCAAGCAATTTTCATTAAATCGTGTCTGCTGGTCCCGACTCCGTCCTGCCTCTAAGAGGCGGGATAGGCTGTTAAGGCCCTTAACAAGCACTAAATTGCCTCTATAATGCCATTTTGAAAGGCCGTTGTGATTTTAACCCCTTTTCTACAGGAAGCACGCCTGTTCTGAACCACGAATGTGAAACCTGGCAGGAGCACATCTGGCTGGCTGGCTGATCTGGGAGTGGTGGTGGATGGGAGACATATCTGGGAGTGGCGGTGGATGGGAGACATATCTGGGAGTGGTGGTGCAAAAATATCTGGGAGCAGACTTAGGGCTGCTGCTGCTCATTTTGCATCCAGGTCCTCTCACAGCAAAGGCCAGGCAGTCTTTGCAGACCTTCAATGCAGCAGCAATGATGACATCATCAGAGGCGACTTTCAGACTGAAAACACTAATTGGTTCATGGGTTCCCACATGCTGGAACTTAATTGCCCAATTAGGTAAAAATCGCATCAATCTCCCACATCCAATTGCAGTCGGGTGGATAACACGAAAAGTGGATGACACGACCCCAACCCGCCCCAGTATCAAAATCCAGCCCATAGAGTTATACAGCACAGAAAGAGGCCCTTTGGCCCATCGTGTCTGCGCTGGCCATCAAGTCCTGTCTATTCTAATCCCATTTTCCAGCACTTGGTCCGTAGCCTTGTATGCTATGGCTTTTCAAGTGCTCATCTAAATGCTTCTTGAATGTTGTGAGGGTTCCTGCCTCTACCACCCTTTCAGGCAGTGAGTTCCAGATTCCAACCACCCTCTGGGTGAAAAAGTTTTTCCTCAAATCCCATCTAAACCTCCTGCCTCTTACCTTGAAACTATGCCCCCTGGTTATTGACTAAGGGGAAAAGTTCCTTTCTATCTACCCTATCTATGCCCCTCATAATTTTGTACACCTCAATCAGGTCCCCCCTCAGCCTTCTCTGCTCTAAGGAAAACAACCCCAGCCTGTCCAGTCTCTCTTCATAGCTGAAGTGCTCCAGCCCAGGTAACATCCTGGTGAATCTCCTCTGCTCCTCTGCACCCTCTCCAATGCAATCACATCCCTCCTATAGTGTAGTGACCAGAACTGCACACAGTATTCCAGCTGTGGCCTAACTAGCGTTTTGTACAGCTCCATCATAACCTTCCTGCTCTTATATTCTATGCCTCGGCTAATGAAGGCAAGTATCCCACATGCCTTTTTAACCACCTTATCTACCTGTCCTGCTGCCTTCTTTCCTTTCTCTCCTCCTTTCTCTCTGTACCGAGCATCTCCTTGTCCTTGGTGATTTTAACCTTCACCTAAATTCCTTTAGCTCTTCTTTCCTCCAAATTCATTGCATTACTGTCTTCACTCAACATCATTGTCCAGATAAACTAACCCATGAGCCCCCACTTAACCTTGACATCTTGAGATGGATTAGCACCTCTAAGGTTTCTATCTTTGCCAGAGCCATCTTTGATCATTTCCTCATTTCATTTAACATCCAGATTTAACACCTTACCTTTTCAACAGCCTCTACAAATACTGGAAAAGACTATCCATCAGCTCTATCTCAAATTGCCAATGTCCTTTCCTCTAGCCCTCCACCAATATGACATATCTGTTGCACTCAACATGCTCAAGTGCTCTCTTGCCTTTACCTTCAATGTACTCATATTCTCCTCGCAGCTCCTTTAATATTGAAGCAGTCTATGCCAGACTACAGCAGGACCTGGGCAATATCTAGGCTTGAAAAATTGAAGGTAATAATTTTATCAGATAAGTGGCAGACAATGACAATCTCCAACAATACCACCAATCTCACCTTGCCAAGTCCCCCATCATTATCCTCCTGGTGTTTACCATTGACCAAAAGGTTACATATCAACAATGTGGCAGGATGGAGACAGATTACTTTACAAAGAGTGGCTCACCTGCTGACCCCTCAAAGCTTCTTCACCATCTACAAAGGCCAAGTCAGGAATGTGCTGGAATATTCACTACTCACCTGGGTGGGTGCAACAATACTCAAGATGCTCAACACCATGTAGGACAAAGCAATCCACTTGATTGATGTCCTTGCCACTGGCCTCAATATCCACCCCCTCCACCACCGGTGCACTTTGGTTGCAGTGTGTACCATCTACAGGATGTGCTCACTAAGCTTACTTCAACAGTATCTCATGACCTGTACCACTAAGAACTACAAAAGCAGCAAGATCGTCACCTCCAAGCTCCCTCCAATTCACACACTACCCTGACTTAGACATATATGTAATACCATCACAGGAGTATCATAAGCACCAGGTCTGCAGCAGTTCAAAGAGAAGGCCCACTATTACCTGCTGACTGCATCTAGGGATGGACAATAAATGTGGCTTTCCCCACCTTTCCCACATGCTGAGAACCAAATGAAACATCACTCAGTGTCTCCTACCCTCATAGGCTGGGGTACAGGACCACCCTGGTTGTATACTGTCAGATCTTGTTTGGTCATCTAAAGCAATATTGCGCCTCCTTCTCTTTGCCCAAAATCTTGCAGTACTTCAGGATTATCCTGGCAGATATGAACAACCCCAGACAAGAAACCATCTCCTTTTACTTTATTCCTCTGTTTCCCTGTCTTCACATCCAATATTAAATTTGAGGAAGTCATGGATTTCTTCATCTCAGAGATTGAGACTATATGCTCAGATGCCTCCTCCTCTGTCTGCTCCCTTACTCAAGATTCCCACAGGCCCTCCATAGGTTTGACCCAACCCCATATAACTCTACAGATTCTCCGCCATCTCCCCAGACTCTCACCAAGCTCATCTCCTTCATGATATCTACATCCTGCACCGTTAACACTCCCCACAATACTGTATCATATACTTACCCCTCATCAGCCCACTGCTTGTTGACATCATCAGTGGCTCCCTTGCCTCAGACTTTGTCCAACCATCTTCCCAGGCTACCGTGATCATCCCCTTCTCAAAAAGACCACCCTATATTTCCAAACTACAGTACAAACTCCAACTTCCCTTTCTTTCTGAAGTCCTTGAATGTGCCTTGACCACCCAGCTCCCTACCCATCTCTCACATCAGTCTCACTTCAAAACCATTTAATCTCATTTCTACCTTGCCCACAATACCAAGGTTGCGCTGGTCAAAATCACCAACGACATCCTTTGTGACTGTGGCCACGATGTACTCTCCTTGCTTGTCCTCTTTGACATTTCTGCTGCATTCGACATAATCAAACGCTCCATCCTCCTTCGCTGTCTCCTCTGTTGTCCATCTACATGCCAGGGCATTGGTATGGGTGCTCCAATGGTATGGGTGCTCCAATGGTATGGGTGCTCCAATGGTATGGGTGCTCCAATGGTATGGGTGCTCCAATGGTATGGGTGCTCCATTGGTATGGGTGCTCCAATGGTATGGGTGCTCCAATGGCTTTAGTGCCACTGGATGAGAGAGAAAAAATCTACCAGGGTTCCCATTCTTCATCCCACTCCTGATTCAACAACCGCTGCTGGAAGTGCATAGGGGAGGATGGATTACACTTCATTATGATGTTCCTTAGTCGAATAGTCTACCAACACTCACTATCAAAATTGGCACATGAATAATGGCTTCTCAGGCAAGGGCACTGGAAGGCAACTGCAACCCTAGCAAGATGTCAATACCTTCCGGAACTATAGGGAGGAGACTAATTCTGCACTTCTGTGTTTTAAATAATGCAGAAGTTTGAGCTTTGCTGAGTATGAAACATAATTTATGATCTTTGAGGCAATGTAAAGTCCTTCATCTGAAAGATACAGAGAAATGACTAAAATACTTCTGCATTTTGACACCAACTTCAATTCTTTTCAAATGAAAAGTATTAAATGGTGCAGTTGTTATTTGGTCTTGAGGCACTTGCAAGTTGCTGTTAGTTTTCAAGTGAATGTTAATTCTTTACCTCAAGAAATACTAGAATCCAGGGGAATAAGAGTAGCGACAGGGGGGTTAATGCACTGGGTGAAACGCAACTCACAAGTGGCCAGGAGTAAGCAGGAATGGAGGAGGAGAATAATGACATGTTTGACTGGAGAGTCCATTCAGACATTGGCTGTGAAGTCTGGGGCTATGATCTCATGGGTCTTGCTTTCAGACAATGATCGTCGAGCATTAAGTTCATCTGCGGGCATTACAGAATGTCTCCCAAAATGTGAGTTTTCTTGGCTGGTTTGCTGGAAGTCTCTGTCACCAGCCTTCAAAGCACAATCAGGGAGGGTTTCTCATTAATGGAGCACTCCTGCAGGGAAGATCTGTTAATGAGACCTTCACAGCAATGTCATCTTCACCAGAGGAAATTCAAAATGTCATGAAGGGCTTGCGTGCCTGCATATAGTCAAGCATAAATAGGGGTTTTGCCGCTCTGATACAGTCCATTGGGTCTGCACACCAGCTGATCAGTGGGACATCAGAGAATACACCCAACAGCAGCAGCTTGGTAGGTGTGGCTTCACAGAATGAATCTTTCTGTTAGAAATCCAGTTCCAGATAATGGCCCGGAATTTGTGGTCACGCTGACGGTGAACTGGCAGTGTTCGCCGTCGTTGTGCCTTTGAAACTGACTACAACGTCGGGATTTGGCACATGCGCAGGCACGTGCAGAAATCCTGAAGTTGTGGTCAGTCATTCACTGCTCTGACACAGGCTGCGCTATGCACCCCCGCGCACCTCCCCCCCACCCCTCACCCCCCCCAGAGCTGGCAATCAGTGAAATCTCTCAAATCAGGGAAACTGACGAAAACTTCGGCTCTTCCGCAGTAAGTACACATTAAAAGTTAGACCCAAAGGGATTAGGTGTAATTGGGGTTTTGATAGCGTATTGACTGCTAAACAAAGGTTATGGGCCTGGAAAAACTAATTTTAATTTGTGCAGTGTGAAATTTATCCATTTTAATAAAATTGTAAATTTTTAAGAAACTTAAAAAAATATATATTTTTTTGAAGTTTGTTCATCTTTATTTCAGGTTTGCCTTTTCCCCATGTGAGAGCCCCAATCTTTGTTTTGCTCTCTGTAACATATTTAAAAAGTTAGAATTTTAAGAGCTTACCCACTTCCTTGTTCGCTGTCTGTGAGAATTCTCTGTTTTGATTGGCTGCTTCAGCAGCTTGTTGACATCACAGCAGGTCGCACAAGGGGATTCCCACTATATTCCGTTGATTGGAATTGAACGTTGGAAAACCCAAACTTCTCGACACAGAGATCGCGAGATCTTTGTGCGAAGATTACTTCAGGGCCAGCGGAGAATGCCTTCGCTTCGCCGCTGACCGCAAATTCCAGGCCAATTTGTCAAGTCCCTCCAGTACCTGAACATGCTGGGCAGGAACCAGGTTGTCCTGTTGTCAGATTGGGAGATGCAACTTGTGGCTGGGCCCTCTCAGCACAGTCGCTGCTGGAGACATCAACAACTGCTTCTCAGATAGCTGCAAGAAATGGCTTCTTGATCTGTTTGTTCTCTGATTAATTCCTCACCCTCCTTTTCCCTATTCCACTCTCTAATCCTCTTCCTCTGCTCCCTCCTCTATATGAAGGAATGCCAAATATAATGGTTTGTCCATAGGTAAGGCCATGCTCTTAACCTCCCCAAGGAGATTGTCCCCTAAAAGGCAGGTCAGACCACTTTAAATCCTTCCAGTGCAGAACGCACAACTTCAGACATCAGAAAATAAGCAGACTGAAATTCAATAACTTGAAATAATGGCAGAAGCAGCCACTATGCTGTAATAACTCTTCTCTATCCAATTGCACCGAATCTCATCTCACTAAAGTCATAGGGGGAAAAATTTGGTTGATTTGCGCCTCCCGTTAGCGCCCTAAGTGAGTGCTAACGGGAGGTGTAAGGGTTTTGTCGTGCTCAGAGACGGTGCTGGCTGCGGGGTTAGGCCTTCATTGCCTAATACTATTGCTTGCTCTGGTCTCCGGCCAGCCTTTTTGCAATAAACACCTGTGAGTGGTTCGACCCACTCGCCCTTACGGTTCTAACACTGGACTTAGGTGCGAGAGCAGTAATGCAGAGAAAACTCAAATAGACCCGGTTGAATAGTACGAAATGGAAATCTTTATTGCATAGCATCCAAAATCATGAAGTACATGTCATAGGCGCAAATTAACGAGAGTACAAGTATACATACATTCATAAAGCTTGGTCTATGGTAATGAAGAACGCACGGCACATCGTAAAAAGGGGAACACATTATACTTTATCCTTAATAAAACCCACCCTCCCTTATCAATACCTAAACTACGTCTAGATTTGTAGGATCGAGAAACATGCTCACCACTCGTGTTACTTCGGAGAATTTTAAAGTGAGGCACTCGGCTCGTTTCGCTGCAGCGCCTGACTGTCACGTGTTTGGAGGGGTCTCTGTACCCCACTTGTTTATCTTCGCTGCTGCGACAAGCAGGCCAGGCTCCCTGTTGTCATGAAGAACTCGACAGAACTCGGACACGGTTCAAAGAAGAGCCTTCCTGTGCCCGACACCGGTTGTCGGTAGATTTCAATGAAGAGTCTTTCTTGTATTTTCGGGCGCGGTCGGGGTTTACTGACCGTGGCGGCACGTGGATTCTTCTTTTCTTGTCGTTTCGTCTTGTCTCTTCGGGCCTTCGGGTCCAGACACCGTTTACCGACTCTCGGGATGGTCCACCCGGTAACTTGCCCTCGTCGGGGCGGCTCGTTCCGTTTGAGCTCCACCCAACATTCGAATAACCGTCCAGTGTGGCTAAAAGTCAAGAGTCAACAGAGTCCAGCCCTAAAGAAGAGCTTCAGCCCGCGATCGAGCGAGTCAGGAGAATAAGTTCAGCAGTCGGCAGCGAGATAAGAGTCGAATCAAGAGAGCGATGGACATTTGTTCACCATAGTTATAGTGCTGTGTTCCCTTATCTCCCGCTCAAATCTTAATGTTTGTCCTTTGTGTAATATTGGCGCTCAAAACTCCCAGCATGGGGCGATTCTTCTCTCTAACGGGTTTCGGTAGCACCTGAAACTGGCAAACTACCCGTTAATGTTTTCCCCATTGTTGACCCAGCCAGGATTGTATGAATCGTCTCCCTGACTGGCTTTGGGGGCCCCCGAATACTTGCTTAATCACCCATCGATGTCTCTCTCATTGTAGAGCCGTGGGGGTATTTGTGTATTGATGTGTCTGGATGGGCCTTCGATTGCCCAGTACAATGGTCCTTACTTGTGCATGGAAAACGATTCCAGCACTTATATCTTTGCTATTGTCACAAATGCAAATAGGTTGCATCCTGTCTTTATCAGTGTTTATCGAGTATGATCCAATCTTATATTGAATGTTTATTCGACGCCATCTTGTCTGCCCACTGTATTTCTGGAAGCTTCTGCCACGATGCGCAGTGGCCATTTTGCAGGCTTCTGTGTCCTTTATAATCATGACAGCATTTCGTTTAATAAAACTGATCAAACGAATCTGCTTCTATCTTGTTATTTTGAATCGCGATAATTGCGAAAACTTTACAGAGGCAAAGCAACTAGCGCCTGGGCGCGCTGCCGCTAACGCCTCTCGTGAAATTCAGCAGGAGGTTAGCGGCGGTAGTAACCGTTAGTGCCCCGCGGCGCTGCGCCACTGGCGATGACGTCATCACCGTGCGCAGCGCCCCGCTCGCGCCCTGGCCGCGATCTTTGGTAGCGCCCCCTGACTTACTGCCGGACGCTATGTCCGACTGGGTCAGGGGGGCCTACCTGCGGCCGGGGCAGCGCAAATTAAAGGGAAGGTACCGGGTCACCATTTTTGCTGCTGGCCGCCTGCCAGCACCTGCCCGCTTTGCCATCCCTGGCCTTCTGTGAAGCCTCTTGAGTGCCAACGGGGAGCTTTTGGAGGCGGGACTCCCACTTGTCGGGTTTCAGTCCCGCCTCCATCAACTTCTGGCCAACCCACGTTATTTTCCCTTGACTGACCTTGTTAAGCCCGCCCAGCGGGTTTAGCAGGCCTTGTCTGCCCATTCTGCTAGCCTTTCTTTGTCCTGTTGCAGTAGATTGATATCATCATCACTGTTTGCCACCCCGCCAAGTTTGGTGTCATTGGCAAATTTTGAAATTCTACTTTGTATTCCAATATCCAGGTCATTTATATATACCAAAAAAAGCAGTGGCCCCAACACTGACCCTTGGGGAACACCACTGTCTACCATCCTCCAGTCTGAATAACAGCCATTTACCACAACTCGCTGTTTTCTATCCTTAAGCCAATTTCTTATCCAAGCTGCCACTGACCCACCTATTCCATGAGCCTCAATTTTGTTAACCAGCCTTCTATGTGGTACTTTGTCAAACGCCTTCCTAAAATCCATGTAGACAACATCCATTGTATTCCCTTCATCAATCCGCTCTGTTACTTCATCAAAAAATTCAATTAGATTAGTCAAACACGATCTGACTTTTACAAACCCGTGTTGGCTCTCCTTAATTAGCTTAAACCTCTCCAAGTGCCCGTAAATTTTTTCCTTGATTACTGTTTCTAAAACTTTACCCACCACTGATGTTAACCTGACCAGCCTGTAGCTACTAAGATTGTCCTTTCACCCTTTCTTGAACAATGGTGTCACATTTGCCACTTTCCAATCCTCAGGCACCTCCCCCGCATCTAGGGAAGATTGGAAAATTATGGCAAGCCCTTCCGCTATTTCCTCCCTCAATTCCCTTAGCAACCTGGGATGCAAGCCATCTGGACCAAGCGACTTGTCCACTCTAAGCATACCCAGCCTGTCTAGTACATCCTGTCTATCAATTTTCACCCCTTCCATTGCTTCTACCTTTTCCACTTCTACCGATATTTTGTCAGCATCCACCTCCTTAGTAAACACCGATACAAAGTACTCATTGAGTATTCTAGCCTTGCCCTGCGCCTCTAAGCATATATCACCTTCTTTGTCTCTAATAGGCCCCACCCCGCCTCTTACTACCCGCTTACTGTTTACATGCCAGTAGAAGATTTTTGGGTTCCTTTTTATGTTAACCGCCATTCTACTCTCATATTCTCTCTTTGCCAATCTTATTTTCATCTTCACATCCCCTCTCAACTTATTGTATTTGGTCTGGTTCTCCCTTGAAGAATTTACCTGACATGCATCATACACCCTCTTTTTTTGTTTCATCATCTTCTCTATCTCCCTCGTCATCCAAGGAGTCCTTGCTTTGGTTCCCTTACCCTTCCCTCTTGTTAGAATGTACCTAGTCTGTACTTGGAACATCTCCTCCTTAAAGATCACCCATTGTTCCATTACAGTTTTTCCTGTCAGTCTTTGGTTCCATTTTACCCTGGTTAGGTCCTTTCGCATCCCATTGAAGTTAGCCCTATTCCAGTTTAGAAGTTCCACTCTAGATTGTTCCTTGCTCCTCTCCATTGCTAATCTAATCCTTACGATACGATGATCATTCATACCCAAGTGTTCTCCCACAGACACTTGGTCGACCTGGCCCACCTTATTCCCCAGCACCAGATCCAGCAATGCCGCCTTCCTAGTTGGGCCAAGAACATATTGGTCAAGGAAATTCTCCTGAACACATTTCAGAAATTCCTCCCCCTCCTTTCCCTTTACCCAATCATTATCCCATTCGATATTTGGGTAATTAAAGTCCCCCAATATCACCACTCTATAGCTCTTGCATATCTCTGCGATTTCCCTGCAGATTTGCTCTTCTACCTCCCTCTCACTATTTGGAGGCCTGTAGAATACTCCCAACAGCGTGATCAGACCCTTTTTGCTCCTCAACTCCAACCAAATGGATTCTGTCCTTGTCCCCTCAAGAACATCCTCCCTCTCCAACACTACAATGTCTTCCTTAATCAGCACTGCCACCCCACCTCCCTTTTTTCCTTCCCTATCTTTTCTGAACACCTTGTACCCTTGATTATTAAGTGCCCAGTCATCACCGGTTTTAAGCCATGTTTCCGTTATTGCCACAACATCATATTTCTACACAGCTAATTGTGCTTGTAGCTCACCAACCTTATTCACCACACTTTGTGCGTTTACGTACATGCATTCTAAACCCATTTTTGAATTTTTCGCGGTCTTTCTTAGTCTGCTCCTGTCTAATATGGCACTACTACCGCCTCTAGTACTATCTTCTCTAGTACTATCCAACGCACACACTCTTTTATGCACCTTATTTCTCTTTTGAATTTAGTGACAGAATGGGTGATTCACCGCTATTTATACTCAGAGCCCTGGGCCCACCTGTTCTATGTCCAATGTAATTAGGGGTGGGATGATGGAAAATGTGGTGCATGACGTCATCCTGCCCTCATTTGCCTAAGTTACACCACCTGACCGGCTGCCCTGCACGGTGCTGCTGAAGAGTGCGGTGGTGCAAAGGTCAGTGGGCGATGTGCGGGCAGAGCGCGGTTCTGAAACAGTTTCTGCCCATGCTCATCACTATCGTGCTGATCTTCAGGTGGGCAAGGGCTAGAATGCCCATTTTATTGAACGTGTAACTTTACTTGAAGAATGTTTTCTTGGTACAGGCTCATTTATATTTTGCTTAAATTTTGCCGAAAAGGAGCCAAAAAAATTATTTTTGCCAGTTAACAAACGTGCAAGTTCCATAAGGCATTCTGTACTCAAAAGGGTTAATCTGCACAGTTTCATTTCATTGATGTGTCAGTGTGTTTGGCTCTGGGGCCATGGCTCTGTGTTTCTCCCCCCTGTTGCTACTGTTTTAATGATGATGTATTGAAAAAAAACACAGATTATACAGTCATAAACATTACTGATTTGAATTGCAACACTTATTAGTTTGGGCATAAAAGACAAAATATTCTTGTTAGAGAAAGTCAGAAATGATTAATGAGAGTGTCTGGTATTTTAGATTATAACATTATCAATTCATAGACTCAAGACACAAGGAAGTTCATCAGTAGTGCAGACCCAGGGGTCGCACTTTAAAAAAAAATTCCAAACTAAATAAAATGAGCCATTGGAAAACAAGGTTTGCCATTAATTTGTGAATATATCATCCAGTATTGCTGAGTACTGGAAGTAAATAATTGTTTGGGTTCATTATCCCAAATGCACACATCTCATCCAGCTCATGCATTCACTTCTATTTAATCATAAATGAACACACACAAATATCTAGAGGCTGAAAATGGACAGGAAATGAACTCAATTGAACTTGGCAGATGTTTTATTGCTGGAACTGGTGATGGGCCCCTGGGACCCAGTAGGTCTCCTTCCTGAAAAATAATAAAAGAATGATGCCAATAGCTACCATAATTAATTGACGGAAACTAAGACCATAAGAATAGACCATAAAAACCTGTATGTGTGTGTGTATGGGTCATATGTAAGTTACATTAAATGAGAGGGTTTATAGTAGGCTGAAATAACTGTTTAATATTTATGTTTAGCACAATCCTTTCCCCAAGACTAGAAAAATATAAGACATAGTCATAAGCTTTTAACCCACAAAACACATTTTGTAGAAGGTTTGTGCCTTAAATGATTCAATGCATAGTCTGTTAGGTTTATGGAGACATTTTAATCTTGGACTGTGGCACCCTGGTGCTAGGCTTCTCTATATGCTGTTAATTAAATGTTGCTGGCTTTTGCAAAAAAATGCACACACAAGAGAAATGGTCACAAGGGACCCCTCTGTCATCTTGCACAAGAAGGATTAAGAAATCAGGAATAACTGGATTGATGAACAATTTCTGTGCTTTACTACATAAACATCTCAGACTAGGGCTAGAATTTAGCTCATTCATAGGCTGGGAGTTTCCATGGAGCTGCTGCTGCTCCACCGCTGTAACCTCACCAGAGTGCGGCAGAAAGCCCATTCCATTGATCACAACGTCATTAAAATTGATGGGGCTGTAAACCCTCAGCTCCAGTGGCAGATCCCTAGTGGAAGTGGAGAGTAAGAGAACCAGCAAAGCCCAGGATGGGATGGAAACTGGAAATTCCAGGTTTCTGCCCTGAGGACTGCAGCCTTCTAATATGGATAGGGGCATGGGGCGGGCGGATGAACCCAGCACGCAGGTCACTAGAGCGCAGAAGAGAGGCCCACCCACGTTTGGAACACCCATCACAATGCTAGAAGCTTGAGGAATTTTAGACTCCTTATGAAGGGGGCTGGTGTGGCATCAAATGAAAATTTCCCACAGCATCGCTTTTCCTGCCCCACCATCCAACAAGCACTGATGATGTGCTCATGTTGGCAGGGGCATTTGCCCGACATATGCAAAACAGTCTGACCCCAGATACTCTGGAAGGGTCAGCAGCGGAGACAACCACATTTGAGCTAGCGGAAGAGAATAATTTGGAAAACTGGAAATTATTTAAGAAATCAATATTCATTCTTTTCTAACCAAAACAGCATAATATCAATGGCCCAAAAATTAGTGAGGGAGCCTTCGTGCGAGGGTAAGGGTTCCCCGCGATCTCTCACTGCGCGCTGGCTTTTTCATTCCCAGCTCGCACGAACTTGATGTTCTGGACAGCAGCTGTGCAGGGCTTCCGTATCCCACAGGCGCAGTTAATTCGTGCGAGCTGTGGGATCACGTGACTCAGTTAGAGCCAATGGCAGCACACCATCTTTCATTCATAGCTTTCACAGCACGGCTGTGAAAGCTATGAATACTATACCCCCCCAAAAGAACAGCTAAACCTCAATTAAATTTAAAAAAAACCCATCACATTAATAAAATAAGTATAGTTAAATAAATTAACCACTTTAAACAAAAAATTAAATTTTTGAAAAAATTTAAAATCTTTTAAAAAGTTATAAAAATAAACTTACCTTTCTTTAAAGTCTCTAAAAAAGATATACCTGTTGAAAAAAATTCAAAATAATACTTAATTAACTACTTACCTTGTTAAAAGAGGGTCTTACGCCTCCTTTCTTTATGTGTAAAATGTTCCATGCTTACCTGCGCGTTCAAAGCACTAAGTGCACTGCGTGCGCGCAGCCTGTAGCGCGCACGCGGTTCACCTAGGAACCGCCCCCTTTTGAAATCACCAAGTGCCGGTTTTCAGCGCATGCGCAGTGCATGCAGAAAACCGGCAATTGGAGACAGAATACGCGAGAGTACACAGTGCGTACTCTCGCGTAGCGGCACTAATTTTTGGGCCAATATGTTTAAGTAAATAGCAAATAGCAATATTACTAGCCTGGCCATACATCGCCAGATCTGGCTAATCCACATCAAGCTCGACTGAGCCTTGTTCTCCTTTGTTCTGCTTTGCTAAAATCACCCTTCCCCGCGCCTTTCACCCTCACTTCTAACAGCAAGTGTGAGGAGCTCATGGATTTCATCACCACCAAGACAGAGACTATGGCTGGAATTTTCCCATTGCTGAGCGTGCGGATTTGGGGGCGGGTCGGCAGTAAAAATACCGGAAATTGTGAGCACATCGGGAACCCGCCGCCTCACGCATTTAACTCGGGCGGCTTTGAAGGCGCGACACGGACCCGATCGGCAGAGGCGTGCGACCTCATTGAAGTCATTAATGCTTGTTGAGAGACCCTTAAGAGGATTTTTGATGCCAGGTTTTGACTGTTACTGCAGGAGCACGGGATTCACGCAGCTCGGGTACCTTGCCTGTGAAGGGCAGGTGGAAGCTCAGAGGCCATTGGCGAGTTCATTCATTGAGAGCTGGGAAAAGCACATTAAAACTGCAACATTACACCTCTTTACTTGCCTCATGGAAAGGCTCTTGCTGACTCCATTTTGTGCAGAGATTTAGCTGTCAGCAGTTTGCAGGTCATTTCTGCAACCTTGAACCCACTCTCACCACATTGCGAGTCACTAGCACAACATTGAGGGATTGGCCCACTGATCTCCACTTTACCTGCCATCTACTACATCAGCATGGGTGCCGCTTATACTGTCTCAACTTGGTCCTCAGAATCGGACCAAGATGAGCCCCACCACCAACAACACCAGCCACACCAGCAGCAGCAGCCACAACACCACAACAGCAGTCTTCTTCTCAATGACCTGATGCTCCACAGGAGAGAGGGGGGCACCACAGGGCTGCACCACGCCGGAGGCGATAACCCCAACACAGGGTATACAGGCAGAGGATGAGCTTCCTGGATAAGACTGAGCAGCAGTGCTTCAGGAGGCTCAGGCTATCGCACCAGGTCATTGCAGACATTTGTAGCTTGTTGCAACAAGACCTGCTGCCAGAGGTCCTGTTGGACACTTCTTACCAGTGGCTGTCAAAGTCACCACCGCCTCAGGCTCCTTCCAGGGATCTGCAGCAGACATTTCCAGGATATCGCAGTTGCCGCCCACAGATGCATCACCCAAGTGACCGATGCCATGTTTGACAAGTCAGCCAATTATATCAACTTTGCCACTAATGAAGCCAACTTTACTGGGCATGCGCTCGGCTTTGCAGCTCTGGCTGGCTTCCCATAGGTGCAGGGACATCAACGACTGCACACGCGTGGCCATGAAGGCACCCCCACATCACCCAGGAGTCTTTGTGAACCGCAAAGCTTCCACTCACTCAATGTGCAGCTCGTCTACAACCATAAAAAAGATCATCATGCATGTGTGCGCCAGATTCCCTGGCAGCTGTCATGACTCTTTCATCCTGCAATAGTCCACCCCCCCTCTGCTCATTGCACCTCCAAACAGACTGACCGGCTGGCTGCTTGGAGTCAAGGGCTATCCACTGAAGACATGGCTCATGAAACCCTTGAGGATGCCAAGTACTGAGGCCGAGGAGCATTATAATAAGAGCCACATCTGCACCAGTTGTGTCATAGTGCAAACAATTGGCATGCTGAAGATACACTTCCGATGCCTTGCCAGATCTGGAGGAGCCCTTCAGTATGCACCTGCCAGCGTCTCCAGAATCACCGTTGTATGCATAACATAGTGCAGCAGCGAGGATTGGAGCTGCAGGAGGAACAAGGCGCAGAGCGCACAGCCTCTTCAGGGGAGAAGGAGGAGGAGGAGGAGCAGGTGGAAGATGAGGAGGAGGAGGAACGTGAGGTGGAGACGGTACCAGTAGATGGTACCTGCACATTGCTGCCCAGGAGGCCTGGAATGGCCTCATCATGGCCAGATTTACTTAACTTGCTCCAATGCAGCCACATGCCTGCCACATGCTATACTAAGTTCCCCCTGCAACAGCACCATAAAGCATCCCTACAATGACCAAGCCATTCCTCTTACCCAAACCCCCAGTGCTTGAGGATAAGTAATGTCTCACCATTCACTCCAAGTGACAAAGCCACTTCCCAGGTAGCAGGCAAAAATGGTGCAAAGGAATACATTTATGTGTGTCATCAAAATAACAGAAACTTAACACTAATATTATTTCATACACCCATGTGCATACCCGTGTGCATCTACTTTTGTGTCCTTTTTCTTTTCCGAGTGCTTCTACGAGGTGCTACCCCTGTGATTTCAGTAGAGGTAGTTGCAGGCTGCTCACTTCCCTGCTGCGGCTCGTTAGACACTTTTGGCGGACGTCCTCTGGGTTTTGGAGCCTGTAATGGCCCCGCCAAAGACTGATCCTCCTGCAACTGTGCAGGGGCAGAATTGGCCTGGGGCTCTGTTTGAGGGGGAGGCAAAGGGGGAGAAGTGGGAACACTTTGAGAGGAGCCCTCACTTCCATGTCTCCTCTCACCATCCCTCTCATGGGCCACCCACACTTCCCTGCTAGCAAGGAGCTGGAGAGCACCTTGCTGCACAGCAGTGCGACGATGAAGGCCCAAGTCTAGGTTGGTATCCCTCCTAGAGAGGACGTCTATGAGCACCTGCCATCTGTTGTCCACAGCTAGCCTGTGCTCATGTGACTGGTGCATTTGCTGCTCCATGCAGATGGCCATCCTTTCCATGGAACAGCACATCATCGCCATCACCTGCGACATGGTGGTGCTCATGTTGGAGAAACTGCAAAAGATGCCAAAGCCTCATGCAATTGTTGTTCCCCCTCCAAGATTACCCTTTTTCTCGTTGACCCCCAAGGCTCAGCGTCTGCATGCAGCTCAGCAGTGCTTGGAGTGTCCTGTGCCCCAGGTTGCAGGGATGTCCCCCTCTCTCTGTCTCCCACCGCCAGCATCTCTCCAACTCCCGAGATCTCCAGAGCCCCCTCCGCTGCTGGTGTTAGTTGGGTGAAGATTGGAGGGCCACCTCCGGTTCTCTGTCTCTCCCGTGTGTTCTGGGCTCTTTTCTCCTGCAAGGAGGGAAAGAAGAGAAGTTTGAGTGAGAGTGATGGAATGAGTGTAAGGAATGGATGGGTTACATCTGTAGAGGGTGACTATGAGGGAGTGGCGTGTCAATGCCAAATGGCCTCCTTCTGCGGTGTTAATTGCTATGATTGCATTAGGATGAGGGTGAGTGTAAGGGGTGGTTAGTCAGATGGGGATGTGAGTATGTACATAGAGAGAGAGGGATGGGTGGATCTGGAAGGTATGTTGGTGTGAGGAATAATGTGCTGGAGTAGGCTTGGGAAAACAGGGTGATGGGGTTGTGGTGACAGGCACATCGGATGTAGGTGACATTGCACTTACCTTTCCTGACCTCATGAGATCATTGAATCGTTTCCTGCACTGGATCCAGGTCCTCCTCACCACATGCCTGCTGCTGACCTCCTCTGCTATCTCTAGCCAGGCTCTTTTGGTCTCTTTTGGAGGTCTCCTTCACCTATCAGCAGGGAACAGGACCTCCCTGCGTGCTCTGACTGCCTCCAGCAGAGTATGCAGGGATGTGTCTGAAAACCGTGGTGCCTTTGGCTATCCATCATTGCTGCTTTATAAGAGTACTCAGCCCTTTGGATTTCAGGTTTCACCCTCCTCTAGCAACCTTCAAATGAGATGTGTGTAAGGCTGCTTTAAATATCGGCACTGGAAACAAGTCATCGATGACATCATCAGACCCACTCCATTTAATTGGGCTGGGAAACACGCATGACTGCTTTAAGTGGGGCCATTAAGTGAAAGTTGCCCTGAAGAACACGCTGAGCAGAACATCGCGTTCCCGACCCGCTACGTGGCCCGCACGCACCCGACCCGACTCCACGGTAAAAATTCTGGCCTATGAGGGAAAAATTTAACTCATGGCCGCCTGCCTAGCCAGCATAAAATTGGCATCGGGCTCTGAATTTCGTGTTGTGATCTGCCGTATCCAAACTGTGATGGAAGTGCATCGGATGCCATATTGACTCTTTGTCATCCAGGGCGCTTGGCCTAAAACAGGTGTTAGGCGCCTTAAATATGCAAATCTGTGTGCTACGCCAGTTGAAGGATCTGGTTGCGAAATGCAGGGACCATTGGGTGGAGCTTGTTGTACCAGGTGTTGAGCGGCCTAACCTTTAAAGAAACCACCGGAGAAGCAGGAGGGCTCTCTGTGGTCCACGAGAAACCTTCAGCCCTTGGCCTGCACATTCGAGGCCCCCCTGGGATCACTATTTACCCCCCTCCCCCACCTACAATCCTACCTTTTAGCTGGAATCGTGTAGGACCTCGTTTATTTCTTGCCTTCCCTGACCAGCAAGCTGAAGTGGGGCGGTTATTTTGCGCTCTCCAAGATCTTATCTACTTCCTGACTTCAGTCTCACTGAACTACTGACCATCTAGCATCTCTTCCCAGCTTCCATGTTACCTGACATTGTAAATAGCTCCCTCTCTTCACCACTGTCACCTTCCCTTTCAATATTACCGTCGTCACACTCTTTCTCACAAAAATGCACCCTTGACCCCTCTGTCCTCACTAACTACCATTCCATCTCCACCCTACCTTTCTTCTAATCTACATCATAGGACCCCGATTTTCATATTAAAGGGGGCTCACCACCTAAAACAGGCAGGCGCTTCAGATGACCAGCAGTAGGACCCTGTAAATCGCCAGGGTTAATGGGGCAGTAAGTCTACCGACTCCATTCTGAGTCCATTACCACCAGATTAACGCTAATTTATCTAGGTTAAAATCAACCTCTGTGACTGTTACAGTGAAAATGCCAGCTAGAAAGTGAACATTTCATTTTTATTTCTGTCCAGTTGTTTTCTATGGGTTTAATGTCCTAATTTGATAATATGCTGTTAAATTTCATTACCTTTATTTCTGTACATTAGCGCAAAACAGATGAACTCAATCACGATGATTACTGGCCCTCTTGTAAATTTGATGTTTCACAGAAGGAATGACATAATAACAATAAAATACAGCAATATGCTTAACAACAGGATTTGTTATTCATTACATAAACAAGTATTTTTACATAATTCGTATCATGATTAAATAATATTAATAACATGGTATTCCACTATTTGTGGCCTTAATGCCAGTTAGTGGTGTTCAACAAGGCAACAGCAACAACAACATTTATATAACATCATAAACAAAGTAAAACATCACAAGTCGCTTTACATGAGCGTAATCACAAAATCTAGGCTGGCACTTCAGTGCAGTACAGAGGGAGTGCTGCACTGTCAGAGGTGCCGTCTTTCGAATGAGAGGTTAAACCGAGACCCCATCTGTCACCCTCAGGTGGACGTAAATAAATCATAGCACTATTTCGAAGAAGAGCAGAGGAGTTCTTCCGTGTCCTGGTCAATATTTATCCCTCAACCAACATCACTGAAACAGATGATCTGGTCATTACATAATTGCTGTTTATGGGGTCTTGCTATGCGTAATTTTGCTGCCCGTTTCCTACATTACAACAGTGACTACATTTCAAAAGTACTTCATTGGTTTTAAAGCGGTTTGGGACATCCTGAGGTCATCAAAGGCGCTATATAAAGGCAAGTTATTTCTTTGTTTAATCAGACAAAAATTGAAACTGAGCCACATTAGGAGATATTAGGATGGGTGACTAAAATCTTGGAGAAAGAGGTAGGTTTTAAGGAGCGCCTTAACGGAGGAGAGAGAGGTTGGGGAAGGGAATTCCAGCTCATAGGACCTAAACAGCTGAAAGCCCAGTACCAATGGTGGGGTGAAGGAAGTGGGGCATGCACAAGAGGTCTGAGTTGGAGGTACGCAAAGTTATTGGAGTATTGAAGGGCTGCAGGTTACAGAGATAGGGAGAGGCGAGGCCATGGAGGGATTTGAAAACGAGGATGAGAATTTGAAAATCGAGGCGTTGGTGGACTGCGAGCCAATATAGGTCAGTGAGCACAAGGGTAATGGGTGAATGGGACTTGAAGCAAGTTAGGATACAGGCAGAAGACTTTAGGATGAGCTCAAGATTATAGAGGGTGGAAGATGGGAGACTGGCCAGGAGAGCATTGGAATAGTCCAGTCTGAAGGTAATAAAAGCATGGATGAAGGTGTCAGCAGCAGATGGGCTGAGGCAGAGAGGGAGACAGGCGATATTATGGAGGTGGAAGTAGGCAGTCTTTGTGATGGAGAGGATATGGACTTGGAAGCTCAGCCTTTGGGTCAAATAGGACATCGCGGTTGTGAAAAATGTGGTTCAGCCTAAGACCGTGGTCAGAATGGAATCGGTGGCTCAGAAACGGAGTGTGTGGCAGTGGCCAAAGACAAAGGCCTAGAAATTGGTTTGGGGTGTAGCCATTTTTAGGGCATTACTCAGACTACTAAAGGCCTCAATTTGGAGGGCAGGAAGTGTGCACACATTTCCAGCTGGAAGTATGCCGTCCGCCATATTAGGTAAGGATAAAAAGTATGCGTCCTTTACGCAAGTGTTAGGCCCTTTGCAAATGCAAATAAGGGGACTAATACCTGTTTGCGACCCCCTCGCCAAGCGCAGCTATACTCAGGGAAACCAGGCCTAGGGATCGCCTGCCATGCCCAATCCAGAAGGTAAGTAACTCCCGAATGTGGAGCTGGGAGGAGCAGGAGTTCTCCTTCTGACCCCACATTAAAGGAACCAATCGGCGATGCTACCCGCCCCCCACCCCCCACCACATCACCACCACTCCTGACGCTCTACCCTACGCCCGATCCCTGGTCATCCCCACGGCTAGTCCTGATGCTTGATCTCCCCGCATCCCGGCCCCGACTCCCGATGTTCCGGTCCCAACATCTTTCTCCGACTCGACCCCCAGTCCCGACCGGAATCCCAGAACTGACCCCTGGCCTCGACCTTGACCCTCAATGCTGATTCCGACTCCGACCGCCAGCCCCGATCTTGGATCCAAACCATGGCCCCGACCCCGACCTGATCCTGGAGCCACTTACTTGAGAGCCACTGTGGTGCTAGCAGCAGCCCGATCTTGCACTCCTCTATGCCGGCGGGCTCTCACTGATGAATCGGTTTATTATAGTGAGGCACAAGGCCTCGGGCCTCACCATTCAAGCAGAAGGAATGAACCCTGAGCCCACTGTGCATCCAAAGGGGGGCGCGCCAGAATTTATGGGCCAATGGTTTTGGTCTTCCCGATGTTTAATTGAAGGAAATTTCGGCTGATCCAATATCAAGAAATATGGGAATGAAATTGGTCTTTGGCGGTAACGTAAAATGGCAGCTTGTTTTGCAGCTCGCCAGATTTTCTTTTCCATTGAAGTCATGAAAAGAAAATTGAGCAGAGTGTAAAACGGGTTGCCGATTCACCATCGCCCATTTTGCACTACCGCCAAAAGACCAATTTCACCATCTTGAGGTCTAATTTTCACATGTTTACCTTTGATGTGATAAAGCAAAGTTATGGAATGTTAATACAATAGCAAAATACTGCGGATGCTGGAAATCTGAAATAACAACAGAAAATGCTGGAAAAACTCAGCAGGCCAGGCAGCATCCGTGGAGAGAGAAAGAGAGTTAACGTTTCAGGTCGATGACCTTTCGTCAGAACTTCTGACGAAAGGTCATCGACCTGAAACGTTAACTCTCTTTCTCTCTCCACGGATGCTGCCTGGCCTGCTGAGTTTTTCCAGCGTTTTCTGTTGTTATTATGGAATGTTAAGATAGGAGCTAGTGTAGTGGCCCAGATTTTGCTGTAGCAGGGCATCTAGCAGCATCTGCCGTTAGTTAGACTTGTTCAGGTTTTAACATTTTTTACGTGGTCAGTTGCTGAAAGTGTGAGCTGATAACGGCGCAGCAAGGGAAAGGGGTCATCTGGGACCTGAGGGAACAGGGCAAGCAATTGTGTATCTCCTTAACTAATCAGATTGATGGATTGTTAAAAAAAAAAAGAAACATTTTAAATATGACTTTTAAAAATCTCCAGCAACAATTAAAACCTGAAGGAATGAGACTCCACACTTGTAATAGTTCATTTTCAGTGCCAGAGAGGTTGATTGGCAGCAATTAACAATTATCACGTCGTTAAAAGGGGACTTATGCCTGTAATGACTAGACTTAACTTTCTGTGGTGAGTTTAGCTTGTATCTACCGTACAAATACAGCAACTTCACGCCATTCGCAACTCAGACAGCAACTTTTGGCTATTGGCATATTCTGCTCCTTGCCTCAAATTGCTGTAACATTTACACATAAATAACTGCAAGTGCCATAAACCTCACTGCTATTTTGACAGCAAATTCTGGCCCGGCGTTTTTTATAACCAGTCTGTGATACAGGACTGTGTTATACAAGTAGCTTTAAATTTATAATCTTCTAAGTCTATAATTTCTATACTACTCCAGAAGTGACTACTTTTGGTGGCTGGCTTTTGTGGGAGACAAGATTTATTAATCCATACTGCTTGCCTGAAACCTGCTGTTATTATTATCCACCCATATCGCTTGTATCCTTGACAACCCAATGGCAGATTTCAGCATTGCCATGAACACAAACAGTGTTTGCAAGTCCATAGATTTCATTTTCTTTGAATCAACAAAAGCAGCTATCATTACTGGTTTCATTTTCCAAAATAATCTCTTTTTGGACTCTTTAAATAAAACACTCATAAGGATGATGACAGTGGTGACTTTTAATCTAAGAACTAGAGGCTTATAGGACAGAGATTCTAGGTATTACTTTGAAATGCACAGAAATATTACAGAGTGTGTTGCATAGCACATGTATTTTAATCACCAAAACAGGAAAGATAGCAAGAAGAGAAAGCATATATAGAGGAGGTCAGGCAGCAGCTGTGGAGAGAGAAACAGAGTTAACGGCCGGAATCTTTACCTTGGAGTCGGGTTGGGTGTGTGTGGGCCGCCATCCCGAAGATTTCAACAGTGCATTCTGCACTGCGCGTTTAACTCAATGGCACCAATTAAAAGAGTCATGTGTGTTTCCCGGCCCAATTAAATGGAGCGGTTCTGATGATGTCACTGATGACTCGTTTTCAGGGGGGCTATTTGAAGCAGACTTGCACACATCTCATTTGAAGGTTGCTGTAAGAGTGTTCAAGGAGATTTGAAGAGCTCAAAATTGCTGAATAACATTGACAATTTTGTAGGTCATGGAGACACAAAGACAGAGGGCAGCGCCAAGATTCCCAGATGCCTCTCTGGAAGTGCTAGTCCAGGGAGTAAGAGCACGCAGGGAGGTATTCTTCCCTGCGGATGGCAGAAAAACACCAGCCAAAGACACTAAGAGTGCATGGCTAGAGATCGCAGAGGAGGTCAGCAGCAGGGATGTGGTGAGCAGGACATGGATCCAGTGCCGCAAAAGATTCAATGATCTCATGAGGTCAGGAAAGGTGAGTGCAATGCCACATTCACCTACAACAAGAGGGAGAGGCAGAGAACCAGAGGTGGCCCTCCAGTCTTCACAAATTTGACTCCAGCAGAGGTGGAAGCTCTAGAAATCTCTGGAGCTGCAGAGCTGCTGGAGGTGGGAGATGGAAAGACGGGGACATCACAGCAACCTGGTGATAGAATTAATTCTCGTCCAGCCACATGGCATACAATGACTGATGTCAGCAGCCAGTGAAATGTCATCATGGGCAGAATGGTAATGTTACCCATTCTTATCATAACACATCTAATTCATCTCTTTACTCTCCCATAGGTCCATCAAGTCGCCCCCCCCCCCCCCCCCCGCTCCACTGTCCAGCCGGAGGAGGAAGACGACTCACAAGAGGAAGCTCCAGGCTATGAGGGTGCACCGTCAGCAGACCCAAGCACACCCAGCACCAGTGCTGATACGCACACCTCGGTGCGTCCTGTGAGAGATAGAGTAGTGTTGTCACCTTGTGTCTCATACATCAGAAGTGAGCAAGAGCAGATGGTGGAGACAGGGCCAGCAGTGGAGACTGCTCGCCGGAGGGTGCAGGATGCTCCAATCTCTGCTGAGCTGCATGCAGATGCTGAACCTCGGGGGCCATCGAGAAAGAGGGTGATCTTGTAGGGGCAGCAACAATTTGCATGAGCCTCTGGTGGCTTTTGCAGCCGCGATGTCTGCAAATGTACAGAAAATGGAGGAGTCCATCTCCAACATAAGCACCATCATGTTGCAGGCGATGGCGATGATGTGCTGTTCCATGGAAAGGATGGCCACCTGCATGCAGCAGCAAATGCACCAGTCCAACGAGAATATGCTTGCCGTGAACAACAGATTGCAGACGCTCATTGACCTCATCTCGAGGAGGGATATTAACGTACACTTGGGTGTTAATCGCCCCACTGATGTGCAGCAAAGTGCTCTCCAGCTCCTTGCTAGCAGGGAAGTGCCGGTGGCCCATGAGAGGGATGATAGTGAGAGGGGCATGGAAGTGGGGGCTTTTCTCAAAGCATTCCCACTTCTCCCCCATTGCCTCCCCGCTCAGTCAGAGCCCCACATGTTTCCTCGGATCCCGATGGCTGAGCCGGCCCCTGCACAGTTGTAGGAGGAGCAGTCTTTGGTGGGGCCCTCACAGGCTCCAAAACACAGAGGACGTCTGCCAAAAGTGTTTAAGCAGTCACAGCAGGAAAGCGAGCAGCCTGCCTCTACCTCTGCTGAAGCCACAGGGGTTGCACCTCATAGAAGCATGTGTAAAAGAAAAAAGCCACAATCCTAGATGCACAAGGGTACGCACAAGGGTGTATGAAAAAATGTTAGTGTTAAGTTTCAGTTATATTTATGACACACATAAATTTATTTCTTGGCACAACTTTCCGTCTTGTCCATTTTTGTCTGCTACCTGGGAAGTGGCTTTGTCACTTGGAGTGAATGGTGAGACATTAATTAACCTCGAGCACTGGGCATTTGGGTGACAGGAATGGCTTGGTCATTGTAGGACTGCTTTGTGGTGTTGTTAATGGGGGTGGCAAGTTAGTACAGCATCTGGCAGCCATATAGGTGCACTGGTGCATAGTTAATTAAATCTGACCATTATGAGGCCATCCTGGGCCTCCTTGGTAGACTGCTGGTGCCATTCCCACCTAAGGTTCCTCCTCTTCCTCATGTTCGACCTGTTCCTCCTCTTCCTCCTCCTCCTCTGAAGAGGCTGTGCGCTCTGTGCCTTGCTCCTCCTGAAGCTCCAATCCTCACTGCTGCGCTATTTTGTGCAGCACACAGCAAACTACGATGACTCTGTAGACGCTGGCTGGTGCGTACTGAAGGGTTTCTCCAGATCTGTCAAGTCATCTGAAGCGCATCTTCATCATGCCGATTGCTTGCTCTATGACACATCTGGTGGACATGTGGCTCTCATTATAACGCTCCTCGGTCTCAGAACTTGGTGTCCTCAAGGGTGTCATGAGGCATGTCTTCAGTGGATAGCCCTTGACTCCAAGCAGCCAGTCGGTAAGTCTGATTGGAGGTGGGAAGAGCTGAGGGAGGGTGGGCTGGCACAGCATGAAAGAGTCATGACAGCTGCCAGGGGCTCTGGCGAACACATGCATGATGATCTTTTTATGGTTGCAGACGAGCTGCACATTGAGGGAGTGGAAGCCCTTGCGGTTCACAAACGCACCTCGGTGATGTGGGGGTGTCTTGATGGTCACATGTGTGCAGTCGATGACACCCTGCACCTGTGGGAAGTCAGCCAGAGCCGCAAAGCCGAGGTCCCGCTCAGTAACACGGCTTCATCAGTGGCAAAGTTGATATAATTATCTGACTTGTCAAACATGGTATCGGCCACCTGTGTGATGCATCTGTGGGTGGCTGACTGCGAGATCCTGCAAATGTCTGCTGCATATCCCTGGGAGGAGCCTGAGGCAAAGAAGTTGAGGGCGGCGGTGACTTTGACAGCCACTGGTAAGGCATGTCCACCAGGTCCTCTAGGCAGCAGGTCTTGTTCCAGCAAGCTACAAATGTCTGCGATGACATGGCGCGATAGCTGGAGTCTCCTTTGGCACTGCTGCTCAGTCTTATCCAGGAAGTTCATCCTCTGCCTGTATATCCTGTGTTGGGGGTATCGCCTCTGGCACGGTGCAGCCCTGTGCTGACCCCTCTCTCCTGTGGAGCAACAGGTTATTGAGGAGAAGGCTGCTGTTGTGGTTTCTGCTGCTGCTGGTGTTGTTGATGCTGTTGGTGGTGGGGCTCATCTTGGTCCGATTCTGATGTCCAAGGTGAGACAGCATAAGCGGCACCCACGCTGATCTAATAGATAGCAAGTAAAGTGGAGATCAGAGGCACAATCCTTCAATGTAGTGATAGTGACTAGCAATGTGGTGAGAGTGGCTTCCGAGGTTGCAGAAATGACCTGCAACAGCTAAATCTTTGCACAAAATGGAGTCAGCAAGAGTCTTTCCATTAGACAAGGAAGCAGGTGTAAGGTGAAAGAAAGAAAGACTTGCATTTATATAGCGCCTTTCACGTCAACCGGACGTCTCAAAGCACTTTACAGCCAATGAAGTACTTTTTTTTGAAGTGGAGTCACTGTTGCAATGTGGGAAACACGGCAGCCAATTTGCACACAGCAAGCTCCCACAAACAGCAATGTGATAATGACCAGATAATCTGTTTTCGTTATGGTGTTTGAAGGATAAATATTGGCCAGGACACCAGGGATAACTCCGCTGCTCTACTTCGAAATAGTGCCTTGGGATCTTTTACGTCCACCTGAGAGAGCAGATGGGGCCTCGGTTTAATGTCTCGTCCAAAAGACGGCACCTCCAACAGTGCAGCACTCCCTCAGCATTGCACTGGAGTGTCAGCCTAGCTTTATGTGCTCATAGTTCCTGGAGTGGGACTTGAACCCACAACCTTCTGACCTCAGAGGCAAGAGTGCTACCCACTGAGCCACAGCTGACACTGTGGGAGTAGTTATGTGTTTTTTCCAGCTGTCACTTCATGGATGTAATGTATTATTACATGGTTTGTCACATGGTTTAGTATGAGCATGCTCAGTTCGCTCTGGCCTAGTAAACAAGCACCATGACTAGCATCTCATCGGCCCAAAAATTAGTCTTAGTACGCAAGAGTACGCACTGTGTACTCTCGCGTATTCTGTCTCCAATTGCCGGTTTTCTGCATGCACTGCGCATGCGCTGAAAACCGGCACTTGGTGAACTCAAAAGGGGGCGGTTCCTAAGTGAACCGCGTGCGCGCTACAGGCTGCGCGCACGCAGTGCACTTAGTGCTTTGAACGCACAGGTAAGCATGGAAGATTTTGCACATAAAGAAAGGAGGCGTAAGACCCTCTTTTAACAAGGTAATTAGTTAATTAAGTATTATTTTAAATTTTTTTCAACAGGTTTATCTTTTTTAGAGACTTTAAAGAAAGGTAAGTTTATTTTTATAACTTTTTAAAAGATTTTTAATTTTTTCAAAAATTTAATTTTTTGTTTAAAGTGGTTAATTTATTTAACTATACTTATTTTATTAATGTGATGGTTTTTTTAAAATTTAATTGAGGTTTAGCTGTTCTTTTGGGGGGGTATAGATTCATAGCTTTGACAGCCCTTGCTGTCAAAACTATGAATGAAAGATGGTGTGCTGCCATTGGCTCTAACTGAATCACGTGATCCCACAGCTCGCACGAATTAACTGCGTCTGTGGGATACGCACACACTGCACAGCTGCAGCCTTGAAACTAAAGTTCGTGTGAGCTCGGAAGGAAAAGGCAGGCGCACAGTGAGATATCGCGGGGAAGCCTTACCCCCGCAGGAAGGCTCCGTCTTTAATTTCTGGGCCATCGTGTCTCTGTCCTTCATTTGTTCTACCCACATATATTACAATGGACTCGCACAATTCTCACTGAGCTTCTGCCACCCCTTCACAGGCAAGGTTCCCGAGGTGCGTGAATCCAGTGCGCAACAAGTTAAGGGTCTCGCAACAAGCAGTTAATTACATCAACGTGGTTGCCCGCCTTTCCCAAGCGGGTCCGTGGCGTGCCTTGAAACGGGCCCAAATTAAATGCGGAAGTCAGCAGGGTGATAGCGGGTTCCCGATGTGCTGTCATTTTCTGCGATTTTAACTGCCGACCCGCCCCCAAACCCTTACGCTCAGCACTGGGAAAATTCCGGCTAACATTTCAGGTCGATGATTGACCTGAAATGTTAATTCTGTTTCTCTCTCCACGGATGCTGCCTGATCTGCTGAGTATTTGCATCATTTTCTGTTTTTATTTCAGATTTCCAGGATCCACAGTATTTTGCTTTTGCATATATAGAGAGAGCTGTTTATGATTGAACCAGACTGCAGTTCCTTTTAGTGCATTCCCTGATCTCAATGCAATCATCATCCTTCCTGAAGCCATTGTTTCCTGCTGCAACCCTTCCATACAAATAGAACTGACACTAGGAAAACAAATTGTGTGCATCATCACTGATTCCTTGGATCATATTGCTGAATTATGAGACAACTATGCACCCAACAATGATGCTATGGAAAATTCACTCTGCCATCTCAACCACAATCTTAGGTGTCGAAATTCGGTTACGCCCCATTTGGGGGCGGTAACCAGCTTAGCGGCAGACATTTAGCGCCCGGCGCGGATATACCGCCCCGGCCGCTAAATTGGGCTTACCGCCCCGGCGAGGAAGCGGAGCGCTATCTCAGGCACTCCACTTCCTCTCGGGGCAGTGTCTGGGACGTAAAGCACGGTAGCGCCAGAGCGCTACGCGCCCGCTCCGCGTAGTGCTGACGCGTTTCAGCGCCCCTCCCCTTCTGTTAAAGGGGAGGGCTGCTGTGCACTCTGCAGGGTGGTGTGGTGCTATGGCCGCAGCCCAGCACCGAGATACGGTGCCGGATGGTGTGATGGCGGCCACGGACCAAGCCAAGGGCCACCAAGAGGGGCCGACCTGGAGGTTGGCCAAAATAATAATATGGCGGCGCGGGCCACAGCCGGACCCCCCCTTTAATTACCGCCTGGCCAGCGGTGTGCGGCCTGGTTCATGACCCGCGAGGCTGTTGCTGACATCACCCGCGGCAGCAGCCGAATTTCTGTGGTGGGGCGCTAAGGGCCCGCGGCGGGTCACTAAGGGGGTCACGTCGCTCGCCGATGATGTAATCACCGACGACGCAGCGGCCCGGGGCGCTACCGGTGGGGTGTTATCGGCTAGCGCCTCAGTAACCTCCCCCCGGAGGCGCTAACAGCAGGCGCAAAGGAGGCGAATTTTGCCCCCTTAATCTCTTGCTCATCAACTTTGGTAGCCATTTCAAGTGGCATGAGAGCCATTTTAAACCTATGGAATATTTAAAATCAAAACGTTAGTACCCAATTGATCACACATAAATTAAATCAATAAATGCACATTTAAAAATGTAAAAATGTAAAATGACACTTGCATGACAGTGGGTCCTGGCTCATTTTGATCCTTGACCTCTGCTTCTTCATACTGACAGGCTACAGACGAAGAGGTTTAGATAGGTAGGGAGAATTCTATACAGACCTACAGATGAAGCAGAAAAAACAGATTGTCTGTAAGAATATGCAGGAAGCATGTTGTGAGTAACTGACAACTGGCACCTGCTCTCCAACTTCTCCATCTGCCACTCATTCAGCTGTGGGACTCCCAAGAGCTCGCTAATCACAGGTGTTATTTGGAATAAAAGCCCACTCATCATTATGTAAATTAGCTGATCTGTAAAATGAGCTTGGATCTGTGTTATTCATGTAGGGTAGGGGAGATGTCCCATGGCCTGGTGCTAGAACCAAGGAAGTGGAAAAAGTCGGCTGGCATTTTTCAATTCAGTGTACTGACACTTGACTGCAGTGCTGGGGAGATGTGCATTGTTGGAGACAGCATCCTTCAGATGAAATGTTAAACTAAGGTTCCATCTGCCTGCTGCAGTGGTTCAAGTTGACGTTTAGATTAAAAATTGCATGATTCAAAACAGCACAGGGAGTTCTCCTGATACTCTGGTCAACATTCCAACCTCAACCAACACACCCAAAAAATGAATGAACTGATCATTGCTGTTTGTGCTGATCTTGTATTTGCCTCCATTAAAAAATAGCTGTAGTTTGAATATTGTTTCCAGTTTTGAGCGCCTTACTATAAGAAAAATGTCAAGGGCATGGAAAGAGTGCAGAAAGGATTCACTTAAATGATATCAGGGATGAGTGACTTTAGTTATGAGGAGAGAATAGAGAAATTGGTGTTTTTCATTGGAACAAAGCAGGTTTAGAGGAGATCTGACAGAGATGTTCAAAATTATAAGTGATTTTCATGAGGTAACTTGAGAAAAACTATTTCCACTGTTGGTTCACGTGGTAACATGAAGGATTATCACCAAATGAACAAAGGGAGAAATTAGAAATTGTGGAAAAGTGCTTCCTAATTTCACTCTTAAATGGCCTAGCTTTAATTTTGAGCTTATGCCCTTTTGTTCTGGATTCCCCCACCAGTTTCTCTGCATCTACCCTATTGAATCCCTTAATCATTTTAAATATCTTGATTAGATTACCCCTCAACCTTCTAAACTCAAAGGAATAAAGCCAAGCTTATTCAACCTGTCATCATAATTTAACCCTTTAAGCCCAGGTATCACTCTGGTGAATCTGCGCTGTACCCCCTCCAACTCCTTCCTGAGATTCAGTGCTCAAAACTGAATGTAGTACTCCAGATATGGTCTGACCAAGGCTCTGTACAACCGAAGCATCATTTAGAATATAAATCCTTTTAAGATAAAGGCCAACATTCCATTAGCCTTTTTTTAACTTAGAAGTGCCTAAGAGCAACCCAGGATGACTGGTTATTGGCTTTCTGTCCTCTATTGTAAGAAAATTGTCTGTCCTCCACTCTGTATCTCCCCAAACAGGATAATAACAACTTGCATTTATGTAGCATCTTTTATGTAGAAAAACGTCTCAAGGCACTTCACAGAGGTTTAAGGGGAAAAAACGAACACCTGAGATTGACAACTCACAATTTGCGGAATCACAGCCGACGACCACTCCATGTCACACCAGATTGGAGTTCCAATATGTACCATGCCACCCCTTAAGTGCCATCTTAAACACTGGCATTAGGTTCCTCATTCTGTGGTTCTCAGGACCTCAGTTTTTCATAGTGCTATGCACCTATTCTAAGTTCTCTTCAAGAACTACAGGAAAATGTGTTTACATATATCTATCTTCTTTATATTTTACAGTGCACTGCATGTGAGCATGAGACTGTTTTATGCAATTCTATTCAGGAAAAGTGATTACACAAATCCCTGGCAGACGCACAACCTTGTTGTTTTGTAGTTCTTAGTTTTTCACTGCCTGTATTTGTCGCTGTTTCCATTTGTTAGGTCAACAGTAACAGTATACAGTGTTTTAGTGCCATTCAGGATGCAAAAGATTACTCATGAACTCTCAATGTCCTTTTTCATTGTTTTTAATTTGTACTGGTCAAGGTGAGGGGTGTCAATGCTGGGAAATAGAACACTTTTCCACTTTTGCACCCAGTATCACATACTCCTTAGTTAGTTATAAGCAATTCAAAGTAGTGTCAACAAAGCATTCATGGATCTTCCTTCCTCTTGTGATATCCAAGTATTGATATCTCATTTTTAAATGTCATTTCTTCTCTTTGTAAATATCCCATTACACCTCCTTTGTTCTAGGATTTGTGGATTCTGTATTGCAGATATGAGCCATGGTTTCCAACCATATCCTCTGTCACTGATGAAGAAAGGTTGGCATTAATTCAAAAGAATACAGGAACAGCCCCTAATCTTTGACATACATAGGTTATTGTCTGAAACCTTCCTTTGTCCAGAATAAATACTGATGAATCCAGAATTAATACTGGTGAAAGAGATGTGGTTTCTGCCAAATAATTGGCATGTATATCAGTGGCAATACTCCTGGCAGCACATATTAATAAAATAGATGTTTCTTTCCTATTTCAACAGATGCGTTCTTGGCAAGTGCTTTGATTAATACATGGATAGAGCTGATGAAAGGTGTCAGTAACACTGAAGATAAATGTAGTGTAACCTAACACCTTTACCTCATTACACAGGTCAAACAGAGATTGCTTCTTAACTCTCAATCTCCTTTTTTATACATCATTGTTTTTAGTTTGTAATGGTCAAGGTGAGGAATGTCAATGCTGGGTACCTAGTATCCAAGGTCGTCCCATCCTCTGTCGTCGAATTACAGTATGCAGACGACGCTTGCGTCTGCGCTCACTCGGAGGTCGAACTCCAAACCATCGTCAACACCTTCACCGAAGCGTACGAGAGCATGGGCCTTACACTAAACATCCGTAAGACAAAGGTCCTCTACCAACCTGCCCCCGCCACACAGTACTGCCCCCCGATTATCAAAATCCACGACAAGGCCTTGGACAACGTGGACCACTTTCCATACCTCGGGAGCCTACTGTCAATAAGGGCAGACGTCAACGACGAAGTCCAACACCGCCTTCAGTGTGCCAGTGCAGCCTTCGGTCGCCTGAGGAAGAGAGTGTTTGAAGACCAGGACCTCAAACCTGGCACTAAGCTCATGGTCTACAGAGCAGCAGTGATTCCCGCCCTGCTGTATGCCTCAGAGACATGGACCATGTACAGTAGGCACCTCAAAGCACTGGAGAGGTACCACCAATGCTGCCTCCGCAAGATCCTGCGAATCCATTGGCAGGATAGGCGCACCAACGTCAGTGTTCTTGCTCAGGCCAACATCCCCAGCATCGAAGCTTTGACCACGCTCGATCAGCTCTGATGGGCGGGTCACATTGTCCACATGCCCGATACGAGACTCCCAAAACAAGCGCTCTACTCGGAGCTCCAACACGGCAAGAGAGCCCCAGGTGGGCAGAGGAAACGCTTCAAGGACACCCTCAAAGCCTCCTTGAAAAAGTGTAACATCCCCACCGACACCTGGGAATCCCTGGCTCAAGACCGCACAAAGTGGAGGAGAAGCATCCGGGAAGGCGCCGAACACCTCGAGTCTCTTCGCCGGGAGCAAGCGGAAGCCAAGCGCAGGCAGCGCACGTTAACCCAAGCACCCCACCCACCTGCCCCTTCAAATACCGTCTGCCCCACCTGTGACAGATGCTGTAGGTCCCGCATTGGACTCATCAGTCACCTGTGAACTAATTTTTAATCTGGAAGCAAGTCATCCTCAGTTCCGAGGGACTGCCTAAGAGAAGAGTATCAAATGCTCCCAAGTTATTTATAAGCAATTCAAAGTAGTGTCAACCTCTTCCCTCTGTTCCAACAATGTGCATTAACTCAAGCTGTTGAAGTGTACCCCCTACTGCACCAATGAAACATTGTGATATTTTTATTTATCTCAATAGCTGTTGCTGTGACCTCCCTGAAAAAAATCAACAATTTAGTATCAATTTGCGATGAATAATGAGCAGTTTTCTGCTGTGGATACATATCTACTAGGATTTAGTTTGAAACAGCTTAAGCTCTTTTAACATAACACCATATAACTACCAAAATGAAGAAATTAATCTGATTAGTCTGTGCTCATTTTGAATGTGGATCCCAAAAGTGAAAGGAAGATATGTCAGTCACTTGCCTGGATGAGTGCAGCTCCAACAACACTCAAGAAGCTCGACACCATCCAGGACAAAGCAGCCCACTTGATTGACACCCCATCCACCACCTTAAACATTCACTCCCTCCACCACCAGTGCATCGTTGCTGCAGTGTGTACCATCTACAAGATGCAATGCAGCAACTCGCCAAGGCTTCTTCAACAGCACCTCCCAAACCCGCAACCTCTACCACCTAGAAGGACAAGGGCAGCAGGCGCATGGGAACACCACCGCCTCCAAGTTCCCCTCCAAGTCACACACCATCCTGACTTGGAAATATATCGCCGTTCCTTCATCATCACTGTGTCAAAATCCTGGAAGTCCTTACCCAACAGCATTGTAGGATTACCTTCACCACACGGACTGTAGTAGTTCAAGAAGGTGGCTCGAGGGCAATCAAGGGCGGGCTTAACAAGGCCAATCAAGGGGAGCGGGACCGGAACCCGGCAACCAACTATCCCGCCTCCGCAGAGAAAATCCAGCCCTAAGATGCACAATCGCACTTACACAGGAGTACTTTGAGCTGGAATTTTCCTTCAGTTTTGGAATCAACAATCTAGCCTGGCACTACCAACCCTCTGGATGTATTGTTATGTATTCCTGCCCATGCCCACGTGTCTTTCTAATTATTCATAAGCAAGGCCACTGGTTTTTGGGGACAAACGATATAATAGCATGATGCAATCCTCAAAACACTAGTAAAATGTTTGTAATACCATAGAATAAAAATGCGATTTTACTTATTCAGTCTCCTGGAGGGATCATTTTACTTTTATCGCCGAGCAAAAAACGGCTGATAACGAAACGACAGACCGTGTTACGCCTTGTCCACTGCTTCCAGAAAATTACGCGAGGTGTAAAACGAGCTGCCCGTTCAATATCACACGTTTTTCACCTGGTGATAAAAGTTAAAATTAGCCCCTTAAATCAGTGTCCCTGATTATTGGCAATGCAGCCTTTTAGTATATTATACACAGGGGTGCCATTTTTCCATTTCGGAAAAATCATGGAATGCGACTCCCAGAGCAACAGTAAAAATCTCAGATACTCACGTGATAAAATGGAATTTCACTTATTCAATCTCAATAAACAAGTGGCTGTGTTCAACATATTTCAACTGTTACTGAACATTTTTTCTTATCTTTCTAAGTTTACATACTAATAAATCTTTTATCCCATGCTTCCAACCCCCTGTGGCCTTTCTGGAGCCTTTCAGAAACTGGTTTCTCATTAGCTCGAAAGGTTGTTTGTTCAGCTACTCAGGAAGCAGAGCTTCGAAGTTTGATGTGGTTTTATCATTAGAATGATCAGGTTAAATTCATGACACTTTCTGCTTAACTGCATCAGGCACTCCAGCATGCAATTAATTTCTGCTTGATGGCACTGAAAACTACATACTGCAGAAATGAGTTATCTCATCAGAAATGCTGTAGGTGTTGGTGCTAATACAACTTGCATACTTTACTATCCACATGAGTACACACACACATGGGGCTGAATTCTGGGGCCTCCCGCCTAGCAGAAACAAATGGGAAATTACTCCTATTGTTCATGCCATGATAACTGCTAGATTTCAGAAGTTATGGCCCGTAATTTCCGATCCCTATGGGTGTGTACGAGCTGTGTACACACCCGTAGGGACCTCGCAAGTGCCGGTTTCAGGCATGCGAAGCGCACGCGCTGAAAACCGGCACTTCCGATCTGTCAAGAATCCTCTTCACAGATCGCACGCCTGCCCTGGAGAAGGGCCTCTGCAGGTGGAGAGTTCCGCTTTCTGCAGAACCTCCGCCCACTGAAAACCCTAAAAATCTTATGCCTGGTAAAAGCCTGCTTTTACCAGCATAAGAGTTTAAAAAAAGTAAAAAAATATTTTTTTTTCACTCATTTATAATTTAAAAATACTTTTAAAAAAGGTAAGTTTATTTTTAGCCCCGTAAAAAACTTTAAAACTTTTTTCCAAAAATTACATTTTTGTTTAAAATATTTAATTTAATGTAATTTTAACTAATTTTAAAAACGTGATTTTTAAAAAATGTATTTAATGTTTTGATGTGTTTTTTCAGTGATCCCCATTCATACTTTTGACAGGTCTAAGCTGTCAAAAGTATGAAGGGGGATTCCCTTCTCCCATTGGTTTCCCATGGCCCGTGTGCGAACCGCATGTGCCCCTGGGATACCTGGGCCCTGCGCATTTCGTAGAGCAGAGGCCCAGGAGCGGAAATGTCCGGACCTCTGGAGCCCTCAGGTAAGGGCGTAGACGCAGGAAGCCTCCAATCAGAAAATACAGGCCTATGAGTTTTATAACTGAATATATAGCAGTTTGAACATTGCATAATTATAAATATGTCTTGCTTGCTTGATAGGCTTTAGTTATTTTAAATTTGCAACAATAGAAGGCTACACAGAGCTCACTGTATATTCCAAAAAATAAAGCATGTTGTAAAAATTGGGTGGAGTGGGTTAAAAATTCTGACACATTGGTATGGTTCATTTGCATTCACATGTAAATTAGTTGACCTGCCAGCAACATCACAACAGTTCTTATTAATGTTCCAATATTTTACCGTTGAAAATACTGAGGTTATTAACAGGCAAGTAAATGTTGCTTGCCTTCATTGTACCATGCGCAGGTTTTCAATTGTAACGTTCAAATAACTCCTGTAAAATGACCTGGCTAACCCTTCCGTCAATGTGCGCTGTGTTCCTGCACCAACTCAGTGACCATACTGAAGAGCTAATTGGAGTTCATGCCATTTCTTGACACGAGTAGGAGTGGAATGTGTTTGGTTTGGCTATGAACATGGAGCATGCAGTGAGTACTAATATTAAAGGCAGCAGGACAAATTCACTGTGAATGAACTTAGGATCACTGTAGAGACTGGCCTCCATTTTTTTTATTTGCTTATTGCTTGAGACCAAATAACCTGAAGCATTCTGATGTATGAAAAAAATTTTCATTTATTTTTTGTCCCTTGGAGCCAGGGTTGTGATTTTGTACTGAAAATTGTTCAACTAATGATGCCTTACAGAGAGTTCTTGTGGCACAGGGTCCAATCAATAGGCATAAACAGAGCTACCTGAAATCAAATCCGAAAATAAAAAGGTTGGGTTTATACATTTTTAATGGGTAGTTAATATCATGTTCAATGTTTTTCAGGCAGATTTAGTTCTTGCTATGATCTAAAATAGCCTACTCTGAAAATTCTATCAAAATTCACCATTCCCACTGGACTATGCTCATCTATTCCAACTTCAAAATTTTGCTTTTTCTCATATTTATTATTAATTAATCATTGAAAAAATGTAGCACCAAATTGCTCTTGGTGATAAGTTGGCATTAATTAGTTTGAATTAATTGTGGTAGAAATTGGTTAGGGCCTATTTTCAGGTGCATAACCAATGGCGTGTAGGCAGTGCGCACCTGAACCAGAAGCCCCGAGGCTCAGCCTTAGTTGGGTCACGGACTTCATTTGAATACTTTGGCTCAGCTGTGCCTCCGGTGGCAGCTTGCCCGTTTCCAAGGGCTCACTTTCAGGCCGCCTGCCTCAGTGGCAGCAAACCTCATATAGGTGGAATATGGTAATGAGTTTCTCAGCAAATTTTGGCCTTGGATCAGAACTGGAGGATTGTGGTCAACAATAGCCTACTGATGGCAATCGTCACCAATAACACCATTGCAGCAAATTAGAATTATAGAATCATAGTATTATAGAATGGTTACAGCACGGAAGAAGGCCATTCGGCCCGTCGAGCCCGTGCCGGCTCTCTGCAAGAGCACTTCAGCTAGTCCCACTTCCCCGCCCTTTCCCCGTAGCCCTACAATTTTTTTTCCTTCAGGTACTTATCCAACTCCCTTTTGAAAGCCATAATTGAATCTGCCTCCACCACCCTTTCAGGCAGTGCATTCCAGATCCTAACCACTCGCTGCATAAAAAAGTTTTTTCTTATGTCGCCTTTGGTTCTTCTGCCAATCACCTTAATTCTGTGTCCTCTGGTTCTCAACCCTTCTGCCAATGGGAACAGTTTCTCTCTATCTACTCTGTCCAGACCCCTCATGATTTTGAACACCTCTATCAAATCTCCTCTTAACCTTCTATGCTCTAAGCAGAACAATCCTAGCTTCTCCAGTCTATCCACGTAACTGAAGTCCCTCATCACGAGAATCATTCTCGTAAATCTTTTCTGCACCCTCTCTAAGGCCTTCGCATCCTTCCTAAAGTGCGCTGCTCAGAATTGGACACAATACTCCAGTTGAGGCTGAACCAGTGTTTTATGCAGGTTCATCATAATTGTCACGCTTTTATACTCTATAGTGGAAAAATCGGGTTGATTTGCGCCCCTGGGGGCGCTAACGGCGCGCAAATCTCCTAGCGCCTGGGCGTGGTGCTGCTAACGCCTCCCGCGAAACTCAGCGGGAGGTTAGCGGCGGCAGTATCCTGTAGCGCCCCGCGGCACTGCGCCCCCTGACCTATCGCCGGACGATATGTCCGACAGGGTCAGAGGGTGTCTTTGCAGCGGCAGCAGCGGTAGTATAAATGGCAGGTGTCGGGCAGCCATTTTTTTTGGGCCGACTGCCAGCACCTGCCCCCTTCACCCTTTTTCTTCAGGGTGCTGGCCGTGATCGCTCATTTTTCATGGAACAGGGGAGGAGGCCTGCAATGACACAGTGCTATGTGCCGACGCGCCTGGCGCTGTTGCACGTAGTGCCGCGATATTCAGTTGTAATGCCCCAAGAAGGAGGTGGAGCATTTCCAGTAGCGCTCCACCTCCTGCTTGGGGCACTACAACTGAATTTCAGGCAGAGAGGCGCTAACTTTTTCAGGGCGCTAAAATTAGCACCCCGGCGACGTTAGCGCCCCAAAAGGGGCGACACCCAATTTTTCCCCCTATACCTCTATTCATGAAGCCCAGGATCCCGTTAGCTTTTTTAACTGCTTTCTCAGCCTACCCTGCCACCTTCAACAATTTGTGCACACATACCCCTAGGTCTCTCTGTTCATGCACCCCCTTTAGGATTGTACCCTTTAGTCTACATTTCCTCTTCTCATTCCTTCTACCAAAATGTATCACTTTGCACTTTTCTGCATTAAATTTCATCTGCCACGTGTCCTCCCATTCCACCAGCCTGTCTATGTCCTCTTGAAGTCTATCACTATCCTCCTCACTGTTCACTATACTTCCAAGTTTTGTGTCATCTGCAAATTTTGAAATTCCCGGCCATTGTGTACATTCTTGTATATCTTGCAAAGTATCTTTCAAGACACTTTTCAAACTATAACGTGACTTTAACGTAAACATCTGTAGAGTGAGACTCTCATCTTCAATTAGGCCCAATATCCATCTTGGTGGTTAATAAAGACTCTGGGGAAGATTTTTCTCTGCAGTGCCCAACATTAAGAGCTTGCATGGAAAATTGCGAATAACTTGTGCCCGATTTTGCGATAAGCTCTTCCGGCCCTCCAACCTTTTACGACCGGGTGCTTAAGAAGAAAGATCAGTTGTCACTTTTTTTAATCAACGTTAAAATCCAGACATATTTATCTTCTATCTTAACATTATCTAACAATCAATCTATTATGAATTATGGTTGTCATAAAAAAATTTATGGTACTATTAATGGCTATACTTGGAAGTCTTATAAAAATTATACTTCACTAATGTTATATTATGCATATCCCTTGATCAGCACTGCGTTATCTTCTGAAATATTAGAATCGTTTTTACTTTTATTATTTTGGAGAATTATATTGGATTAAAATTGACAAAGAAAACATGGATTTATAGTAAAATATAAGATGTGAGGATCCTCACAAAAGATGTTAACAATCTTTTAAAGTGAAGTACTGCCTATGTGCAAAACAGTTCAGTTAAAGTTGGCAGGTTTCCGTCACCTAATAAGCATCCAATATTCAAGTTGTCAGTTCTCAGAACATTCAATGAGCATCTCATTGTCTCACATCGCTATCAATGTCTCCTATTCCATAATTTACAACAATAGAGAGCTGAAATTGGTATGTAGTTGGTTATAACAAGTCAGAAAACATTCTTTAGCCACCTGAAGCACATATTGAAAAAAAAGTAAAGGAATGTACTAAAGTACTGAAGGTACATGTAAGGAGCAAAGGTTTAATTGTGCGATGAAAAGTAAAGATAGAACTTGTATTTCTATAGCACTTTTCAAGTTCTCAGGATGTCCTAAAGTGCATTACAGCCAATGAAGCACTTCTAAAGTGTAGTCACTGTTGTTTTGTAGGCAAACACGGGAGCCAATTTGTAGAGAGCAAGATTCCACAAACAGTAATGAGGTGAATGAATGTTTTTTGAGGATGTTGGTTGAGGAATGAATGTTAACCAGAATTGTAAGACATTTTTCAAAACAGGCTAATCTACTAATTAGATTTATTTATAAATATCATTACTTATTGAAGCAAGCAATATAGGAAAAGTATTAAATAGCATAAGAACATAAGAACATAAAAAAATAGGAGCAGGAGTAGGCCATTTGGCCCCTGGAGCCTGCTCCGCCATTCAATAATATCATGGCTGATCTTCTAGTTCAAATCCACCTACCCGCACTATCCCATTATTCCTTGATTCCCTTAGTATCCAAAAAATCTATCGATCTCTGTCTTGAATATACTCAACGACTGAGCCTCCACAGCCCTCTGGGGTAGAGAATTCCAAAGATTCACCACCCTCTGAGTGAAGAAATTTCTCCTCATCTCAGTCCTAAATGGCCGACCCCTTATTCTGAGACTGTGACCCCTGGTTCCAGACTCCCCAGCCAGGGGAAACATCCTCCCTGCATCTACCCTGTCAAGCCCTGTAAGAATTTTCTATGTTTCAATGAGATCACCTCTCATTCTTCTAAACTCTAGGGAATATAGGCCTAGCCTATTCACTCTCTCCTCATAGGATAATCCCCTCATCCCAGGAATCAGTCTGGTGAACCTTTGTTGCATTCCTCTATGGGAAGCATATCCTTCCTTAGGTAAGGAGACCAAAACTGTACACAATACTCCAGCAGGGGGTAGAAATTAGGTCGCGCCCCATTTGGGGCGCAAATATCGTCTGGACGCAAATATTAGCGCCTGGCGCTAATTATCGGCACTGACTGGAAACTTCACTTTTACCGCCCCGGGAGGTGAGTGGAGCGCTAAAGCAGGCGCTGCACACCTGTCTTAAGGCGCAAAGGCCAAGGAGTGAGGCGCTAACTCAGAGCGCTGGCGAAGCTCATGTAATGTCAGTCAGCACTGGAAAACACACACACAATGGCACGGGCCAGTTCTTAAAGGGGATGGTTAATCTTGCTTTCCATCCACATCCTGTTCATTGCAGCCTTGAATCTCGGCCTGGAGAGACTTGCACATCAAATGTGCTGGAAAGAACAATGGAGAGTACCAGGCAAAGAGCTCAGAGTCTCTGCTAAATCGATACAAGGAAGGGCAAATCAAAATGAACCTGCAAAGTGCTGCTCAGTACCCAAAACTCCTTCACACAATGTTGCATCTCTCCAGAAGTCTCTCCCTCTCTCTCTCAGAATGCGTAGTTCAAAAATGCCACCAACAATAAAAGACAGGAAGAGGCCCCCTTTAAATAGCGCCCCCCCCAGCCCCACAGCGATTGATAGCGTTCCAGTCTTCTGGTCGTTGCTAGCGTCAGGCGGTAAGGCAGGGGGTGCCACTCAATTTCCGCTCCGGGGCGCCACAAGGGCGTTGCACCATGGAATGACGTCACAATCTGCGCGCGCAGGTGGTCGCAGCGGTAAAGTTTAGCGCCGCCGCACAATGTCTAGTTAAGTTCCCGAGCGGCGCAAACATCGCTGCACCCGGGCGTTAGCGGCTTTGCGCCCCATTAGCGCCCTCTTAAGGCGCTAACGGGAGGCGCAACCAACTGAATTTTTACCCCCAGGTGTGGTCTCACCAAACTGCTATATAATTGTAGTAAGACTTCTTGGGCGCAAAATTCGATAGTGCCCCGTTTCAGGGCGGTAACACTGGCAAGGCTGGACATCTCGGGCGCTCTACTTCCTGGTGGGGCGGTAACCGAGGCGATGTCCGGGAGCGATCGGCAGCACTCCGTGGACGCTCCACAGAGCGCTGCCGTGTTTCAACACCCCTCCCCTTCAGTTAAAGGGGAGGGCCGCTGCGCACTCTGCAGGGCCTCTGATGGCTCCAACTAGGCCACCAGGGCGGCGTGGTGCCATGGCAGTAGCCCAGTGCCCAGACGCGGTGCCGGGCTGCGCGATGGCGGCCAGGACCACCCCATGGCACACCATGGAGGGCCGACCTGGAGGTCGGCCAAAAAAAGAAAATGGCGACGCGGGTCGCGGCCACACCTTCCCTTTAACTACCGTCCCGCGAGTGGAGGTCAGCCCGGCTCACGACCCACGAGGCTGGCGCTGACACTGCCTGTGGCAGCCTCACGGGGTGCAGCTGAATTTCTGCCGTGGAGCTCTAAGAGGTTGGCGCGCACGGCGATGGCGTCATCACCGGAGGCGCGGTGGCCCGGGGCGCTACTGGTGGGGGCGCAATGATATCGGGTAGCGCCTCAGCAATGCCCAACAGAATTTCACAGGGGGTGCTTTTTTGTTGCCCCCTCCCCCCCCCCCCCCCCCCCGCGGCGATAACCGCTTTGCACCCTGTTAGTGCCCCCCGGAGGCGTTAACGGCAGGCGCAAAGGAGACTAATTTCGCCGCCCTTTACTCTTATACTTCAATCCCTTTGTAATAAAGGGTATCATACCATTTGCTTTCCTAATTGCTTGCTGTACCTGCATGTTATCTTTTTGTGATTTATCATAGAATCATAGAATGGTTACAGCTCAAAAGCAGGCCGTTCGGCTCGTCAAGACCGTGCCAGCTCTCTGCAAGAACACTTTAGCTAGTCCCACTCCCCTGCTCTTTCCCGGTAGCCCAGCAAATGTTTTTCCCTCACGTACTTAACCAATCCCCTTTTGAAAGTCACAATTGAATCTGCCTCCACCACCCTTTCAGGCAGTGCATTCCAGATCCTAACCACTCACTGCATAAAAAAGTTTCTCCTTTGGTTCTTTTGCATACAAAGACACCCAGGTCCCTCTGAACACCAACATTTCCCAATCTCTCACCATTAAAAAATACTCTGCTTTTCTATTTTTTCTACCAAAGTGGACAACTTCACACTTCTCCACATTATATTCCATCTGCCATGTTCTTGCCCAATCACTTAGCCTGTCTATATCCCTTAGCAGCCTCTTTGCGTCCTCCTCACAGCTTACTTTCCCACCTAACTTTGTATCGTCAGCAAACTTGGATACATTACACTTGGTCCTCTCATCTGAGTCATTGATATAGATTGTAAATAGCTGAGGCCCAAGCACTGATCCTTGTGGTACCACACTGGTTACAGCCTGCCAACCCGAAAATGACCCATTTGTTCCTACTCTCTGTTTTCTGTCCATTAACCAATCCTCAATCCATGCTAATACATTACCCACAATCCCATGACTCCAAAGAGCACAATATAGTACTAGAAATCTAGAGAGAATCCAATCCAACAGATTTCTTTGTTGTTATTGTATATCTAGAAATAAATGCTTCCCAAAAATAAGTATGCAACCTTGTTCCTCAGTGAAAACAGAATGCAGTCTTTGGATAAATTACCTTAAGTACTAGCTTAGGGAGTTTATTATATCCCCATGCACCACAGCAAGATGAATGAACTGCCCAACACACAAAATGTTCTGTTATTCCTTTGAAGTATAGGCAGTTGTTTTGAAATTTATCTGTCAAACAAGGGTGATTGGCTAAATTATACCATCAATAGTTTCCATCTTTCAGCATAAAGTTGTAAAGACGGCCACCTGGGGTGTTGATGAGAACCATAAATATACATTATTTGGATGTGGGCATTTAATGTTAAATTCACACCTAGTTCAAAGCATCTGTAACTTAATTTGTTTCTGATCAAAGGCAAACAGCCTTGTTACTGCCGCTGAGAGGGCACGAACTGGCATTTTGAATCTTTGAGCTTCCAGTTGTAAAACTAAATTGCTATTGCTTTTAAAGCTATGGGTAAAACTAAAGACAAAATATCTGTATGATGCATGGTTTTAACTCTGCAGACTTGGGGGAGAAATGGGCCTCCCGTTAGTGCCTCCAGGGGGGCGATAACGGGACGCTAAGGGGTAAAAATTCAGTTGGTTGCGCCTCCCGTTAGCGCCTTAAGAGGGCGCTAATGGGGCGCAAAGCCGCTAATGCCCGGGCGCAGCGATGTTTGCGCCGCTCGGGAACTTAACTAGAGATTGTGCGGCGGCGCTAAACTTTACCGCTGCGACCACCTGCGCGCGCAGATTGTGACATCATTCCATGGTGCAACGCCCTTGTGGTGCCCCGGAGCGGAAATTGAGTGGCACCCCCTGCCTTACCGCCTGGCGCATCCAACAACCAGAAGACTGGAACGCTATCAATCACTGTGGGGCTGGGGGGGGCGCTATTTAAAGGGGGCCTCTTCCTGTCTTTTATTGTTGGTGGCATTTTTGAACTACGCATTCTGAGAGAGAGAGGGAGAGACTTCTGGAGAGATTCAACGTTGTGTGAAGGAGTTTTGGGTACTGAGCAGCACTTTGCAGGTTCATTTTGATTTGCCATTCCTTGTATCGATTCAGCAGAGACTGTGGGAGCTGCACTCTGAGCTCTTTGCCTGGTACTCTCCATTGTTCTTTCCAGCACATTTGATGTGCAAGTCTCTCCAGGCCGAGATTCAAGGCTGCAATGAACAGGATGTGGATGGAAAGCAAGATTAACCATCCCCTTTAAGAACTGGCCCGTGCCATTGTGTGTGTGTTCCATTGCTGACTGACATTACATGAGCTTCGCCAGCGCTCTGAGTTAGCGCCTCACTCCTTGGCCTTTGCGCCTTAAGACAGGTGTGCAGCGCCTGATTTAGCGCTCCACTCACCTCCCGGGGCGGTAAAAGTGAAGTTTCCAGTCAGTGCCGATAATTAGCGCCAGGCGCTAATATTTGCGTCCAGACGATATTTGCGCCCCAAATGGGGCGCGACCTAATTTTTCCCCCTAAGGGTTTACCGACCGGGCGTGGCGAAATTACCGACGCCCGCGAACTTCCATGATGGGTTAGATCATGACGTCATCCGGTGCGCAGCGTCCCATTATTGCCCCGGCTGTAAAATTCATTTCTGCCCCCTGCAGCATCACCGGTCGTCAACATCGGCTGCTGCAGGAGGCGTTGTCACCTCGGCCGGCCGCTTGGCGAGCGCTAATTAAAGGCAGTGGTGGTCAGGTAGGCCAAAATTTAATAATGTCCCCAGTGTGCTGTATTTTGATTTTTTTCCAGCCCGCAATTGATCAGCCCTACACTCTCTTAGAGTGCTTGGGGCTGCTATGCGCGTATCGCAGGTGCCGTCGACGACCATTCCCAGCCTCGGCCTTCAATGACCGCAGCATTGGCCCTTCCCTTTAAGGGAGGGAAGGAGCCTGTAAAACAGGCAGCGCTGCACGGAACTTTGTGCAGCGCTCTGCCGCTACCGCCCCTCTCGCTCCCTTTAGCGCTCTAAGGGAAGTGGTAGCGTTGATTTAGCGCTCCACTTCCCTCTTGGAGCACTAAACCGGAAGTTCCCATCAGAATCAATTGTGTAGTGCCCTGCGATACATTTGCACTCCCGCAAAAGTTATCGCCCCAAACGGGGCGCTACGCAATTTCTAGACCTTGGCAATAGTTATTCAACAGAAAGGCCACAAAGCTGATCCCGAGTGATCTAAGACTGATTTATGAAGAAAGATTAGACTCCAGGCTTGAAAGGATGCAGATCAGAGAGAATCTATAGAGGTAGATAATATCAGAAGTAAAAATGGAAGAGCACAAGTAACTTGACCACATATTTTCCCTCCACTCATTCTCTTTAGCTACACGGTCAAGATTTAAGGGATCACTTTGTAGGGAATCATTGCCAGAAACCTGCCAGTTTACAGTTTGTACCAATGGAGCACTAGCCATGTTGAATGGTAACAGTTGTAGGATCCGTTCCTCCCCCGCAACAGTAAAAATTGGACTATGAAATATAAAAACCCAGAACTGCACAGCCCGCAAAAAAGGCTCGGCAATAAAGAGTTAATTCAAACATTGCAGCGAAAACTACGACTGGATCACAGACAATCTAAAATACGGATGCTACTGAACAAGAACATTCGCATATTAATTTACCTTAAGGGGTTACATTGTTAAAGAAGACCATGGCCCCTGAATAACTAGTATCAGTGCAGGCCTAGACAATGGGCCAGGCCTTGAACCATTTGAATACGAATGCTAACAGAAACCAACAACTTCGCATATGCAGTCACCTTGGGAAGGTTGCATTGTCAGAAAGGTATCTCTAATCAATGGACAATACGAGGGACAATTCACACATTTTGATACGGCCATCATGTGCATAGGAGGGGCCAGGATATGTGTTTCAAGATTGCAAGTTGGTTTTGGTTTTAAGTAAAAGATCACTTCAAAGACAGTGGTGTGGGAAGCCAACGGCAGAATAGCAAACAGAAAGATTCGGGCCTACAATCAACTCCAAGAGACAGCCGATCGAGAGTGGTGATTGTATGTTTCAGTCAAATCATAGAGAGGGCTTTTGTGATTGAGTCTGAGTAAGTTTGTGAGTTTCAGTCAGATCACAATAAGGGCTTTGTGATTGAGTCTGGGTAACTTTATATGAGACAACGTATGAACGAGCACCGCGCAACAATCGCCAGGCAGGATTGTTACTTCCCAGTCGGGGAACACTTCAGCAGTCAAGGACATTCAGCCTCGGATCTGCGGGTAAGCGTTCTCCAAGGCAACCTTAGAAACACACGACAACGCAAAATCATCGAGCAGTAACTGATAGCCAAGTTCTGCACTCATGAAGACGGTCTCAACTGGGATCTTGGGTTTATGTCACGATACATGACGTGATCCGGACTCGAGTCATCGTTGGCTTGTTCACAGATGTGATTCCCAGTAAAAAAGTAAACATTTTCCCAGTAAAAAAGTAAAAATTTTAAAGCTTTTCGTTTTACATACAGACGGCAGCTTTTGACACGTTAGAACCCCTGCGACTCCACCTCATTGTCTCAGTTGTATCTTGCTATGTCTTTGATGTGGTACCTTCCTGGCTGACCTGATTAACTTTATCACACCTCGGCAGATAGTCAGGATGATTTAATTTAGTTGTCTGCAATTGTAAGGTACACATGCTTTGTTCTCTATCTATATATGCTTGGCGATTCTGTATCTATTTACTTCACCTGAGGAAGGGGCAATCGATAGCTCCGAAAGCTTGTGATTTCAAATAAAACTGTTGGACTATAACCTGGTGTTGTGCGACCTCTCAACTTTATATGTAGCAGTCAAATCGCGGACGGGTTTAACTGTGTCATATTGTGTCGATGCAAATGACCCTAGCGTAGGGGTTTGTATTTTGGGTTGTTAGTCTGATATAAATGGTAGGGATTTATACTGGGAGGTAATTGTGTGTGTGTGTTCAATAAACAAACGAATCAAAGGTTGAGCCAAAACCCTGTGCCATGTGTATTTTGTTCTTATAAATCCTGATGTCCAAGAACTGTGTGTAACGGGGGACCAGTATCGGAGAAAACCCCTTACACCATTTAGCAAATTTCTATTATGAAACCTTTCAGTAATATTTGGTGCAAACAGCAGATGGACAATTGTTACAGCACAACTTCTAGACCTGCAGCCCTGAAATAGTGGCCTCTGAAGTTTCAGAAATATTACGGTTTATATGTGACTTACTTTTATCTGAAATTCTTAATGGATAATTTTTCTAATCTATTCCAGCGTTGTGAGTTGTCAGTTAAAAAACAAACAAAAAAGATTTTTTAAACTGTCAGTAAAGAAAGTCTGTCTGTAAATATAAGAAGTCGCACAACACCAGGTTATAGTCCACGATTTTATTTGAAATCACGAGCTTTCGGAGCGCTGCTCCTTCGTCAGGTAAAGTGAGGGAATACAAATCAGCAAAGCATATATAGACAGAGAACAATGTGTTTCTGACTGCCCTCCATCACACCTCGGCAGAGATACAATCAGTCAGGAAGGCATTACATCAAAGACACAACAAAATACAGCTAAGACCATGAGGTGGGGTCACAGGGGGTCCAACGTGTCAAATGCTGCAGTCTGCAGTTAAGCTTTTTACTTTTTTTTAAAACTGGAAATCACATCTGTGAGCAAGACAACAACCCGGTACCACGGTTGCAACCACAGGGAAGTCCATCGTCAACTTGTCCGACCATACCCTTCAACCAGATGAAATCGAAGTTCTCGCCCGAGGGCTCAAGTTCTGCCCCACCACCAAAATGGACCCCATCGGTCTCGCGGCAGACACAGAGGAATTCATCAGGAGAATGAGGATCCGGGAATACTTCCACAAATCCCAAGATGTCAGCAACAAACCCAATGAGACAATCAATGATCCGGAACAGCAGACAGAGGGACCCGCAGTGCGGCAACCGAAGAAGAAAGAGTCAAGCTGTCAGGAAATGCATCAACGCCAGATTCATCAGCCGCACTCACAAGACAGTCCAGAATGTCACCCGAGCACAACGCAACGCCATCCACGCTCTCAAGACCAACCGCAACATCGTCATCAAACCAGCGGACAAAGGAGGAGCCATCGTCATACAGAACAGAATGGACTATTGCAAAGAAGCATACCGACAACTGGACAACCAGGAACACTACAGACAGTTACCCACAGATCTGACCAAAGAACACACCCGCCAACTCAATAGACTGATCAAGACCTTCGATCCAGACCTTCAAAGCATCCTACGCACTCTCATCCCACATACTCCCCGCGTGGGAGACTTCTACTGCCTCCCAAAGATACACAAAGCCAACACACCCGGACGTCCTATCGTATCAGGCAATGGAACCCTGTGTGAGAACCTCTCTGGGTATGTCGAGGGCATCCTGAAACCCATCGTACAGGGAACCCCCAGCTTCTGTCGCGACACTACAGACTTCTTACAGAAACTCAGCACCCATGGACCAGTTGAACCAGGAACACTCCTTGCCACGATGGACGTATCGGCACTTTACACCAGTATCCCCCACGATGACGGCATCGCTGCGACAGCCTCAGTACTCAACACCAACAACAGCCAATCTCCAGATGCCATCCTACAGCTCATCCGCTTCATCCTTGACCACAATGTCTTCACCTTCGACAACCAGTTTTTTACCCAAACACACGGAACAGCCATGGGGACCAAATTCGCACCCCAATACGCCAACATCTTCATGCACAAGTTCGAGCAAGACTTCTTCGCTGCACAGGACCTCCAACCAACGCTGTACACCAGATACATCAACAACATTTTCTTCCTTTGGACCCACGGCGAAGGATCACTGAAAGGACTACATGATAACATCAACAGGTTCCATCCCACCATCAAACTCACCATGGACTACTCCTCAGAATCGGTTTCATTCTTGGACACACGATTCTCCATCAAAGACAGACACCTCAGCACTTCACTCTACCGCAAGCCCACGGACAACCTCACGATGCTCCACTTCTCCAGCTTCCACCCTAACCACATTAAAGAAGCCATCCCCTATGGACAAGCCCTATGAATACACAGGATCTGCTCAGATGAGGAGGAACGCGATGGACACCTACGGACGCTGAAAGACGCCCTCGTAAGAACGGGATATGATGCTCGACTCGTCGATCGACAGTTCCGACGGGCCACAGCGAAAATCGCATAGACCTCCTCAAAAGGCGAACACGGGACACAACCAGCAGAGTACCCTATGTCGTCCAGTACTTCCCCGGAGCGGAGAAACTACGCCATGTTCTTCGCAGCCTTCAACATGTCATCGATGACGACGAACACCTCGCTAAGGCCATCCCCACGCCTCCACTACTCGCCTTCAAGCAGCCGCCTAACCTCAAAAGTACCATCGTTCGCAGCAAATTACCTAGCTGTCAGGAGAACAGCGACCACGACACCACACAACCCTGCCACAGCAACCTCTGCAAGACATGCCAGATCATCAACACAGATACCATCATCACACGTGAGGACACTACCCACCAGGTACATGGTACATACTCATGTGACTCGGCCAACGATGTCTACCTCATACGTTTCAGGAAAGGATGCACCGGAGCATGGTACATCGGCGAGACCATGCAGACACTGAGACAACGTATGAACAGACACCGCGCAACAATCGCCAGGCAGGATTGTTACCTCCCAGTCGGGGAACACTTCAGCAGTCAAGGACATTCAGCCTCAGATCTGCGGGTAAGCGTTCTCCAAGGCGGCCTTCGAGACACATGACAACGCAAAATCATCGAGCAGAAACTGATAGCCAAGTTCCGCACCCATGAGGACGGCCTCAACCGGGATCTTAGTTTCATGTCATGCTACATGACGAAGAGTCATCCAGACTCGAGTCGTCGTTGTCTTGTTCACAGATGTGATTTCCAGTTTTAAAAAAAAGTAAAAAGCTTAACTGCAGACTGCAGCATTTGACACGTTGGACCCCCTGTGACCCCACCTCATTGTCTTAGCTGTATTTTGCTGTGTCTTTGATGTAATGCCTTCCTGACTGATTGTATCTCTGCCGAGGTGTGATGAAGGGCAGTTAGAAACACATTGGGGTAAAAATTCAGTTGATTGCGCCATTAGCGCCTTAAGAGGGCGCTAATGGGGCGCAAAGCCGCTAGTGCCCGGGCGCAGCGATGTTTGCGCCGCTCGGGAACTTAACTAGACATTGTGCGGCGGCGCTAAACCTTACCGCTGCGACCACCTGCGCGCACAGATTGTGATGTCATTCCATGGTGCAACGCCCTTGTGGCGCCCCGGAGCGGAAATTGAGTGGCGCCCCCTGCCTTACCGCCTGGCGCATCCAACGACCGGAAGACTGGAATGCTATCAATCGCTGTGGGACTGGGGGGGGAGCGCTATTTAAAGGGGGCCTCTTCCTGTCTTTTTCTGTGGTTGACATTTTTGCACCACTCGTTCAGAGAGAGAGAGAGAGATTTGGAGAGAGAGAAAGAGAGACTTCTGCATTGAGTCAACGCTTTGTGAGGTAGTTTAGCCTACTGATCCTAACTTCGCTGCTACTTTGGTTGCTGTCCTTCATAACTTTGCTTGCAAAGAGACTATGGGGGCTGCACTGATTGGGGGCGTCGTCCTGCTCCAGCTGAATCGGAGGACACAGAGACGCAGAGAGAGAGTGGCAATGATGGCCAGACGGAGGAGGGCCAACAGACGTATGTACAGGAGAGCTTACCCTCCCAGGGTATATCGTGAACAGCTCTCCTACATTCATATGTCTGAGGAGCTGTGTTTGCGAAGGCTGCGATTCAGCAAGGAGGTGGTCACTGAGCTCTGCCACCTGCTGCAGCCAGATCTGCAGCATCAACTGAGGTCCAGGACGTCTCTGTCGGTGGCAGTGAAGGTCACAGTGGCTCTCAACTTCTATGCTACTGGCTCATTTCAAGCTGCTGCTGGGGACCTCGCCAATATCTCCCAGTTCGCGGTGCATTGCTGCATCCGGCAGGTCACAAATGCCCTCTTTAAAAGGAGACAAGAGTTCATCTCTTTCCCCATGACCCTAGACAAGCAGCGTGACCGCGCTCTGGGCTTTGCGAGGATAGCGGGCTTCCCCATGGTGCAGGGCGCCATTGACTGCACGCATGTGGCTTTGCGTGCTCCACATGAGAATGCCGAGGATTTCCGGAACAGAAAGGGGTTCCATTCCTTGAATGTTCAGTTGGTCTGTGACCACAGACAGCTGATACTCGCTGTCAATGCCCACTATCCTGGCAGCTGCCACGATGCTTTCATCCTGCGCCAGACTACTGTGGCAGAACTTTTCGAGGCACCGCATCAGCCAGTTGGTTGGCTTCTCGGGGACAAGGGGTATCCATTGAGCACCTGGCTGATGACACCGCTCCGTACGCCCAACACCCCTGCTGAGCTGCGGGACAACGAGAGCCATCAAGCTACCAGGAACATCATTGAGCGCACAATCGGCGTGCTGAAGCAACGGTTCCGCTGTCTCGACCATTCTGGAGGAGCCCTGCAGTACTCGCCTGAGCGAGTATCCAACTTCGTAGTTGTGTGCTGCATGTTGCATAACATGGCAATCGTCAGGACCCAGCCAATGCCACCAGGCCTTGGAGCACCACCAGAGGAGGAGGAGGAAGAGGAGGAAGAGGACGAGGATGATGATCATCAGCAGCACCAAGGCGGGAGGGCGGCCCAGAATGGTGAATGTGCAAGGGCCGTCCGTCAACGGCTGATAGCAAGCCGCTTCTAGGGCCCCTGCTGTGGAAATGGCTTCTGCCATTGCTAACAACATCAATGAACCCAGCACGCAACCCCTAAGCCGGCCAAGGCACCAATGATTCCAAACACCAAACATGTATATTTTGAATACAAAAACTTATTTATTTTACAAACTCTGTGTGTGTCATTTCCTCATGACAAACTCATAGAAATAAACACAAAAAAACAGTCATTAACATAACTGGTTCTCACAACCTGGAGATAATGTCCAAAACACTAGACAAAAGTTGGACCACGAACCTCGGCCTTTAATAAAAAAATGACCAGCATTTTGTCACACCTCCTACTTTTTGCCCTTCGAGGGTGATCTCCTTCCCTTGCGCACTTCCCCCCTTCTAACCCTACTAATCCTCCGTAATGGGACCTCAGTGGCTGCAGCAAGGCTGGTGGAAGGCTGCTGATCATCAGACCCTGATACTGCAGATGCCCCTGAAGGACGGCCTCGACCAGTTCTGGGCCTGGAGGGCCCGGCTGCAGACTGCACCAACTCTGCATGGGCGGCAGCAGTCTGTCCTACAGGCGGTGGCAAGTGCAGTGGAGAAGTGACAGTGTTGGCAGCAGGAATGCTGTCATCGTGAGAGAGGACAGCAACTCCCTGCTCGCCCGACACACTGGCACTCCCACGGGGCAGCACTTCAGCATCCGGAGCAATCTGCTGGAGCACAGATTGCTGGCCTGCTGCGGCGCGGTGAGAGCCCCGGGGACATGTGAACGAACCATCGAGGTTGGCAGCAGTCAGTGCTCGCGTGGCCTCAATCTGAGTCTGCATGAGAGCAGTCAGAGATGGGATCACGGCAGTCAGTGACTGAATTGCAGCACTAAGCGTTAGTGTGGCATCCGCCTGTGCTACAGCGAAGTGCTCCACACTCCTTGCCAGTGACTCAATGCATTCGGGCACCCTTCCCACTGCACCCATGAGCTCAGTGTGCATGCCCACCGCCTGGGTGTTCATTTCTGCAATCAGCCGCTCCTCCTCTGCGTCCATTGCAGTAGGAGTCTCTGGCATACTCTCCCTCTGGGGAGAAGGCCCCCGTTCTTCCCTACCCCCATGGCGTTGCTGCAGCCCGCTGGGTCCTGGAGCTTCACCCTCATCAGACCCTTCCCCCCTGCTCCCCTCCAGGGAAGGCGTGTTCCCAGTGTGGGCATGGGCTTCCTCGGGAGAGGGTGGCACTGATGCTCCAGCTTCCTCTTCCTCCTCGGCTGCAGCTTCACTCCCACTGGCAGCTTCAGGGCCCGTCTCCTCAGCTGGTGAATCACCATCTGAAAGCAGGGAGGTACAAGAGTGGCTTTAGCGTGAGGACAGGGTGGCAGTAAGGGAGGAATAAGTGCAGTGAGTTAGCAAGTTGGATTGAAAGTGTCAAAGGCTGGTGTTGTGAGGGACAAGTGGAAGGACAGAGGACAAAAAGGTGATGACCTTACCATTGCTGTCCAGAATGGGGTCGGCGTCTCCAGCGGCGACGGGACCGATCACCCGGCTTGCCACAATCCTGTGGACGCGCTCCTCAAGATCGCTGAGGGGTTGCAGCTGAGGCCGCCCTCCACCTGTCCGTTGCTGCTGTCTCTTATTATGCGCCAGCTTGGCCTGCAAGAAAAAGGACAGCATCTGAGTAAATATACAGCCATGGTCTTGCCTGATGTGCCTCCCGTAGGTGAATAGCCCTTACTGTATGCAAAGTGTGGAATGTGTGTGTGTGTTTCATGAAAGGGCCATAGGTGTTGGATGAGTGTTGTGCATTGGGGTTTTAATACCCTCTGGCCATAGAGTGAGGTTGAGATGGAGGGATGGAGAGGTATTGAGAAAAAGCCACTCACCCTGACGACCCGAGTGAGGTCGTTGAACTTTTTGCGGCATTGAGTATGGGTCCTGGGCACCATGCTCCTGGAGGAGACGCTCTGAGCCACCTCCCTCCACACTCTTCTGTACTCGCGTGGCAAAGGCCTCCTGCCACTCTCAGGGAAGAGTATAGATCTTCTGCGCTCCACCGCGCCAACCAGAGCATTCAAGGCCCGCTCGGTGAAGCGCTGAGCTCGTTCTCTCACCCTCTCCATCCTTGGCAGCAAAATGGATTCACAGGTCTCTCCAGGCCGAGATTCAAGGCTGCAATGAGCAGGGTGTGGCTGGGGAGCAAGTTGGCCCCCCCCGCTTTAAGAACTGGCCGGCGCCAGTGTGTCTGTGTTCCCTCGCTAACTGGCAGCACCTGCGCTGCGCTCGCGTGCTGAGTTAGCGCCTCACTGCTCGGCCTTTGCGCCGTAAGGCAGGTGTGCAGCGCCTGATTTAGCGCTCCACTCACCTCCCGGGGCGGTAAAAGTGAAGTTTCCAGTCAGTGGCGATAATTAGCGGCAGGCGCTAATATTTGCGTCCAGACGATATTTGCGCCCCAAACGGGGCGCGACCTAATTTTTCCCCCATTGTTCTCTGTCTATATATGCTTTGCTGATTTGTATTCCCTCACTTTACCTGACAAAGGAGCAGCGCTCCGAAAGCTCGTGATTTCAAATAAAACTGTTGGACTATAACCTGGTGTTGTGCGACTTCTCATTTTTGTCCACCCCAGTCCAACACCGGCATCGCCGCATCATGTCTGTAAATATAGTTTGTATAACTGTATGAGACAAATAGTTCACTTATATTCCAAAGACCACACAGTCCTATTTGCACAGTGCTTCTAGTCTCATTTATTTGGTTTATTAAAAAAAACCAAATCCTGTCTGTGAAGAAAGACATCTATGGAGTAACTGTCGACTCTTATCCTAATCGTCCATAAGAATTAGCTAATCCAAAATAAGAAGCTAAAACATTTGTTAAGCTCTTATTTATTATTTACATTCCTATTCTGGCAAAATGTTGATGCATCCCAGTAGTCTTTAGTGCCATGTTTACATTGCAGAACTTCCTCCATTGGATTATGTGGAGACTGCTAGAAATCTGAATTTGTCCTGTTTACATTGCAGGGCAGATTCATGACCATGTGCAGCAACACCATGTGCTCGTGTGCATTTGCTTTCAATTCATGTTTGCAACTTTAAGCTTCTGCTCAAGGAACTTGCCCAATGTGAGGGAAGGTGTGGACAGGCCAGCAACACCAAAAAGCACATTGATGCCCTGTGGGAATCCCATTCTATTTGATCTACATGCTGGAGGATGAAGGGCAGGAGATTCTGTTTTTCTGTCTGTGTCTCTCTGCCTTTAAGTTTTGTAGATTTTATCCAGTGAGTAGCAGAGTGATACAGGTGAGGTCGCTCCTGGGTTCAATCTCAGGTCCGGGCTGTGTTAGCTAATCTCAGCCAGGACAACAGCAACAGTGACACTGGGCTGGGGAGGGAAATCGTGAATGGCATTCCCAGCAACCCCTTCTGGAAGACAGCTGGGGACAGGATTAGCTATGATGCCTCATGTGCTCAAATAGCCTTTCTAGACTCACACATCTGTCTAGACTCACACACCTGTCGAGACTCACACACCTGTCTAGACTCACACATTAATGATGATTACGTGGCTGAGATACTGGAAGGTGACCAGTGCCTGTGGAACTGTACTCCAGTGAGGATTCAGCACCTTCAGGAAAGAAGGTTGTGAGGGGAACATGGGAACATAGGAACATAGGAACAGGAATAGGCCATTTAGCCCCTGGAGCCTGTTCAATGAGATCATGGCTGATCTGTGACCGAACTCCGTATACCCGCCTTTGGCCCATATCCCTTAATACCTTTGGTTAACAAAAATCTATCAATCTCAGATTTAAAATTAACAATTGATTAAGCATCAATTGCCATTTGTGGAAGAGAGTTCAAAACTTCTACCAACCTTTGTGTGCAAAAGTATTCCCTAATTTCACTCCTGAAAGGTCTGGCTTCTAATTTTTAGACAATGCCCCCTAGTCCTAGGCTCCCTGACCAGCGGAAATAGTTTCTCTCTATCTACCCTATCTGTTCCCCTTAATATCTTGAAAACTTCGATCAAATCATTAGAACAGAAGAACAGAAGAAATACGAGCAGGAGTAGGCCATTTGGCCCCTCGAGCCTGCTCCGCCATTCATTAAGATCATGGCTGATCCTCTACCTCAACTCCACTTTCCTGCACTATCCCCATATCCCTTGATTCCCTTAATATCCAAAAATCTATCGATCTCTGGCCGCGATTTTGCCGGCGCTCAGAGGGCAGGTTTGGAGGTGGGTCGGGAGTTAAAATCCAAATGAATGAAGGCGGGTTGTGAACCCGCCACCATCCCGCCTCCACGCAACTTTGCAAAATGTTGGGTCTGCAAGTCCCGATCAGACCCAACACCAAACGGCGGGAGAGCCACTTAAGGCAGTTAACAGCTTGTTAACTGCCGAGATAATCCCATTTTTACAGGCTCTTCCCATTTTAGTACATTTTCAGCGTGTTGTCCAACATGCGACAAACACGCCAGCTGATTGTGCCGGCTTCAGCAACTAGCTGAATTGTTGACAGCTGCTCCTGCAGCATAAAAGTGGAGGAGCAACATGGCTGTCTTTCAGATGACAGAACTTTCTGTTTTGAGGTTTTGGAACACATTTAGCAGGTCTATTGAGCTTGTAAGTGTTTAAGCTGAGATCCATATGCACTGTGACCTCCTTGGAAAGCCCTCTCCCCACATTGACTGAGCGCTTATAACATCTCTTCCTCAACTGAGATATATACCAGCCGAATGGGAACCATTTATACCCTCTCATCCTGGTCCTCAGAATCAGAGGAAGAGCAGCCGTGGCAGCAGCAGAACCAGGCACAACAGCAGCAACAACAGGAGCGCCAACCTTCTCCTCAGCCACCTGATGCTGAACAGGGCAGGGGGCGTCAGCGCAGGGCTGCTCCGCACCGCAGGAGATACCCCAACACAGGGTTTACAGGCAGAGGATGAGCTTGGGGGTAGGGTGGGATATGTGTATTGTGGGGATTAAAGCAGGGACAGGGTATTGGATTTGGATGATCAGCCATGTTCGTATTGAATGGTGGAGCAGGCTCGACGGGCCGAATGGCCTACTCCTGCTCCTAGATTCTATGTTTCTATGTTTCCTCAACATGAGTGAGCAGCAGTGCCAAAGGAAGCTGAGACTTTCGTGAGAGGTAGTCGCTGACATCTGCACAATGCTGCACCAACACCTGGAGCCCAGAGGAGCAGGTGGACACTCCTTACCAGTGGCTGTCAAAGTCACCACCGTACTCAACTTCTTTAATTCGGGGTCCTTCCAGGGATCAGCAGCAGGATCAGTGGCATCTCCCAGTTGGCCGCACACACTTGCATCACGCAGGTTACCGATGCCCTATTTGCAAAGTCGCACAATTACATCCACTTCTCCACGGATGAAGCAAGTGTAACTGCGCGTGCGGTTGGCTTTGCAAATATGGCAGGCTTGCCAATGGTGCAGAGCATCGTAGACTGCACACATGTGGCCATTAGGGCACCCCATCACAACCCAGCTGTATTTGTGAACTGCAAGGGCTTCCACTCCCTTAATGTTCAGCTGGTGTGTAACCACAAGAAGAACATTATGCATGTTTGCGCCAAGTACCCTGGCAGTTGCCATGACTCGTTCATCCTGTGGCAGTCTACTGTGCCTCAGCTGTTCAATCTGCCAACCCAACTTTCCGGATTGCTACTTGGAGACAAGGGCTGTCCCATGAAGACGTGACTAATGACACCGATTAGGAGGCCATCAAACGAAGCTGAGGAGCGCTACAATGTGAGCCACATTTCCACCAGAAGCAACATAGAGCAAACCATCGGCTTGCTCAAAATGCGCTTCTGATGCCTCGACAGAGCTGGTGGAGCCCTACAGTACACACCAGCCAAGGTCTCCAGAATCATCGTGGTCTGCTGTGCCCTGCACAACATCGCACAGCAGCGTGGCTTACCACTTCCTGAGGAACAAGTGGCTCAGCGCACAGCCTCCTCGGAAGAGGAGGAGGAGGAGAAGGTAGCAGATGAGGAAGACCTTGCGGAGGCGTATGTGCCAATTCCACCAGCATGCGACCACATTGCTGGCCGTGAGGCAAGGGATACACTAATCCTTGCCAGATTTGCGTAAGTTTATGCATCAACCACTGAGGCTGGCACATGGAAATGAATGTCTGGCCGACCTTCTTAACACACCCTACAGCATCTATACAATAAATTGTGGTTTCCTATCACTCTCACCACCATCATTACAGATGAACGGCGCCCTGACCCCTCACTGTGCAACTTCCATTTCTGAGCACACAGAGGCCAACTCTTTGAATCTTTGCCATCGCATTTTGTTAATACAATTGAAATCACGATGACACAAATTACTTTGTATGTGATCAAAACATCCAAGTGACTACCCTTGTGACTATTTGTGTGTTAACTTTCTCTTACGCATGCTTCTACGTGGTGCTTCCCCTGTGGCTTCAGCAGATGTAGAGGCACCTTGCTCACTTCTGTGCTGCGCCTGCTTAGACACCTTTGGCGGGTGTCCTCTGGGTTTGGGAGCCTGGGAGGGCTCCGCAACAGTCTGCTCCTCCTGCGGCTGTGCAGGGGCTCAGACGGCCATCTCAGTTGGGTGAGGAATCTGGGGCTCTGACCGAGGACTCCGCAGTGGCATGGTCATGTGAGCGCTTGGAGAGGAGCCCACACTTCATTGTTGTCGACCACCAACATCCCTCTCATGGGTCACCCGCACTTCACTGCTAGCAAGTGGCTGGAGAGCACCTTGCTGCACCTCAGTGGGGCAATGAGGACCTGTCTCTGTACTGACAGTCCTCATAACAGGGACGTCCATGTACCTCTGGTGTCTCTCCTCAATAGCTGCCCATCTATCCTCCATAGGAAACCATCTATTTAGAAGCGTCACCATGTTCATTTGAGTCTGACCATTTATGTCCTCCATGGAGGTTGCCATCCTTTCCATGGCGGCAGCTACATTTGCCATTGCGTGCACCACGGCATTGCTCATGTTTGAGATGGACTCCTCCATTCTCTGCACACTCACAGTTACCGTGGATGCAAACCCTGTCAGAGACTCCTGCACTTGTTCCTGACGTTCCAGCAACGCTCTCTTTCTGGATGGCCCCAGAGGCACAACGTCTACATGCAGCTGAGCAGAGCTAGGAGCGCCCTGCAGCCTCCGACGAGGACTCTCCACTGATGTCCCTGTCTCCACCATCTACTCATGCTCACTTGAGAGCTGTGATACACCAGGTGACAACACTACTCTATGTCGCGAATGACCCACCGAGGTGTGCGTCTCTGCGCTGGTGGTGGATGCGCTCATTTCTGGTGACAATGCTCCTACAGAGGCTGCAGGTTCCTCTGAGGAGTCGTCTGGCTCTTCCTCCTGGTAAGCGGGGAGGGGGGCTCTCGATGGTCCTGTGGGGGAGTAAAGGCATGAGTTAGACATGTGATATTTAGGTAGCAGACACATCCTATTGTGCAGATGATCAGAAGTCAATCTGTATGAACATCAGATGCCATATCAGTCACTCATGAAATCTAAATGAGAGGGTTGCAAATCTATTCTGTCACCAGCTTGCTCGACTGCGCCCGTCTCTCCGTCCCCCACTTCCAGCTCCTCTGCACCTCTGACGATCTCGATAGCAGCTTCCTCAGCATTTGTTAAATGCGCCATTGAAGATGGGCCCCCTCCTGTCCTCTCCCTCTCCCTCTTATTGTGGGCACTCTTTTCCTACAATGAGGGACACAAGTGCAGTTTCATCGAGATTGATGGAGTGAGTGTAAAGAATCCATAACATAGATGGCATAACAGTGAGAGCGAGTGTGAGGGGTACATAGTAGAATGGTGAAGTGATTCTGTGCATACAGAGAGAGGGATGGTTAAGGGTGCAAGGGATGTAAGGGTAAGTTGGGATGTGGAGTAGTAGGTTGACAATGCAGAGTGCTGGTGATGAGAACAGATGGGAAGCAGATTGAAGGTAAGTGTGATGTTATCCTCACTTTTGCTGTGTGTAGCAGATCATTGAACCATTTTTGGCACTGCACCCAGGTGCGTGAACACAATGACCTAGCACTTACCTCCTCAGCAATTTGCAGCCAGGCTGCCTTTGTATGCTGAGGAGGCTTCCTCCGGCTATTGGGAGGGAACAGAACCCCATTGCGTACTCTTACTCCCTCCAAAAGAGCATGGAGGGAGTCATCATCAAAGCGACGAGCAACCTTTGCTCTTGCAGCAGTCATCGTGCAAAGATCAGTTTTCAGGAGCATCAGAAAGCAAATGAAATCCAAAGGCTACATGGGCCCCTTAAATGCACCTGAATCGAAGACGTCAGCAGAGGTGAGCAGCAGACCCGAACCCACTGATTGGGCCGGGCAACGCGCACAACGGGCTTAATAAGCCCAGTTAAGACAAAATAGTTATTTCAGAGTGGCTGAAACTGACAGCGGGACAAGAACCCGCCGACCAGCCAACCCGACTCCAAACCGACTCCAACCCGTCTCTGCTGGGAAAATCGCAGCCTCAGTCTTGAATATACTCAACGACTGAGCCTCCACAGCCCTCTGGCGTAGAGAATTCCAAAGATTCACCTCCTTCTGAGTGAAGACATTTCTCCTCATCTCAGTCCTAAATGGCCGACCCCTTATTCTGAGACTATGACCCCTGGTTCTAGACTCCCAAGTCAGGGGAAACATCCTCCCTGCATCTACCCTGTCAAGCCCTGTAAGAATTTTGTATGTTTCAACCTCTCATTCTTCTAAACTCTAGAGAATATAGGCCTATTCTACTCAATCTCTCCTCATAGGACAGTCCCACCATCCCAGGAATTAGTCTAGTGAACCTTCGTTGCACTCCCTCTATGGCAAGTATATCCTTCCTTAGGTAAGGAGACCAAAACTGTACACAATACTCCAGGTGTGGTCTCACCAGGGCCCTATATAATTGCAGTAAGACGTCTATACTCTTATACTCAAATCCTCTTGTAATAAAGTCCAACATACCATTTGCTTTCCTAATTGCTTGCAGTACCTGCATGTTAACTTTCAGTGATTCGTGTACAAGGACACCCAGGTCCCTCTGAACACCAACATTACCCAATCTCTCACCATTTAAAAAATATTCTGCTTTTCTATTTTTCCTACCAAAGTGGATATCTTCACATTTCTCCACATTATATTCCATCCATGTTCTTGCCCATTCACTTAGTTTGTCTAAATCCCCTTGAAGCCTCTTTGCATCCTCCTCACAATTTACATTCCCACCCAACTTTGTATCATCAGCAGACTTGGATATATTACATTTGGTCCCCTCATCCAAATCATTGATGTAGATTGTGACTAGCTGAGGCCCAAACACTGATCCTTGTGGTACCACACTAGTTACAGCCTGCCAACCCAAAAATGACCCATTTATTCCTACTCTCTATTTTCTGTCCGTTAACCAATCCTCAATCCATGCTAATATGTTATCCCCAATCCCATGAGCCCTAATTTTGTTTAATAACCTCTTGTGTGGCACCTTATCAAATGCTTTCCGAAAATCCAAATACACCATATCCACTGGTTCCCCCTTATCTAATCTGTTATCTATTAGTTACAACCTTAAAAATCTCTAACAGATTTGTCAAACACGATTTCCCTTTCATAATTCCGTGTTGACTCTGCCCAATCCTATTACAGGAAACTCTTTATTAACCGGCACGCAAATATCCGGAAATCTCTCTTAACCGGCAAAATTCTTGAGTAGGTAACCGGGGTTTTCCTTCATCTCTCGTTTAAGATTAACTTTTAAAAAAACCCCGAGGCGTTTGCCTTGTATCGGAGCGTGTAGATTGGGAGGGGAATGTGCAGCCCGGGTAGGCAGCGGACACGACAGATGGTCAGCTGGCGGTCCCCGGAGAGACGGAGCTCCGAATGCAGGTGCATGTCAATGTGTACGGGGCTCTCGTACGTTGGTAGATATAACTCTCCGTTATTCGGACTTTTTGATAAACCGGCACCACGCCGGTTCCGTCGGTGCCGGTTAATAAAGAGTTTCCTGTATTATTTTCTAAGTGCCGTGTTACCATGTCCTTAATAATAGATTCTAGCATTTTCCCTACGACTGATGTCAGGCTAACAGGTCTGTAGTTCCACGTTTTCTCCCTCCCTCCTTTCTTAAATAGTGGGGTTACATTTGCTACTTTCCAATCCACGGGAGCCATTCTAGAATCTATGGAATTTTGGAAAATGACAACGAATGTATCCATTATCTCTATAGCCACCTCTTTCAAAACCCTAGGAGGTAGGCCATCAGGTCCAGGGGATTTATTGGCTTTCAGTCCCATTAATTTCTCCAGTACTATTTTTTTACTAATACTAATTTCTTTTAGTTCCTCATTGTCGCTAGACCCTTGGTTCTCCACTATTTCTGGGATTTTATTGCTTCTTCTTCCGTGAAAACAGACACAAAGTATTGGTTTAATTTCGCTGCCATTTCCTTATTCCCCATTATAATTTCTTCTGTCTCAGCCTGTAAGGGATCCACATTTACTTTCGCTAATCTTTTCCTTTTTATATACCTATAGAAGCTTTTACAGTCTGTTTTTATGTCTCTCGCTAGTTTACTCTCATATTCTATTTCCCTGTTCTTTAACAATTTCTTGGTCCTCCTTTGCTGAATTCTAAAATCCTCAGGCTTACTGCTCTTTTTGGCAACATTATAAGCCTCTTCCTTTAATCTAATACTATCTTTAACTTCTCTTGTTAGCCACGGTCGGACCAATTTTCATGTGGGGTTTTTGTGCCTTAAGGGAATGTATATTTGTTGTAAATTATGTAATTCTTTAAATGCTAGCCATTGCTTGTCTACCGTCATACCTTTTAATGTAGCTTCCCAATCTAGCTTAGCCAACCCGCCCCTTATACCTACGCAGTTTGATTTGTTTAGATTTACGACCCTAGTTTCGGATTTAACTAAATCACTTTCAAACTCAATATAAAATTCTATCATATTATGGGCAGTCTTCCCTAAAGGTCCCTTTACTACAAGGTTATTAATTAACCCTTTCTCGTTGCACAGTACTAGATCTAAAATAGCCTGTTCCCTAGTTGGTTCCTCAACATACTGATCTAGAAAACTATCTTGCATACATTCCTTGAATTCATCCTCCACACTATTACTGCAAATTTGGTTTGCCCAGTCTATATGTAGATTAAAGTCCCCCATGATTACTTTATTACCCTTGTTACATGCACCTCTAATTTCCTGATTTATACTCTGCCCTACATTACAACTACTGTTTGGGGGCCTATAAACAACTCCCACCAATGTTTTCTGCCCCTTGCTGTTTCTTAGCTGTTTCTTAGCCCAAACTGATTCTACTTCTTGATTTTCGGAGCTAAGATCCTTTCTCTCTACTGTCTTTATCCCATCCTTTATTATCAGAGCTACCCCTCCTCCTTTTCCATTTTGCCTATCTCTTCTAAAAGTTAAATATCCTGGAATATTTAGTTCCCAACCTTGGCTACATTGCAATCACGTCTCCATAATGGCTATTAGATCAAACCTATTAATTTCTATCTCCGCTATTAATTCATCTATTTTGTTGTGAATGCTTCGCGCATTCAGATATAATGCCTTCAGCTTTGACTTATTTCTATTTTTCCCTGATGTCACCTTAATCACTGATGCCTTATTACCTTTGTTACTCTCTCTGTCCCTTCCTGATCCACTCTGCTTATTTTTACCTAAAACTCTACTCTGCTCTAGAGCCTTGACATTTCTCTCACTGCTTTTAAATTTACTCTTTCCTGAATCCTCCCACCCCCCCTTCATTAGTTTAAAGCCCTGTCTACTGCACTAGTTATTCAGTTCGGCAGGACACTGGTCCCAGCCCGGTTTAAGTGGAGCCCGTCCCAACGGAACAGCTCCCTTTTTCCCCAGTACTGGTGCCAGTGCCCCATGAACTGAAACCCCTTCCTCCCACATCACTCTTTGAGCCACGCATTTAAACCTCTAATCTGTTTGTCCCTATGCCAATTTGCGTGTGGCTCAGGTAACAATCCAGAGATTATTACCTTTGAGGTTCTGTTTTTTAATTTGGATCCTAGCTCCTCAAATTTCCTCAGCAGAACCTCATTCCTAGTTCTACCTATGTCGTTGGTTCCTACGTGGACCACGACAACTGGATCCTCCTCCTCCCACTCCGAGATCTCCTCTAGCCGTGAGGAGCTGTCTTTAACCCTGGCACCGGGCAGGCAACACAACCTTCGGAACTATCTGCCGCGGCTGCAGAGAACAGTATCTATCCCCCTGACTATATTGTCCCCTGCCACAACTGCATACCCATTCACTCCCCCCACTTGAATGGCCTCCTGCACCTTGGTGCCATGGTCAGCTTGCTCATCCATCCTGCAGGCTTTTCCCTCATCCACACAGGCAGCAAGAACCTCATACCTGTTGGACAAGGGCAAAGGCTGAGGCTCCTCCAGCACTGCACCTGGGGTCCCCTTACCTGCCTGAGTTGCAGTCACACCCTCCTGTCCCTGACCACTAACCAGACCTGTACCACTACCTAACCTAAGGGGTGTGACTGCCTCCTAGATCAAAGTGTCCAGGCAACTCTCCCCATTCCTGATGCCCCGCAATGTCTACACCTCAGACTCCAGCTCAAAAACTCTGAGCTGAAGTTCCTCAAGATGCAGGCACTTACTGCAAACATGGTTGTCCGGGATCACAATGCTCTCCACAAACTCCCACATGCTGCAGTTACGGCACACCACCTGCACTGCCATCCCTATATGACCTTGTTGTATTTAATTAAATTTAATTAATTTTGTAATCAGGTAACTTAGATTACAGTTTAGTTTCTGGACTACTTACTTGATCTAGATTGAGTTATGGGTACTGCAATTAAATATCTACCTGTAACACAAAGCACTACAAGTAGTGTAGGCAAAAGGCAACAACTCCTTCCCCCTCTTCTCCGAATTCCCACTCTTTCCAAATTCCCAAATAAAACACTCTGTTTAAGTACACTCCGTTTTAAACCCACTCTGTGCAGACCGCTCTGTCACCCCTTAACCTTCTAAATTCTAGGAAATACAACCCTAATTTGTGTAATCTCTCCTCGTAAGTTAACCCTTGGAGTCTGGGTATCATTCTGGTAAACCTACGCTACACTCCCTCCAAGGCCAATATATCTTTCCTAAGGTGTGGTGCCCAGAACTGCTCACAGTACTCCAGGTGTGGCCTAACTCACATTACAACAATGACTACACTCCAAAAGTACTTCATTGGCTGTAAAGCGCTTTGTGACATCCGGTGGTCATGAAAGGCGCTATATAAATGTAAGTCTTTCCTTTTCTTTTAACCAGGGCTTTGTATAGCTGCAGCATAACTTCTACCCCCTTGTATTCTAGTCCTCTAGATATAAAGACCAGCATTCCATTAGCTTTTTCAATTATTTTCTGTACCTGTTCATGACATTTTAATGATCTATGTACTTGGACCCCCAAGTCTCTTTGGACCTCCACTGTTTTTAGCTTTTCACCATTTAGAAAGTACCCTGCTCTATCCTTTTTAGGTCCAAAGTGGATGACCTCACATTTGCCACAGTTTTGCCCATTCATTTAATCTATCGATATGCCGTTGTAATTTTATGCTTTCATCTACACTGCCTACAATGCCACCTATCTTTGTGTCATCGGCAAATTTGGATATATGGCTTTCTATGCCATCATCTAAGTCGTTAATAAATACTGCGAAGAGTTGAGGCCCAACACAGATCCTTGCGGGACACCACTAGCCACATCCTGCCAATTCGAGTACCTGCCCATATTCCCTACTCTCTGTCTTCTGCCGCTCAGCCAATTTCCTAACCAGGTCAATAATTTGCCTTCAATTCCATGGGCTTCTACCTTAGTTAACATCTCTTCTGTGGGACTTTATCAAACGCCTTCTGGAAGTCCATATAAATAACATCCATAGACATTCCCCTGTCCACTACTTTAGTCACCTCCTTAAAAAATTCAATCAGATTTGTCAGACATGACTTACCTTTCACAAATCCATGCTGGCTCTGTCTGATCAACTGAAAATTTTCAAAGTGTTCAGTCACCCTATCCTTAATTATACACTCTAGTAATTTCCTGACAACAGATGTTAGGCTAACTGGTCTATAATTCCCTCAATTACCTCTCTCGACATTCTTAAATAGTGGAGTGACATATGCAATTTTCCAATCTAAAGCAACAGTTCCTGAATCGAGAGAACTTTGGAAGATTATAGTTAGAGCATCTGCAATGTGCTCACCTACTCCCTTTAAAACCCTGGGATGGATGCACAAGAGATGCAGCATGTAGGAGGCTCATCCCAGGAGGCTCCTCTTGACACACAGCCAGCCATCCCATGTCACTCAGGTAGCACCAAGGAGAAGCATTAGGTTAGGGTTAAGAGTTCATACTTCATGCACTGGCACCACGGGAATGCACTATGGTAGGAAGCACTAGGCACGCACACACACATGTTAAAATTACAGTTGGGTATCAATGATGTCATCGGGTCGCAACATGCATATGTAAAGAAGGACCCTGTTGGCTCCGGGCGTGTGTCCTTGATGCCTGCTCAGGAGACCAGCTTAAAATTGTAGATGTTGCAATCATGGCGGCTTTTGGACAGGTAAGAGCCAGGACAATTTTAACTGCCCACCTGCCAGGTTTCTGCTGAGCGAGGAGGGTTAAAATCGCCCCCATAGCTGACAACAGTGTTCACCCTGTCCTCCTCAAGCTTATGCTGCTCCTCTTGCTGATACCTTGGCTGCCTGTGGGGGCCTTCCTCCTTCAGGGGCCCCACAATGAAGTCTTTTAGCAAAATAAAGTTGTACAGCAGGCAGCACACGACAACAATGGTAGCATAGTGAGTACTATGCGGTTACGGTAGCATAGTGATTATGTTACTGGACTAATGTCCCAGACATGAGTTCAAATCCCACCACGGCAGCTGGGGAATTTAAATTCAAAATAATTAAATAAATCTGGAATTTTAAAAAAAAGCTAGTATCAGTAATGGTGAACCAGATTGTCGTAAAAATCCATCTGACTCACTAATGTCCTTACCCGATCTGGCCAAATGTGACTCCAGACCCACAGCAATGTGGTTGACTCTTAACAGCCTTCTGAAATGGCCAAGCAAGCCACTTAGTTGTATTCAAGAAGGCAGCTTACCACCACATTCTCGAGGGCAATTAGGGATGGGCAATAAATGCTGGCCTTGCCGGCAATGTCCATATCCTGTGAATGAATAAAAAAAAATATTCTTGAGACTCAAGCCGGATGATATTGCAGGGTACTACTGATCCAGCCACTTGAAATACACATTTAACATGCCTAATTACATATGCTTAATTACAACACGCCTAATTACATGTGCTTAATTACAACACTGGTGGCTGCATGGACCTCGTTGTACTGATGCTCATCTCACATCCTAAAATGGCACATGGCTGCAGAAGATAGCCTTGATCTCCCAATAGCCACCCAAAAGATTTCCCTTACTGGGTGGAAGAGTACTGGCATGCTGGATTACCTTAAAAGGAAGGTATTGTGGCAGTTACTAGGGAAACTTGCATGATGCAATGCTGCTAATTTTAAATGAGTTTCTCATTGAGAGAGTGGAATCCTTTTTTGTTGACATAGGTGATTGCATTGAGGAAGGGAGACAAATGACCATGGGGGTTCAACCTCTGACTCCTTGGACCTTTGAGAATCCTGCCATCTGTAATATTGCAGTGCCCTCACGTGCTGCTGCTAGTTGTCCTTAGAGAAGTGGATGAAGTTACTTGCTTTAGTAAACTATGCATCTGTGACTTACTTTATACAACTGTGCACAGCTGATTGCCTGATGTTAGTGATGTCCCCAGTAGCAGCCTGCAATTACCCTGCAGCACAAGAGTTCAGGGAAGCTGTGACCTTAACAGCCACTGACAATGTGGTGCCTGTGGTGGAGGTCGGCTGTAGGTTGAGTTGCAGCACTTGGCATAATCACCTTCTTTGTAAAACAATGCTTCTGCAGGCATCGGGTTTTGGACAAGTGAAGTTAAGAGCATCTTTGCCAGTATATTCTGATGTGGGGGCACTAGCAGGTGGGTGCAGCGCACCCCTGGTGCTGCCAGAACAACCTGGCCTCCCTCTGTTGGTCCTCTTCTTCTTCCAAAAAGCAGTTGAATTGCCAGTGGGAAACCCACTGTGGCCTGTCTGAACAGGAGTAGTGTCAAATGTTAATCACACAGTGAATGGAAGAAAGTGAGATGGTAAAGTAGTTGGCAACAGGAAAAAAACATGTTTTTTTTAAAACTGCAAAAGTTCACTGAGAAATAAAAATTCTTCAGAGCTTCAAAATAATGCTGATGGGCTCTTTAAATTCACTTCTACCTTTTCAGATTGTCTAGCAATCCTGAACGGTCATTTTATATAGGAACACAACCGAGTGTTAATGAGACAGATGTGACAGAAAATAGGGTGCACGAATAACATCATTTCCACAGAACCGTCCAAACATCGATGGAACTTTCCCTCAACTGATGGAGATGTCATTCAAAAATAGGGCAAGCGCAAAAGTCGCTGGAGTTCTGGTGAGACAAGACATCCACCCATGTTCCACTTCTGGCCGCCCATTTTATACACTACAACAGGTGGATGCAAGAGGAAAATCTAGGCTTTGTCTGTTAAATCTAAAACAACCTATGTTAGTGGGTAAAAGTACTGACTGGAGCAGCACTAATCTACAGGCCAGCTTTGACTCCTAAGGAGTAATTTACAATATGGAGCTTTGCTCGAAATAAGTATGGGTTGGAGAATCAGGGCCACAGTGTTGTAGCCCTATCTCCAACCTGCACTCCCGGCAAGTGTGGCTCCCTGCTAGGAGAACATGGGGATTACCCTTCTGGTCTATGCTGAGTTAGCCAATCTCAGCAAGACTTACAGTTGATCATTACAAATGTCTTTAGTCTGGACTAAGTAGGGGGAAAATAAGCCTGGGTTCCTGCTCCTGATTGCTATCCAGTGGCCCTGCTGAATGTCTCTGGAAGTCAGGTAAAAACAGTATCAGGCTCAGCTGCGATGGTCTCCCATCAAATAATCTGCCAACACTCATTGTCAAATCTCACACGTGAAGAATGACCACCTATATGAGGTAGGACAAAGGTGCTGTTGCCTTTTTTTATTTATTCATTCATGGGATGTGGGCGTCGCTGGCAAGGCCAGCATTTATTGTCCATCCCTAGTTGCCCTTGAGAAGGTGGTGGTGAGTCACCTTCTTGAACTGCTGCAGTCTGTGAGGTGAAGGTACTCCCACAGTGCTGATAGGGAGGGAGTTCCAGGAATTTGACCCAGCGACGATGAAGGAACGACGATATATTTCCAAGTCAGGGTGGTATGCGATTTGGAGGGGAACTTGGAGGTGATGGTGTTCCCATGCGTCTGCTGCCCTTGTTCTTCTAGATGGTAGAAGTCGCGGGTTTGGGAGGTGCTGTCGAAGAAGCCTTGGCGAGTTGCTGCCTATGAAACCATATCCCTTCAAGGAACCAACACCTTTCATGGAAAAGGGGAGAAAAAAATATAATGCAAAAATAATAAATTCCTTTTGTTTTTTAGTTTCAAAATTACCATATTTTTCACTAATTTGCTGCTCTGCTTATTTTCATTTCATTGAAAATGACATCATTGTGACACCAGAAATAATTGTTGGTTTAACCGAAAAATGCAAATCCACACTGCAGTTGCACTGCTGAATGGGAAATCAGGTACATTAATCTGGCCAATAAATGGTTGCTAAATATAATCTTAATGAATATAATTAGAATTTTGCCAGAGCCTACAACAAGCACTTGCAAATTTCATCATCAAAGTCTGTTAAATTGAATGCACTGCTATTAAGTGTAACTAATTGTCTAAAGTTTCCTGTAAAACGATCAGATATTCATAATTCAGATCAATTTGGAGGTGGGATATGCTTCACAGCTCATTCAGAATGTAACCCCACTGTAGTGCAGAAACAAATTGATTTAGAAATATATTGGGTCTGCAATTCCGATGGTTCCACTCTGCCAGGGGCAAGTGTGGGAGAGTGAGTCATAAGTGCGCCAGAGCTCATCCCAAAATGCAGGGACGGAATCATTACACAGGCCCCCTGAGGTTGGCAGGCTGCTGTTCATGTTTTTGCTGTTGCTATTAGCTCCTTCAAGAGATCTACACGTTGGTGCTTACACCAGCTGACACTGCCACATATTGCTGCTCACTAGTTTGTGAGATCGGCCGTGGGGTTTTCCAGGCTATTAACATTGATATTACCTAGTTTGAGGTTGCCTTGGGCATGTCCTTGTACTTATTTTGCTTTCACTTGACTTGTTCCATTTCTCTGTACAGGACCATGTTCTATATTCATAATTCCATACAGATGACTAATGCAGTTGTGCTTTTATTAACATGGCCTGAACAAGAGAGATCTTGATGTGCTCAAGGATATCACAGTTGGTAATTTTGTTCTGGCACTTGATGTGTATGATGGACCTCAGGTGTTGGAAGGGAAACCTGTCAAGCTGCCAAATGTGGCAGTGTTAACATATCCAGAAATTGCACGCATACAGAAAGATGGTAGTGACAACAGCCTGGTACATATTCAGCTTTGTTGCGAGTTTGATCCCATGTTGGTTCTATTTATGCTTTTCAAGTCTTCTGAATGCAGAACTGGCTTTATGAGAGGATATCATTATCTATTAGAGCATCATTTGATAAAACTCTACCATTATAAGTGAACCAATTAACAGCTAATTCAATAATGATGATGATTGGTTTGGTCTAGTATTTTTCTGGGGCTGGCCTCTGTTTTCTTCTGGCTTATGATAAAGCTGTAGTTGTTTGATGCTATGATAAACCAGCCATTAATGAACTGCAGATCTTCCTGAGCATATGCCTCTAGAGTACAGTCATCTGCAAAGAAAAGCTCACATCTGACCTCCTCTGTGGTCTTTGTTGAGGTTTGTAGTCTGGTCAGGTTGAAGAACTTCCCTGATGTACTGAATAATGGGTGAAGATCCACATCGAAGCATGTTATTATCAAAGGAGGTTATTTTTTTGTAACCTCCTACCCCCACCCTGTTGTTGCTTGCATATCTTGGCAAGTTTGTCTCTATCTCCACTTCTAAATCACCAATGTACAATGTGAATGGCAAAGGTCCCAGAACTGATCCTTGAGACATCCCACTAGTTACTTCCCGCCACTCTGATGCAGCTCCATGGATTACCTCTGGCACCTTTAACGCAGTCAGTTGCCAATTCAAGTTCATTACTTTTGTTATTCTTTGACGGGAAGATTCTAGAGGGACTTGGAAATTAAAAACAGCTAGTTAATACCACAACAATACGAGTGCTTATTCAGACATAGCCACCTGGCAGGACCATTCCTATACGTTCTTAACTACTGCCACCTGCTCCTACTCACTTGTGCTCTATGGATCACCCCGATGTACTCAAAATCTCTGTCTAAATTGCATGGGTGCAAATTTCTGAGCTGGTGCTTGGCAGGTTAAGATTGGGTGAAGCTGCATCTTTCAGAGGGCTTACCTCAACCTTCCTGGAACCCAAGTCTGAGTTATCTATCTGAACTAGAGAAAACAAAAAGGGACAAGAATTAGGATGTAGCTTGGGTGGTAAATACATTCAGGTCGGCCAATTTTTGCATGTTCACTAGCTGATGTAGTTGTGGTAAATTAAGCCACGCATCTAAAGAGTGAGGAGGTGGAGAAGTTGTCCACGCACCATCATCCAAGATAAGACCTCCAGTTTCCCATCTCCTGCTTTCTGTGAATTGTCCCTGCCCAGTATTCTGCTTCAAGAATAGTAGAAAGGGTAAATAACTGACATCAGCAAATGGGCTTTCAGCCGTTGCCATGTTTCAGCTTTATGACTATAGGGTTTATGATAACAGGAACAACCATCAAGCTTGTCAGGATGAGTAGCTTTTTGGGTGTGATGAAAAGCAGAAAGATGATGCATTAAGATCTTCTCTGCTGCCTAGTGGATAGCCAGGACAATGACAAATTGGGGGCGGTGATGATGGGCGCCATGCCCTGCTGAGTGGAAGCAATGCGAGATGTAAGTGAACTCCCTTACCTTAGCAGACTAGGTAAGGTCACTGAATTACTTTCTGTATTGCAGCCAGGTCCTGCTGCATCTGGTGCAGGTATTAACATAATTGTTAATCAGCTGGCTAGTCTGCACTCCAACTATCCATAAGACATGGAAATCATCTGAGCAGAACAAGTTGTCCCCCTGCTCCCCAACCTGATCTCCGTGGATTTGTCTGAAAACTGAGGCTGGAAGACAGATCAGTGAAACTCTTCCAACTTGTTCTCCCATTTTGGCCACATAAAGTGCACAGCCCCTTTAAACTGTTGCAGGCCTTTACGATCTGCAGCAACACCAGATTCTCCGTCTTCCCCTTCACACCCCCCCCCCCACTCCCTCCACCATGGGTCATGCTGTCTGTCCCAAGTGCCTTCCCACCTGCAAATGAGGGTGAACCCATAAACTCAGTTGGGTTCACTTGTGGTTCAGCCAGCCAGCAGTCTCGCCCACCTCCCGTCAGTTTCACACCAGAATACTAAAGTTGGCCTTATCGTCACATCACTCAGCAGCTTGTCAATGCCACTCCACCACCAACTTTCATTCTGAGAGATTCTCACACAGATAGGTTAAACAATTGAGTCTGCCAGGAAGTTTTCTGAATTCCCATTAACAAGCAATTAACATCCTAAACTGCTGTGACACACACACACAATCTGTGTTTCTCTTAGGCTCAGTAATGCACTTTCAAAACTCGCAAATCAAAATAGAACAGGTCAGTCTAACCTTAGATGTTAAGGGGGAAAAATTCAGTTGGTTGCACCTCCCGTTAGCACCTTAAGAGGGCGCTAATGGGGTGCAAAGCAACTAGCGCCCGTGCGCGGCGATGTTTGCGCCGTTCACAAAATTAACTAGACATTTTGCGGCGGCGCTCAACACTACCGCCACGATCTCCTGCGCTGGCAGATCGTGACGTCAGTCGAGTGCGCAACGCCCCGGTAGCGCCCCTGGAGTGGATATTGAGTGGCACCCCCTGCCTTACCGCCTGCCGCTAGCAACGACAGGTTGAGGGGAGCGTTTTGCAGTCAGGAAGGGACTGGGGGAGCGCTATTTAAAGGCGACCGCTTCCTGCCTTTTTTTGTTGGTGACATTTTTGCACCACGCATTCTGAGAGAGAGAGAGAGAGACTTCTGGAGAGATTCAACGCTGTGTGAAGGAGTTTTGGGTACTCAGCAGCACTTTGCAGGTTCATTTTGATTTGCCCTTCCTTGCATCTATTTAGAAGAGACTGTGGGGGCTGCACTCTGAGCTCTTTCCCTGGTGCTCTCCATTGTTCTTTCCAGCAGATTTGATGTACAGGTCTCTCCAGGCCGAGATTCAAGGCTGCAATGAGCAGGATGTGGATGGAGAGCAAGATCAACCCTCCCCTTTAAGAACTGGCCGACGCCATTGTGTCTCTGTTCCTTTGCTGACTGACATCACATGAGCTTCGCCAGCGCTCTGAGGTAGCGCCTCGCTCCTCGGCCTTTGCGCCTTAAGACAGGTGTGAAGCGCCCTGATTTAGCGCTCCAATCACCTCCAGGGGCAATAAAAGCCAAGTTTGCAGTCGGAGGCGATAATTAGCGCCAGGCGCTAATCTTTGCGCCCGGCCGATAATTGCGCCCCAAATGGGGCGATACTGAATTTTTCCCCCTAAGACTTGCGTTGGAAGGACATCCATTTTACACATTTGTTGACTCTATGAGCAGTGGGATTTCAGGACCAATTGCTTCTGGTGTGCTACATACACCAGATAATGTTGCAGTTTTATTGTTAATTTCATGTTTGCATTCATGACAATGGGATGAACTCCAGTTGGTTTGATGATTTTAACCTAACTCGCACAATGGGAATGGGGCAGGTTCGGCTCCATTGACTTCAATGGAGACTAAAATTGGATGGGGTATAAAATGGAGACTAAAATTGGATGGGGTATAAAATGGGCATTCAACTCAAACCCACCCCTCCGCCACCCCCACCCACATTCCTGCCAGGATGGTTAGGTTCAAATCAGGGGCTCAAATATGAAACAGACAAGATTAAAAATTTAAATTACTCATCGTTTTGTATTATTTAATAATAATTTCAAAATTTACATTTTCAAAAGCATTCATAAAACCAGTTCTTCAACCTAAAGTTTAGTAGATTAAAAAAAATTCTTCTGTGAAATCTCTGTATCAGTGGAATCTAGTACTGATATCTTTACACATTGCAGTTTCTATTGATATCTATATTGCTGTAAAAATATGTTTATTGCTATTGTACAGAGGGAACCAGTGGCAGTGTTTGATATGTGAAGCATTTTCTCACACATATACCAAAAAGACCAGCATACAATCAGTCCTCTGAAATGGTTTTCCCCACAGATGAGAACTGCAGCCTTTCTCATCATAAAGATCCACCACTAAGGGTTAATAATTTAGCATTCTTGTACATAGTGTTATATGTAGCATATCTCATGATAATATAAAAGGCAGAGGTTAGAATGTCAGTAATCAAAAACAATTTTAAAAAGAGGACTTTTGTGGACTCAATTTCTGTTGGAGTTCTGTAGTTTTGCCTGATTCATTGATATTAGATCCAGTCCCCAAGAGACGGAAGCAGACATCTGCTGCAGACTAGAGTATTTAGAAGCACCCCGGCCTCTTCCTGAAAGGGAAGAGGTCAGCTTTGAGTGGAGAGTGCTCCCTGGAAAATCGGCTAAGCATAACAAAACCTCATTTATCTTATGTTTGTTTCAGCATGCAGCAGGGAGTGTGATCTTGATCTATTATTTCACTCTCCAACTCTCTGTGAGGCTTTGCTAATCATCTAACTGCAAACAGACACAAAATGACAGCAAAACAGTACGCACCAACAAGCTTAAATTTTAAAATGTCAGCTCTTCGAGAAGCTGAAAATTTTATTGGGCTAATTACTCATCAACTTCCCACAGCTAAAACATATGAGCCCTATGTGTTAAATCATTAATAATTCTGTTGTGCAGAAATAAGCAGCTGATTGTCAAACTTAGATCTAAAGCACAACTTCAAAAGTTGTAGCTGAAGAACACCCAAAATGTCACTGTAAGATTTGCACATGAACTCCAGTGTTTGCAGGCATCAATATAAAACAATATTTCATGACCAATAATCTTTGGTGCTTGTGTGCTTTCTTAATCAGGACAAATGACAAAGATCTTAAATGAGAGATGAAATAAAAACAAAAAGTGCTGGAAATGCACAGCAGAATGGTCGGCATCTGCAAGAGAAAAATAGATTATCGTACACTTCATCTTTTCATAATTCGGATCCCAGCATTTACGGTTTTCTTTTTCATTTTATCTGCTAGCTCACAGTGAGCCGTATACTTATGTGATTCTAATAACTGCTAACAGAACACACTGGTCACTGCAACCCGTCACTTTGAAGATTTTTGCACGATATTATTTTGCCCAGCTTTCTTATCTTAGAAACCATCATCAGTAGCTCCACATCACTTTGGTACTGTGCGGTAAACAACATTTTTACGAATACTGGATATGTGTAATCTATCTGAATTATGAAAGCAATAAACTAATAACTCTTTATGTAACTTATGCAAAATATTGAAAGCACTGAAAAGAAAAAAAGCTAAAATATGTTTGAATAAAAATAGAGCTTAATCAATTGTTACGAAATACAAGTTTCTTGTGAAGAAAGTCCAGACAAAGTTTAAAAGAAAATGACCTGACTGAGTTACTGAGACCCCTGTCTGGCATAAACACTCAGAAGTAGGTTAGCTTTTACTAGACAAGGTCCATAGAATCTTAATAAATGCAAGTGGTTGACATGAGGATATCACTTCTGTTCTTTTCTGTTCTCTGCAAACAGATACATAATCAGATCTGAAAAACAGCTGTCACAGCCTGATAGTCATTGCAACCAGCTGAAGGTTTGAATATTAATGGTTAACTGAGTGGTCCTGAGCATCTTTGATGAGCTGAGGTTATTACTAGTGCCTGGTTCATGGCTTTGTGCCAAATACCAAATCTTAGACATGGAACTAAGTACCACACTGTGAAATTTAAGATTCAGCACAGTGTAGGAAGACCAGGATGGCACAGAGTGGGTGGAACAAAAGAAAATGCTTGAGTCAAAACCTGTTGTCCTGGCAATATTAGTGTGCTTTATATAATGACAAAATCCTATTACACCTCTGAGCTAAAAATACCGTGACAATTTACACAATATATTGATATTTGCCACCTTCAATGTGGGGAGGGGGACAATGTATTGGAATAGCTGCTAAGGAAGCAATTAAAATAATTTCTTTACAATCAAGGAGTTTTCTGGTAATTTATTTGTACATTTTATTTGTTTTGTAATTTTCTCTTTATTATTCAATAGGATTAAAGTGCATCCCTTTTGTTCATAGTAAAATGTATTAGTATTCTTCATATTTAATTTGTCAGAAGAGTGAATACAAAACACAAAGTTTGGATTTTATATTATTATTGCTTTATACAAGAAACATTGAAAAGGTAGATAGAGGCATATGCAAGGCAATAAGTAAGTGGTTTAAGAAAACCAAGAACATAGCATGTAACAAACCATACATGTCACCTTATAACATTATTCCATCCAGTATTTCATGGAAGGTATAGGTTAAAAGCCAGTAAATAAAGCTGGGCTTTTTGGTGTCTGCAGAATCACACCTAGACTGAAATTGTTACTTTACATTCTGACATGTGCTCTTACTGCTGTAAGATACATTATGTATGTTGACCTTTAATGTTCTTGCATCAACTAAGCTTTGCTGAATTTTAAGGAAAATGTTCCTTCCCTTATTAATATTATCCTTTATTCTGTTTAAAAAAGATGTCCTCCTCTCTCTTTTTATGACTGCTGCCCTAATTTTTGTTAACATGAGTTTACCTTTACTGTCCTAATCACCTGAATATTGTTTATGGATTCTAGAATAGATATTTGGTCTGTGTGCATGTCTTTATGTGTGGGTTGAAGTGGAGCAGAATAATCTTCCCCAGTGTAAGTGAAATGTCTTTCTGCAGCTATTCTCATTCCACACAGAGAAGAGCTTGACCTTCTTTAACATTTCAGTCTGCAGGACTTCCTTTATATTTAATGAAATTGGACTTCACTTACTACAGATTTTGCCATGAAAAATAAACTGCATTGAAATAGCCAGCATGGACTTTCAAAATTTGTGCAATCAATAATAAACAGGATATCCAGTTTCAATCAATCCGTGCCTATGATGCTATTTTACCAGCAGCTCTTTTTTCTTTCATTTTAAACGAACACAGACCTTTTGCTTAGATTCCTAAGATTTGAGATGCAGTTCTGTCACTTTAATTGTAACGAGGCTCAGACTGCATAATGAATGCAGTCAATAAGGTCCCATACACCCTTTTCCTTGCCATAATGTGAGGGATCACTACAACAATGGCAGAGTTCTCTTGATCTCATGACTAGCAGCAGTAGCAGCTTTTATTGGTTGCACTCATGTGTCTGCCCCAAGCTCCCAGACTAACAGACATACCCAGGAGACATCTCTGAAACAGAAGAATTAGGGTCATTCTCTGTTAATGTTTTGATGACATGCGACATATCAGTTTATTTGTTACATTCTCGGCAGGCTACAAAATGATGTCGACAGTGTGTATGTATGTAGCTGTATAAGTGGATATAAAGATATAATGAGTCAAGAAAATGGAGGTTTCATTTCCCTCCATTAGGAAGAAACAAAATACTTTTGCATTCAGTATACGTGGGTATGGTACCGTGGAGTCACTCATTGTGCTGCAATTCCTTTTTGTCATAATGCATGTCTTCTCCATATCACTGGATATCACATTGATTTATTGCTGAGGAACAGAAAAATAAATCACAAAACATCAAATTACATAACAGACTTTGGCATGAACAGATACTTCCTACAACTTGGGTGGGGGGAGGGAGGCGGGGGCACAGCAAGGGCTAAAGGACTGAAAATGGCCTCCAGCAACCAAAAAAGAACAAAATGAATATGTCTGTGAAATTTATTTAAGCTGGAGGTCCACATGATATCAAAAACAATATCTGAACTTGACAGCTTCATATATATAATTATTACTGTGTTGACTAAATAGCAGGACTCAGGACTTTGTGTTCACATAGAAATTGATTTTTCACATTCAGACTAAATTATTTACAGGGAAAGCAAAGTAATAAATGATATCTACCCTTCTGAACTTGACCTAAGCAATTTTGCTGTCAGCTAATGTCCGGATACACTTCAGAGCAAAGTCATTACTTCATGCCATGCATATGTGACACAGGCGGACACCAATTTGAAAGTGACTGATATATTTTGACAGTTTGAAGGCAGTGGTTAAAAAAATATGAGAAATTAGTCAAAATATAGTGAAATGAAGTTGAACACATATTTAATGTAGAAGAGAGAAGATTTAGGGAAGAAGTCCATACACACGTATACATTTCCTATGTCTAAGGTTAAAGGTCACTTACTTGACCTGCTGGCTAACCTCTTCTGCCCTCAGAATCCATTATACCTAATGTTGAGATCATTTTAAACACTGCAGAGTAGATGTGCTTTAACCAAAATCAATGTATTCCTACTCGTTACAGAAAAAGTAACTGCTTGGATTTGTTCTGATTGAACTGAGGGGATATAGTTTATATTCAAATTGCTGTGGCAGAAATAACAACAAACAATGTTTCCAGTCAACAACATCCTTAATAAAAAGCTTCATTAAAAGCCTTCACAACTTTTGTTTTCTTCCATTTTCTATTTCATTTTAAAAAAGCAGAGAATTAGCATATTGGTCATTTTCTTATTTCCACCAGTTTATAAAAGGGAAACAGTTATAATGATGTGTTTGCTCTGCGTGTAAACAAAGTGTTGAATTTCAGAAGGAGAAAAATCTATATTTTACATCAAATCAAGCAAATGATTCTATCATATGAATGCTCTGAAGTCTTTTATAAATATTAATCCAGTAAACTTCTGAGTCTACCTCAAGGGGGTGCTATATGTCTAGATGATGGAAAGCAGTATTATGACACTTAATAGTCGGATACAATTGAGTTTCCTACCATGTTATTGGGTAGTTTTCTCCCTCTCTATAGATATAGAGAGACATGTATAAGCTGTTTTTGATTAAAGAAAATTAGTTCTGAAGGCCTTCAAAGTTCAAGAATATCTTTAATGCGTCTTTGCTCTTGGAGCCAAAGTATTGGTTTAACCAACGCATCACAAACTTTTTAGCTATGTTTAATTAAAAAGGGACTTTTTATATACAGCTACTCACATATTGCTGATTACTGTTAGAAGTTCACAATCAGGAACATATATCACCTGTAATCAGGAGCATAGGAGATTAAAATCTGTAAACTCTCTTTAAAACGTTAGGACATTATTGTAGGATATATATTTTTAAATTGCTAATAGATATTCGGTGGCTTTGTTTGTAGATGTCTGGTATCAGGGGAATGGTTTATGATACTTGCTGTGCCACTGTTGCAACCTAATCAGACAGCAGCTTATCCATTGCTATCATACATCAATTTACAGCAAGTTTACTCCATCACATTTGAGTCTTTTCCAGCTCCATCCCCTCCCCAGTCTCCTTTGACCCATCCACTCTGCATATGTCTTGTGAATTGTGCTCTCAAACTCCTTCTAGATGGTCTCTCAATGATCTGGACTTGACCAACATGTGGCTTACTGAAGCTACCCTACCCAGCTACCTGTTCCACCAGGTATCCTATCTTAACTGCCACAGTGGTGGTGTGGCTCTTATGACCCAGATTTCATCTTGACTGGGATGTTCCTTCTTCCAGCACTTTCACCTCCTTCAAAGTCCTCATTATCTACCACCATTACCAAGTTCCTGAGGCAACCTTATCACTGTAATATCCTTCCCCTCTCCTCACTTAGCCTTTGCACCAATGACTTCTCATCTTCCATGATTTCCATTTTCACCTAAATTTCCCTAACAGCCTTTCTTTAATTTCTCTGCACTCCTGTCCTCACTCAACCTGACCCTGCACATGACCTTGCATGGCCAGTCAGCATAGATTTCTAAAAGGCAGGTTGTGCTTGATCATCCTTACAGAATTCTCTGAAGAAATAACAGAGGACAGATAAAGGAAATGTAATGGATGTGGTTTATATGGATTTTCAAAATACATTTGATAAAGTACCACATAATAGAATTATGGTAAAGATAATGGAACATGTAATTATCCACATGGACAGACAAATGGTAGGAGAGCAGAACCCAGAAGGATAGGGATAAAAGGGAGTTTTTCAGACTTGAAAAATGTAGTGAGCTAAGTTCACAGGGGTTTATATTCAAAAGCAATTCCTGAGGCACTTGGATGTGCTAAAAGATGTGATAAGATACTTATATTAATGCAAAGTTGTTTCTCTCATTTTTCTTTCTTCCTCTGACCAACCTTCAGCAAGGCCAAAGCTATCCTGTTTGGCTCCTGACAAAATTCTACCCCAGTCCAATCTCATCTCCATCTCTGGTTGCTCGCTCCGACTAAAATCAATAGCATTCAACTTTAGGGTGCTGTTTTACCATAAGTTTCAAAACCCACATCTTCTGCATTAAAAAGTCTCTAAAAAGATATTCTCATGTCTAAAACATCATCCATTTCTGCCCTTACCTCAATCCCTGTGCCACTGAAACCCTCATGCCACCTCCAGACTCCACTTCTCCAATTCTCTCCTTGTCAGCCTCCCAAGTTCTATCCTACATAAACTACAGCTTGTCCAAAATTTGGACACCTGCATCCTTTCACACGTTAAGTCCCATTCTTCTGTCATTCCTAATTCACTAACCTCCATTGACTCTCTGTCCCTCAAATGTATAAACTTAAAATTCTCATCCTTGTTTACAACCCTCCCATGGGGTTGTCCCTCCTTACAGCTGCAATCTCCTACATGCCAACGCATACCTTCTGCTCTTCTGACACTGGCCTCCTTTGTATCCACTTCCTCTGCTCCGTCTTTGGTGGCAGAGCCTTCACCTATTTTGACCATGCATCCTGGAATGCCCTGCTTAAGTTCCACTGCTTGTTACCTTGTTTTCAACTTCAAAAAACTCCTTAATATTTAATTATTTAACATTGCTTTCAATCGCCTCTCCTAAGTCTTCTCCTGCTACTGCTTGATATCTGTTTTCACCTCTGTAAAGCTCCATGGGATCTTTTAGTACATTAAAGGTGCTACATGAATACAAGGGGGGAATTTTCCCAGCCCTGGGGAGGCGGGTATGGAGGCGGAACTGCCGGAAAAATGGCAGAAACTGGGAGCGGGTACCGACCCCGCTCCCAACCCGCCTCTGTGCCATCTTCCCGGGAGGCGGGTCCCCGACTCGCGCAGGGACCCGTCTCCTCGAGGCGGGAAGGGGATTAGAGCCAATTAACTGCCTGTTAACAGGTAGTTAACAGACAGTTTTGAGGCTTATCCCCATTTTACGCCTGTAAGTGTGGGCTTGCCGACGGCTGCGAACCTCGCCAGGGTCAGCGAGGAGAGCAGTGGGTCTGCGGGGGTGAGAGCAGGTCAAAATGTCCGCTGTAGAGGTGAGTGATGGGTGCAAGTGTGGACAGGTAAGTATGAGAGGTGAGTGTAAAGTGTTGGAAAAAGTTTCCTTACCTTTGCTTCTTCCTGCAGGCTTCAACCCTTGGGGATCCAGAGGTGCCTCATCTCAACGGCAGAGATGACAGAATGGCTGCTGCATTCTCAGATGCAGCAGCCATCTGCTTTCTGCTGCGGAGAGAGGTCTTGGTCAGCCTTCTGTGCAAGGGCTCACCTTAGAACAGAGATTGTCAGTGTTTGACAGCTTCTCAAAGCTGTCAAACGCTGACAATTCATCTGTCAAAACATTTCAACAGGTGAAGCGTCATACACTGATGTCACCTGTCACCGGCTTTCCCTTAATTGGCTGGTAAGGGCAGGCTTAACAAGGTCAATCAAGGGAAAATAGCGTGGGTTGGTCAGACGTCGCTGGGGGTGGGACTGAAACCCAAAAACCAGCAGTCCTGCCCCCAATGCGCCCCCATTAACAAAATCCAGCCCAAGGTGTTGCCATTCATTAATGTTATGGTAACGTTAATAATGTTAGTTATTTAATTTGAAATGTGTCTCTTGCGTTGTAAATGTCTCTTATATGGCTGCAGATTCAGCTGGGATTTTATATAACCAATTAATAATCTAATTTGTAACTTTAGTCTCATGAACTTTAACCATAAGAATCAGCTTATATTATTTCTTTATGAAAGTTGATCATTTTACCTTCATAGACTATTACATTTTCAAAGAATTCCAATATAAATCATATCATATCTTTCATGAATTCATTTGAGATTTATTATGTGTGCTCTCGCTCAGCATTCTTGAGTTACTTCCTTTGTAATATGTTCCCGTATTTTCCCATTATAGAATACAAGGTACAGCCATGATCTAATTGAATGGCAGAACAGACTCGAGGGGCTGAATGGCCTACTCCTATGTTCCTAGGTAGAGTTCTCTGGTTCCCAAGGCCATGCTTCTCGCATTGTTAAATAGCTATTTTCCATCATTCAGCAACCTCTCTGTAACTTTGAGCTTCATTATATTTTCTTCACTATGTTTTTCTAGGAACAAGCCTTTGGCTTAGTGCTAACATTCCTGTCTCTGAGTCAGAAGATGCAGGATTTGAACCCTGCTCCAGATAGTCCCGGCGAGTGGCGACCAGAGCTCCGGCTCTGAATTTTGGTTTGATAACCAGTGGGATATTCATATATTGTATTAATTGTATTGGTTGAGGCAGCCCATAAAACCTCCCACCATATGAGACAAACCACCCTATCAACTGGTATAAAAGATATTTACAGCTATGGAAGGAGTGTTCATGTTGCAGCCTATCAGACTGTTAATTAGTCTGTGAATCCTTCCACTACTTCACATTATTTTCCAACGTAAAAGTGTGAAGAAACGAAAACAACAACTATGTTTCTGCTTCTCATAAATTGTCAACTGAGTACATGATTTGTTGTTTATGTGGGTTATGGGGATATCTTTCCTGTGCTTAAACAGAAATCTTTCACCAGCTTTGCCAAAATCAAGTCCTTAAAGACGAATTATTTTACATGAATAATGGCCTTCAATTTCCTCAGAGCTGCCCCTACTCTGTCATTGTAACTTCGTTGGAGGTGTGGAGGAAACGTTGTTCACGCACGTAAACCGGATTTCTGCTCCACTTTCAATTAAGTTACGGCAGCGGAGCAGAAGCAGCTCTGAGAAAATTCTGGACCAGTGTGCATTTCTCAAATGTACCGACAGCAGCCAGAGTACAGCAAAATTCCTGGAATTGTCAAACATTTAAGGTAACAACGATTAAGCTTTTAATAAGTTTCCTTGTGACACCACACTGTTGCCTTTTCAGGCTTGACTCTGTTATTAATACTCTGGCAGCTGAGTCAGAAGGTATAGTTTCAAGCCCCAATACAGACTTAAGCACATAATCTATGCTGACATTTCAGTGCAATACTAATGCTGCATTGTCGGAAGTGCCATTTTACAGATGAAATGGTGTTAAACCAAGTGTCCTGGCCAATAATTATCCCTCAATCAACATAACAAAAACAGATTATCTGGTCATTATCACGTTGCTGTTTGTGGGACCTTACTGTCTGCAAATTGGCTACCGCGTTTCCTACATTATAACAGTGACTCCACTTCAAAAGTACTTCATTGGCTGTAAAGCGCTTTGAGACGTCCGGTGGTTGTGAAAGGCGCTATATAAATGCAAGTCTCTCTTTCTTTCTTTTAAAGCCCTATCTGCCTGCAACATTCGAGGATGAGCAGGGAATTCTACTGGTCATCCTGGCCAACATTCCCTCCATCAACCAACACCACCGAAAACTGAATATTAAGATACTATATAAACGAACTTTCTCTCTTTCTTTCTTTCTTTCTTTCTTCTTTCTTTCTTTCTTCTTTCTTCTTTCTTTCTTCATTTTTCTTTCTTCGTTTTCTCTTTCTTTATTCATTTTCTCTTTCTTCCTTTTGTTTTCTCTTTCTTTCATTGTATGTTAGTTTGTTTGTTTCTTTCTGTCCTTCCTTTAGTTCTGTTGTATTATAAGAATCTAAAGAATCAATTAATTGTTTGCAAAAGTAACAACAGATCATCCAAAATATTTGGATTTCCAGATCAAATCTTCCTGCATGTATATCCAACCAAGACCTACGGATATTCTATTCAAACATTCTTCAGTCTCCTTCACCACCATTTCCAGGCATGACTTCACCTTTCAAAATTCTCACTAGCTCCGTACATAATCCAAAACCCCTCCCTTCTTTATTGCATAACAGTACACTTTATTTTTACAGATCTTTTTACATAACAAGTTTGTATTACGTTATTTCCGCCAGATTCTATTGAAAGAAAAGAAAGTCTTGCGTTTCTATAGCACCTTTCACAACCACCGGACGTCCCAAAGCGCTTTACAGCCAATGAAGTAATGTCACTGTTGTAATATAGGAAACGTGGCAGCCAATTTGCAAGCTCCCACAAACAGCAATGTAATAATGACCAGATAATCTGTTTTTGCTATGTTGATTGAGGGATAAATATTGGCCAGGACACCGGGGATAACTCCCCAGCTCTTCGTCGAAATAGTGCCATGGGTTCTTTTACATCCACCTAAGAGAGCAGACAGGGCCTCGGTTTAATGTCTCATCCGAAAGACGGCACCTCCGACAGTGCAGCACTCCCTCAGTACTAGCACTGGAATACCAGCTCAGATTTATTGTGCTCAAGTCTCTAGAGTGGGACTTGAACCCACAGCCTTCTGACTGAGAGGCAAGAGTACTACCAACTGAGCCACTGGAAGAGGAAACATCCTCTAGTCTTTTCCTTTGTCAGTGTTTGAGTAAAACACAACTTGGCTGTGTATTCTAAGAGTAAAAAGCCTCTGGATGAAAAATTGCCTTACTTAGTAGTTAACAATCTGACATCTGCGTGGAAACTTGAATATTTTCAGCTTTCTGATCAAACTCAAGGTTCTTGCTACCAGTCATTCCTTACAGTGCCGGAATAGGTTGAATCTTCTGTACATGTTTCCCCTTTTCTTCCTGTCATTTAGAATATTATAACCACATTTTCAAAATGCTGTTTCCTAGTGACCAATCCTCAAAAGTTATCTCAGGAGCCCTGGTTCTAATTATTCCTACTCATCTTGATGGACATACAGGCTGGGAATAGTCAAGACGGCTTCCTCCCAGACTAACCAAATGTCACATTTTTAGTGATTGATTTGGTTCTTATTCCTACCTTTTATTACAGGGGATTCAGGGGTCATCACTGCAGATGCCTAACATCCACAGACATATTTGATGAGAGGATCTTTAAATAAATGTATCAATTGGCCTTTATTTTGAGGGTGAAAACGTGAACAAAGACAGAGGTAAGCTTAAACTTTTCCTGCGGTACAGCCATTGAGAGCGCAAATTTCAATGGTGAGTCATTCAGCCCACAGGTTTCCACTCTCGACATTTTAGTCTGCATTTATTAATGCTGATATCATTGATCATTTTACTGTCATTTTTTTATATACTGGATAGAATGTACCATGTAAAATTATTACTGAAAATTCCTTTGAGGGAACATAGGAACAGGAGAAGGCCATTCAGCCCCTTGAGCCAGTTCTACCATTCATGTAGATCATGACTGATCCATATCCCTTCGTACCCTTCCCTAATAAAAATCAGTCAACCTCAGTCTTGAAAATTTCAATTGACCACACCCTTTTGGGGGAGAGAATTCCTGATATCCACCACCCTTTTTGTGAAAAAGTGCTTCCTGATTTCATTCCTGAATGGCCTTGCTCTAATTTTAAGATTGTGCCCCCTTGTTCTGGATTCCCTGGATAGCTTGTCTGTATCTACCTTATCAAATCCTCTTATCAATGTAAATACCTCAATTAATTCACCCATCAAACCTTTTAAACTCAAAGGAATAGGTTTATACAACCAGTAGTCATAATTTAACCATTTAAGCCCTGGTATAAAGCTATGTACAACTGAAGCATAACTCCCTCCTCTTTGTGTTCTGGCCCCCTTGACATAAAGGCTAATATTCCATTAGAATCTTTTTATCCGTGTTTGATTTTTATAGTTCTTCCAGTCTGCTGAATTTCTGTGATTCCTTCCATTTGTGTAAGCCTTTTCTTTTAGCTTGATACTGTCTCTTACCTCATTTGTTGACCATGATTTTTTAACTACACAAGAGGGCCAACAATAATTTTTTGACATTTCACCCCAGAGTGGGTGTTTTATTATTTTGGTGGACGGCTGGAGGAATGTATGGGCCGACCGACCGTCTGGTGCAACGGAAGGCTTGGACCATTTTGATGGCTAGGGCTCATTTAAATAGAACTGGTAAGCTTTCCGCCGCTAAAGAGCATCCCAATGCAGCTCTCTGAATTCAGGATGCAATATCAGGTGCCCAAAGGCCGCCCGGCCAGCAGCAAGGTAATCCACATGGGGGGGTCACAGGTGGGGGTAGCCCAGGCTGGCAACAGCAGCTCAGATTATATTTGTGGGGCCTAGAGGAGCACTGCTGCTCCTGATGCTGTTCCCATGATGCTCCTGATGTGTTCCCATGATGCTCCTGGTGCTGTTCCCATGATGCTCCTGATGCTGTTCCCATGATGCTCCTGATGTGTTCCCATGATGCTCCTGATGCTGTTCCCATGATGCTCCTGATGCTATTCCCATGATGCTCCTGATGCTGTTCCCATGATGCTCCTGATGTGTTCCCATGATGCTCCTGGTGCTGTTCCCATGATGCTCCTGATGCTATTCCCATGATGCTCCTGGTGCTATTCCCATGATGCTCCTGGTGCTGTTCCCATGATGCTCCTGATGCTGTTCCCATGATGCTCCTGATGCTGTTCCCATGATGCTCCTGGTGCTATTCCCATGATGCTCCTGATGCTATTCCCATGATGCTCCTGATGCTGTTCCCATGATGCTCCTGATGCTATTCCCATGATGCTCCTGATGCTGTTCCCATGATGCTCCTGATGCTATTCCCATGATGCTCCTGATGCTGTTCCCATGATGCTCCTGATGCTGTTCCCATGGTGCTCCTGGTGCTGTTCCCATGATGCTCCTGGTGCTGTTCCCATGATGCTCCTGGTGCTGTTCCCATGGTGCTCCTGGTGCTATTCCCATGATGCTCCTGATGCTATTCCCATGATGCTCCTGATGCTGTTCCCATGATGCTCCTGATGCTATTCCCATGATGCTCCTGGTGCTGTTCCCATGATGCTCCTGATGCTATTCCCATGATGCTCCTGATGCTGTTCCCATGATGCTCCTGATGCTGTTCCCATGGTGCTCCTGGTGCTGTTCCCATGATGCTCCTGGTGCTGTTCCCATGATGCTCCTGGTGCTGTTCCCATGGTGCTCCTGGTGCTATTCCCATGATGCTCCTGATGCTATTCCCATGATGCTCCTGATGCTGTTCCCATGATGCTCCTGATGCTGTTCCCATAGTGCTCCTGGTGCTGTTCCCATGATGCTCCTGGTGCTGTTCCCATGATGCTCCTGGTGCTGTTCCCATGATGCTCCTGATGCTGTTCCCATGATGCTCCTGATGCTGTTCCCATGATGCTCCTGATGCTGTTCCCATGGTGCTCCTGGTGTTGTTCCCATGATGCTCCTGGTGCTGTTCCCATGATGCTCCTGGTGCTGTTCCCATGATGCTCCTGATGCTGTTCCCAGTGCTGCAGAAATTTCCAGGCTAATTTCTTTTGTCCGTAGCCACAGAGCTAACATGGTTTTTTATGCAGTATTGGAAAGTCAATCCAATTAATTAACTTTTTAGCTGGCTGGTTAAAAAAATTCCAGGCATTTGCAAGACTACCCTTATTTAAAAATAAGATGCAGCAAGTTCTACTGAATAGCAAATTTGATGTAGGCACTAAGTTACACGCTTATTTTTATGGCAATACATTTCTATTTTGAAGAAGCCATTTTGCCTATTAATATGTGTTTCCATCAACTGCAGTGCAACCTGCGATCCAAGGTGATTTTGTAATTTGCACCATCAGTCACCCTTGACCTTCAGAATGCTGTTAGCTTATTTCTAAACAATGAGATTGAGCCTATACTCATTTCAAGGCATCTGTATTTTGCTTAGGATGTTCCCCAGTGAGGTGTGGTATTATTAATTGTCTAATAATATTTGTTTTTATTTAAAAGTGGTAATTACTACCATGTGGTTTGTGGTTTATGCTACTTAACATCATGTTGGTTGAGAACCATTTCTCATCATGTTCAAGCTTTGGGTCATTAGTAGCAGTGCTAAGGTGAGCTGCTCATGAAAATAATTTTGATTAAAAGCAGGTTTTTGCTTTGGGAAATTCTATTTTTAAGAGTTATTCACTATGTTTATAATTAAAATGCTATCGGACAGATTTTCCCCATGTAATATGCATAAAAGGTGTTGTTGCTCAATTTATTTTTTTCTTCCCTGCTGCTGAACCTAGTATGCAGTGTAGCTAGTTCTCACTCTATTCTGGTATGCTGTGGCACAACATAATTTTATGTTCTTCTCATCTTTCTTTGCTCTTTTGTACATATGCATACATGCAAATGCATGTGTGCACGTGTGCAGACACATATACACATGTACAAACAAACACAGATCCGAGCAGAGTATGAATCCAATCATTTGTAAGTAAGATAGATGCAGTCTTGTACTACAGAGTTACTTCTTAATAAATAGGCAAGTCACCCTGCTCAAGTCAGGTCACTTCAGATTTTGAAATCCAGTTTCCCACTCATCCCTATCACAGCCTTGTCTGTGTTTGCAGGTGTTGTTCATTTTGATTTTGCAGAGGTTTTCCTATACGTCTAGGGCGCAAAACTGTACAATTTCTTACCTGCTGGCAATTTTCATATAGCATGAATTATTTCAAATTCTGGCTTTGCTATTAGCTTGATATAATCAAAGTGATATATTTTAATATAAAATTATACATGTTTTTAAAAATTACAATGTGTGTGCGAATAAGCCCTTGGACAAACCCAACAATGCACATTAATGGCCTTTCACCACGAAAGATGATGTTTTGACTCTTTTTGTTGCTTGGCAGGCAAAAGTATGGCGTCGATTTGAATTCCGGGCCAGTTAGAAACTCCCAGGTGTCGTTAAAATCCCTCCGCATACTCTTCTAGTCATGGTGTTAATATGACTGGTCTAATTCGTTTTCAGGTCATTGGTAACCCCCAGATTTGATGGTATGGGACTCAGCGATGGTGATGCTGTTGATGGTCTGAGGTGATGGTTGGACCTTTTCCTTCTGGAGATGGTCATTGCCTTGTATTTATGTGGTGCAAATGTTACCTGGTAAAAGTAACATTATAACAAAAGAAACCCATAAAAAAAATGAAACAATTCAGAATAAAGTATTTAAGCCCAATTTTAACTCGGGACACTTTCGGCACTGGCAGGATGCGAGGCGGAAAGGGATTGCGCAGCTAATTGTACTCGAGGCCCACGCCATTTTAACTCTCTGGCCTAATTGGAATTTGGAAGAACTGTCTCTTGCCCGAAATCAGCAGGATTGATGTCACATCAGTGGGCAGGAGTAGATATTTGGTCAGGAGCCCAACACCTCCGGGGAAGCAAGGGAACGGCCCCCGGCATAAGGCTTACTGCTGGGTAGGGGTTTGAAAGGAGTTATTGGTGGTGGGAGGAAGAGAGAATGACGGGATTGAGGAGGTCCAAGCAGGGCTGCTCCTTGCCCAGATATATCACCCTCTGCTACATGCTCAACAGCTTCACTATACAGACAGAAGAATGCATGCAGTAGGACAAAGAGAAGGCCCAGGCAGAACCTTCGGAGGACATGGAGGAAGAAGATAAAAAAATAGAGGAAGGTAACATGCAGTCACTGTACAGAACTTCTTCAATCAAATCCCTAAACTGGTCCTTGTACAAAGAGTTAATCATCAAACACTCAACAAACAATGGACCAATAAAAACTGTGCCATCCATTCTCATCATTTTTGGGTAATCTGGGATTTTGCTCGCCTTCTCAGAGGGGGGAATTTTCACATGAAAAAATGGATGGATTGGAGGCAGGGTGGTGGGGGGTGGGTGGAAGTTAAAGTTTAAAAAATCTAAATCTCGATCTCAACCCGCCTCCAACCCGCCCGGGTTTAACTGCAGCCAGCCGGGAATCCTGGGCCTTGGGATTCCCGGTAGCAGCAGCAAGGCGAGAACAGCTTCAGGGAGCAATCCTTGTAGGCCGGGAGAAGCAGGAGAGCATGCTCCTGGCCCCCCAAGCTAACTGACCAGCAGCTAGCCTCACCCCGGGGTCAGGGATCGGTTCCCCACTCCGGGGTCAGGGATCAGACACCCCCAGGGATAAGTACTCAGCCCCGGGGTCGGGGATCGCACCCCACCTCTGGGGTCAGGGTTCGGACCCCCTACCCTGGGGATCGAACTCAGCCCCGGGGTCGGGGATCGAACCCCCCCAGGCTTGGAACCCCCCCGGGCTTGGAAACCCCAAACCCAGCACCTACTTGTTGCTGCGGCGTCCTGTCCAGCCATTGTTCCCTGCCCAACTGGCTTCCAGTCGGGTGGGAAATCCTGCCCATGATCTCACCATTTCCCGTGGTCTACTGCCCCACCTCCCCGCCACCCCCCCCCCCCCACCCCTGCTCTGGGCGGGTTGGAAACGGGAAAATCCAGGCTAGAGTAGCAGCGTACTGGTCGAAGTTTCTAATCTTCACACTGGTGGGTGCCACTACACCTGTGGGTGCCTTCCCTTCATATTGAAATTACCCTACCCTTGGGATTTGGGTGGGGTAATGGTGGGGTCACAGTGGCCGGTGGAAGTTCTGCCCCACCACAAGTCAGTGCAATGTGCTGGCAACATTTCAAGGCTAGTAGACTTTTCTTTACATAGATTTCATTACATGCTTGTCAAAGGACCATAAAAAAGATTGTCAAACATTGAACACCAACCGATAAAATATTCTGACTCATTAAAGGTTTTGGCTGGATTTGTCCTAGCTGTGAACAGAAATGTTCTGTGTGGGATCTTTGACAAGTTGGGAAAGATCTGCTCACTCTTCTCCACCATATTGCTGAAAAAGAACTCAAAAGCTTTCATTGGTGGACCAATGTTTTTGCTGGCAGAAACGGAGGCATTCCATCAAATGAAATAAGCATCAAATTCTACTGTTAATGAGTACAAGCCAGAAATGACCCTCTTGAGCCCAATAAATAGACATTTGGAGATTCTGTCTGCAAATCTTGATTGACAAATTGTTAAAAACTGGGCCTAAACCCAAGTACATTGTAAGGCAGCTGGGAAGTTTAACTGAGGACATGAGGACCACCACACTGTTTGAGAGCAGCAAGGAAGTGACACATGCCAGATTATTGACCACTAAACAAACCAACCAGGATATATACAAAAGTTTCAAGTATGTTAAACAGTTAGCAAAGGAAAATGTAGTCTTTAATTAGCCCAGGTGGGCTTTCAAAACTTTCAAATATTATCAGTAAGAGAGGAGAAAGTCCAGCAGTTTTTTGCATCAGTGATTGGTTCAGTGACCACGCTGAGGTTAGTCAACAAACACTCTGTTCACCAGGAGAGTAATTTTTTAACAGAAATATATCAGTGAGCAGAGCATGTGATGAGCAGCTGATTACTGTACCGTTCTGATGAAAGGTCATCGACCTGAAACTGTTTCTCTCTCCACAGATGCTGCCTGACCTGCTGAGTATTTCCAACATAGAGAGAAACAGAGTTAACATTTCAGGTTGATGATCTTTCATCAGAACTGGAAAAAGTTAGAGATGTAAAGGTTTTAAGCAAGTACAGAGACAGGGAATGTAGGGAGGGGAGGAAAGAACAAAAGGGTAGAAGGCAGGAGAGATTAAATGACAAAAGGGATAATGGTGCAAAGCAAAAGGAGATGGTAATGGGACAAGTAAAGAAACAAAAGATGGGTCTAGAGGAGGTGTAAATGGGAATAGCAGAATCATTACCATCAGCTGCCATCTGAAAAAATGGGGGCAGTGGTTATGATCTGAAATTGTTAAACTCAATGTTGAGTCCGGAAGGCTGTAAAGTGCCAAATCAAAAGATGAGGTGCTGTTCCTCGATCTTACGTTGAACTTCATTGGAACAGTGTGGGAGGCCGAGAAGAGAGAGGTCAGAGTGGGAGTGGTCTGTAGAATTAAAATGGCAGGTGACCAGAAACTGGGGGTTATGCTTGCAGACTGAATGGAGGTGTTCCGCAAAGCAGTCACCCAATCTGTGTTTGGTCTCCCCAGTGTAGAGGAGACTGCATTGTGAGCAGCGAATACAGTATACTAAATTGCAAGAAGTACAAGTAAAGATGAATTCAAACTTGTGCTTAGTAATGCAGATCAAGGTGGAAGGCGGCAGAATACTTGCACTTCACAAAATATAAGCAAAAGAAGATTCTGGTTTCATCTCAACTGGCCAGTCAACAATGATGACCTACTGATTTGAGCTTCAAACAATATGTTGATTCTCTGAACAGTTTAGCTTCACTTCATTTTACAGTTTCCCTCACTCTTGGCACTCCACAGCTGGATTAAAAAAAGCTTTTTTTTGTCATGTTTGCTGGTTAAGCAACTCATTGGTTACTTCCGAAGTGTGAACTGACATCATGATAGGTGCTAACTTTTGGCTATCAGCAGTTGCAAATTTGCGAATGACTCATGGAGAAAGGGAGCAGAATGCCTGACGGCTTCCATTTTCATTTGCACCAGTTATATTTGAGAGAATGAAACAGAAGAAAACATTTATTCCTTTTTAAAATTCTCATCCTCGTTTTCAAATCCTGCCATGGCCTATCTCTGTTGACGTAATAAAGACTCACTACGCACTTGAACATAAAGCAAGGCTTTAATCAACTTGTAACAAAACATGGAGGTCTAGTTAGCAGTCACTAGCTTCCTGTTTCCAGATTGTCTCTGCCCAAGGTGGGCCCATGCCTGAGTATTTATACTCCCTGGACGGCGCCCCAGCTGGCCGCCCAGTAGTACTTCCTGAGTTGTTACTTGCGATTTATGACATTCTTCCTCCCTAAAAGGTTTGGAAGTCCAGTCTTCCTTTAACGGACTAGGCGGACCAGAAATAGCCGTAGACGTTTAGCTCTCTGCTTGTGACTGGAAGGCACGTCTCCCCGGACCGTGTCCTGGTCCCTGGGTCGCTTGGCCCGTACCGGTAAGTCAGTAGAGTCCGCGTCATCTTGATCATCCTGTGGAGGACTGGGAATATCATGACTCCGGGTGCGGGTCCCCACAGGTGCTGAGCTGGCCTCATCCCGGGTCGTGGCTGGAGATTGTCCGACGTCCTGGTTTCGGGTGGCCATCCTACGGGGAGCGTCCAGCTCCCTGAGTTGATCCGGTAGCGTTGCCGGCAGATCCCCCGATGTCCCAGGCGGGGCGTCATTTTCATAGGGGTGCGGAGTGTTGATATCATTGTCGGGGGATCCTTCATCATTCGGGCCCGTGTGACCGGTTGGGCAGGGAGCCAGATCTCGGAGCGAGACGGTGGTCTCCCGGCCATCAGGGTACCGTACGTGCGCATACGTGGGGTTTACCTCCGTTAACCCCACCTCGTCAACGAGAGGGTCGTTTTTGGCAGACCGGACGAACCTCCGGAGTAGCACCGGGCCTGGAGCCACCAACCATGACGGTAGAGACGTCCCATGTGTAGAGCGACGCCGGAATTTGAAGAATCGCTCATGAGGCGTGACATTAGTAGATGTGGAGAGAAGAGACCTGATAGAGTGTAACGTGTCGGGGAGCACCGTTTCCCACTGCTGGTCCGGCAGGTTGAGTGACCTTAGTGCCAGACGGACAGCGTTCCAGATGATGGCATTGTATCGTTCAACCTGTCCGTTACCGATTGGGTGATATGGTGTCGTCCTACTTGAGGCGATTCCCCGTTGGGAGAGATAACTTTTAAGTTCACTCGACATAAAGGAGGGACCCCGATCAGTGTGGATAAAATTGGCTGTCCCGCAAAGGGAAAAGACCTGATCGAGGCATTTAATTACCGTAGAGGTAAGCATATTAGGGCAGGGGAAGGCGAAGGGAAAGCGTGAATACTCGTCCACCATCGTAAGTAGGTAGGTGTTCCTTGTCGACGAAGGCAATGGCCCTTTAAAGTCTATGCTGAGCCTCTGCATAGGCTGCATTGCATGTATGAGTAAGCCATCTGATGGGCGAAAGAATTGTGGTTTCAATTCTGCACAAATCCTACAGGAGGAGCAAGTTTTCTTTACGTCCTCGGTTGAAAATGGTAGATTTTTGGAGCGCACAAAGTGCAACATGCGGGTCACACCAGGATGGCATAAATCCATATGCAAATCCGCCAGAGTCGACGTTGACATTGAGGAGCAAAATGCCCGTGTGAAGGTATCTGGGGCCACGTTCTGTTTGCCGGGTCGGTAACAGATAGTATATCCAAAGGCAGCCAGCTCCATCCTCCAGAGTTGAATTTTATTATTTTTGATTTTCGTGCGCCTCCGGTTATCCAACATGAAGGCCACAGAGCGCTGGTCAGTTATAAGCGTAAAATGACGCCGAGCAAGAAAATGACCCCATTGGCGTACAGCCTCGATGATGGCCGTAGCCTCCTTCTCGACGGAGGGGTAATGGAGCTCGCTACCCTGCAAGGTTCTGGATAGGAATGCCACGGGTCGGCCACCTTGATTCAAGGTAGCAGAGATCGCCACCTCCGATGCATCGCATTTGACCACAAAAGGAAGATTTTCGTCAATGGAGCGAAGCGTGGCTTTCTCCAGCTGTCGTTTGAGGAGGTTGAAGGCAGAAATAGCCGTAGCTTCCAATGGAAAAGACTTCGCATGGAGCAGGGACTGTATTTTATCGGAGAAGTGTGGTATCCATTTTGCGTAATAAGCAAACATGCCAAGTGCCCGAGGAAGAGAGCCGAGGTTCGTCGGGGGAGGGAGCTCCTGAAGTGGACGAAGTCGCTCTGGGTACGGTTTAATAACACCGTTGCCCACCCAGTAGCCAAGAATGTTCACCGATGGCACCGACTTCACCGATTTGGATTCATTTAACGTTAAGTGGCGACGGCGGAGTACGTCAAAAAATCGCTGAAGATTGGCGTCATGCTCCTTTTGATCATGGCCGGCAATAGTGATATTGTCTAAATACGGAAAGGTATCCGTCAAGTTCTCTTGCCGGACTAGGCCATCCATGGCCCGTTGGAAGACGGCCACCCCATTGGTGACCCCGAATGGAAGGCGGCGAAACTGGAAAAGCCGACCATTGGCCTCAAAGGCCGTATACTTCTTGTCGGAGTCTTGCAGTGGCACCTGATGGTACGCGCTTTTTAAATCGAAGGTCGAGAATACCTTGTATTTGGCAAGGTTGTTGACCATGTCATCTATGCGTGGCAGCGGGTAGGCATCCAGATCGGTATATAGATTAATAGTCTGCGAATAATCGATACACAGACGTTTTTTATGTTGTTTTAAGGGATTCCTCACGATGACGACCTGAGCCCGCCAGGGAGATGAACATGGCTCGATAATACCGTCGACTAAAAGGCGAGAGATTTCCGCCTCAATAAACGCTCGATCGTCTTGGCTAAAGCGCCGCGATTTGGTGGCTATGGGTTTACAGCGGGGGGGAAGATTGGCAAACAGGGAGGGTTCACCGAGTAAGGCCGCCGAGAGTGCACAAAACGGCACCTTAGAAATGGTAAGCTCCGGCCTTGACCCTCCAAACTCAAAAGTGATCTTCTTGTGCTGCTTCTGGAAGTCCTGTCCCAGAAGCACATCGCTGCATAAGTTTGCGAGTACTCCGAGCCGGGTGGAGAGATACGTGCGGCCGTTGAGGATGAGGTTGACCAGACAGAAGCCAGAAGAATTGGTGGTCAGAGTCGTCAGAGCCATTGCAATCTCCCTGTCCGAGGGATAAATGTGCAGTTTTAACCTGTTGACAGCCCGCTTACTAATGAAGCTGTCAGAGCTGCAGGAGTCGATTAGCGCGCTTAGAGTGTGCCCATTTACTGAAACCTTCGTGGCTGCATGGGACAAACTTTGGGGGAAAACAGCCGTGATGGGAGGAGGGGCAATTTTCCCTTCGGCAACTGTAGCCTTAACAGTAGTTCTTGGGGGAGGAGCAGCTCCATAGATAGCAGCTGTGAAGCTAACAGGAGCTCTCGACCGGTATACTTTAGAGGAGCGGCCTTTCTTGTTAGCAAAGGCCCGTGACTGGCATACCTTGGAAAAGTGTCCTTTCTTGCTGCAATGATTGCAGGTCACATTACGAGCCGGGCAAAATTTTCTGTGATGGCACGCCCCTCCACAAAAGAAACACTTTCTTCCTGATTGCCAGGATGCTGCTAGGGCGGGGTCGTCATCAGCGAAGGCCTCTAGGGTAGGGTCGTCGTCCGTTAGAGTAGAGTCAACATCAGTGGGGGCATCCGCCCGAGACCTACCGAAAGACTCATTAAAGGAGATAGCCGCCGCCCGTGCACGTAGTGGGAGATAAGTGTCTGCATTTTTCTTGGCCAAGTCCAAGGAACACGCCTGGTCATAAGCAGCCCGTAAATTGAGGGTTTTATTTTCCAGCAGGCGCTGACGTATAAAAGGGGACGCGATTCCATTGATAAAGGAATCGCGGATTAGTTCCTCTTGATACTGTTCAGCTGTAACTGCTTTAAGGTTACAATCCTTGCTGAGCCTGTGAAGTTTCTGGAGAAATTCATCGAGTGATTCCCCAGGCTGCTGCCGAGTTGTGGCCAGTAGGTGTCGAGCAAATATTTCATTTGGGGACTTGACATATAGCTGCTGTAAGATTTCGATAGCAGTGTCATAGACTATACAGTCCTCAATATAATCATACACATGAGGAGACACGTAGTTGATAAGCATTCGTAACTTATTAGGGACATCCGCCCCACATTCTTCAAGAAAGTTGCTAAAGGTACGAAACCAATGCTTCCATACCTTCGCTGCCGCAGGTGCATTCGGGTCCAGGTCGAGACGAGCGGGTCTAAGGAGTTTTTCCATGATGGATCAGTTTCTTGCCCTAGTTCCCTTCTGTGGTTCGAGTTGCAGCTGGTTGTTCCGAATCACCCAAAGCGTGGAGACGATATCAAGTTGATTAAATTGACGTAATAAAGACTCACTACGCACTTGAACATAAAGCAAGGCTTTAATCAACTTGTAACAAAACATGGAGGTCTAGTTAGCAGTCACTAGCTTCCTGTTTCCAGATTGTCTCTGCCCAAGGTGGGCCCATGCCTGAGTATTTATACTCCCTGGACGGCGCCCCAGCTGGCCGCCCAGTAGTACTTCCTGAGTTGTTACTTGCGATTTATGACATCTGTAACATCCTCCAGCCCAACAATCCTCTGAGAACTCTGTGTTCCTCCAACTTTGGCATCGTGCATCCCCCACTTCCTTCACCCCACCATTGGCGGCCGTGCCTTCAGCCCTAAGTTCTGGAATTCCCTCCCCAAACCTCTTAGCCTCTTCACCTCTCTCCTCCTTTAAGATGCTGCTTGAAACCAACTCTTTGACCAAGTGTTTGATCACCTGTCCTATTGTCTCCTTCTTTAGCTCGGTGTCAATTTTTTCTGAATACACTACTGTGCAGCGCCTTGGAACATTTTACTACGTTAAAGGCGCTATATAAATACAAGTTATTGTTGATGTTGTTTAAGAGCAATGAAAGAAACACAGAAATAGAAATGGTAATCGTCATCTGTACGTTGGTGAATTTCTTAAAGGTGAGTGTGATACATATGGAATTTGCGAGCCCAATCTATGGGTAAAAAATTCAAGGCAGTTGTAACTTTAACTATTGGGGTTCACAGAAATGGTGTCCAGATCTGCACCAAGCAAATCACTGATCTCCTCATGCACTGTTCGTCAGGTAGACTAAGAAACACTCTTCCACACGAAAACATGGCTTTCCTCACTTTTCTTCCCTTTCTTATCTCATCCATTGAATGCTTTGCTCCTCAAAAAAACTGCCCCCAAAAGCAACATTGTCCACAATGTCAAAAACTCACAGGGAGATTGTTTGTATGGTTTTTAGGTTTTCATTCATTTGCTTTAAATTCAGCATACGCAGAAATTCTGTAGGTGTAGCCTCATTAGGATGGATTGAAAACCTTTGTTATGCATGGAAATATTCATCTGACTAGTTAACACTGAGTGACAAATTCGTATTGGAGAAATTCAACATGGACCCAAATTTATACCCAAAAGTTGATTTAACTATTTGGAGAATCTGCCCATAGCTGGACAATCACTTTCTATGAAATTTTGGGACATAGGCTATTACAATATTCAGTACATTGCACATCAATCTGAAACATAAAACTGCTCTCTATAAAACTTTTATTACAAGAGAACCTGTTATATGATACTTTTATCATTCAGCTTTAATACTTGAATTCAGATTTATTCACATACCACTTGAGCTTTGCTTTGATAGTTTATAACATTACCTAAATTCCTTGACAGAATTATGGCCTTGTAATCTCTTCTCAAATGTCAGCTAAAGATATAAAATCATTGCTCTGGAATCTTTAATGTGAATGGCTAAAATTTTGTAACGTAACATAAAATAATTTTTGATATTAGAACATAAGAACATAAGAAATAAGGGCAGGAGTAGGCCATACGGCCCCTCAAGCCTGCTCCGCCATTCAATAAGATCATGGCTGATCATCGACCTCAACTCCACTTTCCCACCCGATCCCCACATCCCTTGATTCCCAATATTATTTGCTGACTCCCTGGAAACAGTTCCAAGTGACAGCTGACATGATCCCGTCAGTTTACCACTGGGCTAAGATTACTCTCAATATTTATTTTATATCTCTGCCATACCTTCATCCTCCACAACTACATCCCCCTATTTCACTTACTTATTTTGTTGCATTCTGGGAACCCTTCAGCCTCCCGTATACGACATGTGCAGGAAGTGTCTCCAACTACTTGCATTCGGGACCAATGTTTCTGAGCTTGAGGAGCTGCATTGGAGTATCACCTGCTGCTTCTCAAGCTCAGAAATTACATAGAATTGCATAGAATCTACAGCAGAGAAATAGGCCTTTCAGCCCCGCTGATCTATGCCGGCATGAGTGCAAGCAGTTGAGATACTTCCTGCATGCTGGGTTTATCCTTACACCATTGTTCAAAAAAGAGTGTAAGGATAAACCCAGCAACTACAGGCCAGTCAGTTTAACCTCGGTAGCGGGGATGCTTTTAGAAACGATAATCCAGGACAAAATTAACAGTCACTTGGACAAGTGTGAATTAATTAAGGAAAGACAGCACAGATTTGTTAAAGGCAAATCATGTTTAACTAACTTGATTGAGTTTTTTGATGAGGTAACAGAGAGGGTTGATGAGGGCAATGCGGTTAATGTGGTGTATATGGACTTCCAAAAGGCGTTTGATAAAGTGCCACATAATAGGCTTGCCAGCAAAGTTGAAGCCCATGGAATAAAAGGGACAGTGACAGCATGGATACAAAATTGGCTAAGTAACAGGAAACAGAGAGTAGTGGTGAATGGTTGTTTATCGGACTGGAGGAAGGTACATAGTGGGGTTCCCCAGGGGTCGGTACTAGGAACACAGCTTTTCTTGATATATATTAATGACTTAGACTTGGGTGTACAGGGCACAATTACAAAATTTGCGGATGACACAAAACTTGGAAGTATAGTGAACAGTGAGGAGGATAGTGATAAATTTCAAGAGGACATTGACAGGCTGGAGAAATGGGTGGACATGTAGCCGATGAAATTTAACGCAGAAAAGTGTGAATGATGCATTCTGGTAGGAAGAACGAGGAGAGCAATACAAACTAAAGGGTACATTTCTAAAGGGGGTGCATGAACAGAGAGACCGGACGGTATATGTGCACAAATCGTTGAAGGTGGCAGGGCAGGTTGAGAAAGCAGTTAAAAAAGCATACGGGATCGTGGGCTTCATAAATAGAGGCATAGAGTACAAAAGCAAGGAAGTTATGATGAACCTTTACAAAACACTAGTTCAGCCTCAACTGTATTATGTCCAATTCTGGGCACCACAATTTAGGAAGGATGTGAAGGCCTTAGAGAGCATACAGAAAAGATTTACAAGAATGGTTCCAGGGATGAGGAACTTCAGTTACGTGGATAGACTGGAGAAGCTGAGGTTGTTCTCCTTAGAGCAGAGAAGGTTGAGAGGAGATTTGATAGAGATGTTCAAAATCATGAGGGGCCTACACAGTGTAGATAGAGAGAAACTGATCCCATTGACAGAAGGGTCGAGAACCAGGGGACACAGATTTAAGGTGATTGGCAGAAGAACCAAAGGCGACATGAGGAAAACCTTTTTTACGCAGCGAGTGGTTAGGATCTGGAATGCACTGCCTGTAAGGGTGGTGGAGGTAGATTTAAATGCAGTTTTCAAAAGGGAATGGGGTAAGTACCTGAAGGAAAAAAATTTGCAGGGCTACGGGGAAAGGGCAGGGGAGTGGGACTAGCTGAAGTGCTCTTGCAGAGAGCCGGCACAGGCTCGATGGGCCGAATGGCCTCCTTCTGTGTTGTAACCATTCTATGATTCTATTCTATGATTCTATGATGCATTGTATCCCACGCACGTGAAACATCCAGGACCTCCTACATCATAAGTACCACATAGCAAGGCTTCGGCTGTACTCCTATAATAAACTAAGCTGTTTCCTCTTAAATGTTTAATTAAATCAAACACAACAAGACGTGATTTAATCCCTTAAAAATAAATTTATCCAAATGCAATTCAAAGCTGAACTCCCTCTAAGGCTGAACTCTACATTCTCCTGGCCTTTTGTACTCCAGTGGCCTCTCACTACTCAAGATTAATCTCTCATTAATTTGACTCAAATTTATAGCCCTACTGTCACAGGAAGAAAACAGCCAATTCACGAACAGCTAAGCACAATATTTATACAATCAATTATCTAACCTATTATAAGCTTAAACCACTGGTAAGACACCAAATGAACAGATTAAATAGTTCCTAGTATTCAACAAAAATAAATTAAAGTCAAAATACAACAAAATAAGTAAGTAAAAAGTTATCTCTCAGTTGCTCCCACAGAGACTAAACTTTATACTTTCCTGGATTTTCATACTCCACCGATCTCTCACTGCTTTCCCTTCATTCATCCTCTTTGCCCTCCAAAAGGCTCAGGGATGGAGGAGCACTGAATGCGATATCCTTTCTGACACTTCTGCTTCAGTATTCAGTTTGTCTTTAACAAAGGACTACTGAAAGGGTAGAAAATGATTGTCCTGTAATACCCATGTTATATGGGTGGGATAAGCACATTTGACGTTAGCATTTCAAAATTTGCTCAAAGCTCATTTGCATGATATTGCATATGTAAATGAGCTCGTGGATAATGTAGGAGCTGTGTGCGCCCACAGCCAATGGCCCCTGGAAAATGCATGGAGTGAGTGGGGCAGGGAGCTAGCAAAACTTGTACTCTCACCTTTTCCCAGCTGTCGCACACCACAAACCTGCAAGTGAGAATGATCCTGTTTGGTGGAAAATCTTTCCCTATATTTTGCCAGATTGGTCACTCAATAGTCTTGATAAGGTTTAAGAATTTATAGTGGTTGCAACCAAACTGAATAATGAAACAAAATTACTTCAATTTTCTTCCCTATATATATATTAAAATGATGCCTACCCTCCACTAGTCTATACAAAAAAAAGTATACTGTACAATAATTACCTTAATACACTAATGTCTACATTAATATTTAATAAAATGTAGTCCATAAATAACAGCAAAAGTGATGTATTGGGCCTTAAGCATGGCGACCTCTAGCCCTCATCCTAATGAGAAAGTGTGTCTGTGTCAGTGTCCATTTTTAAAGAATTGTGTCACATCAAAGGTTATACCAAAATATTAAACAGATTAGCCCCCAAGGGAAATTCTTGTTCTTAAACCTTCAGCATTAATATTAGGCTAACAGAGTCTACAGGTTAGTTTACGAGTTAAATACTTGAGCTGTGGAATCCAAGGTTTACTGGTATGTATGTTTCTTTTCAAAGGTAGACAAACTACTGATGGAAAGATGTCCAATGTGGGAAATAATTGCTGAGACTGTCTTGAGGTCCGACAGACAGACAAACGGAGAGCTGTTTAGAGCCAACTCTCTATCCAGTGGCACCTCATTGAAACAAACTCTCTCACCATTGACGGATTTGCTTCAGTCACCTCTCCGTCGCCCGCCACCTATTACATCAGAATGGGTACAGTTCACACTCTCTCACCTTGGTCCTCAGAATCCCACCACGATCAGCCCCAACATCAGCTGCACCAGGCACACCAACAGCACCAACATCAACACCAACCTTCTCCGCAATCAACTGATGCTGCACAGGACACAGGGCATCAGCACCCGACAACATTGCTGCCCGGGACACCAGGGATGGCCTCACCATGGCCATTTTTACTTCACTTGATGCTGTACACCCTGGCTGCCACATGATGCGCCAGGTTGGCACCACCCCACACCAGCACCATAAAGCATCCCTACAATGCCCAAGCAATTCCTTTCACACTCATCACCATTGCGGGGGGTACCGTTATGTCTCACCATTCATTGCAACTCACTAAGCCACTTCCAAAGCTGCACACAAATCTGTCCAAGAACGCAAAGTGTTGAAAATAAAGATTTCATTGTTTGACAGCACATTAACAGAAACTTCACATGAACATTGGCTAAAACACCCAAATGCCTACCCTTGTGTGTTGTTAGTTGGTATGATTGGACTAGGATGAGGGTGAGGGTGAGGGGTGGCTAGTGAGATGGGGAAGTGATAATGTGGATAGAGAGGGATGGGGGAGGTGTAAGGTAAGTGGGTGTGAGTAAAGATGTGCAGGAGTAGGGTAGGGAAGGCAGAGTGATGGGGATGTGATGAGTGGCACAGCAGGATGAGGTTGAGTGTGGCTTTGCAGTAATGTTTCGTGATCTACTGAGATCATTGAAAGATTTGCACCACTGCAGCTCGGTCCTCCTTACGATATCCCTGCTTGTGTCCTCCTCAGCTATTTGCAGCCAGGCTGCCTTGGTCTCCTGGGGAGGTCTCTTCTGACCACTGGCAGGGAAGAGAACCTCCCTGCGTACTCTGACTCCCTCCACAAGAACATGGGGGGGAGTCATCACTGAATCGAGGTGCAGCCCTCTGCCTTTGTGAGCTCATTTTTGGAGTTGAACAAGCTATCTGAGCAATGGTCATTTCAAATTCAGGAAGTGGAATGAAGTGGGGCCATGGGCCCTTTAAATAAACCAGCAAGAGAAGCGTCAGCGCTGACGTCACCTGACCCGCACTTTCTAATAGGGTCGGGGAACGCGACGGACGGGCTTAACAAGGCCCATTAACGTAAATTCCTTTTTTTCGGCGGGCTTCAGTAGGCAGCGGAACCGTATCCCGACAACGACCTCTCCCGCCATGAACCCGCCTCAGCCGGCGAAATCGTGGCCTCTGTGCCAGAAGAGTCTCACGATTTTGGGCTGGTGCAAGCAGTTGAGATACTTCCTGCATGCTGGGTTTATCCTTACACCCTTGTTCAAAAAAGAGTGTAAGGATAAACCCAGCAACTACAGGCCAGTCAGTTTAACCTCGGTAGTGGGGAAGCTTTTAGAAACGATAATCCGGGACAAAATTAACAGTCACTTGGACAAGTGTGAATTAATTAAGGAAAGACAGCACAGATTTGTTAAAGGCAAATCGTGTTTAACTAACTTGATTGAGTTCCTTGATGAGGTAACAGAGAGGGTTGATGAGGGCAATGCGGTTGATGTGGTGTACATGGACTTCCAAAAGGCATTTAATAAAGTGCCACATAATAGATTTGCCAGCAAAGTTGAAGCCCATGGAATAAAAGGGACAGTGGCAGCATGGATACAACATTGGCTAAGTAACAGGAAACAGAGAGTAGTGGTGAACTGTTGTTTCATTGTTCAGTTTGGTTGCAACCACTATAAATTCTTAAACCATATCAAGGCTATTGAGTGACCAATCTGGCAAAATATAGGGAAAGATTTTCCACCAGGCAGGATCATTCTCACTTGCAGGTTTGTGGTGTGCGACAGCTGGGAAAAGGCGAGGGTACAAGTTTCGCTAGCTCCCTGCCCCAATCACTCCATGCATTTTCATGGGGCCTTTGGCTTCAGTAGCCCGACAATGACTCTCCTGCCCTGAACCTACCTCAGTCGGCGAAATCGCAGCCACTGTGTATGAAAATGATATTGTGCATTAACATTGTTGATTATATTTATATGAAAATATATTCAAACTGAGTACAGTTGTCGTACTTACAGAAGCAGTGTATTTTTGTCTGTTGAGCTTTGGGTAGATTACTTGCTAGATAGTCGTATTTTGGATCAGTGTTCAGCAATCTACTCTGCCAGCAGCTCTTTAAAGTCTGGGCGGATTGCCACCCGGGCGGTGAGAACGAAAATCTATCCCATTTATTCCATGGATAGAGTCATGTATCCACCATGATTTAACTGTGAGATAAATGGAATGCATGGAGGAATTTTTGGCTAAATACATATAGACCCTGTATCCATCAGCAAACTGTGATGTTGAGATTCCGTCATTTTCATCTTTGGTGTTTCTATCAGACTATGAAAGATATTCCCTAGGTGCCCTGCTATCCTGTGCAGTTGATTTCCATTATTTTTACCATGCTTTAAATTAGATCCTGGGCCCCTTCTCACATCATTAATTTGTTTTCTACAGTTCCCTGCAGTCCTGAGTATTTTTGCATATTAACTTCCTTGAAAATGACAGCCCTTGCCTTTCAGTGGCCTTCTGTTGTGGATATGTTGCTTCAATGCATAGAATACATGCTTGATTTTTTTGGACTACGTCACCATTATCTATCTAACTGAAACGTCTTCTGCATCTAGTCTGTTCTGGTAATTTCTACTGATTTTCATTTCGTACTTACTGCCATATAGTTGTAATTTGAGCTTTACAATCTAACTGATGTAGAAATGCGTTTTACAATTGAATGATGCAGAGTATAGGCTCCTACCTTACCCCTTGCCGATGCCCACGCCACTTGCATGGTGCAATCTGTTGTGATTTCCACTGTTGCAAAATTCATTTTAATTCAGTGTTTCAAAATAGTATTAATAACTAGTATGTTGATTCAGGCTATCTAAACTGAGGAAATGTTAGGAGTACCTTCTATAATCATTAAAAAGTGAGACAGATGGGGCTGTGTTTTTCAGTGTTTCCTTCATGTTACAGCACTGTCACTTATAGCAGCACTGAATTCATCACCAGAAGTCTATGTAAATGAGATGACACTGCTATTACCAGGGAGCAGAAACCTATCTCAGAAGGTAATGCTCAGCTGCTCTTCCGGAACCAGCAGTGGCAGTGGCAGCAAATATAAAGTCCTGGAGGGACTTATTGACATTTTGTTTCTGTTTTTTCACATTGCTGGCATGTGAGAACCTTTAGAGATTGAAGAAGATCCAAGGCCTGAAAATGAAATCTGTGACTGACTTTTAAAAATTGTATTCTTCTTTCTCCATTGCCTTTTGGTGTTTTTAAACTTGTCATTGATCTGGATTCAAATAGGTTATACTTTAAAACCAAAATAAGTGAGTGAGACTTGACTGGTCAGATTTATACTATGCTGCTAAATGACTATTACAAGTCTGCCTTTACTACACTACCTCCCACTCCGCTTCCTGTAAGGACTCTATTCCATTCTCCCAGTTTCTCCATCGCCGTCGCATCTGTTCTGATGAAGCCACCTTCCATACCAGTGCTTCCGATATGTCTTCCTTTTTCCTTATCCGAGGATTCCCCTCCACCGTGGTTGACAGGGCCCTCGACCATGTCCATCCCATTTCCAACACCCCTTCTCCTCCCTCTCAGAACCAAGATAGGGTTCCCCTTGTCCTCACCTTCCACTCCACCAGCCTCCACATTGCATAGATCATCCTGCACCATTTCCGCCACCTGCAGCGTGATGCCACCACCAAATACATCTTGCCCTCCCCTTTCAGCATTCTGAAGGGTCCGTTCCCTCTGCAACACACTGGTCCACTCCTCAATCACCCCAACACACACTTCACTTCCCACGGCACCTTCCCGTGCAAGCGCAGGAGATGCAACACTTGCCCTTTTACCTCCTCCCTTCCCACTGTCCGGACCCCAAACACTCCTTCCAGGTGAAACAGTGATTTACTTGCACTTCTTGCAATTTAGTATACTGTATTCGCTGCTCACGATGTGGTCTCCTCTACACTGGGGAGACTAAACGCAGATTGGGTGACCACTTTGCAGAACACCTCTGTTCAGTCTGCAAGGGAGACCCTGAGTTTCCGGTCATTTTAATTCGCAGCCCCACTCCCACTCTGACCTCTCTGTCCTTGGTCTCCTACACTGTTCCAATGAAGCTCAAAGTTAGCTCGAGGAACAGCACCTCATCTTTTGATTAGGCACTTTGCAGCCTTCCGGACTCAACATTGAGTTCAATAATTTCAGGTCATAACCACTTTGCCATTTTTTTTGGACAGCAGCTGTTGGAAATGATTCTGCTGTTGCCATTTACACCTCCTCTAGACCCATCTTTTGTTTCTTTACCATCTCCTTTTGCCTTGCACCATCATTCCTCTTGTCATTTAATTTCTCCTGCCTTCCACCCTATCTTCCCTTTTGCTCTTTCCACCCCTCCCCTCCTTTCCCTGCCTCTGTACTTGCTTAAAACCTGTTAGATCTCTAACTTTTTCCAGTTCTGATGAAAGATCATTGACCTGAAACGTTAACTTTGCTTCTCTCTCCACAAATGCTGCCTGATCTGCTGAGTATTTCCAGCATTTTCTGTTTTTATTTCAGATTTCCAGCATCCACAGTATTTTCCTTTTACAAGTTTAGGGCCTGTCTATGATATTATCTTGGCTATGGCAGCATTGGTCAATCCCATAAAGCAATCTGAGCATTTTAGTTTCATGGGTGTGCATGCACTACCCAATGTCTATCCACACAATAGTGAAACACACAAGTGTAACAATAGGACTCTCTTGTGAACTGAACAGGGTATTGTATCTCTCACATGTGCAATTCCCCAACTTTTCGAAGGCGGACTGAAACACTTGGGCTGGAATTTTCCCATTGCCGAGCGTGCAGGTTTGGGGGCGGGTCGGCAGTAAAAATAGCCAAAATTGCCAGTCCGTCGGGAACCCGTCATCCCACCGACTTCCGCATTTAACTTGGGCGTGTTTCCCACTGTGCCACGGAACCGATTGGCAGAGATGGACGACCTCATTCAAGTAATGATCTGCTTGTTGAGAGACCCTTAAGAGGGTTTTTAACACCAACTTTTGGCTTTAACTTCAGGAGCACGGGTATCACGCACCTCGGGAACCTCACCTGTGAAGGGCAGTCGGAAGGTCAGTGGCCATTGTGCGAGGGCATAAATTGAGAGCTGGGAAAAACACATAAATACTCCCACCTTACACCTGATTACTTGGTTAATGGAAAGGCTCTTGCTGACTCCATTTAGTGCAGCGATTTAGCTGTCAGCAGTTTGCAGGTCATTTCTGCAACCTCGGAAGCCACTCTCACCACATTGCTAGTCACTATCACTACATTGAGGGATTGGGCCTCTGATCTCTACTTTACCTGCCATCTATTAGATCAGCATGGGTGCCGCTTATGCTGTCTCACCTAGGACCTCAGAATCGGACCATGATGAGCCCCACCACCAACAGCACCAGCCACACCAGCAGCCACACCACCACCACCAGAAGCAGCCACAACACCACCAGCAGCAGCAGCCACAACAGCAGCCTTCTCCTCAACGACCTGATGCTCCACAGGAGAGAGGGGGGGGGGCAGCACAGGGCTGCAGCAGACCAGAGGCGATACCCCCAACACAGGGTATACAGGCTGAGGATGAGCTTCCTGGACAAGACTGAGCAGCAGTGCTTCAGGAGGCTCAGGCTATCATGCCAGGTTGTCGCAGACATTTGTAGCTTGCTGGAACAAGACCTGCTGCCCAGAGGACCTGTTGGGCATGCCTTACCAGTGGCTGTCAAAGTCACCACCACCCTCAACTTCTTTGCCTCAGGCTCCTTCCAGGGATCTGCCGCTGACATTTGTAGGATCTCGCAGTCGGCCGCCCACAGATGCATCACTCAGGCGACCGATGCCATGTTTGACAAGTCAGCTAATTATGTCAAATTTGCAATGAGAAAGGGTTAATTAATAACCTTGTAGTAAAGGGGCCTTTAGGGAAGAGTGACCATAATATGATAGAATTTATAATGAGTTTGAAAGTGATTTAGTTAAATCTGAAACTAGGGTCTTAAATCTAAACAAAGCAAACTACGTAGGTATGAGGGGCTAAGGTAGATTGGGAAACTACATTAAAAGGTATGATGGTAGACAAGCAATGGCTAGCATTTACACAATTAATACATAATTTACAACAAATATACTGGGGCGGATCGCCACCTAAACGGGCGCAATCCACTTTTCCGTCTGTGGACAATAAATCGGGCACCTTGCCTTTAAGGTGCATGCTGCCTTTAAGGCAGAAAAAAGGAGTGGGCGTGGCCTCTGGGTTTTTGCAGAGAAATGTTAGCAGCCATTTTACCAGAGATGTGATTAAAAGCTATGTGTTTCACATATTGACTCGGCCTCAATTCGTGCTTCGCGGCAGCCACAACATTGATGACCCCGACGCTCAGAACGTATTCCGAGCACTGCAATGGCGGACACGAAAGCAGTTTCCGTGAAACTGCCGGAGTTTTGGGAAAACCAGCCCGAAGCCTGGTTTTTCCAAGCCGAGTCCCGATTCCGGCTGCAACGCATCACCACAGATGGGACGAAGTACGACTACCTCGTCACATCACTCGGTAGCTCCACAGTTACGAAGGTCTGGACAGCACTGCAGAACCCACCAGAGGGGGCAAGTATGCACATCTTAAGGCCGCGCTCCTTAAAAAATTTACGGCCTCGACATACCAGCGAAACTGCCACCTCCTCGACCTTCCAGGCCTCGGTGATGCCTCACCGTCAGACCTCCTCTCCCACATGCTCTCCCTCACCGACGAGAGCCCACCCGGATCCCTCTTCCGCACGCTGTTCATCTGCCAGCTACCTCTCAGCATCCGCCCAGCGATCGTGGCGTCCGGCCTCACGGACCTGGAAGCCCTGGCCGATGAGGCCGACAAGCTGCTGTCCGCTCACTCCAGCCGCAACGTCACTCCGGACCTGGCAGCCTCTGCCTGGCCGCGCCCCTCACCGGCCATCACGCTGCCACAAGGCCCAGCCACCGGGCTCACGGGGCCTTCGCGCCCCACTAATCCGGGCCACTGTTACTACCACGCACGGATCGGTGCCAGGGCACAACAGTGCACACCTCCCTGCTCTTTCAAGTCCGCCCCCGTACCAGCCCCCGCGATGGCCGTGGGCCATGCGGGCTCCCTGCTGTACGTCACGGATGACAAAACCGGCCGCCGGTTCCTGTGCGACACTGGAGCTCAGCACAGCATCATCCCGGCCTCCTCCCTCAACATCCAAAAGGACAAACGAGGACCGGAGGTGGCTGCTGCTAACGGCTCGGACATCCCGACGTACGGAACCCGCACAGTCACCCTCGACCTCGCTGGTCGCCGCTACCGATGGGAGTTCATCACTGCCAAGGTGCTCTCCCCTCTCATCGGCGCGGATTTCCTGTGCGCCCACGGCCTACTGGTAGACATCCCTCGACACCGCCTCGTGGACATGAACACCATGTCCCCCATCCTGGGCGCCATGGCCCCACGTCAACCCGCCGACATGGCGTCACAGTGCCACGCCCGGGCCACGGATGACTACTCGGCACTCCTGGCCGACTTCCCGGCCCTTACCAATCCGACCTTCTCCGCGGAGGCCGCCAAACACGGGGTGGAACACTTCATCCCCACCACAGGCCACCCAGTGTACGCCCACGCCCGCAGTCTGGACCCGGCCAAACTGGAGATCGCGCGGACCGAGTTTGCCACCATGGAACAGCTCGGCATCATCCGCCGCTCCAACAGTCCCTGGGCCTCCCCACTCCACATCGCCCCCAAACCAGGCGGGGGTTGGCGCCCCTGCGGGGATTACCGCCACCTCAACGACGCCACCACCCCTGATCGGTACCCCGTGCCGCACATCCAGGACTTCTCGGCTAGACTGGCCGGCCGCTCAGTCTTTTCCAAGGTCAACCTGGTGCACGGCTACCATCAAGTCCCCGTCCACCCCGCGGACGTCCCCAAGACGGCCGTAATCACCCCCTTCGGCCTTTTCGAGTTCCTGCGGATGCCCTTCGGCCTCAAAAACGCGGCCCAGGCATTCCAACGGCTCATGGACTCGGTCCTTCGGGACCTGAAGTTCCTGTTCGTCTACCTGGACGACATCCTGGTAGCCAGTTCCTCCAAGCAGGAACACCTCGAACACCTTTGCATCCTGTTTGGGCGCCTCAGCGACCACGGGCTCATCCTCAGCCCAGCCAAATGCCAGTTCGGCCTGGACAAGATTGACTTCCTCGGCCACCACATCACCCATTCTGGGGCCATTCCCCTGCCCACCAAGGTGCAGGCCGTTCAACAATTTCCCCGCCCCACCACCATCAAATTCCTCCAGGAGTTCCTCGGGATGGTGAATTTCTACAACCGCTTCATCCCCAAAGCGGCGTCCCTCATGAGGCCCCTGTATGAAGCCCTCCGAGGCAGAAGCGGCAAGATGGCGGTCGAATGGACGGCAGACGCGGCAGACGCCTTCGACTCCACCAAGACCACACTCACCAACGCCACCCTGCTCGCGCACCCATGACCCAATGCCAGGGTAGCGCTCACCACGGACGCCTCCGACGACGCGGTCGGCGCCGTGTATGAGCAGTGGGTCGACGGCGCCTGGCAACCACTTGCCTTCTTCAGCCGCCAACTACGCCCCCCGGAGGTCAAGTATAGCATCTTCGACCGCGAGCTCCTCGCGCTCTTCCTGGTGGTCCGCCATTTTCGGTTTTTGCTTGAGGGCCACCCCTTCACTGCGTTTGTCGACCACAAACCCCTGACATTCGAAATGGCAAAGACAACCGACCCCTGGTCCGCCAGGCAGCAGCGCCAGCTCGCGGCAGTGTCCGAGTTCACCACGGACATCCAACACGTCTCCGGCCGAGACAATGTGGTAGCCGACTACCTCTCCCGCCCCGCCATCCACGCCGCACACCTGGCAGTCGACTACGCTCAACTCACAGCAGACCAGATCACCGACCCTGATCTGCTCTCCGCACCTACCAACCTACCAGGGTTACGCCTGGTCGACGTCGCCTGTGGCCCGACCGCAGTCACGGTCAAGTGCGACATATCCCTATGTCAACCTTGTAAAGTTTCGCAATTATCGCGATTCGAAATAACGAGATAGAAGCAGATTCGTTTGATCAGTTTATTTAAACGAAATGCTGTCATGATTAAACAGGACACAGAAGCCTGTAAAATGGCCGTCGCGCATCATGGCAGAAGCTTCCAGAATTTCAGTGGGCAGACAAGATGGCGTTCGAATATACATTTCAAATATAAGACAGGATCATACTCGATGAGCACTGATAAAGACAGGATGCAACCTGTTTGCATTTGTGACAATAGCAAAAGATATAAGTGCTGGAATCATTTTCCATGCACAAGTAAGGACCATTGTACTGGGCAATCGAAGGCCCATCCAGACACATCAATACACAAATACCCCCACGGCTCTACAATGAGAGAGCCATTCTCGGGTGATTAAACAAGCATTCGGGGGCCCCTAAAACCAGTCAGGGAGACAATTCATACGATCCCGGCTGGGCCAACAATGGGGAAAACATTAACGGGTAGTTGGCCAGTTTCAGGTGCTACCGAAACCTGTTAAAGACAAGAATCGCCCCATGCTGGGAGTTTTGAGCGCCAATATTTTACAAAGGACAAACATTAAGATTTGGGCGGGAGATAAGGGAACACAGCACTATAACTATAGTGAACAAATGTCCATCGGTCTCTTATTCTCTTATCTTGCTGCTGACTGCGGAGGGTTTATTCTCTTATTCGCTTGCGACTTCATGGACTGGCTTGACTGGTGAGCTTCTGTGTTTCTCTGGACTCTGTTGACTATGTTGGGTGGAGCTCAAACGGAACGAGCCGCCTCAACGAGGGCAAGTGACCGAGTGCACCATCCCGAGAGTCGGTAAACGGTGTCTGGACCCGAAGGCCCGAAGAGACGAGACGAGACGAGAAGAAGAGAAGAAGAATCCACGTGCCGCCACGGTCAGTAAACCCCGACCGCGCCCGAAAATACAAGAAAGAACTTTTCATTGAAGTCTCGCGACAACCGGTATCGGGAACAGGAAGACTCTTCTTCGAATTCTACCGACAACTGGTGTCGGTACAAGAAGACTTTTCTTGAGTTCTACAGCCGGGCCCGAGTATTGTCGAGTTCTTCATGACAACGGGGAGCCCAGCCTGCTTGCTGCAGCAGTGAAGATAAACAAGTGGGGTACAGAGACCCCTCAAAACACATGACAGTCAGGCGCTGCAGCGAAACGAGCTGAGTGCCTCACTTTAAAATTCTCCGAAGTATCACGAGTGGTGAGCATGTTTCCCGATCCTACAAATCTAGATGTAGTGTAGGTATTGATAGGGGAGGGTGGTTTTACTAAGGATAAAGTATAATGTGTTCCCCTTTTAACGATGTGCCGTGCGTTCTTCATTACCATAGACCAAGCTTTATGAATGTATGTATACTTGTACTCTCGTTAATTTGCGCCTATGACATGTACTTCATGATCTTGGACGCTATGCAATAAAGATTTCCATTTCGTACTATTCAACCGGGTCTATTTGAGTTTTTCTCTGCATTACTGCTCTCGCACCTAAGTCCAGTGTTAGAACCGTAAGGGCGAGTGGGTCGAACCACTCACAGGTGCTTATTGCAACAAGGCTGGCCGGAGACCAGAGCAAGCAATAGTATTAGGCAACGAAGGCCTAACCCCATACCAGCACCGCCTGCGATACAAGCACGACACAAAACCCCTTACACCTCAGCCCGTCGTCCCAACGTCCTGGTGCCGCCGGGTATTCGAGATTCTTCACAACCTCTCCCACCCCGGCGCCTGCGCATCCATCAAATTGGTAGCCAACCGTTTTGTCTGGCGCGGCCTTCGCAAGGATGTGCATACTTGGGCCAACTCCTGCCTAGCTTGCCAACGGGCCAAGGTGCAGCAACACACGAAAGCACCCCTCGAGGAGTTTACCGTCCCTTCGTGTAGATTCGACCACATCCACGTGGACATCATCGGGCCCCTGCCGCCATCGCAAGGCCACACGCACTTGCTGACGATCGTTGACCATACCACGCGCTGGCCCGAGGCAATTCCACTGACCTCTACCACCACCGCCGACATCGCCAGAGCCTTCGTCAGCACCTGGTTCGCACGGTTCGGCGTCCCCTCTGACATGACGTCGGACAGAGGTCCGCAATTTACCTCTGAACTCTGGACCGCCATCGCACGCAATCTCGGGGTGACCATTCACCGCACCACAGCGTACCACCCCCAAGCCAACGGACTGTGTGAGCGGTTCCACAGATCCTTGAAGGCATCTCTTCAAGCCAGCCTCCAGGACGGCGCCTGGACCGACCGACTCCCATGGGTCCTCCTCGGCCTGCGTACCGCGGTTAAAGAAGACCTCCACGCATCGGCAGCAGAGCTCGTGTACAGCCAGCCACTGCGTGTACCCGGCGAGTTCCTGCCCACCGCCACGACACCCTGGTCAGCCGACCAGCAACGCCACGACTTCGCCTCACCGGCGCTACAGTTCGCCCTGGTGCCCATTGTCCGACACGGCGAATCCACCTCACACGTCCCACTAAGCCTGCACCAGGCACGGTTCGTTTTCGTCCGGCACGACGCCCACCGCGGACCCCTTCAACCCCCGTACGACGGCCCCTACAAGGTGCTACAGGCTGGGGACAAATTTTTCACCCTGCAAGTGGGCGACAGGACCGAAAAAGTGTTGGTTGACCGACTCAAGCCAGCACACTCGGAGCCCGGTGAGCAGGTCCCGGTAGCTCGTCCACCGCCACGCGGCCGACCTGCCCTCAAGCCAGTTCACCCGGCTGCTCCACGCCCGGCCGTTCCACGTCCACCGGCGTCCTACAAGAGCCGCTCCGGCCGGCCCATCAGACCGCCGCACCGTCTCGTCCACACCTCCTAAGCGGATTCTGGGGGGAGCTGTGTGGCGGATCGCCACCTAAACGGGCGCAATCCACTTTTCTGTGCATGGACAATAAATCGGGCACCTTGCCTTTAAGGCGCTTGCTGCCTTTAAGGCATGAAAAAAGGAGTGGGCGTGGCCTCTGGGTTTTTGCAGAGAAATGTCAGCAGCCATTTTACCAGAGATGTGATTAAAAGCTATGTGTTTCACATATTGACTCGGCCTCAATTCGTGCTTCGCGACAGCCACAACAATACATTCCTTTAAGGCACAAAAACCCCACAGGAAAAGTGATCCAACCGTGGCTAACAAGAGAAATTAAAGATAGTATTAGATCAAAGGAAGAAGCTTAAAATGTTGCCAAAAAGAGTAGTAAGCCTGAGGATTGGGAGGATTTTATAATTCAGCAAAGGAGGACCAAGAATTTGATAAAGAAAGGGAAAATGGAATATGAGAGTAAACTAGCGAGAGACATAAAAACAGACTGTAATAGCTTCGATAGGTATGTAAAAAGGAAAAGATTAGCAAAAGTAAATGTGGGTCCCTTACAGGCTGAGACAGGAGAAATTACAATGGGGAATAAGGAAATGGCAGAGAAATTAAACAAATACTTTGGGCTTGATTTTTATAGAGGAGGCAGGTTGAGGGCAGGCCCACTGCTCGGCAGCTTTCAGACCCGCTCCTGGATGCCTCGGGCCCGCAGTTCCGATTTTTGCTTGATTGGGCTCGTTACGGTCGATGTGCGGGTCCCTCAGGCAATTGCTTGGAGCATGTCAGTTTCTCGCGTCTCATGACGTGTTTTTGGAGTAAAAATTTAAAGGGGCCATGTCCCCTTTGCAAAAAATGTAACTGGAATGGCTTGGTGCTGTATTATCTAGAAAGGGGAATCGACAGTGGCTGGTGTGAGCACAAATAATTGAATGAAATTGCTGGTCATATTATTCCAGAAAGACATTTATGATATTTTTATCCATCAATGTAGTATGTGACTAAGAAATGAAAAATATGCCAGATTTGTTCCAGTCATTGGCTTAGTAAAATTAATGCTTTTTTCTCTTAAAGGTGCTGGTTGCTGCAGGAATGGCAGCCCCAAAAACTAAGGCTGCACCCAGGTTCAATGAGGGCTCTCGCCATGCTCTTGTGGAGGGAGTTAGAGGACGTCAGGAGGTCCTCTTCTCTGGAACTGGAACGAGGAGGCCTCCTCAGCAAACCAAGGCAGCTTGGCTGCAAATTGCTGAGGAGGTGAGCTCGAGGTCTGTGTGCAGATGCACATGGGTTCAGTGTCAAAAAAGGTTTAATGATCTGCTGAGATCACCTAAAGTGTGGCCTCTGTGTTCTGGGAAATGAAAGTTCAAGAGTGAGGGCTCAGGGCGATTTCCATGTAGAATGTTGGTGGTGACACTGAGCGCTTTAGTTGACAGATGATGCCTGGGATTTTGAGGATGTCGGAATTATATTCATCTCCATGTGCCAGCCACCTGTGGTTGAAGCGTAAGCTTACGCGAATCTGGCATGGATGAGTGCTTCCCTTGCCTGACGGCCAGCAATGTGTTCGCCTGCTGCTGGATTGGCCACATCTGGCCCCGCAAAGCATCGCTCGCCATCCTCCTCCTCATCCTCTTCCTCTTCCTCCGAGGAGGCTGTGTGCTGAGCCACTTGTTCATCCGGCAGCACTAAGCTGCGCTGCTGTGCGATGTTGTGCAGGGCACAGCAGACCACGACGATTCTGGACACCCTGGCTGGTGCATACTGCAAGGCTCCTCTAGATCTGTCTAGGCATCGGAAGCACATTTTGAGCAAGCAGATGGTTTGCTCGATGCTTCTGGTGGATATGTGACTCACATTGTACCGCTCCTCAGCATCGTTTGATGGCCTCCTCATCGGTGTCATAAGCCACTTTTTCAGGCGATAGCCCTTGTCGCCAAGAAGCCATCTGGAAAGTTGGTTTGGCAGATGGAAGAGCTGAGGCACAGTAGACTGGTGCAGGATGAAGTAGTCATGGCAACTGCCAGGGTACTTTGCGCAAACATGCATAATAATCTTCCTTTGGTTACACACCAGCTGGACATTCAGGGAGTAGAATCCCTTGCGGTTGACAAATACAGCTGGGTTGTGATGGGAGCCCTAATGGCTACATGTGTGCAGTCAGTGACGCCCTGCACCATTGGCAAGCCTGCCATATTGGCAAAGCCAACTGCACGCACCATCACACTTGGGCCATCTGTGGAGAAGTGGATGTAATTGTGGGCCTTTGCAAAGAGGGCATCGGTGACCTGCGTGGTGCAGGTGTGTGCGGCCGACTGGGAGATGCCGCTGATGTCTGCTGCTGGAAGGAGCCCAAAGCAAAGAAGTTGAGTGCGGTGGTGACTTTGACAGCAACTGGTAAGGAGTGTCCACATGCTCCTCTGGGCTCCAGGTGTTGGTGCAGCATTGCGCAGATGTCAGCGACTACGTCTCTCGAAAGCCTCAGCCTCCTTTGGACATTGCTGCTCAGTCATGCTGAGGAAGCTGATCCTCTGCCTGTAAACCCTGTGTTAGGGGTATCTCCTGCAGCGAGTTGCAGCCTGCACTGAGGCCCTCCGCCCTGTGCATCATCAGGTGGGTGAGGAGGAGGTTGGCGCTCCTGGTGTTGGTGCTGCTGTTGTGGTGCTGTCGCGGCTGCTCTACTTCTGAATCTGATGACCAGGATGAGGATATAAATGTTTCCCATCCTGTAGCTATAGATTTCACTTGAGGCAAGAAGCTTGCAAGCGCACACTAAAAGTGACCTGAAATTATTCCTGTCAGATCACACTGCATATAGCTGTCAGCTTGAACAGTCAAGGTCAGTAGATTTGCAAAATCTTATCCCATACCTCCAAGAACAAGGTTGTTGCATTTGAATGTCAGCCATGCTACAGGATCGCTTTTAAACTGCTGCACCAATGACTACAAATCATGTCCTCCAGCAACTCGTCTCCTTGCAGCTGGTCTGTTTCTTACAAGACGGGAAACAGGAGCCAGAGGCACGAAAATAGGAAACAACTATAAAAATACGATTAGCAAGGCAGTTAACGGGCTCTTAATTGCCTTAACCAGCTGTCCCACCAGTTCCAATCGGGTCAGTTTGGGAGCGGCTGAACAGACACTCATGAAAATCGGGTGGGGATGGGATGGAGGCGGGTTGGGTGTCTGAAGCCATTTTTTCCGATTTTTCCCGGCAGTCCCACCTCCAAACCCGCCTCCTCAGGGCTATTAAAATCGAGCCCTTTGTGTCTGTCTTCACTGAAGAAGATGCAAAAATCTTTCTGGAAATAGTGGCAAACCAAGGCTCTCACAAGAATGAGGAACTGAAAGAAATTAGTATTAGTAAAAAAATAGTACTGGAGAAATTAATGGGACTGAAAGCTGATAAATCCCCTGGACCTGATGGCCTACATCCTAGGGTTTTGAAAGAGGTGACTATAGAGATAGTGGATGCATTGGTTGTCATTTTCCAAAATTCCATAGATTCTGGAACATTTCCCGCAGATTGGAAGGTGGCAAATGTAACCCCACTATTTAAGAAAGGAGGGAGAGAGAAAATGGGGAACTACAGACCAGTTAGCCTGACATCAGTAGTAGGGAAAATGCTAGAATCTATTATTAAGGATGTGGTAACAGGGCACTTAGAAAATAATAATAGGATTGGGCAGAGTCAACACGGATTTATGAAAGGGAAATCATGTTTGACAAAACCGTTAGAGTTTTTTGAGGTTATAACTAGCAGAATAGATAAGGGGGAACCAATGGATGTGGTATATTTGGATTTTCAGAAGGCATTCGATAAGGTGCCACACAAGAGATTATTAAACAAAATTAGGGCTCATGGAATTGGGGGTAATGTAGTAGCATGGATTGAGGATTGGTTAATGGACAGAAAATAGAGAGTAGGAATAAATGGGTCATTTTCGGGTTGGCAGGCTGTAACTGGTGGGGTACCGCAAGGATCAGTGCTTGGGCCTCAGCTATTCACAATCTACATCAATGATTTGGATGAGGGGACCAAATGTAATATATTCAAGTTTGCTGATGATACAAAGCTGGGTGGGAATGTAAGTTGTGAGGAGCTTACAAGGAGGCTTCAAGGAGATATAGACAGGCTAAGTGAGTGGGCAAGAACATGGCAAATGGAATATAATGTGGGGAAATGTGAAATTATTCACTTTGGTAGGAAAAATAGAAAAGCAGAGTATTTTTTCAATGGTGAGAGATTGGGAAATGTTGGTGTTCAGAGGGACCTGGGTGTCCTTGTACACAAATCACTGAAAGTTAACATGCAGGTACAGCAAGCAATTAGGAAAGCAAATGGTATGTTGGCCTTTATTGCAAGAGGATTTGAGTATAATAGTAAAGACGTCTTACTGCAATTATATAGGGCCCTGGTGAGACCACACCTGGAGTATTGTGTACAGTTTTGGTCTCCTTACCTAAGGAAGGATATACTTGCCATAGAGGGAGTGCAATGAAGGTTAACCAGACTGGTTCCTGGGATGGGGGGATTGTCCTATGAGGAGAGATTGAGTAGACTAGGCCTATATTCTCTAGAGTTTAGAAGAATGAGAGGTGATCTCATTGAAACATACACAATTCTTACAGGGCTTGAGAGGGTAGATGCAGGGAGGATGTTTCCCCTGGCTGGGGAGTCTAGAACAAGGGTCACAGTCTCAGAATAAGGGGTCGGCCATTTAGGACTGAGATGAGGAGAAATTTCTTCACTCAGAGGGTGGTGAATCTTTGGAATTCTCTACCCCAGAAGGCTGTGGAGGCTCAGTCATTGAGTATATTCAAGACAGAGATCGATAGATTTTTGAATATTAAAGGATTCAAGAGATATGGGGATAGTGCAGGAAAGTGGAGATGAGGTAGAAGATCAGCCATGATCTTATTGAATGGCGGAGCAGGCTCGAAGAGCCAAATGGCCTACTCCTTCTCCTATTTTTTATGTTCCGATGTTATTATTGCCACTGATGAGGTCAGTGTTACTGAGCGGGCGCTCGGCTTTGCAGCTCTGGCTGGTTTCCCACAGGTGCAGGGCATCATCAACTGTAGACATGAGACCATCAAGGCACCCGTAAATCACCCAGGAGTGTTTTTGAACTGCAAGGGCTTCCACTCCCTCAACGTGCAGCTCGTCTGCAACCATAAAAAGACCATCATGCATGTGTTCACCAGATTCCCTGGCAGTTGTCATGACTCTTTCAAGCTGCACCAGTCCACCCTCCCTCAGTTCTTCGCACCTCCAAACAGACTTACCGGTTGGCTGCTTGGAGACAAGGGCTCTCCACTGAAGACGTGGCTTATGACACCCTTGAGGACACCAATTACTGAGGCCGAGGAGCACTTTAATGAGATCCACATGTCTACCAGATGTGTCATAGAGCAAGAAATAGGCATGCTGAAGATGCGCTTCAGATGCCTTGACAGATCTGGAGGAGCCCTTCAGTACACATCAGCCAGGGTATACAGAATCATCGTCGTTTGCTGTGCACTGCACAACATAGCTCAGCAGCGAGGATTGGAGCTGCAGGAGGAGCAAGATACAGAGCACACAGCCTCTTCAGAGGAGGAGGAGCAGGTGGAAGACGAGGAGGAGGAACCTGAGGTGGAGCTGGCACCAGCAGTGGCGCACATTGCTGCCTGGGAGGCCTGGGATGGCCTCATCTTGGCCAGATTTAATTAACTTGTTCCAATGCACCCATATGGCTGTCACATGCTGTACTAAGCTCCTCCTCCTCAACAACAACATAAAGCCTCCCTGCAATGACCAAGCCATTCCTCTCACCCAAACCCCCAGTGCTCGAGGTTAAGTAATGTCTCACCATTCACTCCAATTGACAAAGCCACTTCCAAGGTAGCAGACAAAATGGACAAGACCGGAAACTGGTGCAAAGAAATACATTTATCTGTGTCATCAAAATAACTGAAACTTCTCACTAACATTTGTTCATACACCCATGTGCATGCACTTATGCATCTACTTTTGTGTCTTTTTTCTTTTCCAATTGCTTCTACGAGGTGTAACCCCTCTGGCTTCAGCAGAGGTAGAGGCAGGCTGCTCACTTCTCTGCTGCGACTGCTTAGACACTTTTGGCAGATGTCCTCTGAGTTTTGGAGCCTGTGAGGGCCCCGCCAAAGTCTGCTCCTCCTACAACTGTGCAGGGGCAGACTCGGCCATCAGGATCTGAGGAAGCATGTGGGCTTTTACTGAGAAGGAGGCAATGGGGGAGAAGAGGGAGCACTTAGAGAAGAACCCCCATTTCCATGTCCCCTCTCACAATCATTCCTCTCATGGGCCACCCGCAGTTCCCAGCTAGCAAAGAGCTGGAGAGCACCTTGCTGCTCTGCAGTGGGGCAAGGTAGCCCAAGTCTATGTTTATATCTCTCCTCGAGATGAGGTCTATGAGTGTCTGCCATCTGTTGTCCACAGCTAGCATGTGCTCATGTGACTGGCGCATTTGCTGCTCCATGCAGGTGGCCATCCTTGTGAAGGAAATAGCCATATTCCAAGAAATACATCATCCTATAAACAGATTTGATAATATTAAAACATGACAAACTGGGGTTAAACATCTAAAAGCCTCAACGACACAAGCCGTAAAACAGAAATATAGGCTTCTGAGATAAATATCAGTTGTTAACAAAGTTGTAAACATCACAAGCTTTGAAATGGGAAATGTTTGTAAATACAAAGACATGGCCCTATTGAAACAGCAGGCTGGAGGTTCCTCTATGTCTGAACATTGGAACCAACACAATGGAATGACCCAAGTAAAGTGTCAAAATCTAACACGTCAAACAGGTGCACAGAACATTAAAAAAATGTCTTTTAAAAAATGGCATCAAGTAAAAGAAATACCTGCCGTAAAATAGTTTTATGTTAAACTTAGAACAAGGAGACATGGTTCTTAATATAACCAATTGAAGTAAATAAGAAATGCATGGAACACCCTAGATGAAGTGTTTACAAGTTGTAAAAGGTACAAATAGGAAGGCTTTGAAAATATAATATCAATAGATGACACCAAGCAATTACATTGTGTTTGTATTGAAAATTGAATAGTTAGGAGACATGACATCTGGCTTACAAGCAGTTAAGTGATATTAAGAATTCATTAGAAATACTTCCTAAGAATGGCATCAAATAGATAAATCAATAATAACCATAAAAATGATAAGTTTTTGAAACACCAAAAGGTAGAGACACAAGTCTGGTTGCAACAGTTGAATTGACAGTAAAGAATAGAAAACAATTCAATAGAGTATCACTAGAGACAATTAGCTTACATCAGCAGAATACTTCAAAGAAAATACCACTAAAAAAGAGTATAAAAATAAGAGCTTTTCAAATGGACAGTCAGAAGTCGCTGGAAGGGCAAGTGTTTCTCAACTTCACAGGCACGCTCTGTAAGTTTTTAACTCTCAGTCTCGGGTAATCAAGGTATTCGATTTTGGTGGATATTCTGGATTAAGAAATAAGTAGAAGTGTGGAAATGTAACAAAGTTAAGATTAGAGAATAAGGATCTCTGAGAATAAGAAAATGTAAGCTATTTGTATTTTGAACTATTAAAGTCACGATTGACTTATCAGCTGTTAACTGAATGTCGGTTCTTTAATAAATCTATATATTTTTAGAATGATCTCGCAGAGTATTTCTGTATAAACTCGCGAACTCAATTTCTGTACACTCAAAGGAGTTGCAGAATTCTGGGGGGTATTCCGGACCCTCATAATAATCCAGAAGGTTGCAGTCTAGTTAAACGTATTAAAAGTGCTATCCGGAAGACGGTAACATCTTCACGTCGTTCCTTTCCTTTAGGGAAAGGTAGTCTGACCTTTAGACCCAATTAAGCGTCTTATAGGATTCGGCTATCTTTAACTTTAGTTGAAGGTGAACGTCTGGGGAATACGCCTGATCTGGGGTAGCCCGAAAAGGGCTAGGACTTGTAATTATCCCTTCATCCTTTCCATGGAACAACACATTGTCGCCATCGCCTGCGACATGATGGTGCTCATGTTCGAGATGGACTCCTCCATTCTCTGCACATTTGCAGTCATCGCGGCTGCAAAAGCTGCCAGAGCCTCATGCAATTGTTGCTTCCCTCCAAGATCACCCTCTTTCTCAATGGCCCCCAAGGCTCAGCGTCTGCATGCAGCTAAGCAGAGCTTGGAATGTGATGTACCCTCCGCCGAGGAGTCTCCATCGCTGTCCCTGTCAACACCATCTGCTCTTGCTCACTTGTGATGTGTGAGACACCAGGTGGCAACACTACTCGATCTCTCACAGGACCCACCGAGGTGTGCATATCTGTACTGGTGCTGGGTGCGCTTGGGTCTGCTGACGGTGCACCTCATAGACTGGTGCTTCCTCTGAGGAGTCGTCTTCCTCCTCCGGCTGGACAGTGGTGGGGTGGTGGGGGGGACTTGATGGACCTGTGGGAGAGTAAATAGATGAATTAGAAGTGTTATGATAAGAATGGGTAACATTACCATTATGCACATGATGACATTTCACTGGCTGCTGACATCAGTCACCGTATGAGTGACTGCTGTATACCATGTGGCTGTACGCGATGTAATTCTGTCACCAGGTTGCTAGGATGTCCCCCTTTCTCTGTCTCCCACCGCCAGCAGCTCTAAAACTCCAGAGATCTCCAGTGCCTCCTCCTCTGCTGGAGTCAACTGTGTGAATACTGGAGGGCCACCTCCGTTTCTCTGCCTCTCCTTATTGTTCTGGGCTTACTTCTCCTGCAAGGAAGGAAAGAAGAGAACTTTGAGTGAGTGTGATGGAATGAGTGTAAGGAATGGGTGGGTTACATCAGTAGAGGGTGACTATGAGTGAGTGGGGTGACATTGCCAAATGGCCTCCTTCTGTGGTGTTACTTGCTATGATTGCATTAGGATGAGGGTGAGTGTCAGGTATGTTTAGTCAGATCGGGACGTGAGTAGGCACATAGACTAGAGAAGGATGGGTGGACGCGCAAGGTGGTTTGGGGTGAGGAATAATGTGCCACAAGAGATTCAATGATCTCTTGTAACACTGGATCCACATCCTCCTGACAACATCCCTGCTGCTGACCTCCTCAGCGATCTGCAACCATGCTGTTTTGGTTTCTTTGGGTGCTCTTTTACGTTGATCAGCAGGGAGCAGGACATCCCTGCGGGCTCTCACTGCCTGCACTAGAACATGGCGTGATGTATCACTAAGTCTTGGTGCCACCCTGTGCTTTTGTCCATCCATGATTGACACTCTTTTCACCTTGGTAATAATTCCCACAGCTCTGCAAATGACCTTGCACCCTCCTTCATCAACTTTCAAATGAGATGTGTGCAAGGCTGCTTTAAACATCAGCGCTGGAAACGGGCCATCAATGACGTCATCAGCCCTGCTCCATTTAACTGGGCCGGGAAACACACACGAGTCCTTCAATTGGGGCCATTAAGTTAAAGTTGCTCTGAACAACGTGCTGCTCAGAACATCGCGTTCCCGACCCGCTACACGGCCCGCACACACAAAACCCGACTCCAAGGTAAAGATTCCGGCCTTGGCGAGGCAAAGCCAAATATCAATCGTTCAGTTGTTTTATTTCACAGACAGCAAGTGAACATACAAAGTAACAATCTAAGGAAATTCCACTTACTTTAGTAGTGTAGGTTCACATGTGAAGAAAGCCCACTAGGTTGTGGTACTGAAAGTCTTTCAGTGCCTCAGGATCCATATGGTTGTGGGTGATACTGAGGTTTTGGAAAAGATTCAGAGGAGGGCCACAAGATTAATTCCCAGTCTAAAACATTTTAATTACCCAGAAAGTCTCAAAGAGTTGGGTTTCTATACATTAGACAAACGGAGATTTGATCAAAATGTATAAGATGATGAAGGCATTAGATTGTGTTTGTGTTGACAAATTGTTTCAACTGAATAGGTTTGGGAGGACCGGGGTCACACTCTCAACTTATGTAAGGGCAGAACTAAGTTAGATATTAGGAGGTTCTTCTTTTCCCAGAGAATAGTGGACCAGTGGAACAGGTTGCTGGATCATGCTGTGATGCTGATTTGCTGTTTTCCTTCAAGTGAGAGCTGGACCTGTTTCTAGCCGGGGTGGAGATCTCCTCATACAAGAGGTAGGTACCTGTTAATGTTAATCAGGGTCAATGTGATCGCCTGGACTAGTTTTGATCACCGAGATGGGTCAGAGAAGAATTTTCCAGATTTGTTTTTCCTAATTGGCCTGGGATTTTATCTGGTTTTTCACCTCCCCCAGGAGGTTACCTGGCTTTCGGGTGGGGTGGGGAGTGTATATAACTGTATGGGACAGGCTGGATGGACAAGTAGGTCTTTTCCTTTTCAGGAAATGATGGGAGAAAACTGGGGGGAAAAGTTGTATTATTAACATAATGACTAAGGTGTCTGCAATTAATTAATGAGAGTTTTAAAATCAACTCAGCCAGATCAGTGCAAGAATTAGCTTAAGCAATTAAGCTCCAAATATATTTTCTTTCAGTAACTCAGATAATGTGTTTCATTCAGTATTTTTAGTCGGCTGTTTTAGAATATTAGTTTTTTTTCATTTTTAATTCCTTATCCTGTCCCAAAACATTGGACTTCAGATGCTGTAATTATCATTGCAGGCTAAAGTGATGGATAACTCTAATGGATTTATAACGAATATAAAATAATCCATTACAAACTACATTAGGCAATGGAGCAGGCTTGATGTTTTCACTGATACTTTAGTCTCTGGTGACTTCGGTTCAATTAGCTCCAGTTTACAGGAGCAATTTTCAACAAAAAGTATTTGCAAACCTTTTATTGTTGGCAGAGAGAAGAGTGAGAGGAACCATACATTATATTTGTCATCTTGTGCATGCCAAGCAAAGTCATCTTTCAACATAATTCACATCACTGCATCTTGTGTTTGTAGGCAAGTGTAAAAGTTTGCCAAGCACTTGTTTATGAAGCTGGAACCTTTTAACGTTACAGAGGTAATGTTTCACAGAAGTCTAATTTGTTTTAGTCCCTCTACCCCAATAACTGCAAGGCAAAGATTGTCATCTTGCTATATGACAAATTCTTAGTGTAAATCTGCATCCTTTGAAGCACTGTTGTGACTATGATATATATTTATATATATATTTATATATTTTGTTAAAATTAACATGTCTACCCGTTTTGTATATTTTCCAAACAGTCAATCATAGTGGGTTAATGAAGGACTGCCAAAACTAGTCGGGTAAAGCAGTCCTGTGGTCATGTGTGACTTGTGACTTCTACGTTAATGAACCAAAGGCCTCTCAAATTCTGGATTCCATTAAGCAGAAGGAAATCAAGACAGTATGTTATGGAATGTCTACAGTGCTGTCTGCACAGGATATGTGGCAATGGCTCTTTTTTTTGGCAAATTGAAAATCTGTATTATAGCAGAAGAATATTTAGCTGCCTACGATATTTAGATCATACAATGTACAGCTGCAGAAAGCAATAACTTCTGTAGCAATTTCCTACTAATTAAAATTGTATTGGCTGCAACAAGGCAATTTCACTATGATAAGAAAATCTGCTTCCTATCCTTAGAAACAGAGCTGTACATCCTGTCCAACTCGTGGGTCTAAGTGCCTCTGGGATTCGTCCTTGACAGCCTATCCTATGGCAAAATATACTGTCTGCAGCTATGAGCCAAGGCACAGTTCACCACAGGAAATTCCACCATGTATTATCTCAAACATTCTGAAACCCAGGCCAATATAATGGGGTAATATATCTCAAAGTCCCACGTGGCACTGCTTAGTAGGAAAAAAGGGACAAAGGAGTGAGGTATTCAACAGAGTGTAAGTCTGCAAAAAAAATATATTGGTTATTCTGATACGTGAGCTTAAAAACATGAGAAAGAGAGGGTTACAAATAATAAAAAAAAGTTTTTAAAAAGACAGGAATTATGTGGCAAATGTCAATTTTTAAAGTTTTTCAGTAAGGTATCAAGGTTATAGGTCAAATTATTATAGCAATATGTGCTGGTAGATTTCTCACTGTTCTTAAATGTAGTTCCTGAGGAGTAGCATGGTACCAACACAGCTTAAATATGACAACGCTTTGCCCAATGCTGCATTAAATTTAATAAATCATGTGGCTGATAGAAAGTAAAAATATTACACACATTGCTGATACAGGCCTCATAGATATAATATTTGTAATCCTTTTAACCCACTATTTTACAAAACTTTTTAAAGATGGAAATAACTTTCTTTGCAATTCCTCCGCAAAACAGCTTATTCTCACTTACTTACATTATATAAAATATATAAGGGGTCATCTTTTGTTTTCACTCTCCCACCAGAGAGCTTACCCCTCCAACAGCTCACACTGGCAAATCGAGAACCCCAAATTCAATATTTGCCGCTGGTGGATGAAGCTCCCAGCCCAGAGAATGAAGTCCAAAAATTAACCCTGTAGCCTTGGCATTGTTGTTGGTGTCCCATTTAGGTGCAAACTATGGGTTATTAAAGTTTTGGGGGAGAATTCTGCCGGGCTACTTAACCCAAAATTTTAACACTTTTAAAAACTTGTCTTTCATTACCTCAGGATATCCCAAAGCACTTCGCGGCCAATTAAGTACATTTTTTAAGTAGCTTTTTCCTCCGTGTGTCTTTTAAGTGGCCGACTGGCTGCCCAATCATGTGAATGTGGGCACAGTCCATTTTGGAGGCCGGGCCTCATTAACATAGGGCTGGCGGGCTGCAGGCGGAACACGAGCGCCCACAGTGTCGGGCGGCCCGGCCCACCTCTGGGTTTGGGAAAAGGTATGTCTGGGGGATGGGGCCTCTTCTCGCAAGGGGGGTGGGGGGGGGAGAACTCGGTGCAGCAGTGGCCCAGATTCTTCTTGTGGCACCCGGAGGAGCACTTCTGATCCTTCTGGCCCCACAAAAGTAAATTAAAGCTTACCTACTGGGTTTATCTTTGGCTCGGCCGCCAGCTGAAACTGGTCAGAGCATTCATGGCACGTGTTCCGCCCAGTTGAGTTTTAATATGACAATTGGGCTCCTATATACAGCCTAGGACCTCGATTTGCATATTAAAAGGACCAACCACCTGACTCAGGCCAGCACTCCAGCCGCTCAGTGGTCGGAATTTGGGGAGATAGAGTCAGCCACATCGTATTCAGGGTGTTACCGCTCCATGTCCCCCTGGTTGCGGACCTTTGCAATCTCCCCTGTAGTCGCTGTTGTAGGAAATGTGACAGCTAATTTGCCCGAAGCAAGGTCCAACTAACAGTAATGAGATAAATGTCCAGCTGATCGATTTTGATGATGTTGGTTGAGGAGATAAATGTTGGCCAGAAAACCAGGAGAACTCCCCTCTCTTCTTTGAATAGTGCCCTGGGATCTTTTACATGCACCTCATAGGGCAGATGGAGACTTAGCTTAACATCTCACTACTGCACTGAAGTGTCAGCCCAGATTATATGTATCAGGTCTCTGAAGTGGGGCTTGAAGCCATATAACCTTCTGACTCAGAGGCATAAGTGCTACCTCTGAGCCAAGGCTGACACCTTTTAATACCATATGTAAAATGTGTGATTTCCTGGCTGCACATTGGGCTGTCTTGTGCAGATGAACAGTAGTAAAATAGCTTAACCAGCTATTTAAACCCCTGCTTTGGTATAATGGTGTAATGGTGAGTAGGCCAGGAGTTAACCCTATAATATTGCTGTAAAATGAAGGTTGTCCAATTAAGAGATGCTTAATGTGGTGATCAAGCACTGGAAGTCCTAATCTCACTGATGCTCAGTTTGGGTGTTCTGCCAGGACCACTCAGCTCCAGAGATCATTGGTCAGAAGACTGGTCAGAAGAGGCCCATGAAAGTTTGAAAACTTTGCTTGTCTTCAAACTCCTTGTGGACTAGGAGGAGCAGGAATCTCCCATTGACTGCCGGGTATCGTTCCCATGGGTCCCTGGCTGCGGCCTCCTGCCACCAGATTCCCACTCCCGCCTTCCGACCAGGTAGTCAATCTGGTCGGGGGTCAGGTGGGACTCTGCAAATATTTATTCAAATGAGTCGCTGCCATTAAAATTGGCAGGTCCTCCATGTCCCCGGCCTTGCTGGGTTTGTCTCCCTCTACTGGGCTCCCACGCACCTTTCCTGCCCCCTGCCCCGCCCCCCATGAAAATAGAGGCCGAAATGTCTGAAAGATTGTGTTTTTGACGTCAAAAACCAGATGGAACGATTTTTTTTGAACGAGCGAGAGAAACAGTGAAACAGGAGTTCAAAGACATTTGAATAAGTCTGAAGAAGAGTCAAAGGCCGGGCGGGTCCTTGGCGGGTGACATCAGTGGCAGGTCCCAATCCCGCTGCTGGCTCCATCCCGCTCTTTGAAATGAATTTCCCTTGATGGGGCTTGTTAAGCCTGCCCAGTGCATTTCCCGACCAATTAGAGGAAGCGGGTCTGGTGACGTCATTTGATGATGCGCCATCAGCTGGTTTCCTTAAAGGGACCACGTCCAAATTTATTTTGACAGTTGTGCTGTCAGTGTTCTACAGCATTGACGTGCTGCAAACACTGACAATCACTGCACAAAGGCACAAGGCTGCACCCAGGCTCTCCCATGACTCCCTCCATATGCTTATGGAGGGAGTCACAGCACGCAGGGAGGTCCTCTTCCCTTCCCATGGCAGAAGAGACCTCCCCAGGAGATCAACACAGCCTAGTTGCACATTGCACAGGAGGGCACAAGCAGGGATGTAGTCAGGAGGACCTGGGTGCAGTGCCACAAATGTTTCAATGATCTCAGTAGATAACGAAACGTTAGTACAAAGCCACAGTCAACCTCATCCTGCTGTCCCTCTCATCACATCCCCAGCACTCTGCCTTCCCTACCCTACTCCTGCACATCCTTACTCACACCAACTTACCTTAGACCTCCACCCATCCCTCTCTATCTACATTATCACTTCCCCATCTCACTAGCCACCCCTCAAACTCATCCTCATCCTAGTGCAATCATACCAACTAACAACACACAAGGGTAGGCACTTGGGTGTTTTATCCAATGTTCATATAAAGTTTAGTTAATGTGGTGTCAAACATTGAAACCTTTATTTTCAACACTTTGCATTCTTGGGCAGATTTGTATGCACTTTTGTATGTCAGCCAGTGGCTCAGTTGGTAGCACCCTCGCTTCTGAGTCAGAAGGTTGTGGGTTCAAGTCCCACTCCAGGACTTGAGTGCAAAAATCTAGGCTGACACTTCAGTGCAGTACTGAGGGAGTTCTGCACTGTTGGAGGTGCCGTCTTTTGGATGAGACGTTAAACCGAGGCCCCGTCTGCTCTCTCAGGTGGATGTAAAAGATCCCATGGTACTATGGCAGAGGAGTTATCCCCGATGTCCTGGCCAATATTTATCTCTCAACCAACATCACTAAAGCAGATTATCTGGTCATTATTACATTGCTGTTTGTGGGAGCTTGCTGTGCACAAATTGGCTGCCACGTTTCCTACATTACAACAGTGACTACACTTCAAAAAGTACTTCATTGGTTGTAAAGTGCTTTGGGATGACTGATGGTCATGAAAGGCGCTATATAAATGCAAGTCTTTATTTCTTTGGAAGTAGCTTAGGGAATTGCAGTGAATGGTGAGACATAACGGTACCCCGCAATGGTCATGAGTGTGAAAGGATTGGCTTGGGCATTGTAGGGATGCTTTATGGTGTTGGTGTGGGGTGGTGCCAGCCTGGTGCATCATGCGGCAGCCAGGGTGTACAGTATCAAGTGAAGTAAATCTGCCCATGGTGAGGCCATCCATGGCCTCCCGGGCAACAATGTGGTCGGGTGCTGATGCCCTGTGTCCTGTGCAGCATCAGTTGATTGCAGGGAGTTTTGGTGTTGTTGTTGGTGCTGCTGGTGTGCCTGGTGCTGCTGGTGTTGGGGCTGATCGTGGTGGGATTCTGAGGACCAAGGTGAGAGAGTATAAAGGGCACCCATGCTAATGGAATAGATGGCAGGTGAAGTAGAGATGACAGAAGCGATCTGTCAATGGTGAGAGAGGTAATGAGGTCAGACTGGATGGAGGCTTGTGTAAAGACTTGCAGCATGGTGAATCTGTTGTGGAAATGCAGTGAGAAAGAACTTGTGGCTGAGGGAAGATATCTCTGTAAGGTGGGAGCTTTTACTTTACATATGAAGCTGTCAACTCAACAGCTGTTTCAATGGGGCTACAGAACTCTCACTTCAGCTTGACAGTGTGCGAACTGTCAAATGCAAAAGGTAAGCTGAAAATCATTCTTAAGTGGCTCTAAACAAACCACTAATTACCTGAATTGGGTCCCCTGCCGCTGCGTGTCGGGTCTGCTCAGCGCTGACAGACCCGACATTGGGAAAGGCGCGTGGCGGCGGGTTCACAGCGGGTCCTGACTCGCTGGGAAAAAAAACATTTTCTCACCTTACCCTCCACCGATTGCACTCCCTGACCCCCCGCAAAATTCCGGCCAAAGAAACAGAAACAGGAAGACTTGCATTTATATAGCGCCTTTCACAACCTCAGGACATCCCAAAGCACTTTACAGCCAATGAAGTACTTTTGGAAATGTAGTCACTGTTGTAATATAGGAAACGCAGCAGCCAATTTGCACACAGCAAGCTCCCACAAACAGCAATGTGATAATGACCAGATAATCTGTTTTAGTGATGTTGGCTGAGAGATAAATATTGGCCAGAACATCGGGGGTACTTCCAATAGGGCCATGCAATCTCTTACGTCTACCTGAGAGGCAGACGGAGCCTCGGTTTAATGTCTCATCTGAAAGACGGGACCTTACCACTGAGCCACAGCTGACACACGAATGGAATAGTTTGTGAAGCAAGACTTCTAAGCTGAGAAAGTGTTAAGAATGAGACTTCAAAGGTGACGAATTCTAGCCAGCTATTAGAAAATATTCATGTATCACTTATATGCAAGAGTTAAGTTTCTAAGAAATGAAGACAAATTTAATTGTACTCTTAAAAGGGCAGACAAGCTATCAGATTATCATAAAATCCCAACTGATTCACTAATGTCCTTTATGGCAGGAAACGTGCCAGCCTTATGTGGTCTGGCCTATATGTCACGCCACTCCCACAGCAATGTGGTTGACTCTTGCCTGCCCCCTAAAGTGGCATTGCAAGTCGCTACAGAATGGACTACAGTGGTTCAGGAAAGAAGGTGCACTACCACCTTTTCAGAGCAACTAGGGACGGGCAATAAATGCCGGCCTCGCTAGTGATGCTCACATCCTGAAAATGAATAAAGAAAAAAAATGGCAGCAGAAGAAGGAAGAAACAAGTTGGCTACAGATGAAGATTCACCAAGCTGACAACCATGAGGTAAACGCAAGCATTCCAGCGGGAGGTGAGACAGCCACTTTTACTACAATCAAATTGGGAAGATGAAGTTGTATGACATCATTAAATGATACTGTGAAAGCTCAGTGCTAGTCAGCCATACACTGATCTATACTTTAACCATACATGGTAGACTTGCTTTTCAAAGCTCTTCATTCATCCACTCTATTAGTAAACTAAGCCCTCTAAAAAGGATCTGGTTTGCATAACACGGACAATAGATTTTGGACTATTTAATGTAATATGATTTAAGTATGATTAATTATGTAAATGGCTGACTGACAAAAATTGAGTGCTGTTATAATATCACCATTCTGACAAGAATTGAACCAGTTATTAATCATGTAAAAATTACACATATTAACATTGACTCTACACTGTCCAACTTTATACATTTTTTTCAAAATTATGCATTTTTTAATTATGATCTAAATTATTTTTTGTATATGTACATACTGGGGTGTATGTGGAAACATGACTGCTCAAAAGACTTGAAGAAGATGCTTTGAGAAATTTCTTTGGTTAGTTTTGTGGTACTTAGTGGTTCATAAATGGTAGATTCGAAATAGTGAACTGATTGGTTTTCTGCTGGTTACTGGATGTTGTTTTGGTAACTTTTCCTACCTCTTTAATGAATGAAACCAGTGGTCCCACTTGGGATTCCAGGTTGGGATTGTGACTTGGACCTCCTCATTATTAAATTATTCTAAATTTGACTAAATTTGTACGAATGGGACTGCTGGGGGCACATTTAGGTTTGTTCGGGGAAGGGTGGGGGGAGGTGGGAGGGGGAGTGGAAGACCATCGGCCCCCATGTTGCTCTGGACCTTCCAGCATGTTGGAGCAAGTGAGCATCTTTAATGACAAGGGTGCCCACCATTCATATACAGGACAGGTGACCACCCCAGACCGGGCAAACATAGTCACCTTTTATAACCCACTTCTTTTACATAGTTCTGAGGTAAGTATACAAAGTACAGATAAAGCCAAGGTTTCAACTTATATTTAAAGGGACATTTGCTTTTGCTGTGAAAAAGAAATCTACAAATTATGTTGACATTTGTTTGAACCAATCAAATCTTTCGCCTCTGCCTCTCTTCAATAAGTATATTGCAGTTCACTTAAGAAAAATACTAGATATTTGGATATTGGTCAGTAAGATCACAGTGTGTAGAAACTGAGGGGGCGATCTTGCCAGCCCTGGGGAGGCGGGTTTGGAGGTGGGACTGCCGGGAAAATGGCAGAATCTGGGGGCAGGTACCCATCCTGCCCCCATCCCGCCTCCGTGCCATAGAAACATAGAAACATAGAAGATAGGAGCAGGAGTAGCTTGCTCCGCCATTCAATGTGATCATGGCTGATCATCCAAATTCAGAACCCTGTCCCTGCTTTCTCCCCATATCCCTTGATCCCTTTAGCCTTAAGAAATATATCTAACTCCTTGAATATATTTAATGAATTAGCCTCTACTGCCTTCTGTGGTAGAGAATTCCACAGGTTCACCACTCTCTGGGTGAAGAAATTCCTCCTCATTTCTGTCCTAAATGGCTTACCTCTTATCCTTAGACTGTGACCCCTGGTTCTGGACTCCCCGACCATCGGGAACATCGTTCCTGCATCTAGTCTGTCCAGTCCTGTCAGAATTTTATAAGTTTCAATGAGATCCCCTCTCATTCTTCTAAACTCTAGCGAGTATAAGCCCAATCGACCCAATCTCTCCTCATACGTCATTCCTGCCATCCCAGGTATCAGCCTGGTGAATCTTCGCTGAACTCCTTCCATGGCAAAAACCTCCTTCCTCAGATAAGGCGATCAAAACTGCACACAATACTCAAGGTGTGGTCTCACCAAGGCCCTGTACAACTGCAGCAAGACATCCTTGTTCCTGTACTCAAACCCTCTCGCTACGAAGGCCAACATACCATTTGCCTTCTTAACCACCTGCTGCACCTGCATGCTTACCTTCAGCGACTAGTGCACAAGGACACCCAGGTCTCGTTGCACTTCCCCTTCTCCCAATCTATTGCCATTCAGATAATAATCTGTCTTCCTGTTTTTGACACCAAAGTGGATAACCTCGCATTTATCCACGTTATATTGCATCTGCCATGCTTCTGCCCAATCACCCAACCTGTCCAAATCATCCTGGAGTTTCTCGGCATCCTCCTCACAGCACACACGCCCACCCAGCTTTGTGTCGTCTGCAAACTTGGAGATATTACATCTAGTTCCCTTGTCTAGATCAATAATATATATTGTGAATAGCTGGGGTCCAAGGACCGATCCCTGCGGTACCCCACTAGTCACTGCCTGCCACTCGGAAAAAGACCCGTTTATTCCAACTCTTTGCTTTCTGTCTGCCAACCAGTTCTCTATCCAAGTCAATGCCTTGCCCCCAATCCCATGTGCCTTAACTTTACACGCTAATCTTTTATGCGGGATCTTATTGAAAGCCTTTTGAAAGTCCAAATACACCACATCCACTAGTTCTCCCTTATCTATTTTACCAGTTACATCCTCAAAAAATTCCAGTCGATTAGTCAAGCACGATTTACTTTTTGTAAATCCATGTTGACTTTGTCCGATTCTGTCACTGTTTTCCAAGTGCCCTGCTATTACATCCTTTATAATGGACTCTAGCATTTTCCCCACTACCGATGTCAGGTAGTTAACAGGCAGTTAAGAGGATTATCCCCATTTTTCCAGCAGAGGTACGGGCTTTCCGATGTCTGGAAACCCCGCCAGATTCAGTGAGGCGATCAGAGGGTCTGCGGGGGGTCGGAGGGGCCCAAAAGTGCGCTGTGGGTGCAAGTGTGGAGAGGTAAGTATGTGAGGTGAGTGAAAAGTGATAGAAAATGTTTCCTTACCTTTGTTTCTTCCTGCAGGCTTCAATCGTTGGGGATACAGAGGCTCCGGCATCTCAATGGCAGAGATGACAGAATGGCTGCTGCATTCTCCGATGCAACAGCCATCTGCTTTCTGCTCAGTAAATAGGTTTGGTGAGCCTTGAGTACAGGAACTCACCAAACAACAGAGAATGTCAGTGTTTTCAGCCCTCTTATAAAGGGGTAGGATGAGAGCGTAGTGCTGCATCTTCTGGGCTGATGGTGATGGCAGCCCCATGATTGGCTGGTCCACACTGCATTTCCTGCCCCTCTTCTTCTGGTGGGCACCTGAGCTGCACTTATATTGGCATGGACACCTATTATAAAAATGCACGTTAGAAAACTTCTCCCTGACCCCGGAATGTCTGGTAGGGTCAGCGCAGAGGTTCCTGGCAGGCGCATCATTGCACTTTTGCCAGTATTGTAGATGTCTTTTCAGTCCCTTTGTATTTTGCAACTTTGTTAATACAGAGGAGGACTGCAACAAAATACAGTCAGAGATTAATATCCTTGCAGAATGGGCGTGTAATTGCCAAATTAACTTCAAGATAGATCAGTGTGAGGTGGTACATTTTGGTAGGAAGAATAAAGAGGCCACATACTCCTTGGAAAATTATAGTCTAAATGGGGTAGAGAAGCAGAGGGATCTGGCAATATAGATACACAAATCATTAAAAGTAGCAACGCAAGTTAATAAGGCCATAAAAAAAGCAAACATTTCTAGAGGGATAGACTTGAAAAGCAGAATAGTTATGTTAAACTTGTATAGGACCTTGGTTAGACCACACTTGGAGTACTGTGAACAGTTTTGGTCTCCATTTTATAAAAAGGATATAGAGGCACTGGAGAAAGTGCAAAAAAGATTTACTGGGATGATACCAGAACTGAGAGGCTATACCTATCAGGAAAGATTGAACAGGCTGGGGCTCTTTTCTCTAGAAAAGAGAAGACTGAGGAATGACCTGATAGAGGTCTTTAAGATTATGAAAGAGTTTGATAGGGTAGACGTTCAGAAGATGTTTCCACTTGTGGGGGAGACTAGAACTAGGGGCCATAAATATAGTCACTAATAAATCCAATAGAGAATTTAGGAGAAACTTCTTTACCCAGAGAGTGGTTAGAATGTGGAACTCGCTACCACAAAGAATAGTTGAGGTGACTATCATAGATGCATTTAAGGGGAAGCTAGATAAACATGAGGGAGAAAGGTATAGAAGGATATGTTGATGGGGTTAGATGAAGAGGGGTGGGAGGAGGCTCGTGTAGAGTATAAACACCAACATGGATCTGTTGGGCCCGAATGGCCCGTTTCTGTACTGTAAATACTATGTAATATTTTGTATACATTTTCTGCTCCTCAAAAGTCAATGTGGTTTTCAAGCATTTCTATGCTTTTCAGCTAATTATTTTCATTAAGGAGAAAAAATATATTTTGAACTTTTATCGTCAATATAAGATCCTTTGATCGCTCAAGTAATACCTTGTGACTTGCAGATAGTGATGTTGAACAACCCTTAAAAATGCTATTGTGTTATTGATGATAACATTTCCTTCTTTTTGAGAACAGTATTCTCCTTAGTGGAGTTGTGAATGGAACTGAACATTGTGCAATCATCAGCAAACATCCCCACTTCTGGCCTTATGATGGAGGGAAGGTCATTGATGAAGTAGCTGAAAATGGTTGGGCCTAGGACACTGCCCTGAGGAACTCCTGCGGCGATGTCCTGAGGCTGAGATGATTGGCCTCCAACAATCACAACCATTTTCCTTTGTGCTAGGTATGATGCCAGCCAGTGGAGACTTTTCCCTCTGATTCCCATTGACTTCAATTTTACTAGGGCTCCTTGATGCCATACTTGGTCAAATGCTGCCTTGATGTCAAGGGGGAGTCACCCTCACCTCACCTCTGGAATTCAGCTCTTTTGTCCATGTTTGGACCAAGGCTGTAATGAGGTCGGGAGCTGAGTGGTCTTGGTGGAACCCAAACTGGGCTTCAGTGAGCAGGTTATTGGTGAGTAAGTGCCGCTTGATAGCACTGCTGATGACACCTTCCATCACTTTGCTGATGATTGAGAGTAGACTGATGGGGCGGTAATTGGCCGGATTGGATTTGTCCTGCTTTCTGTGGACAGGTCATACCTGGGCAGTTTTTCACATTGTCGGGCAGATGCCAGTGTTGTAGCTGTACTGGAACAGCTTGGCTAGAGGCGCGACTGGTTCTGGAGCACAAGTCTGACCACACATAATAGACTTCAGCTGTTGAACTGAGTTGTGGGTAAAGATTTTTATGTAACAAAAGTGAAGCTAGCCATCACCCATGCTTTTGCCCATGGAGTTTTGCTGATAATTTGGCCATAAATCTACTAAGCTAAAGGCCATGAACTAATTAAGGTCATAAAACCTCTTGGTTAATTAGTTGCATCAGGGAGATTTGTGTTTATACTGCAGGCATTCCTTACTGGTATGAAAAACCATTATCCCTAACTCAACTACCAAGGTAATACCGAATGGAAAATAAAGATGTTACCTCTTCCCAATTGTGTAAAAAAAACTCTTGAAAAATGCAAGATCAGTAAGGGAGTTGTAAAAATCATAAGCATAAAGTCTGTCTTGCCAGGGGAATTCTCCAATGACTCAGTGACAGCCACAGGACTCCATATTTATCAGGTTTGATTGGCAGAAGGAGGCGAGATCTTTTGGCACCAATGTCATCCTGATTGGTTAAGTGATTGTAGGGTGGCCTCCCTTGAATATGAAATATAAAGGTAGGTTCTGCACCCCTCAGGTTGGTCAGTGATAGATAGTAGGAGTAGCAGTTATAGACAGTATATTTTTCTAGAGAGAGCAAGCTGTCTCTCTTTCTCTTTGTAGGAGTTGCAGTCTTTTCTGTTAGTTCACTTAGGTTCTCTTTGTTCTGTAAGTAGCTTTACCTAGCAGATGCAGAAAGGTGCCTTTATAGGTACAGTGTGTTAGGACAAGGAGTAAAACACCGAGTTAACTTGTACCAGCTATTTACAGGCAAAGAAAAGTGTCACTTAATATATAAGTACCCGAGGTGAGAGTGAAGTCAGCTCAAGTATCGTCGCTCGTGCGCAATGCAGGGTCAGTTGGAAACCCTGCTGCCAAAAGGGGAATCATCGATTCAACACTTCAGAAGCCAGTGCCTGCATCCCAGGGTAGGAAGGAGATTGCAAAGGTTTTACTTGAATATCTATGTTTCCTAGTTAGACCTAAAAATAACATTTTTGAAAAAAAATCTTGCTTTGAACATTACACTCACACTGTCATATCTCCCCATCACCATTAATTACTCTCTGCGTGAAGAAGAATTTCCTGATATAAGTCCTAAAATGATCTTTTACTGGTTTGGAACTCCCTTCTACTCCCGCAGTTTAATTTAAAGTAATATTTCAAGTTCAATTTATCTATAGCCTTAACAATCTTACATATCTTTATAAGATCACCTCTCAGATGCCCTCTTTCTAGGCTGAAATGCCCAGGTTTCTCCAGTCTTTCCTCATAACTGAGACCCTGACACTAGGGATCCACCATGTTTCTCCTTACACTTCCTCCAGCACTTGAATGTCTCTCTTGTCTCTCTGCAATCAGAACTAATTGCAGTATTCCAAGGTGTGGTCTCACTGGAGCACTATAAAGTTTGATCATTACTTCCTCTTAGTTATATTCAACTGTTTTGCCTCGGTGGTTCAGCATCATATTGATTTTCATGATTTGTTCTGCATCGTTGTATATGTTTACTATCAAGTCTCCTAAGAATCCTAGGTCTTTTCAGCTTCACCTTAGCTTTTCAGCACCATTCATAAAGTATGTGGGGGGAAGTTTAACTTTAAAAAAACATGTGGGTTGGGACATGGGGGTAGTTAAAGTGTTAAAAATGTGAATCCCAACCTGAACCCGCCTCCAATCCCGCCCACTTCCAGTTTTAATGGAGGCGGGACGGGGGCAGGCAGCCAATCCGCTGCCAGGAGGCAGGTCGTCTATTTAAATATTATAATGAGGCTGGAAGCCCCTGCTTTAACCTCCATTTTGAATTTAACTTTAGCTGGTGGGGTTTTGCATGCCTCGTGAAACCCACCAAGGCGAGGACTGCTGGATCCAAGAGGTAAGTGCCTTTACATTTACCTCCTGGATCCAGCGTCCTAATCTAATTCACCCCCTGCAATCAGAGACCACCACACAAGGCCTACGATTCCCACCCCCCAGGCCTTCGATCCCCCGACTGGGCCTCACCCCTCAGGCCACCGATCCCCCCCGAACCCCCACTGCTCCTCTGGCCCTCCCCTTGCTGCTCCCGGCCACCGATCACTTCAAACTCTCCCCCCCGCACCCCGTGCTCCTCCCAGCACCCGATCCTCTTCGTCCCCCCGATCTTTCTTCGGCCGCCACCCGGCCCCTGATCCTCTCCGCACCCTCCGTTCCTTCTTCACACTCCGACCCCCATAGAAACATAGAAACATAGAAGATAGGAGCAGGAGTAGGCCATTCGGCCCCTCGAGCCTGTACCGCCATTTAATGAGATCATGGCTGATCATCCAAATTCAGTACCCTGTCCTTGCTTTCTCCCCATATCCCTTGATCCCTTTAGCCTTAAGAAATATATCTAACTCCTTCTTGAATATATTTAATGAATTGGCCTCAACTGCCTTCTGTGGTAGAGAGTTCCACAGGTTCACCACTCTCTGGGTGAAGAAATTCCTCCTCATCTCAGTCCTAAATGGCTTACCCCTTATCCTTAGATTGTGACCCCTGGTTCTGGACTCCCCCGCCATCGGGAACATCCTTCCTGCATCTAGTCTGTCTAGTCCTGTTAGAATTTTATAAGTTTCAATGAGATCCCCTCTCATTCTTCGAAACTCTAGCGAAGAAAAGCCTAATCGACCCAATCTCTCCTCATACGTCATTCCTGCCATCCCAGGTATCAGTCTGGTGATTCTTTGCTGCACTCTCTCCACAGCAAGAACATCCTTCCTCAGATAAGGTGACCAAAACTGCACACAATACTCAAGGTGTGGTCTCACCAAGGCCCTGTACAACTGCAGCAAGACATCCTTGCTCCTGTACTCGAATCCTCTAACATACCATTTGCCTTCTTAACCGCCTGCTGCACTTGCATGCTTACCTTCAGCGACTGGTGCACAAGGACACCCAGGTCTCGTTGCACTTCCCCTTTTCCCAATCTATTGCCATTCAGATAATAATCTGTCTTCCTGTTTTTGCCACCAAAGTGGATAACCTCGCATTTATCCACATTATACTGCATTTGCCATGCATCTGCCCAATCACCCAACCTGTCCAAATCATACTGGAGTTTCTCTGCATCCTCCTCACAGCACACACGCCCACCCAGCTTTGTGTCGTCTGCAAACTTGGAGATATTACATCTAGTTCCCTCGTCCAGATCATTTATATATATTGTGAATAGCTGGGGTCCTAGCACCGATCCCTGTGGCACCCCACTAGTCACTGCCTGCCACTCGGAAAAAGACCCGTTTATTCCAACTCTTTGCTTCCTGTCTGCCAACCAGTTCTCTATCCAAGACAGTACCTTACCCCCAGTCCCATGTGCTTTAACTTTGCACGCTAATCTCTTATGCGGGACCTTATCGAAAGCCTTCTGAAAGTCCAAATACACCACATCCACTGGTTCTCCCTTATCTATTCTACCAGTTACATCCTCAAAAAATTCCAGTAGATTAGTCAAGCATGATTTACCTTTTGTAAATCCATGTTGACTTTGTCCGATCCTGTCACTATTTTCCAAGTGCTCTGCTATTACATCTTTTATAATGGACTCTAGCATTTTCCCCACTACCGATGTCAGGCTTACCGGTCTATAATTCCCCGTTTTCTCTCTACCACCTTTTTTAAATAGTGGGGTTACATTAGCTATCCTCCAATCCATGGGAACTGTTCCAGAGTCTATAGAATTTTGGAAGATGACCAGCAATGCATCTACTATTTCTAGGGCCACTTCCTTAAGTACCCTAGGATATAGATTATCAGGCCCTGGGGATTTATCGGCCTTCAATCCCATCAATTTCCCTAACACCATTTCCCTACAAATACTGATTTCATTCAATTCCTCCCTCTCATTAGACCCTATGCTCCCCGACATCTCTCGGAGGTTATTTGTGTCCTCCTTTGTGAAGACAGAACCAAAGTATGTATTTAATTGGTCTGCCATTTGATTTGTTCCCCATTATAAATTCCCCTGATTCTGACTGCAAGGGACCTACACTTGACTTCACCAATCTTTTTCTCTTCACGTATTATGTTGGTCCCAGCCCGTGATCGCTAATACACCCCCCTTCCCCCAGCTCCCCCGGCCCCCACACAATCCCTCCCTCCTTTCTGCGGCCTAGTGCCACAGGCCTACCCGCGCAGAACCAGCCAGCCTCTTAATCTGGCTGGCTGCAGGTGGGACACAGAGGCTTCCCATGCAAATCATGCCCTGCCGTTAAATTCGGCAGCGGCCAGCGGGAAACCCATTCTCTTGGGTTTCCCGACCGCTTTGGACCCACCGTGCCCCCCCCCCCCCCCCCTGCTCCCAACCTGCCTTCCCCATTAAAATTCAGCCCTGGGTGTCTATTTATCCTTCCTATGTGTAGCACTTAAAATTTTCTGCATTCAATTTCATCTTCCATTGTTCTGCCTACTTACACATCAGGGGGAATTTTAATTCCTGGGTGTAAAGTTGTCTGGATGTCTGTCTGGGAGCTACAGTGGGAGGCCTGGTTCATTTTGACAGCCAGAACTCAGTAACATTCTACCGATGAGCTGCCCACCCGAACCGGGCATCCAGAGGCAGCTTGCTGACTTTGGGACTCTGAAGGCGGTTAGCTCAGAGGCCCTCTGGCCAACAGTCAGGTAAGTCGCGGGAGCGGGTGGGGGGGGGGGGCGGGTTTTGTGAGGGTTTTGTGAGTCGGAATGGGGGGGGGAGCTCGGGGTGGCAGTGGCAAACAACTTTCTATGTGAGGCTCAGAGAAGCTCTCCTGGGACCCCAAAGATAAGTTTTAAACTTATCTGACAGGACCTTTGTTGGGTGTCCACCAAGTTTTAGTGAGCGGGATGTCTGCAGCAGATGTTTCTCTCAGTAGGCAGTTGAAATTGTATCAAAGTCCTAATGACATCATAGGACCCCAATTTACATTTATGCGTGAGGCTCCCACCTAAGTCTGGCAGGCAGCTCAACCACCCAGGAAAACAACGGCATTAAAATGGTCACAGGCGGGAAAAGTGGTAACTGCACCATTTGTATTTTAACTGCTGTTCTGCCCAGTTTTTGCCAGGATGAGGGAGTTAAAATTCCCCATATCTTTTCTAACTCGTTCTGTAATTTCTAAGCTGCCTCTTCTTATTCCACTTCCCCTCCTAGTTTGAGTTTCTGAATCAAGGTCATTTATGTACATTAGAAATAGCAGTGGTTGCAGCAATGAGCCCAAAGGCAGCCTACTCAGTACGACCCTTACTCTGACATAACTCCTCCAACAAGTATTTATTGTTTCCTACCCTTCAAGCAGTTTCGTGTCCATTCCCAAGGTTTATTATTAATCCCCACAGCTTTGAGCTTAAAATAATAGTCTTTCCACACAGAACTTTATCAAGGTACACCACGTCATAAAGTTTTCCACAGTTTGTTGGGTTATTACTTCTTCAAAGAAGTTGAGGAGGTTTGTCAGGAAGGATCTTCCCCTTCTGAATCCATGCTGACTGCCGTTAACTATGTTATTATTGTACTGAAGATTTTCAAGTTTATTCCTGATAATTGATTCTATTATTATACATGGAATGGGAGTAAGACTAATAATGAATTATGAAGCTGCTTAACTTCACATACTCCTTTTATATAAGAACATAAGAACATAAGAAATAGGAGCAGGAGTAGGCCATTCGGCCCTTCGAGCCTGCTCCGCCATTCAATGAGATCATGGCTGATCTTCTGCCTCAACTCCATTCACCGGCCCTATCGTAATATCCCTTGATGCCCTTACTAGTCAGAAATCTATCGACTTCTGTTTTGAATATACCAATGACTGAGCCTCCACAACCCTCTGGGGTAGAGAATTCCAAAGATTCAGCCCCCTCTGTGTGAAGAAATTTCTTCTCATCTCAGTCCTGAATGGCCTACCCTTTATCTTGAGGCTGTGACCCCTGGTTCTAGACTCCCCAGCTAAGGGAAACATTCTCCCAGCATCCATCCTATCAAGCCCTGTAATAATTTTGTATGCTCCAATGAGATCCCCTCTCGTTCTTCTGAATTCAAGAGAATACAGGCCTAGTTTACTCAATCTCTTCTCATACAACAGTCCCGCCATCCCAGGAATCAATCTCGTGAACCTTCGTTGCACTCCCTCTATGGCAAGTATATCCTTCCATAGGTAAGGAGACCAAAATTGTACACAGTACTCCAGGTGTGGTCTCACCAAGGCCCTATATAATTGGAGTAAGACTTCTTTACTCCTGTACTCAAATCCTCTTGTAATGAAGGCAAGCATACCATTTGCCTTCCTAATGGCTTGCTACACCTGCACATTCACTTTCAGTGACTCATGTACAAGGACACCCAGGTCCCTTTGAGCATCTGCATTCTCCAATCTTTCACCATTTAGGAAATACTCTGCCTTTCTGTTTTTTCTACCAAAGTGGATAACTTCACATTTATCCACATTATATTCCATCTGCCATGTTCTCGCCCACTCACTGAGCCTGTCGAGATTCCCTTGAAGCCTCTTCACATCCTCTTCGCAACTGACATTGCCACCTAGCTTTGTATCATCAGCAAATTTGGAAATGTTACATTTAGTTCCCTCATCCAAATCATTGATATAGATTGTGAATAGCTGGGGACCAAGCACTGATCCTTGCGGTACCCCACTAGTCTCAGCCTGCCATCCTGAAAAAGACCCGTTTATCCCTACTCTTTGTTTTCTGTCTGTTAACCAATTCTCAATCCATGCTAGTCTATTACCCCCAATTCCATGTGCCCTAATTTTGTTCACCAACCTCTTCTGTGGGACCTTATCGAAGGCCTTCTGAAAATCCAGATACACCACATCTACCGGTTCCCCTTTGTCTACTCCACTAGTTACATCCTCAAAGAACTCCAATAGGTTTGTCAAACAGGATTTCCCTTTCATAAATCCATGTTGACTCTGCCCAATCTTACTATTACTTTCTAAGTGCCCAGTTATTGCATCCTTTATAATAGATTCCAGTATTTTCCCAACTACTGATGTGAGGCCAACAGGTCTGTAGTTCCCCGTTTTCTCTCTCCCTCCTTTCTTAAATAGCGGGGTTATATTTGCTATCCTCCAATCTGCAGGAACCGTTCCAGAATCTATAGAATTTTGGAAGATGACAACCAATGAGTCCACTATTCCAATGGCCACCTCTTTCAAAACCCTAGGATGTAGGTCATCCGGTCCTTGGGATTTATTGACTTTTAGTCCCATTAATTTTGCTAGTACTGTTTTTTTACTAATAATAATTTCTTTAAGTTCCTCATTCTCGTCACACCCTTGGTTTTCTTGTATTTCTGAAAGGTTTTTTGTGTCTTCCTCCGTGAAGACAGAAACAAAGTAGTTATTTAATTTCTCTGCCATTTCCTCATTCCCATTATAAATTCTACCGTCTCTGACTGTAAAGGACCTACATTTACCTTTGCCAGTCTTTTCCTTTTCACAAACCTATAGAAGCTTGTACAATCCGTTTTTATATTTTTCGCTAGTTTGTGCTCATATTCCATTTTCCCTTTCTTTTTCAATTTCTTGGTCCCCCTTTGCTGATTTCTAAAAAGATCCCAATCCTCAGGCTGACCGCTTTTTCTGGCAACTTTATAAGCTTCCTCCTTTGACTTAATACTAGCTTTAATTTCTTTTGTTAGCCATGGTTGGATCACTTTTCCTTTTGGGTTTTTATGCCCTAGAGGAATATATGTTTGTTGCAAATTATGCATTCTTTCCTTGAATGTTAGCCATTGTATGTACACCTTCATACCTTTTAGTGTAGTCTCCCAATCTACTATGGCCAACTTGTCCCTCATACCCTTGTAGTGCCTCTGTTTAGATTGAAGACCTTAGTTTCAGATTGGACTACATCACTCTCAAACCTAATGTAAAATTCAATCATATTATGGTCACTTGTCCCTAAAGGCCCCTTTACCACAAGATTATTGATTAGCCCTTTCTCATTACACAGTACCAGATCCAGAATAGCCTGTTCCCTGGTTGGTTCCTCCACATACTGATCCAGGAAACCATCTCGCATGCATTCCAAGAATTCGTCCTCCACACCATTAGTGGTAATTTGATTTGCCCAGTCAATATGTAGATTAAAGTCCCCCATGATTACCATATTGCCCTTGTTACATGCACTTCTAATCTCTTGATTGATACTGTGCCCTACATTACCATTACTGTTTGGTGGCCTATACACAACTCCCACCAATGTTTTCCGCCCTTTGCTGTTTCTTAGCTCCACCCAAACTGATTCCAGTTCTACATCACAATCTGCCAAGCCAAGATCTTTTATCTCTACCGTACCGATCTCATCCCTTATTAACACGCTACACCACCTCCTTTTCCTTTTTGTCTGTCCTTCCTAAATGTTGAGTACCCTGGAACATTCAGTTCCCAGCTTTGGTTACCCTGTAATCATGTCTCTGTAATGGCAATTACATCATACCCATTTACTTCTATTAGTGCCATTAATTCATCCATCTTGTTGCGAATGCTACGTGCATTTAGATAAAGTGCCTTCAACTTTGCCTGTTTAATATTTTTCTGCACTTTGACTCTCTTTACTGTTGGCCTTTGTTTCTGCTCCCTACTAGTTTTGCTGACTACTTTTCTAACTTGCAATTCCAGCTTTGTTTCTCTCCATTCTGGGCCCACACTTAGGTTCCCAGCCCCCTGACAAACTAGTTTAAATCCTTCCCAACAGCACTCGCAAACCCCCCTGCGAGGATGTTGGTCCCATTTCTGCTGAGGTGTAACCCGTCCAGCTTGTACAGGTCCCACCTTCCCCAAAATCGGTCCCAATGTCTCAGGAATTTAAATTCCTCCCTCCTACACCATCTCTCCAGCCACGCATTCATCTGGTCTATTCTCCTATTTTTGCTCTCGCTAGCACGTGGCACTGGGAGTAATCCTGAGATTACTACCTTTGAGGTCCTGCTTTTTAATTTATTTCCGAGATCCCTCTATTCTGCTTGCAGGACCTCGTCTCTCTTTCTACCTATGTCGTTGGTACCGATATGGACCATGACCTCTGGCTGTTCACCCTCCCCCTTCAGAATGTCCTGCAGCCGCTCAGTGACATCCTTGACCCTGGCACCAGGGAGGCAACATACCATCCTGGAGTCATGTCTGCGGCCACAGAAACGTCTAACTGTTCCCCTTACAGTAGAATCCCCTATCACTGTTGCTCTCCCACTCTTTTTCCTCCCCTCCTGTGCAGCTGAGCCACTGGTAGTGCCACAGACTTGGCTCTTGCTGCATTCCCCTGAGAAACCATCTCCCCCAGCAGTATCCAAAAACTGTTGGAGAGGGAGATGGACCCAGAGGGATGCCACATGTAAGCTCCACTTGTAACCAGATTGTTCAGAAAATCAGAGCAGATCATGACAATCTTCAAAAGATGTGACATGGTCTATCACATTAGCAAGAAAAACAGAGACACCTTAAAGAAAGAATTCAGTTGTGAACGATTCCTCTAATGGTGTAATAAAAAAGTAATTCTTTCTCAATGCTATTTCCTCAACAGATGTACAAGTTGAGGTACAATTTTCTGTAATGTGATGTTTAACTATAGCTCCCATATTGACAAGACGTTTGTATGAATTACAGAACAACAAAGCTATTTTAGAAATGTGAAATTCAAGGGTAGAACAATGTTAATCAATAAAAGCCTTTCTTTGTGTCAGATGATGTATTTCAATATATGTGTGGGAGAATGTACCATGATTGCATTATTAGTGGTGTGTGTTTCCTCTGACAAAGCGCCTAGGTAGGGGGCACCCTCAACCCACAGGGCATTCTGTATCAAATGATACACAAGGATGAATACCTCCCTTACGAATTTAATGTTTGTTATGTAATGGCATGAACAGAAGTGCTTTTGTTTGCTTGTTACTTCAATTGTGAGTTAGACTAGTTGAAACTGAAGCCAACAATTCATCTTGTGATCATTGCTTGATATGCCGAAGGAATTTCTTACATAGTAACATTGCTGAAGGTCTGCACTGAAAATGAATGGTACGATGGAATTTAACAGAGTAGTCTATGTGAGCATTTTCGTTAACACAAAGCTTACAGGAACAAAAGCCCATCCATTTATATGAGTGTTAAAAAGTGCAACAGTTCAAAATTTTGATTAATAACTGATGTGACAAATAGAAAAATAGAAGAGTTAGTGTGATGGATCTCGCACCAATACACTTGCTGATGTCAAGTGCTGCTTTCAGTGGGTGTTCATTTAAAATTCAAGTGAGCAGATTTGTTTTGTATCCTAAAAGGTCTGCTATAAAATTAAACTACAAATCCTCGTTATCAGTGCAGCATGTCTCAACAACAACAACAACTTGCATTTCTATAGCGCCTTTAACGTAGTAAAACGTCCCAACGCGCTTCACAGGAGCTTTATCAAAAAAAAATTGACACCGAGGCACATAAGATATTGAGGCAGATAACCAAAAGCTTGGTCAAAGAGGTAGGTTTTAAGGAGCATCTTAAAGGAAGAGAGAGGGGTGGAGACGCAGAGAGGTTTAAGCCTAGGCAGCTGAAAGCACAGCTGCCAATGGTGGAGCGGTTAAAATCGGGGATGCGCAAGAGGCTAGAATTGGAGTGCAAAGTTTTCGAAGGTGTGTAGGGCTAAAGGAGGTTATAGAGATAGGGAGGGGCAAGGCTTTTGAGGGATTTGAAAATAACGGGTGAGAATTTTAAAATTGAGGTGTTGCCAGACCAGGAGCCAATGCAGGTCAGCAAGCACAGGGGCAATGGGTGATCGGTTCTTGGTGCAAGTTAGGATATGGACGGCAGAGTTTTGGGGTAGAACGTGGGAGGTCAGCCAGGAGAGCATTGGAATAGTCAAGTCTAGAGATAACAAAGGCATGGATGTGGGTTTCAGCAGCAGATGAGCTGAGGTAGGGCGATGTTACGGAGGTGGATATAGGCTGTCTTGACGATAGAGCAGATATGTACGGGTCAAGCTCATCTCTGGGTCAAATATGACACCAAGGTTGTGAAAATTCTGGTTCAGCCTCAGACAGTTGCCAGGGAGAGGGGTGCAGTCAGTGGCTAGGGAACTGAGTTTGTGGAAAATATCGAAGACAATGGCTTTGGTTTTCCCAATATTTAGTTGGAGGAAATTTCTGCTCATCCAGTACTGGATGTTGGACAAGCAGCGTGACAAATCAGAGACAATGGGGAGGATGAGAGAGGTGGTGGTGAGGTAGAGCTGGGTGTTGTCAGCGTACATGTGGAATGTGACGTGTTTTTGGATGATGTCGCCGAGGGGCAGCATGTAGATGAGAAATAGGAGGGGGCCAAGGCTAGATCTTTGGGGGACTCCAGAGGTAACGGTGTGGGAGCAGGTGATTGCCGGAGATTCTTTGACTACGACTGGATAGATAAGAATGGAACCAGGTGAGAGAGGTCCACCCAGCTGGACGATGGAGGAGAGCCTTTGGAGGAGGACGGTGTGGTCAACCGTGTCACAGGCCGCAGGAGATCAAGAAGGGTGAGGAAGGATAGTTTACCACGGTCACAATCACATAGAATGTCATTTGTGACTTTGATAAGGGCCATTTCAGTACTGTGGTGGGGCAGAAACCTGATTGGAAGGGTTCAAACATGAAGTTGCTGGTAGGATGGGCACGGATCTGGGAGGTGACAACACGTTCAAAGACTTTGGAGAGGAAAGGGAGGTTGGAGATTGGGTCAGTGCTGGGAGAGGTGAGTGGGGTGGGAATGAAGTTGGCAAGATTAGCTCCCAATGGGTGCACTGGGCAGGAAGATCAGTGAGACAGTAGGATGGGGCAGTTGGGGTTGCTGCTCGTAAGGAGGCAGTGATGAATGCCTCAATGGCCCTTCGGAGGATGCCAGGAGAGGCACAGAGGTGAAGTGTAGCCTTATCTAAGAGCCTGGGACGGCGACAGGAATGTAGGAAGGTCGAGGACTGCTGAAGGGTTAGGGTTGGGATTTGGGAGGGCAGAGTACCCGAGAGGGGAGAAGTGAAAGGAGGCACTTAGTTAAACTAGTCTCACTTAAACTGGCCATTAATCCACTATGCTACCTGTGTCAGTTAAAATAACATACATAAATCTGGTGTCATGAAAATGCTGGGGAAAAAAACTTGTATATTTTTCAATTCTGATGAAAATGTGAACGATTTTCACTTTCACCAGCTAGGTGTTGATCCCTCAGAGTGGATCGCCTGCCCATTTTAGAATCTATCCAATTTTCATCCTATTGATTTCAATCAGGTGGGCTCTAAAGGACACCGACGATTCGCTCGCCTGATTGCCGCTCAGGTGGTGAATTTGAAAATTACCTTCAATGTATTTTCTTAATTTAATCGGGCAATGTGTCATAATCTTTGCTGAAGCGATACTGTGATAGGGAATTGAAAATAGCCAGGCCATTCTGAATGAAGAGCCCACAGGCTGGGTACTCCTTTCAGCCTCCTGGCGTCAATGCAGGTGGTTGATCATTGCAAAAGATGAAGATAGCATCAGTATGTAGTTATGTGGACCTCAGTAGTGGAAATATCAGTACTCGCAGGCCTAATGTGTTTCCAGTAAGTCCTTGCACTCCATTTCCAGGTCGCTCCTGCTCCGTGTCCGTCGGGTGGGAGACCTGAAAATTCAATCCAACTTCCTTTCAGGCCCTGATATTGCGGCAGCCCGAACCATCGGGTGCTCAATTTCCGGCCACAGCCCACCACCCTGATGCTAAAGGCCCCATTTTGAGGACCGGGCCTCCCGCTGGGACTATCCAATGGCCGGCCAGCTGATGATCACTCTAGGGAGTACCCCTATGTAATTTAAATGCACCACAGATCAAGCCTGGCTGGTAGATGTTTTACTCTCTGGAATAATTTTGAGGATCTTTTCCAATGTCGAACTGTAGCCAAATTAAACTTTATGATGACAATGTACCTTTATTTTTTGTTGACCATTGGGTAATGAGATCCGGATTTTCCATTTGCATCTCTTCTCAGATCCTATTTCTTTTTCAACAAAATTTGTCCATTTTATTAGCTGTAAATGCAAGTTCTTTATCATGGTCCAAAGAAATAGTGATAAGCTGAGACACTGATTTGCAAGTTTCCTGCTTTGTTGGTAGCTGTGGTCAGTTACCACTGAGATGCAGAGAGGACCTGCGGAAAGGAGGGAGGAGGACAGTAGGAGTATGTTTGTGTGTGTGTGCTAGGCTGATGTAGCAGAGCCTGGTCTCCAATCGTCTTGGATCCCCTTGCCATTGGACCAAGACCTTGCTCTGTCAAACCCGTGTAGTAGCTGGTTTGCAACGGCCACCCCACGTTAAAATAATTCACGCACAGGCATCTTCCACCCTTTAAAATGAAGTCCGGAATGCTGTACTGCTGTCGTTGCCCGGGAGCTCAGATGTTTCGACATTGACATCGCCGCCCTAAGTGAGACCCGGCGGGCAGGGGAAGGCCAGCTCAAGGAGCAAGGCGGTGGTTACACGTTCTTCTAGAAAGACAAACCTGAAGAAGAATGGCGCCTCCATAAAAAATGAACTAGTTGAGCGTCTCAGAGACTCCTCCTTGCGGTATAAGCGAGCGCCTCATGACTCTTCGGCTCACCCTAGCCCGGAACCAGTGTGCTACGGTCATCAGTGCGTATGCCCCAACACTGGAAGCCACAGACAAGACCAAAGAGGAATTCTACTCCAGCCTCGAACAATCTCTGTCCCGAGTCCCAACGGGCGACAAGCTGATCCTCCTTGGCGACTTTAACGCCAGAGTTGGAAAGGACACAGACCTCTGGGGAGGTGTGATCGGCAGAGAGGGGGTAGGGAAAGCCAACTCCAACGGTACCCTCCTCCTGACGAAATGCTTAGAACATGGCCTTGTCATAACCAACACCTTGTTCCGTCAGAGAGACATGGCAGCACCCTTGCTCCAAGCACTGGCATCTGCTGGACTACATCATCGTTCGAGCGAGGGACCGCAAGGACGTCTGTATCATCCGCGCCATGACAGGAGCTGACGACTGCTGGACAGACCACCGCCTAATCTGTTCTGTCATTTCCATCAATGTAGCCCCAAAACAGCGACGGCAACAGAAACAATGCCGCAGGAAAATCAACGCTGGAGCACTCAAAGACCATGCTAAGAAAGCCCTATTCAGCCTGCGCCTCACAACCAACCTGGCGACTCCCAGTGATGCAGAGACACAGAGGGCTGGATTTTGTCAATGGGGATGTGATGGAGGCGGGACTCCCACTTTTTGGGTTGTAGTCCCACCTCCATCGATTTGTGGCCAACCCACGCTACTTTCCCTTGATTGACATTGTTAAGCCCGCCCAGCGGGCTCAGCAGGCCAATTAAGGGACACCTGGATACTGGTGACGTCAGCGATTGACATTTCATCTGTCAAGAGCTTTTGACAGATGAAATAACAGCGTTTGACAGATCTGTAAAGCTGTCAAACACTGACAATCTGTCTTCTAACTTGAGTCCTTCTACTCAGACTCAGTTAGAGAGCTGTCCAGACCAGAAAACAGAGGCTGCAGCTTTTGACAGCTCAGCGGCCATTCTGCTTTCTGTGCCGGTGAGCTGAGGGACTCCCGAGAACTGAAGGGAGGAAGCCTGGAGGAGAAAGTAAAGGTAAGTAAAACTTATTAAAACACTTTACACTCACCAAACACACTTACCTCTGCACTCATGCACCCATCACTCACCTGTACACCGGACATCTCGACCCCTCCAAGCCCTGCAGACCGACGGTCCGCCTCGCTAACTCGCCGTGGTTTGGAGCCGTCGGGCAGCCCACACTTCAGGGCTAAAAATAGGGATTCGCCAAAAAACCGCCTGTTAACTACCTGTTAATAGGCAGTTAATTGGCACTAATCCCCTTCCCGCCTCGGGGAGGCGGCTCCCAGCACAGGTCGGGTACCCGCCTCCTGGGACATTGGCATGGAGGCGGGTTGGGGACAGGATGGGTACGTGCCGCCCGAATCTGCAATTTTCCCACCACTCCCGCCTCCAAACCCGCCTCAACGGGGCTTGGAAAATCCAGCACTGAGTGTCCACAGCGCCTGGTCTGCACTCAAGGCCTCCATAATCAGCACCTGTGAAGAGACGCTCGGTCACTCGACCAGGAAACACCTAGACTGGTTCGACGAGAACGACCAGGAGATCCAGGAGCTAATAAGCCGCAAGCACAAGGCATTCCTGATCTGGAAACAGCAACACAACTCGAGTGCAAGAAAGCAGCTCTACAGACGCCTGAAGGCCGAGGTCCAACAAAAAACTCGTGACCTAAAGAACAGATGGTGGGTGGAGAAAGTGCAGGAGATCCAGCAGCTAGCCGACAACCACGACGTGCGTGGATTCTTTAGCGCAGTCAAGACCACCTATGGCCCAAGCACCCAAGGTCCTACCCCACTGTGGGCCAAGAATGGAGAGGTACTCATCAAGGACAGGGAGGCAGTCAGTGCCCGCTGGAAGGAGCACTTCGAAGATCTCCTTAACCGAGACTCTGTCTTCGACGCGAGTGTCCTCAACTCCATCCCGCAGCATGCTACCCGCCACCATCTCAGCACAAGCCCCAGCCCGGCATGAGGTTGAAAAGGCCATCCGACAACTGAAGAACAGCAAGGCCTCAGGAGCAGATGGAATCCCCGCCGAGGCGCTAAAACATGGTGGAGAAGCACTACTGGTACGAATTCGTGAAATCATTTCTCTTATTTGAAAGGAGGAGAGCATACCAAGGGATCTCAGAGATGCCGTAATTGTGACCATCTTCAAAAAAGGTGACAAGTCTGATTGCGGTAATTACAGAGGAGTTTCCCTGCTCTCTGCCACAGGGAAAGTCATCGCAAGAATCCTCCTCAATCGCCTTCTCCCAGTGGTTGAAGAGCTCCTCCCAGAGTTGCAACGCGGATTCCGCCCACTAAGGGGCACAATGGACATGATCTTCATCGCGCGTCAATTACAACAGAAATGCAGGGAACCGCACCAACCGCTGTACATGGCCTTCTTTGACCTCACAAAGGCCTTTGACACTGTCAACCATGAGGGATTATGGAGTGTCCTCCTCAAATTCGGCTGCCCTCAAAAGTTTGTCACCATCCTCGGCCTGCTTCACGACAACCCGCTAGCCGTGATCCTGACCAACGGTTCCACAACAGACCCAATTCATATACGGACTTGGGTCAAGCAAGTCTGTGTCATCGCACCAACGCTCTTCTCGATCTTCCTTGCTGCAAGGCTCCATCTCACCCTCAGTAAGCTCCCTGCTGCAGTGGAGCTAATTTACAGAACAAATGGGAAACTGTTCAACCTCCGTCGCCTCCAGTCCAGATCCAAGGTCATCCCATCCTCTGTTGTCGAAATACAGTATGCAGACAACGCTTGCGTCTGCGCACACTCTGAGGTCGAACTCCAAACCATCGCCAACACCTTCACCGAAACGTACGAGAGCATGGGCCTTACACTAAACATCCGTAAGACAAAGGTCCTCTACCCACCTGCCCCCGCCACACAGTACTACGCCCCGATTATCAAAATCCACGACAAGGCCTTGGACAACGTGGACCACTTTCCATACCTCGGGAACCTACTGTCAACAAGGGCAGACGTCGATGACGAAGTCCAACACCGCCTTCAGTGTGCCAGTGCAGCCTTCTGTCGCCTGAGGAAGAGAGTATTTGAAGACCAGGACCTCAAACCCAGCACCAAGCTCATGGTCTACAGAGCAGTAGTGATACCTGCCCTCCTGTAAGCCTCGGAGACATGGACCTTGTACAGCAGGCACCTCAAAGCACTGGAGAAGTACCACCAACACTGCCTCCGCAAGATCCTGCAAATCCATTGGCAGGATAGGCACACCAACGACAGTGTTCTCGCTCAGGCCAACATCCCCAGCATCGAAGCTTTGACCACACTCGATCAGCTCTGATGGACGGGTCACATCGTCCGCATGCCCGATACGAGACTCCCAAAACAAGCGCTCTACTCGGAGCTCCGACACGGCAAGAGAGCCCCAGGTGGGTAGAGGAAACACTTCAAGGACACCCTCAAAGCCTCCTTGAAAAAGTGAAACATCCCCACCGACACCTGGGAATCCCTGGCCCAAGACCACACAAAGTGGAGGAGAAGCATTCGGGAAGGCGCCGAACACCTCGAGTCTCTTCGCCGGGAGCAAGCGGAAGCCAAGCGCAAGCAGCGCAAGGAGCACACGTCAACCCAAGCACCCCACCCACCCGCCCCTTCAACCACCGTCTGCCCCACCTGTGACAGAGTCTGTAGGTCACGCATTGGACTCATCAGTCACCTGGGAACTCATTTTTAATGTGAAAGCAAGTCATCCTCGGTTCCAAGGGACTGCCTAAGAAGAAGCAGTCTTAATGTACCTTAACATCTACAAGATAGACTCCCATAATGTTTTAAGTAATTGAAAGCTGAGTAACATATATTACCTCAAAATAATTGGAGAGGGTAGGTTTGAAACATTGGTATTAAGAAAACAGGCTTATCTCTAATTAAATTATTCCAGTCTTAAAAATGTAATAAATTTAGTACAAGACGACAGCAGGATTGTGCTCTGCATAATCACCAAATAAATAGATACAAAATCCATTAAGATTTAGGAGAAAAGAGAGGCTATAATGCCATTTCCTTTGGTTTAAACAGCATTACTAAGTTCAACGCCTATCGCATATATGTCAAAATGAAGAAACCTTTTTGTTAGCATTAAAACAGAAATTAAAATCAAATACATTGAAAGTTACTGTAGAATCTAATGTTAATTTGTTACCCAACATAGCATTGTTGAGTACTAGTGGTTGTGCATAACATGTAACTAATATATTGTAGAAAGATATATTGGAACAGAGACTGTTAAAGGAAGATCGAATAGAAGTGTTTAAAATTAGAATTAGAAGGGCAAATAGTGAATGGTTATTTGTAATGGTTGATAATCATAAATTTAGGATAAATGTAAAAGTATGAAGTGAGAGGGTAGAGTATTTATTTTCATGTAAGAGGTTTTGGAAAATAGGATGCATTGCCACACATGGCTATTGATGTCAATTACAGAGAACTAGATAAGTATTAAAAAAAAACATATTACAGTGTATGGGAAAAGACCAGGAAAATGGGATTAGAGTGTATAGCACTGGTGTGGAATTAGCACTGGGACAGATTTGATAGGTCAATATTACCTCCTTCTGTGCTTACGTTTCGATGATTCTATGATTGTAGTGGATACATATCTGATGCTATCCTGTAGTATTTGGACGTTCCTCATAAACGTCAGGTCACATACTGTCAACTACAGTTGACAGCCTTAACATAGCATTTTGAATAATAATTCCTAGATTTACTTAGCTACAGTAAGGTTATTTATCAGGTTTTCGTCTCCTTCCATATTTTTTCAAGCATCAGTACCTCTATCATTTCTGATAGGTTCTAAAACAGGCAGTTGCCATGGTGCAGTATGGATTCCAGGATCAGAGAGTATCATGTGACTCCCACAGCACCAAGTCTACACTGCATTGCAAATCCTCCCTGGAACATTAAAACACATCAGTGCATTTATATCCAGGACATATCAGTTTACTGACACAGCTTACCTAATGCAGTATTTATTTTATAAAATCCATTAAACATGCAAATGAAAAAAATGAAAATTATTATATCTATGGAAAGAAATTGCACAAAAGGTATAAACAATATGATACCATGCAAATGTAAATCTCAAACAGTAACACTTTGGTACTTTACTTTGGAAGCAGCCGTCTGTGAAATATTTTATTGCATGTTTGTTTCAGTGACATAAATTATTAAGAGATTTCTGTGGAACAGTTAATCTTGCTCTCTTTTCATCATAAAAAGCACTATGATTTTATATATGATAGCCCTTAAGAATATCTGCTATGAAACATCTATGAACATCTGGAAATTTTAAACAAGATTTCCAGTCTATATATTACCGAAATTAGTGCTTCCATTTTCCTTATAGTTATAATAATAATTAGAGGCTGGAGATAATTTCTTGGACAAGGGGTGCATACAATTTCTATAGAGCATCTTTTGAAGTAAAACGATTTCACTTCAGATCACTATTTAAATTCTGTAGTGAGTCCACTTCATTATTCTGCAGTATTGTTATTTTAATGTCCATGAGCAATATGTTACAATGGAGTGTAACAGAATTTAAAATTAAATAATGGGCTGTACCATAAAATCTAATATACAAGTTGTACCTAATAAACATCACTCCAATTTATGATTACTGCTTTCATACACATATTGCTGCAGTGGTGTATTAATTTTTGTTATTTTTATGCTTGTAGATTTATTAAAAATATCTGTTGGGCACGTAAAGAATAGAAGCCTGTAGTAGAATGGAGAGTTGGAGATAGAGAGATTCACTTGAAGAACTTTCCATGAATAGATTGCATATTGAATCAAAGAAATTGCATTCATTATAAAATAATTTTACAAATATTTATGTTTATTACTTTTTCACAATAAATTTGCTTCTCATGAATAACTGTAGGTGTGCATTTTGACACACAGCAACCCAATGTAGCCTGGAAACTGTACTTCAGCCATCCCATTCTCCTAAAATAACCATTTCAGATCCCAGATTTTCTCTTCTTCCATCAGACCTAAATATTTCCGTACTGTTTCGTGTGCAGACTTTAATAAAATGAAAACATCACCAAAGTATCATCAGCGGATTATTTTAATCATTTAATATTTGAACACTTTATGGAGGGGTTCAGTTAAAACTAATTATGATATTTGTGATTTTGCAGTTATACTATTATTATTAACCAACACTGCTTCTGGAACTGGTATAATGTTTACTCTAAATAACCATCAATTGCAGTCAATAGCAATTAGAGTTCAACCAAATTCTAAATCCAAAATGATTTCAAATTGGGCCATTTTTGATAAATTGGCTCCAATTTGGTCATTTCAGAATCAGACACATCCACACCTTTAAAACTACACTGAGACAAAGCATTCTGCCACACATACACATCAGCATTTTAAGAGTTCCATCCCTGTCATGGATTTAATTAGAGGCATTTTTACCCCGCGTGAGCTTCTGTGTCATCCATTTTGTGGATTTTGGCTTCAGCTTCTATTTATCTAATTCCCCAGTGGAATAGTGCAGAAATATGTTTGTGTTTGCTTCTGATCTGGAGAGACCTTATGCACCAGTGAATACTGCATAAGGGTTCCTTTGAACTCTGAATGTGGAGAACTAAAACCTCCATTACCTATGGTGGAGGTACTTGTTTGAATAGAGTAGGTGCTTTGGAGTTCAGTATAGTATGAAGTTGAATATTCTTGTGCCAGTCAGGAGTTTGTTTTTTTTGTTCTTTAATTTCAAACCAATCACAGTTCAGTTTAGTTGGCTTGTTAAAGACCATAAAACTAGGCCATTGCCAGTTCGAATTGCAAATATGAGCATTTCTGATTGGCGTGAAGGAATTGTAATGCAGTGTTTCCTGACATACATTCACCATGCCAACTCCCCTGTGAGGTGTCAGTTTCTACTTCTTCTGCCCCTCCAGCTGTGCATCATTCATTGAGTGGACTCAGAGGAATATAGTTATAATACAAGTTTTAAATCTCTGAAAATAGGAGGGACAGAGGGACTACATAATTAGACTTACACAAATCCTCCTACTTAAATATTCCAATATATTTAAATATATTGTACTGGTATTTCTCATCTGCTGAGCAAATTCAGAGTTGATAGCACTCACCTTACTGGCTTCAGCTGGTCTGATTGGCTTCTGTGGTTTATCTCGCTCCTTCCTCCCCCACCCTCCGCACACCACACCAACCCCACCCCGCCCACCCTCACATCTTATGAGGTCTTTAACTCTGCCCAGGATTGTTGATGATATTACGGTTTTTTTGTGTATATTTCAGGGATTTTTGTTGTGGTCATCAAAACAAAAGGAAGTTTGTGCAGGAGAGTGGAACACTTTTCCCCATTTTGCATCCACCGACGCCATCATGCATTCCCAGGTTAGGCATTGTATAACCTGAAATGAATTGCACCAGCAAACAATTTCCATTTATCATCCTTGTGGACCTTTTGATTGAGAATGCCAATTTGTGCCAAATTATATACTGGTGATTTGTACCCACTCGCAACTGGGTGGTGACAACAAATTCTTACACCGACAAGTAAGGAAAGATTCATCCTCTGACCCGGAGCTGGGTTTGACATCAGCCTCGGCTCAGTGCACTCTCATCTCCATGCTGGAGCCGTTGGATTTTGGTAAGTTGCTTGAAATGCGCGAGCAGCCCGCTGATGGTGTGTAAGGGTTGACTTTACGACGAAAATTGCTCTGGTTTTGCTACAATTCCATTACCCTTTGTGTGGTTTCACTCTTAAATGGCCTAGCTCTAATTTTAAGATTATTCCCCCTTGTTCTGAATTCCCTCTCCCCAGGAAATAGTTTGTCTGTATCTGCCCTATTAAATCCCTTTATCATTTAACCATCTCATTTCGATCACCCCTCAAATCGGGGTCGTATGATGTCAAGCCCTGACACTACAAAAATGTGTTTTAAACCATAAACTTACCTTTTTTCTGAGCAGCCTGCAGCAGCCTGTTTAAAGGCTGTTGGTTAGACCACTCAATGCACATACGAATGGGCGGATTGTACAGGGTGCACAGTATACCCATTGGTACTTGAAAGTTGTATGGAGGTCCTATTGACGTCATAAGACCCCAATTTGCATGAGGCATGTGCCTGTTTTTGGCAGGTACGTAGGACCTCAACAAGGTGACAGTGGGTCAGACATCGGTGAGAATGGGGTGAGCATTTCTACTTTTTCTTTTTCCTTTCACTATTCCTGGCTGAAAATAGGAACAAAAACTGACCCCATTGTGTCTTAACATCTTTCCTGAACTCAAATAAACTCTACATCTTGAAGGCATGGTCAGTGAATGACCCACTGATGGCACCTAGTATGGCATCATTGGGCAGTATTTTATATACTCTAAAGAAGATATGTGCTTACAAAAAACAAAAACCACTACAGGATAACTGCATTTCATTGATCTGTGGGCTTAGAGAGACACTAGCACATTTAAAAGCATTTTTTTAAAACTCCGTAATTGCACGATGGATACTAGCGAAAGAATGCTTAATGTGTTTGTCTGAAATTCCTTTCCCTGTTATTTACCTGAAACAGGCTAATGCCTCTACTAAAATAGCAGTGAGAAGAATTTCAAATCAATGCATTCTTGCATGTCCTGAAGTAAATTCAGGATTTCTGATTGTTAGATTCCCTTTCCGAGTGCCTTAGGTAAAGATTCATGGGATAGGGACAGAGTACTGGATAGATAGCAAACTGGCTCATGCAAAGAAAGAAATAACTTGCATCTATATAGCACCTTTCATGATGTCCCAAAGCGTTTCACAGCTAATGAAGTACTTTGAAGTGTAGTCACTGTTGTTATGTAGGCAAAAGCAACAGCTATTTTATGCCAGCAACGTCTCATCAACAGCAATGACTTAAAATGAATTTGTTTTATTTATCACCAAGACTCACTTGGCAACACCTCCCAAACCCGTGATCTCTACCACCTCGAAGGACGAGAGCAGCAACTACATTGGAACGTCATCACCTCCTAGTTCACCTCCAAGTCAAATGCCATCCTGACTTGGACATTCCTTCATTATTACTGAGTCAAAATCCTAGAACTTCCTACCTAATGGCCCAGAAATTAAAGACTGAGTGTTGACGCGGGGGTAAGGCTTCCCCGCGATCTCTCACTCCGCGTTGGCTTTTTCAGATCCAGCTCGCACGAACTTGATGTTCTAGACATCAGCTGGGCAGTGCTTGCGTATCCCAGCGGCGTAGTGAATTCGTGCGAGCTGTGGGATCACGTGACTCAGTTAGAGCCAATGGCAGCACACCATCTTCCATTCATAAGTTTCACATAAGTGCTGTGAAAGCTATGAATCTTACACACCCCCAAAAGAACAGCTAAACCTCAATTAAATTTAAAAAAAAAACCATCACATTAATAAAATAAGTATAGTTAAATAAATTAACCATTTTAAATAAAAAATTAAATTTTTGAAAAAATTTAAAATCTTTTAAAAAGTTATAAAAATAAACTTACCTGTCTTTAAAGTCTCTAAAAAAGATATACCTGTTAAAAAAAATTCAAAATAATACTTAATTCACTACTTACCTTGTTAAAAGTGGGTCTTACTCCTCCTTTTTTCATTTCTAAAATCTTCCGTCCTTACCTGCGCGTCCAAAGCACTAAGTGCACAGCGTGCGCGCAGCCTGTAGGGCGCATGCGGTGCACCGAGGAACCGCCCCCTTTTCCAAAAACCAAGTGCCGGTTTTCAGCGCATGCGCAGTGCATGCAGAAAACCGGCGATTGGTGACAGAATACGCGAGAGTACACAATGCGTACTCTCGCGTCGCGGGACTAATTTTTGGGCCAATATCATTGTAGGAGTACCTTCACTACATGGACTGCAGCCAGGGTTGCCAACTCTGGTTGGACATATTCCTGGAGGTTTCACCACACGACTTGCTGCTTCTAACCGGCCTGCCCCCACGCTCCTGCCGTTGGTTGCACAACACCTTCCCATGCCAATTGGAAGGCAAACAGGTTTTAATTATCTGATTGGATGATGCTTGACTATCAGTCAAACAGCTTCTTTATCCAGTCTCCAATATTTTTATAACTCATCAATGTTCAAAGAAAATGAAAAAAAATCACTCACAACTTTTTAAATGTCCCTATGATTTTTCTCTTGGTTTGCTCGTAGTAGTGTCCTGGAGATGAATCTTCAATTCCTGGAGACTCCAGGACATTTCTGGAGGGTTGGCAACTCTAACTGCAGTGGTTCAAGAAGAAGGCTCACCACCATCTTCCCAAGGGCAACTAGGGATGGGCAATATATACCAGCATTGCCAGCAATTCCAATATCTTGAAGCATGATTTTAAAAAACTCACTAAGTCCAATCCCTTAGGTGGACAACCTAATGAGGTTCTTCTATATGTCAAAACATTGCAACATACGTTGATTATAACACAATATATTCCAGTTTCCAATGGATTGCAACTTTATTTCATTTCTCTTCTGATAAGGAAATGTAAACCTTATTACAATTCCTGTGTGGTCTCGTTTGTTAGCTTGCTTGAGAGGAACGATTCCTCTGCTGATAGACTAAAGTCAGTTTCAATTGGAGTTATTTGGAGTTGAAACTGGGAAGGTTGCCAACCGTGGGGAAAATACAAGCACTGCACTGTGTCTCTCTCACAAATGAAAGAGTTTCTTTTGCAGATCTAAAAAATTAACACATTCATCACAAAAGATTGTTTTCCACCTCAATTACAGTGATTACAAACAGCTGTTATCTTGACCGGAACATATTTCCAGTGACGACTATAACTTGCATAAAAGATTATGTAGTAGAGGATTGCTGTAATTCAAGGTACCTGTTGACAGCAGCAAGTATTGCTACTTTAATCCTGAAGATATTGGTATTTTTTTTAACTGGAACTGCATATATGCAGGGAGAGCACCTCTTTCAGATCACAATGTGTGATAAGGGTCTTGTCCCTTTCTTATCACTTTGTAACATTTTACCTTCAATATATGATAACGTTTAGATCCTAACATGACTGGGGTTTTAAAAGGTGGAACTCAACAAAACTTTATTATCAACAACACTATTCATGAAAAAAATGCTGAACTTTTGTTTTGAAATTTGAGCTGAATTATGGGTAGTTTCGTGCTGTCGAGCTGCTCTCACTAGGATCTGGGTTGAGTCTGTTCAAATTCATTTCACAAGGAATACCTACAGCCAACAAAGAAAAGAGACTTTCAACCCATCAGCCTAGATTTGAACCCAGATCCCACAGTTGACAAAATAATGTTCTATTCACGGTACCACCAGCCTCCGTCATTTGGATACTCTGACTAGCTATAATAAAATTTAACGCACCTTACGCATTGCTAGAAATGCAAAACAAATTCCACACAAAGCACATAAAGACATTTTGGATAATGCACGGTATTGCAGCATGCTAATCACACAAAAGTAATTATAATTAATTGTACAGAACTGGCATAAAATGTTAGAATGTTCATATTTTGAAGCTGAAAAACGTAAGAAAAATACATGATTAGAGAATAAAATTTTCATCAATTATCAGCAATGTCTCTACATAGATGATACTCTCGTGGAAAAAGAGGATATTGCCTTGTCTCCTACATAAAACTGCTAATTTTGACAGGTATGACTCACTGCATAATTCCCAAACAATAAAGGTAGGGCTTGTTTCAGCAATAGAAATGGAAATTGCATGTCTTGGAACACCAGGAATTGTTTGATTTTAAACATAAGTTTAAAAGCAGTAATTAGTTATTTGAGATCAATCATCTTTCAAAACTGTATAAAATGTCTACACAGCGAACTTGGTTAGATCCAATGTAATGTTGGTGATGCAATGGATCACCATATTGTAACAGTTTGTATTTTATGTTTGCACCACTTTATGTTTAGCTTGGAAATGCAGCCTATGGATAGTGATAGCCTTGTGGAAGAAAATAACATTGTGAGCACCCTCAAAGATGGAATATCAAAGATGGTGGTCAGCCTAGAGAGGGAAGTGGCAGTGACATTGTAGTTGGAAATTTGCAAGGCAAGTGAATAGAATTAAGAAAACTATAGCCACACAGCAGAGGAAAAATTGTACAATACATCTGTTCAGTTTTTTTCCCAGCACTTTTCATCTAGTCATAGCAAGGTTACAGTTTCCCTTATGAACCAAACATAGGGGTAAAAATTAAGTTGGTTGCGCCTCCCGTTAGCGCCTTAAGAGGGTGCTAATGGGGCGCAAAGCCGCTAACGCCCGGGCGCAGCGATGTTTGCGCCGCTCGGGAACTTAACTTGACATTGTGCGGCGGCGCTAAAACTTACCGCTGCGACCACCTGCGCGCGCAGATTGTGACGTCATTCCATGGTGCAACGCCCTTGTGGCGCCCCGGAGCGGAAATTGAGTGGCGCCCCCTGCCTTACCGCCTGGCGCATCCAACGACCAGAAGACTGGAACGCTATCAATCGCTGTGGGGCTGGGGGGGGGGCGCTATTTAAAGGGGGCCTCTTCCTGCCTTTTATTGTTGGTGGCATTTTTGAACTACGCATTCTGAGAGAGAGAGGGAGAGACTTCTGGAGAGATTCAACGTTGTGTGAAGGAGTTTTGGGTACTGAGCAGCACTTTGCAGGTTCATTTTGATTTGCCATTCCTTGTATCGATTTAGCAGAGACTGTGGGAGCTGCACTCTGAGCTCTTTGCCTGGTACTCTCCATTGTTCTTTCCAGCACATTTGATGTGCAAGTCTCTCCAGGCCGAGATTCAAGGCTGCAATGAACAGGATGTGGATGGAAAGCAAGATTAACCATCCCCTTTAAGAACTGGCCTGTGCCATTGTGTGTGTGTTCCATTGCTGACTGACATTACATGAGCTTCGCCAGCGCTCTGAGGTAGCGCCTCACTCCTTGGCCTTTGCGCCTTAAGACAGGTGTGCAGCGCCTGCTTTAGCGCTCCACTCACCTCCCGGGGCGGTAAAAGTGAAGTTTCCAGTCAGTGCCGATATTTAGCGCCAGGCGCTAATATTTGCGTCCAGACGATATTTGCGCCCCAAATGGGGCGCGACCTAATTTCTACCCCATATGTCTTTATTCGCTGCCATGTATGGATGATGGTTTAACAAGTAAGTCTGAACTGTGGTAAATTGTTTACTGGAGAATATTTGGGATGCCCATCAAGTTAGAAGGTGGAAAATAACACATCACCAGACCAATTTGTACAGGCTAACTGAATTGGTCAGATTTATTTGCAGATGGAATAATATACAGAGGCAAAAAGACATAGCACAATACTAATACAATACTAGTACAATAACCAAACTTTCATAATAGATAAGCTGAGTTGTCCATTTTTAAAAGTGTAACAAGAATGAAGCATCATTGTCTAAGGTGTATTATCTTATCTCATTTTCTTGGAGTCACAGTGCAATCAGGATTAAAATTATGTGCTGCCATTTCATCAAACTGCGGAGAATATACATTACAGTCTGGCAAGTGCAATGCATTAATATGGATCTATATATTAAAGTCTATTAAGTGCAGATCTTTAGCCCTATACTGTCCAGAGCAAAGTCCCTCATAGCTATTTGGATAAGTGTTAATTTCCTGCAATCACAGGTTGTTCCAAAGTGTTTGAAATAGGTCAAGGATTTCCCAATATGGGGTTCAAGACATTCAATTCAACCATCCCATGTTTTTTTTTCCATCCTGAGGATATTTTTAAAGTACTAAGTTTGATTGACAGCTGTACTTGAGTTAAAGATTGAAACAGTTTTTTGAGGGGGCTGGGCTATGATTCTTTGTGGTCCCTCTGATGGATAGCTCTGTAGCCAGGATCTTCCAACTGTGGGATTGCATTTGGCCACCTATGTTTAGCTCACCGTCAGTCTGAAACCAGCAGTAACAGGGTTAATGAGAGGGCACTGTGGTACTGCATAGCCATGCACGGACTCAGCAAATGTGTCACAATAAGGAATTTTATGTTGATGGTTGGCACAGGAGAAGCATCTTTGTTTTGACATTTTGAGGAGAATAGTAAAGTTTGTAGTTACTAAAAATATACAGGCCGTGAAACTCCTTGGGGGTTCTCCAAGTCTACCTTAACTTTGATGGAATACTGGCAGAACCCCTAGAGAAATGGCATAAATGGCTGAAAATGGTAATTTATGCCTTTTGTCTGGGGTTCTCCCACTGAAGTTATAGTTGGAGATTGGGAGAAATCAGGCAGAATTTCAGAGCCACTGTTTATGCTAAATACTCTTCATTTACCTGTTTGTCATTTGGCTTATAGCCTCAGCCACATTCTGAGGGAGTGGATATTCTTCCACCTTCCAAAGTCAAAGAGATCACATGGCAGTAGGTGATATATTCCAATAAGCCAGAGCATAGTGACCCCCTCTGTATCTTTACCTAAATACTGGGTAGGAAAAGACACATTCTGGTTTGTAAGGGATGCAAGGTCTACTTAAATGAGTGGTCACTGAAACAAGGGCCATATCTCGTGCAAAAATCCCAAAACATAACAAGAAAAGACAAATTCCTACTGATTTTCTCAGCAATTTTTTTTTATTTGTTCATGGAATGTGGGCATCACTGGAAAGCATTTATTGCCCATCCCTAATTGCCCTTGATAAGGCACTGGTGAGCCACCTTCTTGAACCGCTGCAGTCCATGTGGTGAAGGTACTCCCACAGTGCTGTTACGGAGGGAGTTCCAGGATTTTGACCCAACGACGATGAAGGAACAGCAATATATTTCCAAGTCAGGATGGTGTGTGACTTGGAGGGGAACTTGATGGTGATGGTATTCCCATGTGCCTGCTGCCCATGTCCTTCTAGGTGGTACAGGTCGCAGGTTTGGGAGGTGCTGTTGAAGAAGCCTTGGTGAGTTGCTGCAGTGCATCTTGTAGATGGTACACATTGCAGCCATGGTGCGCCAGTGGTAGAGGGAGTGAATGTTTAAGGTGGTAGATGGGGTGCCAACCAAGCGGGCTGCTTTGTCCTGGATGCTGTCGAGCTTCTTGAGTGTTGTTGGAGCTGCACTCATCCAGGCAAGTGGAGAGTACTCCATCAAACTCCTGACTTGTGCCTTGTAGATGGTAGAAAGGCTTTGAGGAGTCAGGAGGTGAGGCACTCGCTGCAGAATACCCAGCCTCTGACCTGCTCTTGTAGCCACAGTATTTATGTGGCTGGTCCAGTTAAGTTTCTGGTCAATGGTAACCCCCAGGATGCTGATGGTGGGGGAGTCAGTGATGGTAATTCCGTTGAATGTCAAGGTGGGGTGGTTAGACTCTCTCTTGTTGGAGAGAGACATTACCTGGCACATGTGTGGCGCGAATGTTACTTGCCACTTATCAGCTCAAGCCTGAATGCCGTCCAGGTCCTGCGGGCATGGACTGCTTCATTGTCTGAGGAGTTGTAAATGGAACTGAACACTGTGCAATCATCAGTGAACATCCCCACTTCTGACCCTATGATGGAGGGAAGGTCATTGATGAAGCAGCTGAAAATGGTTGGCCTAGGACGCTGCTATGAGGAACTCCTGCAGCGATGTCTTGGGGCTGAGATAATTGGCCTCTAACAACTACAACCATCTTCCTTTGTGTTAGGTATGACTCCAGCCAGTGGAGAGTCATTCCCCCGATTCCCATTGACTTCAGTTTTACTAGGGCTCCTTGAGGCCACACTCTGTCAAATGCTGCCTTGATGTCAAGGGCAGTCACTGTCACCTCACCTCTGGAATTCAACTCTTTTGTCCATGTTTAGACCAAGGCTGTAATGAGGTTGCGAGCCGAGTGGTCCTGGAGGAACCCGAACTGAGCATCAATGAGCAGGTTATTGGTGAGTAAGTGCCGCTTGTTGGCACTTTCGACAACACCTTCCATCACTTTGCTGATGATTGAGAGTAGACTGATAAAGCGGTAATTGGCCGGATTGGATTTGTCCTGCTTTTTGTGGACAGGACATACCTGGGCAGTTTTCCACATTGTTGGGTAGATGCCAGTGTTGTAGCTGTACGGGAACAGCTTGGCTAGAGGCGCAGCTAGTTCTGGAGCACAAGGCTTCAGCACGACAGCCAGGATGTTGTAGGGGCCCACAGCCTTTTCTGTATCCAGTGCGCTCAGCTGTTTCTTGATATCACATGGAGTGAATCGAATTGGCTGAAGACTGGCTTCTGTGATGGTGGGGATCTCAGGTGGAGGCTGAGATGAATCATCCACTCAGCACTTCTGGCTGAAGATGGTTGCCTTGTCTTTTGCACTCACGTGCTGGGCTCCACCATCATTGAGGATGGGGCTGTTCATGGAGCCTCCTCCTTCCCTTAGTTGTTTAATTTTCCACCATCAAAATATTGGAAATACAAGAGTAGATGTTACGAATTTGTGCTTTTGATGCACGCCGGAACACATATTGGGAATTCAGTGCTTGGGGGCAGAAAATCAGCCAAAGCTTTTCTCCTGATTGCCATTCAGTGACTGCTGCTGGAAAGTAATTGTGCATATCTATCAGAAGGGGACAGGAGTAGGTTTGACTGTGGGGCCCTTCACTCCCTGCCCCCTCCCCCACCCCATGTCAGCATATAGGCTGCCAACACTCACTGTCTATGATTATACTTAAAGAATGTCACTTTCACAGAATCATAGAATCATAGAATGGTTACAGCACGGAAGGCGGCCCATCGAGCCCGTGCCGGCTCTCTGCAAGAGCACTTCAGCTAGTCCCACTCCCCCGCCCTTTCCCCGTAGCCCTGCAAATTTCTTTCCTTCAGATACTTATCCAACTCCCTTTTGAAAGCCATGATTGAATCTGCCTCCACTACCCTTTCGGGCAGTGCATTCCAGATCTTAACCACTCGCAGGGTAAAAAAGTTTTTTCTTACGTCGCCTTTGATTCTTTTGCCAATCACCTTAAATCTGTGTCCTCTGGTTCTCAACCCTTCCGCCAATGGGAACAGTTCTCTCTATCTACTCTGTCCAGATCCCTCATGATTTTGAACACCTCTATCAAATTTCCTCTCAATCTTCTCTGCTCCAAGGAGAACAACCCCAGCTTCTCCAGTCTATCAATGTAACTGAAGTCCCTCATTCCTGGAATCATTCTCATAAATCTTTTCTGCGCCCTCTCTAAGGCCTTCACATCCTTCCTAAAGTGTAGTGCCCATAATTGGACACAGTACTCCAGTTGGGGCCGAACCAGTGTTTTATAAAGGTTCATCATAATTTCCACACTTTTGTACTCTATGGGGGAAAAATTCAGTATCGCCCCATTTGGGGCGCAATTATCGGCCGGGCGCAAAAATTAGCGCCTGGCGCTAATTATCGCCACTGACTGGAAACTTCACTTTTAACGCCCCGGGATGTGACTGGAGCGCTAAATCAGGCGCTGCACACCTGTCTTAAGGCGCAAAGGCCGAGGAGTGAGGCTCTAACTCAGAGCGCGAGCGCAGCACTGGTGCTGCCAGTTAGCGAGGGAACACAGACACACTGGCGCCGGCCAGTTCTTAAAGGGGGGGGGGCGATCTTGCTCCCCAGCCACTCCCTGCTCATTACAGCCTTGAATCTCGACCTGGAGAGACCTGACCTTCAATTTTCCAGCCAAGGATGGAGAGGCCGAGAGAGCGAGCTCAGCGCTTCAGAGAGCGGGCCTTGGATGCTCTGGTTGGCGCAGTGGAGCGCCGAGGATCAACACTGTACCCTGAGAGTGGCAGGAGGCCTTTGCCGCGCGACTACAGAAGGGTGTGGAGGGAGGTGGCTCAGCACGTCTCCTCCAGGAGCATGGTGCCCAGGACCCATATACAATGCCGGAAAAAGTTCAACGACCTCACTCGGGTCGTCAGGGTGAGTGGCTTTTTTGCAATACCTCTCCATTCCTCCATCTCAGCCTCACTCTATGGCCAGAGGGTCTTAAAACCACAATTAACAGCACTCATCCAACACCTATGGCCCTTTCATGAAGCACACACACACATTCCACACTTTGCATACAGTAAGGGCTATTCACCTATGGGAGGCACATCAGGCAAGACCATGGCTGTAGTACAGTAAGGGCTATTCACCTATGGGAGGCACATCAGGCAAGACCATGGCTGTAGTACAGTAAGGGCTATTCACCTATGGGAGGCACATCAGGCAAGACCATGGCTGTATATTTACTCAGACGCCGTCCTTTTTCTTGCAGGCCAAGCTGGCGCATAATAGGAGACAGCAGCAGCGGACGGGTGGAGGGCGGCCTCAGCTGCAACCCCTCAGCGATCTGGAGGAGCGCGCCCACAGGATTGTGGCAAGCCGGGTGATCGGTCCCGTCGCCACTGGAGACGCCGACCCCATTCTGGACAGCAATGGTAAGGTCATCACCTTTTTGTCCTCTGTCCTTCCACTTGTCCCTCACAACACCAGCCTTTGACACTTTCAATCCAACTTACTAACTCGCTGCACTTATTCCTCCCTTACTGCCACCCTGTCCTCACGCTAAAGCCACTCTTGTACCTCCCTGCTTTCAGATGGTGATTCACCAGCTGAGGAGACGGGCCCTGAAGCTGCCAGTGGGAGTGAGGCTGCAGCTGAGGAGGAAGAGGAAGCCGGACCATCAGAGCCACCCTCTCCCGAGGAAGCCCATGCCGACACTGAGGACACGCCTTCCCTGGAGGGGAGCAGGGGGGAAGGTCTGATGAGGGTGAAGCTCCAGGACCCAGTGGGCTGCAGCAACGCCATGGGGGTAGGGAAGCACGGGGGCCTTCTCCCCGGAGGGAGAGTAGGCCAGTGAGTCCTGCTGCACTGGACGCAGAGGAGGAGCGGCTGATCGCGGAAATGAACACCCAGGCGGTGGCCATGCACACTGAGCTCATGGCTGTAGTGGGTAGGGTGCCCGAATGCATTGAAGCACTGGCAAGGAGTGTGGAGCACTTCGCTGCAGCGCAGGCGGATGCGACACTGAAGCTCAGTGCTGCAATTCAATCTCAGACTGCTCTCATGCAGACTCAGATTGAGGCCACGTGAGCACTGTCTGCTGCCATCCTCACTGGTTCGGACACATTTCCCCGGGGCTCTCACCGCGCCGCAGCAGGCCAGCAATCTGTGCTCCAGCAGATTGCTCCGGATGCTGAGGTGCTGCCCCGTGGGAGTGCCAGTGTGCCGGTCGAGCAGGGAGTTGCTGTCCTCGCTCAAGATGACAGCATTCCTGCTGCCACCACTGTCACTTCTCCACTTCAGTTGCCACCGCCTGTAGGACAGACTGCTGCCGCCCATGCAGAGTTGGTGCAGTCTGCAGCCGGGCCCTCCAGGCCCAGAACTGGTCGAGGCCGTCCCTCAAGGGCATCTGCATTGTCAGGGCCTGACAGTCAGCAGCCTTCCACCAGCCTTGCTGCAGCCACTGAGGTCCCATTGCGGAGGAGCAGTAGGGTAAGAAGGGGGGAAGGGCGCCCGGGAAGGAGTTCACCCTCGATGTAGGAGGTGTGACAAAATGCTGGTTATTTTTTTATTAAAGGCCGAGGTTTGAGGTCAAACTTTTGTTGAGTGTTTTGCACATGATCTCCAGGTTGTGAGAACCAGTTATGGTAATGACTGTTTTTTTGTGTTTATTTGTATGAGTGTGTCATGAGTAAATGACACACACAGAGTTTGTAAAATAAATAAGTTTTGGTACTCAAAATATACATGTTTGGTGTTTGGAATCATTGGTGCCTTGGCTGGCTTAGGGGTTGCGTGTTGGGTTCATTCATGCTTTTCTCAATGGCAGAAGCCATTTCCACAGCAGGGGCCTAGAAGCGGCTTGCTATCAGCCGTTGACGGATGGCCCTTGCAGTTTCACCATTGTGGGCCGCCCTCACGCCTTGGTGCTGCTGCTGATCATCCTCCTCCTCCTCTTCCTCCTCTTCCTCCTCCTCCTCTTCCTCCTCTTCCTCCTCCTCCTCTGGTGGTGCTCCAAGGCCTGGTGGCATTGGCTGGGTCCTGAGGATTGCCATGTTATGCAGCATGCAGCACACAACTACGATGTGGGAAACTCGCTCAGGCGAGTACTGCAGGGCTCCTCCAGAATGGTCGAGACAGCGGAACCGTTGATTGAGCACGCCGATTGTGTGCTCCACGATGTTCCTGGTAGCTTGATGGCTCTCGTTGTACCGCAGCTCAGCAGGGGTGTTGGGCGTACGGAGCGGTGTCATCAGCCAGGTGCTCAGTGGATACCCCTTGTCCCCGAGAAGCCAACCAACTGGCTGATGCGGTGCCTCGAAAAGTTCTGCCACAGTAGTCTGGCGCAGGATGAAAGCATCGTGGCAGCTGCCAGGATAGTGGGCATTGACAGCGAGTATCAGCTGTCTGTGGTCACAGACCAACTGAACATTCAAGGAATGGAACCCCTTTCTGTTCTGGAAATCCTCGGCATTCTCATGTGGAGCACGCAAAGCCACATGCGTGCAGTCAATGGTGCCCTGCACCATGGGGAAGCCTGCTATCCTGGCAAAGCCCAGAGCGCGTTCTTGCTGCTTGTCTGGGGTCATGGGGAAAGAGATGAACTCTCGTCTCCTTTTAAAGAGGGCATTTGTGACCTTCCTGATGCAGCAATGCACCGCGAACTGGGAGAGATTGGCGATGTCCCCAACAGCAGATTGAAATGAGCTAGTAGCATAAAAGTTCAGAGCCACTGTGACCTTCACTGCCACCGACAGAGACGTCCTGGACCTCAGTTGAGGCTGCAGATCTAGCTGCAGCAGGTGGCAGAGCTCAGTGACCACCTCCTTGCTGAAGCGCAGCCTTCGCAGACACTGCTCATCAGACATATGAATGTAGGAGAGCTGTTCACGATATACCCTGGGAGGGTAAGCTCTCCTGTACAGACGCCTGTTGGCCCTCCTCTGTCTGGCCATCATTGCCACTCTCTCTCTGCGTCTCCGTCTCCTCCGATTCAGCTGGCGCAGGACGACGCCCCCCATCAGTGCAGCCCCCATAGTCTCGTAGCAAGCAAAGTTATGAAGGCCAGAAACCAAAGTACCAGCGAAGTTATGATCAGTAGCCAAAACTACCTCACACAGCGTTGACTCAATGCACAAGTCTCTCTCTCTCTCTCTCCGAATCTCTCTCTCTCTCTCAGAACGAGTGGTGCAAAAATGTCAACCACAGAGAAAGACAGGAAGAGGCCCCCTTTAAATAGCGCCCCCCCCCCGAGCCCCACAGCGATTGTTAGCGTTCCACTCTACCGGTCGTTGGGTGCGCCAGGCGGTAAGGATGGGGGCGCCACTGAATTTCTGCTCCGGGGCGCCACAAGGGTGTTGCACTCTTGTATGACGTCACAATCCGCGGGCGCAGGGGAACGCGGCGATAAAGTTTAGCGCCACCGCAAAATGTCTAGTGAAGTTCCCGAGCGGCGCAAACATCGCTGCGCCCGGGCGCTAGCTGCTTTGCGCCCCATTAGCGCCCTCTTAAGGCGCTAACGGGAGGCGCAACCAACTGAATTTTTAGCCCAGGATCCCGTAAGCCTTTTTAACTGCTTTCTCAACCTGCCCTGCCACCTTCAACGATTTGTGCACACATACCCCCGATCTCTCTGCTCGTGCACCCACTTCAGGATTGTACCATTTAGTTTATATGTCCTCTTCTCATTCTTTCTACCAAAATGCATCACTTAACACTTTTCTGCGTTAAATTTCATCTGCCACGTGTCCGCCCATTTCACCAGCCTGTCTATGTCTTCCTGAAGTCTATCACTCTCCTCCACACTGTTCACTATACTTACAAGTTTTGTGTCATCTGCAAATTTTAAAATTGTGCCCTGTGCACCCACGTCCAAGTCATTAATATATATCAAGAAAAGTAGTGGTCCTAGAACCGACCCCTGGGAAACACCACTGTATACCTTCCCCCAGTCCAAAAATCAACTGTTCACCACTACTCTCTGTTTCATATCACTTAGCCAATTTCGTATCCATGCTGCCACTGTCCCTTTTATTCATAGACTTCAACTTTGCTGGCAAGCCTATTATATGGCACTTTGTCAAACGACTTTTGGAAATCCATGTACACCACGTCAACTGCATTACCCTCATCAACCCTTTCTGTTACCTCATCAAAGAACTCAATCAAGTTGGTTAAACACGATTTGCCTTTAACAAATCCGTTCTGGTTTTCCTTAATTAATCCACACTTGTCCAAGTGACTGTTAACTTTGTCCCTGATTACTGTTTCTAAAAGCTTCCCCACTACCGAGGTCAAACTGACTGGCCTGTAGTTGCTGGGTTTATCTTTACACCCTTTTTTGAACAAGGGTGTAACATTTGCAATTCTCCATTCCTCTGGCACCACCCCTTTATCTAAGGAGGATTGGAATATTATGCCGAGTACCTCCGCGATTTCCTCCCTCAATTCCCTCCGCATCCTAGGATGCATCCCATCCGCTCCTGGCGATTTATCTACTTTAAGTACAGCCAGCCTTTCTAATACCTCCTCTCTATCATTTTTTATCCTATCAAGTATCTCCACTATCTCCTCCTTTACCATGTCTATGGCAGCATCCTCTTTCTTGGTGAAGATAATTGCAAAGTACCTCAGCCATACCCTCTGCCTTCATGCATAGGTTTCGTTTTTGGTCCTTAATCGGCCCCACCCCTGCTCTTACTACCCTTTTACTATTTATCTGCCTATAGAAGACTTTTGGATTACACTTTGATGAAGTACGGCAGGGCAGAGGTCATATAGTGGCCTTGCAACTGTAGCCCAACTTCTTGCGAAGGAGGAGACAATTAGGAGGGGAGAAAAAAAGTGTAAACGTTTTTCATAGATGCAAAATGCCCAACTTTCTTCAGTGAATGTTGATAACAAACTATCGAGTACAGAGGACACTGTTGGCAGTCTCCTTTGAACATTATTTTTGTGTGAAAAGTACCATTAGAATTTGAAAAAGCATTGCCTTAAGGGTATTAAAATCTGGAATGTTTCTCCAAGGTCCCAAGTCTCAATGCAAACCCCATATTGAACAGACCACTCAGCAATTAAGCCAAGACAAACAAAGCCGAACGACATGTAAACTGCATCTCGTAGATCGCTCAGAAACAGCTGTGTTCATTTATGTGGTAAACCACCAAAATTTCTCTCACAGAGACCAAATATGACATAGGAGAGGATGATCAGTAGAATTTCAAACTTTCTCTCGGTCTGTGGTAGGACTACTGTTTGCTTTCACTCAGAGTAGTAAATATGTGGATAAGGTGGTCATGGAAAAATGTACAGTTCAGAAATGTTGGGTTTATGCTGTATTTATTAACACTCTATGCTTTTCCTTATTGTTATTCTAAAGCTTGTTGATTGTCATACAGTCACGAGTGAAAGATTTATTGAGCACAGCCAATTAGCCTTTTTGCCTTACTTAACAAAAGAGTTTGAACACTTAAAAATATCCTCACTTGAATCTTCTGTCTAATACATCAAATATCTTCCCATGTTTTCATTGCTGTGCTTTAAGATAATTAAAAAAATATTTCTCCTTTAAAGTGTTATTCCTTCAGAGTTGCAGGATCAAAAGATCTAAATAAACACCGTGGCTCCAAAATTCCCACGGCTACTGAGGGCAGAAAGCTCGATCTCCATCCAGAGGGGTGAGTTATGCTGGGATTGCTCTCCGCTTGCTGTGGTCCTTTAAATTCTGATGGAGGAAGTATGGGCAGATGTTCCGCCCTCCTACATCAGGCTTTTCCAAAAATTCCACCCTTTATGACCTCTCCAAGCCTCAGTCCAGCTGAGCACCTTAACAAAGAAAGAACTTACATTTTTAGCCATGATGCGGAGATGCTGGTGTTGGACTGGGGTGGACAAAAGTGAGAAGTCGCACAACACCAGGTTATATAGTCCAACAGCTTTATTTGAAATCACAAGCTTTCGGAGCGGCTGCTCCTTCTTTGAAAGTACTTCACAGCCAATGACTCACTTTTGAAGTGCAGCCACTATTATGTTATAGGCAAACATGGCAGCCTGTTTTGGCAGTATGGGTTGAGGAATAAATATTGGCTAGGACACAGGGATAACTCTTCTGCTCTTCTTTAAATAATGCCGTGGGATCTTTTACATCCACCTACACAGGCAGACAGGGCCACAGTTAAAGGTCTCAACTAAAAGACAGGTCCTTCTACAATGCAGCACAGCCTCGAAATATCATTATATGCTTAAATCCATGGAGTGGGGCTCGAACCCAACGCATTCATAACTTTGAGGTGCAAGTGCTATCATTAGGCCAAGCTGAGACGCAAGGAGCCCTGAACCTTTACTAGGGAAAGATAATAGAATCCACAGGCAATTAAGTACCTTTCAAAAGAGGCCCACTTGCTCTGTTGGAAGCCGAGGATTTTCTTCTGGGCCTTGCCAGCCATCCTTTCATGGTGTTGCTCCAACATTTCAGCTGGCAGTTTAGGATGGGTGCAATTGTTGCGCCCCTGCAAGTGACCCTGTTCCTAGGATTTGAGAAGGGGTTTACAAATTGGAGCGAGTGCGGATGTGGCATCTGGTCCACTAGAACACATGTGGAATTTCAGGCTCTGTATATAGAAACATAGGAACAGGAGTAGGCCATTCAGCCCCTTGAATCTGTTCTGCCATTCAATGAGAACATGGCTGTATCCTAACACTATCCACCCAACTTTGCTCCATATGCCTTAATATCCTTGACTAGCAAAAATCTATTGATCTCAGATTTAAAGTTATTAATTGAGCTAGCATCAACTGCTTTATTTGGGAGAGAGTTCCACACTTCTACCACCCTTATGTGTGAAAAAGTATTTCCTAACTTCTTTCCTGAATGCCATGGCTCTAATTTTAAGGTTATGTCTCCTTGTCCTAGACACCCCGACCAGTGAAAAAAGTTTCTCTCTAGCGACTCTATCAATTCCTTTCAAAATCCTAAAAGCCTCAATCAAATCATCCCTTAACCTTCTATATTCAAGGAAATACAAGCCTACTTTATGTAATGACTCCTCGTAATTTAACCCTTGGAGCCTCAGTTTCTCTAGTTTCTCCTCATACCTAAAACCTCCCAAACCTGACATCATCTTAGTGAATCTCTTCTGTACCCTTTGAGTATTATCATGCTATTTTAATGGATGGAAAATCATGGGGATCTACACTTCAATTTCTAATGTGTGATCCTAACTGGTGAACTATGCACCAAAAGCACTACAACAACAACTTGCAGTTATATAGCACCTTTAATGTAGTAAAACGTCCCAAGATGCTTCACAGGAGCGTTATCAGCCAAAATTTGACACCGGGCCACGTAAGGAGATATTAGGACAGGTGACTAAAAGCTTGGTCAGAGAGGTAGGTTTTAAGGAGCATCTTAAAGGAGCAAAGAGAGGTGTAGAGGTTTAGGGAGGCAAATCCGCAGCTTGGATCCTAGACAGCAGAAGGCACGGCCGCCAATGGTGGGGCGAAGGAAATCAGGGTTGCACAAGGATCTAGAATTAGAACAATGCAGAGATCTCGGAAGGTTGTAGGGCTGGAGGAGGTTACAGAGATAGGGAGAGGCAACACAAGGATGAGAATTTTAAATTCGAGGTATTGCTGGATACAGTTTAGGTGTAGGACCAATGTAGGTCGGCAAGCACTGGGGTGATGGGTAAACAGGACTTGGTGCGAGTTAGAATAGAAATTTACCCCTCGCTGTCCAGTTTGTGCATGAAGAACGGTCCCTTGTACAAGGTACTGGTGGGGCGGGGGGTGGAGGAGCTGCCGATGCCTATGGAATTGACCCTCAGCAAGAGTCAGCACCTGCAGGATGGGCAAGCAGACAGCAGAGGAGGGGGAATGTTAATCGTAGGGCCTGATGCCACTGGTTTCTAGGCTCTCTGATGATGATTTCAGACTAAGTAGTGGAATCTTTGGATGAAATAAGATTAACATTTTGCAAGTTGTCAATTTAAATAGTCAAAACCAAGCTTTTAAAGAAAGCTATCTGACCCTATTTCCAGGTCAGTGCAGATTTCTACCCTGGATTGACATTCATGTACAGGGGTTCCAAAAAGCAGCTCTCAATAACAGGCCATTTCCAACAAACAGGTTTTCAATTTTGTTACACATAGCACAGAGAAAATCTCCCCCAATGGTTGTATATGCTAAGGTTAAAATACTTCATGAAAAGATAACTGACTTGGAGGTTAAAAATGGTGATCCTCAAATAAATACTTCTTCCACTTAATAAATTCCAGGCTGAATGGAGTTATTGAGCAGGGCCCTTCCTGTCAGTATTAATGAATCCCAAGTCAAAGGTCCACTCAGTGGGTGACTGCATTATGTAGCACCCTGCTGACTGAAGCCCATTAAACATGTAGGCAGAATTGCCCTTTAAAAACATGTCTCTGCTACTATGTAAAATGTACTGAAGTTCAAAGTTGTTGTTACTACTCAAACACAATACCTCAATGCAACCTACAACTAAGCCCTAAAGTTAATTCTGTAAGATCATATCAGCCTGCAACCCATAATTTAGTATCCCTGTTTCAGAGTTCATATTCCAATTCATCTTTGCCAGGTTCAATTGCCTCCATTACCGTTTCTCAACACCTGACAAAAGTGTTTCTGTTCCTTCATAATAAACACTTCAAAGCTCTCCCACAACTCCTGAGTACATAAACTACACTGACTGTCTCTACTCCCTGTCCATTAAGATTTTACTTTCCGAACATGCAGTCAAGTGTTTTAAGATAGCTAATCTTAGTAAGAAAGTCAGTGTGAGTACAAAGTGATGTTCTGTGATCTTGAAGGCGTAATGTAAATTGCTCTAACTGTAGTTGTTTAGCTAAGAATTTCTCAATCATATTCACTCACAATAGCATCCTCAAATTCACTCAATGCTTTACTATACACCTAGAACGTGCTCCTGAACTATATACACATCAGAAAAATGTAAAATCTTTTTATATGTTTAACATAAACTTCTCATAGGAAAGAAGTCAAAGATGTAGTGAAAGGTTAAGCAAAATAAAGCAGGCAAAAAGAAAGGGATAGCATCGGGAATTAAGAAATATTTAGTTCTTAAGAAAAAAACAGATTTGTTGATATAAGTCTCAGAAGTAGTATGGTGATGCCATATAGTGAACATTAAATAAATAAATATGAGGTTGAAACACTGTTAAAATGTAGTGTAGATGCAAGGTACCTAGACCATGGTAGAATGTCATTGCACCCGCTCCAAGATATCTAACAACTTATTGTTGGGTAAGAGGTAGAGAGGCTGGTTTCCAGAACGCTGTGTCCATGTCGTTTCCCACAGTTGTTACCGTAATGCTTTTTTGAATGCGGTAAAATTACACAGAAAAAAAACCTGATAGAGTTTATGTAAATTTGACAAATAAATAGTAATACCAAATCAAGCAAACTTCGATTTTCCTTCTTTGCATCTAATTAGTTGAGCTGACTTTAAAAATGCATTCTATTTCTTATCATAAAGGCAACTTCTGCTCAACTCTGCCCACCGCAGGGTGCATTTTATGAAATCTACTCGCCCTCCGGGAATGCATACTGTGAAGTTGGGTGCTGATCTCCATGCCCTAATTACCAGTATACACTCCCAGTAGTTGAAGCTTCCTGTTGGGAGTGAAAATTTATAAAAGTTATGTAAAAACAAGAATCGATACAGAATACATTATCCTGAAGGATATGTGTTTTCATGCATAATATTCAAAGCTATTGATTAGCATGTCATTTTCAGATTCATTTTAAAGTATTGCAAATTATATTAGTGTTTATGGACTAACATTGCAATGCATTGTGCTACATGAGTTACTTCAATTAATCTCAGAACACTTTTTTAAGTCTATTCTTTTGGGTGCTGAAGATTGCCTTGAAGAATGAATGTCGATATATCATACACTTTGGGCAGTACTTTTGTCAATTTCAGTTAAGCTCTTTGGTCCTTTCCAAGTTTTGGTACCTGCAATAGTGGTGTACGAGTCGCTGATCACATCAGTCACTTCTGGTTCGGGCATAGGAATAAGATAATACAGCAGTGAAGCTTTGGGTGTCTCAAAAAGCAAATTATTGAGGTGTGGGTGTTTTATGTGTCACAAATTCCTATGCTTTTTGTGTCTCGAGCTTTCAGCTATGGCAGCCTTGCACTCTGAAATTTTCTTCCTGAGCCCCTAACCGTGCTACATCTTTTTTCCACAGTCAAAAGCTTTTTTAAAACCACATCTTCAGTGACCTCCCTTAACTCTCATAATTCTTGCTCACTGCCAGTTCCCTGCTCCTCCTCCCCCACCAGTGTTACTCAGACTTAATCCCCAATGCTCACGTGTTGTATGTAAAGACTTGAACTCTCCCACTTGATGTTTCTTCTGAAGCTGAAAGAGGTTTTCTGAAAACATTGGTACTGCTGTTCCTGATCACCTGATCATTAGTAATTCTGCAGGGCACTACAGTATGATAGGAAACCTGAATATGGACCTTTCGTGAGCAGATTCTTTATTTATTGCACTGCATGTGAACAAATCCATATGGCATTTTTTACAGCGGCGGACCTGGGCGAGAAGTGAGTGGAGCAGCGAGGCTATAAAGCCTGCGGTATCCAGGTAGGCCCCTCTTTTACAGCGGCGGACCTGGGCGAGAAGTGAGTGGAGCAGTGAGGCTATAAAGCCTGCGGTATCCAGGTAGGCCCCTCTTTTACAGCGGCGGACCTGGGCGAGAAGTGAGGGGAGCAGCGAGGCTATAAAGCCTGCGGTATCCAGGTAAGCCCCTCTTTTACAGGGTGATTGCTTTAATAGTGCGGGTCGCAGTGGTTGCTGGGTAAGTGTTTTTTTTTACCTGTATATAAGTTGGGCGGTTTCGCGGGCTTTTGTTTGTAGAGGCTGGTGTCGGGAGCGAGAGAGCCGAGGCCCGGTGAGTATCTAAACTGACTTTCGCGGGCTTTTGTTTACAGAGGCTGGTGTCGGGAGCGGAGAGAGCCGAGGCCCGGTGAGTATCTAAACTCACTTTCGCGGGCTTTTGTTTGCAGAGGTTTACCAATCTCAGACCAGCGGCGGCGTTCCAGAGCCATGTCACGATTCAAAACGTGACGTGGGCAGGAGGGAACGGCTGATTGGGTGAGTACGGCAGGTTAGTATTTATACTACTTTATAGTTTGATAGTTAAGGTTCATAGTTTATAAAGTTTCGAAGATCTTAATTTTGTGATTATAATTTCTAGTGCTAGTAACCAAGGGCCCTTGAGTAATTCATTTAATTGAGTGAAATTGGTGGTATTGATTTGATTTAATTAAAGTTCAATTAATTAAAGGGTAAGTCATGGCAGGACAGCCCAGCCCCGTGATATGCTCCTCCTGCTCTATGTGGGAAATTAGGGACCCTTCCGGTGACCCTGACGACCATGTGTGCGGGAAGTGTATCCAGCTGCAGCTACTGACAGCCCGCATTGCGGCGCTGGAGCTGCGGCTGGATTCATATTGGAGCATTCGCGATGCTGAGAACCTCATGGATAGCACGTTTAGTGAGTTGGTCACACCGCAGGTGAAGGGTGTACAGGCAGGAAGGGAATAGGTGACCACCAGGCAGAGTAGGAGGTGCAGGCAGGTAGTGCAGGGGTCCTCTGTGGCCATTCCCCTCTCAAACAGATATACCGCTTTGGATACTGTTGGGGGGGGATGACTTACCAGGGGAAGGCAGGCAGCAGCCAACTTCCTGGCACCATGGGTGGCTCTGCTGCACAGACTGGGAGGAAAAAGAGTGGAAGAGCTATAGTGATAGGGGACTCAATTGTAAGTGGAATAGATAGGCGTTTCTGCGGCCGCAACCAAGACTCCAGGATGGTGTGTTGCCTCCCTGGTGCAAGGGTCAAGGACGTCTCGGAGCGGCTACAGAACATTTTGGAGGGGGAGGGCGAACAGCCAGCTGTCGTGGTGCACATAGGCACCAACGATATAGGTAAAAAACGGGATGAGGTCCTAAAAGCAGAATATAGGGAGTTAGAAGGTAAATTAAAAAATAGGACCTCAAAGGTAGTAATCTCAGGATTGCTACCAGTGCCACGTGCTAGTCAGAGTAGAAATAGGAGGATATTTCAAATGAATACGTGGCTAGAGGAATGGTGCAAGGGGGAGGGATTCAAATTCCTGGGACATTGGAACCGGTTCTGGGGGAGGTGGGACCAGTACAAACCGGACGGTCTGCACCTGGGCAGGGCCGGGACCGCTGTCCTAGGGGGAGTGTTTGCTAGTGCTGTTGGGGAGGATTTAAACTAATGTGGCAGGGGGTTGGGAACCTGAGCAGGGAGACAGAGGAAAGCATGTCAGGAAGGGACAGAAGGTATGGAGTAAAAGGTAAAGTGTTAAATAAGGAAAAAGCAGGAAGTAAGTGTCACAAAACACATTTGAAAGTTCTTTATCTGAATGCACGTAGCATTCGTAACAAAATGGACGAGTTAACGGCACAAATAACTATGTATGGGTATGATCTTGTGGCCATTACAGAAACATGGCTGCAGTGTGACAACGTCTGGGAATTAAATATGCCAGGGTATTTAACAATCAGGAAGGACAGGCAAGAAGGAAGGGGAGGGAGTGTGGCTATGTTAATAAAGGAAGGAATCACTGTAATACAGAGAAATGATATTGGGTCAAAAGATCAGGATAATAGAAACATAGAAACATAGAAACTAGGAGCAGGAGTAGGCCATTCGGCCCGTCGAGCCTGCTCCACCATTCAATACGATCATGGCTGATCATCCAAATCCAATACCCTGTCCCTGCTTTCTCACACAGAATCCCCATCGAGCCTGCACCGACACATATCCCACCCTATAATGAAACAGTTTGGGTAGAGATAAGGAATAATAAGGGGAAAAAAACACTGGTGGGCGTAGTATATAGGCCTCCTAATAGTTGCAACTCTGTTGGAAGAAGTATTAATCAGGAAATAGTTGGGGCATGTAATAAGGGATTTTAATTATCATATTAACTGGACAAATCAAATTGGGCAGGGCAACCTTGAGGAAGAGTTCATTGAGTGTCTTAGGGATGGATTTCTTGAGCAGTATGTAACTGATCCTACAAGGGGGCAAGCAACCTTGGACCTGGTCCTGTTTAATGAGTCAGGATTAATTAATAATGTCCTAGTTAAGGATCCCTTTGGAATGAGTGACCATAACATGGTTGAATTCCATATCCAATTAGAGGGTGAGAAAATTGGTTCTCAAACAAGCATACTGAGCTTGAATAAAGGAGACTATGATGGTATGAGTGCGGAATTGATTAAAGTGGACTGGGAAAATAGATTAAAGGGTAAGACGGTACATGAGCAGTGGTGTTCATTCAAGGAGTTATTTTACAACTTTCAAAATAAATATATTCCACTGAGGAAAAAAGGGTGTAAAAGAAATGACAGCCATCCATGGCTAAGTAAAGAAATTAAAGAAAGTATCCGACTAAAAACAAGGACATATAAGGTAGCCAAAGTTAGTGGGAGGATAGAAGATTGGGAAGTCTTCAAAAGACAACAAAAAGTAACTAAAGGATTGATTAAGAAAGGGAAAATAGACTATGAAAATAAATTAGCAAAAAATATAAAAACAGATAGCAAGAGTTTCTATAGTTATATAAAAAGAAAAAGGGTGGCTAAGGCAAACGTAGGTCCCTTAGAGGATGAGACCGGGAAATTAATGGTGGGAAACATGGAGATGGCAAAAATGCTGAACAAATATTTTGTTTCAGTCTTTATGGTAGAGGACACTAAGAATATCCCAACACTGGACAAACAGGGGGCTCTAGTGGGGGAGGAGCTAAATACAATTAAAATCACTAAGGAATTGGTACTCAGTAAAATAATGGGACTCAAGGCGGATAAATCCCCTGGACCTGATGACTTACATCCTAGGGTCTTGAGGGAAGTGGCAGTAGGAATTGTGGATGCTTTGGTAATAATTTTCCAAAACTCCCTGAACTCAGCAAAGGTCCCGGCAGATTGGAAACCTGCTAATGTAACACCCTTATTTAAAAAGGGTAGTAGGCAGAAGGCTGGAAATTATAGACCAGTTAGCCTAACATCTGTGGTGGGTAAAATTTTGGAGTCTATTATTAAGGAGACAGTAACGGAACATTTAGATAAACATAATTTAATAGGACAAAGTCAGCATGGCTTTATGAAGGGGAAGTCATGTCTGACAAATTTGCTCGAGTTCTTTGAGGACATAACGTACAGGGTGGATAAAGGGGAACCAGTGGATGTAGTGTATTTAGACTTCCAGAAGGCATTCGACAAGGTGCCACATAAAAGATTATTACTCAAGATAAAAAATCATTAGATTGGGGGTAATATTCTGGCATGGGTGGAGGATTGGTTATCTAACAGAAAGCAGAGAGTTGGGATAAATGGTTCATTCTCGGACTGGCAACCAGTAGCCAGTGGTGTTCCGCAGGGGTCGGTGCTGGGTCCCCAACTCTTTACAATCTATATTAACGATTTGGAGGAGGGGACCAAGTGTAACATATCAAAGTTTGCAGATGATACAAAGATGGGAGGGAAAGTAGAGAGTGAGGAGGACATAAAAAACCTACAAGGGGATATAGACAGGCTGGGTGAGTGGGCAGAGATTTGGCAGATGCAATACAATATTGGAAAATGTGAGGTTATGCACTTTGGCAGGAAAAATCAGAGAGCAAGTTATTATCTTAATGGCGAGAAATTGGAAAGTACTGCAGTACAAAGGGATCTGGGGGTCTTGGTGCAAGAAAATCAAAAAGTTAGTATGCAGGTGCAGCAGGTGATCAAGAAAGCCAATGGAATGTTGGCTTTTATTGCTAAGGGGATAGAATATAAAAACAGGGAGGTATTGCTGCAGTTGTATAGGGTATTGGTGAGACCGCACCTGGAGTACTGCATACAGTTTTGGTGTCCATACTTAAGAAAAGACATACTTGCTCTTGAGGCAGTACAAAGAAGGTTCACTCGGTTAATTCCGGGGATGAGGGGGTGGACATACGAGGAGAGGTTGAGTAGATTGGGACTCTACTCATTGGAGTTCAGAAGAATGAGAGGCGATCTTATTGAAACATATAAGATTGTGAAGGGGCTTGATCGGGTGGACGCGGTGAGGATGTTCCCAATGATGGGTGAAACTAGAACTAGGGGACATAATCTTAGAATAAGGGGCTGCTCTTTCAAAACTGAGATGAGGAGAAACTTTTTCACTCAGAGGGTAGTGGGTCTGTGGAATTTGCTACCCCAGGAAGCTGTGGAAGCTACTTCATTAAATAAATTTTAAACAGAAATAGACCGTTTCCTAGAAGTAAAGGGAATCAGGGGTTATGGGGAGCGGGCTGGAAATTGGACATGAGTTTGAGTTCGGATCGGTCAAGGCCCTGTGGGTGGCGGAGCGGGCCCAGGGGCCGAGTGGCCTGGTCCTGCTCCTACTTCTTGTGTTCTTTAGAGTTGAGGTTGGATCAGATCAGCCATGATCTCATTGAATGGCGGAGCAGGCTCGAGGGGCCGATTGGTCTACTCCTGCTCCTATTTCTTATGTTCTTATGTTCTTATAAATATATCATAGTCCATAGCTCAAGATTGCGGTTTGTATCTGAAATTACTTGTTCTGGTATTCTGTGATGTGGAAATATCAATTTCTGAAGTCACATAATATTTTGTGATGTAGTATGAGTCAGCTAAGAAAATAAATTGTCCTGAAATTCCTTCAGGTCTTTTAGGATGTAGACTTCTGCCTGCCAGAATTTATGAGGTAAGTTCATTTACACAGGTTATGATGGCCTAAAAGCACAAATCCCATGTAAAATGTGAGTAAAACAATCTTAGTAGGCAGGGGCATGAAAAGAAAGCTACAATGTTAAGTAGCAGCAGCTTCCCAGAGGACCAGCAGGTAAGTGTTTTCCCCTCCAACCTTTGTCAGCAGGTTGAACTGCGTTAAATTCTTACCACAGTATTCCTGTGCTGTCTCAGCACTAATTTGAATGAGGCCTGAGAGCTTTTAGAACCGAGCACAGCATCCACATCCGTTCATGGCACAACAATTCCAGCCTGGACCAGACACTGAAAAGACTGAAGAGCAGAGCACAACAGTTTTCTGGTGTGGACCTGGAGGTGCTCATAGAACAAATGAAGATGAGGTGAGAGTGATTGCTGGGCTCTGAAGGGAGAAGGCCGGTGTGTAGGGAGGTGGTTGTGATGCTGAGTCCTGTCTCTCTCACAGCCAGAATGGCAGACTAGTGGTGGGACGGATTCAATGAACCGATGGGGCATGCAAGGTAAGACAGCTGCCATTTTCCCCTTTTCACTTTGCTATCATGGGTCCCCCATGCACTTATAGCCCTCACTTTGTAAGTGGGATGGCAAGCCTTTATGCACAGTGCATCGTGGTTCAATGGCTCACTAACCTCTCCACCTGGAACCTATGTTTAGAACTTCCCTCACAAGCCTCATTTACATGCAGCCAATTATAACTCCATCCTCTCCCGTTACAATTTCCTTCTAGCTCTTGTGCTCTTCGTTACAATGCTGGCACCTGGGAGATATGCTCCAGATACTCATCTTCAATGAATGCAAGAAAAAGACTGCAGTACAATTCCTGGGAGGGGCAGGGCACTGATGGTGGGATTCCAGACTTAAGAAAGATCAAGATAGCTGAGGAATTAGTACCAGCTGGTACACAGAGCGTGAGGAACTGGAGGAGTGGGAAGCGGAAAGGAATCATCCGTTCCACAGTGGAGATGGCTGCCAATGGTTGAAGAATCAACGGACTCAGATCTCATAGGTCCTGCTATGAAAAGAAAGATGTATGGAGAACATCACACCTAAGTACAGGCGCTGAGGTCCCTCTTACAGGATGTACAGCAGATGGCTAGAGTCATGGTGGAGTCCATTTCCCTCATATGTGACAACATCAGGGAAGCATTTTCCTCACAGCAGATTTCAGCTGAATTTTTAGCAGCTTCATTGCAGTCTGTGATCCCGCCGCCCATCCCCCCGCCCCCCGCCGCCCCCACCCGGCCCCTTACCCAATCAGAAGTGGCTCAAGACAGGTCAATTCCACCTCTTCCAGCTCTGAGACAATGGGGGATAGACTTAATCGAGCCCTGAATTCTGGCCTTCAGATATTTGGGGTCAGTTTAGAGGCGGCAATCTCTCAGGACCTTCAGGATCTGGTGGGAACTATTAGATCTATCTGCCCACTGATCAGTGGTCACCTTGAACGTGGATCCAGTACCAGTGACACAGTTGGAGTCGACCAACATGATGTAGCTGTCTCAGGGTAGCAGCACATGCCAGGCCTCCAGCCTAGCTCCCACTCAAAGAACATATTGGAGGCAAGGCCAGGCAGTCTAAGCAGTTGCATAAAATATGCAGCCCAGGATTCAGTTGTCATGAGACAAGTGTTTAGTTAGTCCCAAGAGACCAACCACATTTGTGACACTGACCCTGTGGTGGCATCTAGAAGAAGCACCAGAATTTATCAGACTGATTGATCAATGAAAGCTAGTTGAGGTACCGAAAGGAAGCATGGTGGTAACAAATTGGGCATTGAAGTGCATCTGTGTGAAAGAATTATAAAACAAATCTTGATATTTCAATTGGCTCTGTTATTCAATGAATTAATTGGCCCCAAAATTTACGGGGAGGTGGGGATGGTACGGGTGAGGCCGAAAAGAGGTAAAGAACCCGGCAAAGTCAGGTACGCATAGGTCCTCCCTAACTTAACGACAGGGCCTCATTAACATTTTTTAGCTCGGTTTCCCGCCCGGCAGCCGGCCAAATGACCCGTCTGGCTGGTGGGCAGGAGGGAACACCAGCGGCAGGAGGCCGCAGTTGGGGACCCTTGGGGATTGTCCCTGGCAATCGGGAGGTCGGAGATGCACGCAATTGGGGTTGAGAGGAGAGGCTATTAATCGGGGCCGGGGGAAGAGGCCCACGATTGGAGCTGGAGGGGGGAAGAGGTCCTTGATTGGAGCTTGGGGGAGAGGTCATTGATTGGAACTGGGGGGGGGGGGGGCGGAGAGTCCCGTAACTGGTGCTGGGGGGAGAGTCCTGTGATCCATGCTGACGGGAGAGGTCATTGATTGGATCAGGGGGGAGAGGCCCACAGTTGGAGCTGGGGGTGGTGGGGGGGAAGAGGTCCTTGATCAGAGCTGGGGGGAGAAACCTGCGATCGGGGCTGGGGGGAGAAGCCCATTGATTGGGGCTGGGGAAAACTCTAGTGATTGAGTCGGGGGAGGCCGAAGGCTTCTTTGAGGACCTGGGGAACTTCCTCCTGGCCCACAAGGAGGGCTGAAAGTGGCACTTACCTTGTGGAGCCAGCAGCTCCTGCCTCCGTTTCACTGTTGAGTTTCCCTACCCCTGGGAAACCCATGCAACAATAAATTGCACACTACTCCAAACACAAGCATAGTTTTTACATTCCGAACCCCTGAGTGGCTTTGTTTTTCCTGTTATTTGTGGCATGAACATTCTTAGCTGGCTCTCCATACTTTAGTTTCTGGGGGCAGATCTTCCTGGTTTGTATAGCAGAGACTATGGGAAGAATTTGACCCCTGCCCCCTTCCCCCACGATGGGTGGGAAAGGGTCGGGTGGGGGTTAAATCGTTAAATATGTGAAACCCGACCCCAACCTGCCATGAACATGCCAAACTATTGTTTTAACCGCGGCGGGTTTGGGGGCCTCCGAAGAACCCGCTCTGGAGAGGCAGGTCTGTGATTATAATATGTTAATGAGGCTCTGTTCCTCAGAATTTGGCAGCCATTTGAATCTAATGCTGAACGGCCGGGTTTCCCAGGGCTCGTGAAACCCAAATAGCTAAAGTGAGGCAGGAACAGACGGATCCAGCAGATAAGTGCTTTTTAGAGGAGGAGCAGGAGTGCTTCCCCCCGGCCCCTCAAGCAAATATTCTGCTGTGATCAGCTGACCCACCACCCCCCACCATCCTGGCGATCTCTCTTGGTCTCCCCTCCCTCCCGATTCCTGGTCTGACTCCTCCTCACCATCATTAAATTTGACAGGACTTCCGCGTTCCCAGCATTCCCGGGTTTCCCCCCGCAAACATGCTCCCCCGCTCCCTTCGTGCCTCCCCATAAATATCGAGGACCTATGGATCTGTGCTACTTCTAATGTTCTTTTATAATATTTACATGTGTCAGTTCATTTAAGTGTTCTGGGTTGATATATGTGAAAATTGATACTTTTCACTTGAAGTTTGACATTGCTTTATTAGTAATATATTCTGAGTGGTTGGAAATAGCTGAATCTCTTATTTATATGTAAACTATGTACTGTTATTATTTAATATCTGTGGCTTTTGGTTTGCTGAGAAATCTGCTCATTTAATATCTGTAGTGTTGATCTGGCCTCAATCAAACCATTTCTGTGATAAACAAAAGTTGTCGTTAACCACATTGGCTGACTTGTTTGCCTAATATAGAGAGAGAGGGCGAGATAGAGGGAGGGAGAGAGAGAGAGAGAGTTGCCTGTATGCTAAAAAGAAAGGTAATATACCAATTGTGGAACTATCTCAGAGCATCCATTAGATGCAGCCAATTTTATAGATAAAAGTAGAAGTGCCTCACCGCTAAATCTTATGTTTGTTTTGTCAGTTATTACCAATTTTGAAAAGAGGAGACTGGTCACAACAGCATGAAATGTGGTATAGTTCACAGTGGTTAAAAGCAGTCCAGTGAAGCTGTGATACACAGAGGTGTTATCGCACTGCCTTGGAGGCCAAATTTTAAGCATGTAATTTCTTTGAAGCTCATTACATTATAACTTCCAGATATACAGTACATTAAATTACATAATAAACAATAAGCAGTCCCCAATCCTGAGAAGAACTGAACAATAGAAAATAAAGCCCAAAAACATTATTTAAGACTGCAGAGCTTTATGGACCTTAAACAAAAATGTTTATTTTCCATAACTTCTTCAAGTGAAGCAGTGATTATCACAAACACAAGCTAATCAGTGTCATCAATGAATGGAAGTTTCAGCTCTTGAGGTTGGAGACAATTCAACACTATAGCTGACAACGTTCATATGGTGCATAAATAGCAAATAGAAAGTTAGCTCCTCATTTAAATAAAATCAGAAAATGCTAGAAGTGCACAGGCTGGTCAGTCAACATCTGTAAAAAGAAAAGACAGGTAGACAGGTTTTGATGATTTGGGGTGTGTACCCTTCTTCAGAACAGCTCCCCATCGAAGTTCCTCACTCCTGTTATGTGTATAGCACGAGTGTGAAGGAATAAGCCATATAACCTATTCAGAAAAATACACCATTCTATGAAAGAATTCTGGCCTTATTAAAACATGACAAACTGGGTCTGGAAATCTAGAAACCTAACTGAAAAAGCTGTCATAGTATTCTGGCTATAGAGATAAGATAGTTGTTGACACTGAATCAATAACCTTATTGAAACAGAAGGTTAAAGGCTCCTGACAGTCTGAACCTTTCGGAACAAAACAAAAGATCACCCTGGTTAAGGTGTTCTAATTTACACTTCGTAAAGAGGCACAAACAGAAGGCCTTAGTAAAAATGACATCAAATAAAATGCACCTGCTGTTACACCATTTTTTATGGTAAGCTTGGAACACCTAGAGGAGACACGAGTCTGTATTGCTACCAGCTGAGGTGACTAAGAATTGCAGTAGTCAGCAGAAAAATGACTAGAGATAATTAGCTTACATCAGCAGAAAACCTTAAAGAAAAAAACACTGGAAAAGGGTATAAATATTGAACTTTCAAATGGGATAATAGATTCGCTGTAAAGGGGCAAAGCGATTCCCAGGCTTCAGAGGTGGCTCTGTAAGTCTACAACTTTTTGTACCTCGGGGATTAAAAGGTACTGTATTTGATTTTGGTGGATATCCTGGAATAAGACTACAAAATATAAAAATGTAACGAAGTTAAGATTTGAGAATAAGGAGCTCTGATAATAAGATTGTAAAGATTTCTCTTTATGGAACTGTTAATGTTGCGATTGAATCACCAACTGTAAATTACATGTCGGTTCTTTAATAAATCTATATATTTTTAGAATTGTCTCACATAATACTTCTGTATCAAACTCGCAAACTCAATCTCTGTACACTCTTTGGTGAGGAGTTGCAGAATTCTGGGGGAGTTTTCCGGACCCTCATAATATCCGGAAGGTTACAGTCTAGCTAAACTTATTAAAAGTGCTTTCTGGAGGATGGTAACATTTTCAGGTTGTTCCTTTCCTTTAGGGAGAGATGGTCCAGACCTTTAGACCCAGTTAAGCGTCTTTAGGATTCGGCTACCTCAAACTTTAGTTGAAAGTGAACGTCTGGGGAATACGCCTGATCTGGGGTAGCCCTAAAGGGGCCAGGACTAGTAATTATCCCTTCATGTGGACACACAAAGGAGTACATAGATACAACATTGTAATGAAAACGAATTAAGAAACATGTTTATATTTTCAATATTAGGATGCTTCTGGATGGTTTGAAAAGGTTCTAGTAATAGATTACTGACCAAGACATTTTGCAATCAAGGTCGAGTTGCAGGAGTAAGAAGCAAACACCACAGAAAAACAATGCAATCTGTCTTCGGTCCCAGAAACTGCAGTTTAATTAATAATATTTTTGTAACATTCTATCTCAGTTATGTGAATGATTTGTGAATGTTAGTTCATTGCTCCAATGAACTGCGTTCCTAGCCCTTTCACCACCATTGCTTCAGATGTAATGCGCCCTCACCCCTTGCTGTGCCACCTCCACTTGTGAGCACACATAGGGCAATGCTTTGAAACATTCACATGACATCACTTTAATACAATAAAATAAAAGAACACAAACATTACACTGATGGATATGAAAGCACCCAAGTGACTACCCTTGTGACTATTTGTGTGTTCGCTTTCTCTTACACCTGCTTCTTCGTGGTGCTTCCCCTGTGGCTTCAGCAGGTGCAGAGGCAGCCTGCTCACTTCCTTGCTGTGCCTGCTTAGACGCCTTTGGCGGCCGTCCTCTGGGTCATGGAGCCTGTGAGGGCCCCGCCAAAGTCTGCTCTTCCTGCGGCTGTGCAGGAGCAGGCTCAGCCATCTCTGTTGGGGGAGGCATCTGGGGCTCTGACCGAGGGTTTGGCAATGGGATGGCAGTGTGAGTGCTTGGAGAGGAGCCCCTACTTACATTTCCCCTTCCACCACCATCCCTCTCATGGGCCACCCGCACTTATCTGCCAGCAAGTTGCTGGAGAGCACCTTGCTGCACATCAGTGGGGCCATGAGGACCCGTGTCTGTGCTGACATTCCTCATAACAAGGACATCCATGAACCTCTGGTTTCTCTCCTCGATAGATGCCCATCTATCCTCCATAGCTGACCATCTATTTAGAAGTGTTACCATGTTCTCCTGTGTCTGGCAATTTATGTCCTCCATGGAGGTTGCCATCCTTTCCATGGTGGGACCTACATTTGCCAGAACCTGCACCATGGCGCTGCTCATATTTGAGATGGACTCCTCCATTCTCTGTACACTCGCAGTCACCATGGTTGCAAACCCAGTCAGAGCCTCCTGCACTTGTTCCTGAAGCTCCAGCACAGCTCTCTTTCTGGATGGCCCCCGAGGCTCAGCGTCTGCACGCAGCTCAGCAAAGCTAGGAGAGTCCTGCGGCCTCCGACGAGGACTATCCACTGCTGTCGCTGTCTCCACCATCTGCTGATGCTCACTTGTGAGTTGTGAGACACCAGGTGACAACAGTACTCTATCTCGCATTGGACCCACCGAGGATTGCGTCTCTGCGCTGGTGCTGGGAGCGCTCATTTCTGCTGACGCTGTGCGCTCAGAGACTTGAGGTGTCCTCCTGCTCTTCCTCCTGAACAGTAGGGAGGGGAGCTCTTGATGGTCCTGTGGAAGAGTAAAGACATGATTTAGACATGTGATATGTATGTTGCAAACACATTACCTTGTGCAAGTAATTAGCACTCAATCTCTAGGAACATCAGATCCCATATCTGTCACTCCTGAATGCCATATCAGATGTTTGGAAAATATTTTTGTGACCAGGTTGTTCAGCTGAGCCCATCTCTCCGTCCCACACTTCAAGCTCCTCAGCACATCCGACAATGTCCAGAGCTGACTCCTCCTGTCCTCTCTCTCTCCCTCGTATGAGGGACAGAAGTGCAGTCTTAGTGAGAGTGCTGGAATGAGTGTAAAGAATGGATAGGATAGATGTTTGGAGGGAGACTATGATGGAGTGAGGTGCCAATTCCAATTTCCCTCCTTGTGAGTTGTTAGTTGTTGTGATGACATAACATTGAGAGTGAGTGTGAGGGATGCATAGAAAGATGGGGATGTGATTCTTACATACGGAGAGAGGGATGGGTGACGGTGCAACCTGGGGGTGAGTTAGTATGTGCAGGAGTAGGGCTGGCAATGCAGCTTGATGGGAATGTGAAGACAGGCACAGCAGAATGAAGGTAAGTGCTGTTATACTCACTTTTGCTGAACGCAGGAGATCATTGAACCTCTTCCTACACTGGGCCCAGGTGCATGTACATATTGACCTCGCACTCACCTCCTCAGCAATTTGCAGCCAGACTGCCTTGATGTGCTGAGGAGGCTTCCTCCTTCCGTCCGAAGGGAACAGATCCTCCTTGCGTCCTCTTACTCCCTCCACAAGAACATGGAGGAGAGCAGCTTTTGTTCTAGGAGCAGTCATCTCGGCAAACACCAGCACTCAGGAGCATCAAAATGTAAATGAAAACCAAAGGGTACATGGCCCCCTTAAATACAACTGCTTCAAAGACGTCATCAAAGACGAGCTGCAGACACGCACCCACTGATTGGGTCGGGTAGCGTGCACAGCGGGCTTAATAAGCCCAATCTACTGAAAATCGTTATCTCATTGCGAATGGAACCGGCAGCGGGTTCGGAACCCGTCAGACAGCGAACCCGACGCCAACCCGCCTCCGGACAGAAAATCCAGCCCGAACTGCTACTAGCATCTGAGATTCAGGCGAGTCTTAAAGCAATGCAAACCAAATTAGAACTGATTTGCACCTGAAAATGAAAATCTCCCCCTTTGTCCCTTTAATAATGGCCCATAGCTAACTGAACACTGAAGTGTAAATTTTACTATGTTTTTTAGTATCAATATAACACGTAACTCAGTTATCTGTGTAGCTGGGGTAATGGGTTAAAAATAAAAAATAACAAACATATTGGCCCGAAAATTAGACCTAATACGCGAGAGTACGCACTGTGTACTCTCGCGTTTTAGGTCTCCAATTGCTGGTTTCCAGCATGCACTGCGCATGCGCGGGAAACCGGCACTTCGTGAATTCAAAAGGGGGCGGTTCCTAGGTGAACCGCGTGCGCGCTACAGGCTGCGCGCACGCAGTGCACTTAGTGCTTTGAACGCGCAGGTAAGCATGGAAGATTTTACACATAAAGAAAGGAGGCGTAAGACCCTCTTTTAACAAGGTAAGTAATTAATTAAGTATTATTTTAACTTTTTTTCAACAGGTTTATCTTTTTTAGAGACTTTAAAGAAAGGTAAGTTTATTTTTATAACTTTTAAAAAGATTTAAAATTTTTTCAAAAATTTAATTTTTTGTTTAAAGTGGTTAATTTATTTAACTATACTTATTTTATTAATGTGATGGCTTTTTTTAAAATTTAATTGAGGTTTAGCTGTTCTTTTGGGGGGGTATATTATTCATAGCTTTAACAGGTCTTCCTGTCAAAACTATGAATGAAAGATGGTGTGCTGCCATTGGCTCTAACTGTATCACGTGATCCCAGAGCTCGCACGAACTAACTGCGTCTCTGGGTCACGCAAGCACTGCACAGCTGCAGCCTTGAAACTAAAGTTCGTGTGGGCCCGGAGGAAAAAGGTAGGCGCGGAGTGAGATATCGCGGGGAAGCCTTACCCCCGCGTCAACACTCAGTCTTTAATTTCTGGGCCATTATTTTTCTGCCAAAGAGAATGGCAGAAAAGAATAAGACGTTACAAAAAACAAAGGGAGCCTCCCTCCAAATATTTTTGGAGAAATTAAGTAGGTGGGTTATGAGAAACAAGAAATTTATTTGGATTTTTGCATTATCATAAACAGTCACAGAGCGGCTGCAGTCAGGAAACAATCACTAATTGCACTTTTGAGTGGAGGCAGAAACACTGCAAAAAACGTGTATGGAAATTATCAGTAACCCCATCCAACAGTCCCGTGTGCTTACGGTACATTAGTATTACTTTCTGAATGAGCCAATTAAAAATCCCCACAGAGCTTGGCAACCACTTTACACATTTAAAAAAATGGGAAAAAGCTGCCTCATGCAACAGGAAGCCTCAATCCAGTCTTGTACTAATCATTTGGAGTGCCACATCATCAGGAACGTGCTCATTTTAGACACTCCACCTAATACACACAGAGGATAAGCGGAGTCGCAATAATGATATTAAGATGACGCTATTTCTAACACTTTCAAATCATGATTTTGTAGCAAATGTTTTGCCACCACATTTATTCCCACTTCTGTATTTTACTCTTGCTGACACAGATCTGCCTGGTTACTTTCAGACTCCTTTTTGTACCAAATCAGATGCTGCTGGCCCCATCAAAGAAAGCCTGCTGGCAAATCATGTAACACATGGCTTGACTTAATTAGAATTTATCATAAGAGAAAGAAAATCTTTTTTTTCTTACCAACAACCCAATTTGTTCAGTGAGTGTAATTGTCTAGCAATTGACACAACGAGTGAAAAGAAAATGTAACTTTATGTGAAGAAAGTTAAAGAATTGTTCCGGAGAATAGCACGCAAAATATACTTGTGATCCAAAAACCATCACAATATATATGTTTCTTATTTAAGATCTGTAACTGATCAACACGCCTGTCTTTTATATTATGATTTTTTTCTTTTATTTCCCTCCCTGATCATGGCACTTTTTATTTACCTCTCCTGATTTTCAGAATGCTCCAGTGTTTAAATACAATGCAGGCTGTCAGCTCAAGTTACTGCACTTCATGCAAGAGTCTCAATAGTAAGTGCTGGCAAACAATTTAATACTAATCAGCAGCAGCAACCTAGGTCGGTTTTTCAGTTCCCTAAGTACAGGGATTCTGAGATTAATGGCGCTCCACTGCCACCCTGGCTGAAATCAGCTAACTCAGCTCAGGCCAGAGATTGATCGTGGGTCGGTCCTGGTTCACAGAGCTCAGTGTCACATTACTTAGTGTATCAATGAGCATTCGGGGAGCTCAGAAATTCAGCAAACAAATCTTAATGACGTAATAATAATATTTTAGAAATTGTTAGTAACTTTCATTCTCATCCTTCAATGATCGGGGGGTGGGGGCGTCGAGAATCAATGGCCAAACGGTAGAAGGGCCAGGAATTAGGCAGGGGCCTCGGTCAACACCAAACAGGTGTCAGAGGAGGTGTGGCCGGGGCGGAGCCTCCCAGGCCGGGACTTTCCATTGGGAGGGCTGAGTGAAAGCAGGCATACCAGCCTGCCGATTGGTGAATGTGGAACCCACCTGGGGGGTTCAAGCCTGGAACTAGGCCCGGAACCTGGAAGATTATTTAAATATTTGGGGTTTTTTTGAGTCCCCTTCTGGGAATCCTTTTGGAGGGGAGGTTGGCCCGACACTTGTTTTCTCCCCGTCCCCTCAGATGTGACCACAGCAGTGCGGAGGCTCACCGGGGATATATTTAAATGAGGTGACCTCCCTCTGACCCTGCATACTTTGGCGGGGTGAGTGGCGGGGTCTCAGGCAGGTGCATCCCAGCACTTATGCCAGTATACCAGGCCAATTAATTTTTAGCCCTAAGAGATTCAATGTGGAAAGGCTGTGCAGTCCATTCCCTCTGCAGACAATGTACGATCTATTGAAATAATTGTCTTCTAACCACTTCAGCTCCTGAGGAAAGGTTCTCCAAAGTTTCTTGGGCTCCCAAAGATAAATCAGGCAAAATTTTAGAATGACTATTTAACCTTGTATTCCATAGGAGACATTCAAGGATAGTTACCTTCCTTTTAGGACATTTTTAAAGTATCAAAGGCACAGAAACTCTCATGTACACGTACCATGCAATTCTCCATATAACCCTCTGTGAACCTGTCAAACACATAGGGCTGGATTTCTCTCTTTCTTTTTCTTTTTCTTTTTCTTTTTCTTTTTCTTTTTCTTTTTCTTTTTCTTTTTCTTTTTCTTTTTCTTTTTCTTTTTCTTTTTCTTTTTCTTTTTCTTTTTCTTTTTCTTTTTCTTTTTCTTTTTCTTTTTCTTTTTCTTTTTCTTTTTCTCTCTCTCTCTCCCTCCCTCTCCAGGTCCAGGTCCACTCACAGCAAAAGCCAGGCAGGTCCTCTCTCACCAACAGCTAGGCAGTCTCTGAGCAGACTGAAACCACTAATTAGTTCATGGGTTCCCACATGCTGGAACTCAATTGACCAATTAAGTGAAAATTGCATCAATCTTCCACATTCAACTGGAGTCGGGGGGGGAAACAGGAAATGCGGATGACACGACCCCAACCCGACCCCAAGACAAAATCCAGCCCTGACATTCTATGTTGTTTGATGAGTCCTTGTATTCAAGACTCATCAAACCTCTTCTTTAGCAGAAATTAGATGGTTGTTACATCGGAGAATATCATCTCTGCCGGTGAGATGCGAGACTCTCCGCATCCCCAACTGTTGAAGCCTGCAGGAAGAAACAAAGGTAAGTAAACATTTTCTATCACTTTTCACTCACCTCACATACTTACCTCTCCACACTTGCACTCATCACTTACCTTCACCGCACTTTTGCACCCCTCCGACCCCCGCAGACACACTGCTTGCCTCGGTGACCCTGGCAGGGTTTCCTGACATCGGGAAACCCGCACCTCTGTTGGAAAAATGGGAATAATCCTCTTAACTGTCTGTTAACTACTTGTTAACAGGCAGTTAAGTGGCTGTAATCCACTTCCCGCCTCGAGGAGACGGGACCCGGCGCAGGTCGGCTACCCTCCTCCTGGGAAGATGGCACGGAGGCGGGTTGGGGGTGGGATGGGCACCTGCCCCCAGATTCTGCCATTTTCCCAGCAGTCCCGCCTCCATAACCGCCTCCCCAGGGCTGGCAAGATCGCGCCCAATGACTCTATAAGATTTGACTAAATTTTGTACTTATTCTTCTCTTTTTTTACTCACTAATATCATTTAAAGTACTGCATCCTAACATGGACAGAATATTTTTAAATAAGTTATAACTTCCAGAACGTATGTGTATTCACTTGCATTTGTTTAAATATAGATAATCTATCCATCATTTAATTGAAACTCAATACCAATATATTAGTTAAGTATTGAATTCCTCTGCTGAATAATTTGTTGTTACATCATTAATATAATTTCCTCTGAGAATTAACTTGTCTCACTCATCACTATTTCATGGCATTTTTCTGCACGTAATGTATATAACTGGGGCTTTGGCTCGTTATAATTTATCTGTGAAATGCAGTATGCAGAAGGTGATATATGCTTAGAGGCGCAGGGCAAGGCTAGAATACTCAATGAGTACTTTGTATCGGTGTTTACTAAGGAGGTGGATGCTGACAAAATATCGGTAGAAGTGGAAAAGGTAGAAGCAATGGAAGGGCTGAAAATTGATAGACAGGATGTACTAGAAAGGCTGGGTATGCTTAGAGTGGATAAGTCGCCTGGTCCAGATGGCTTGCATCCCAGGTTACTAAGGGAATTGGGGGAGGAGATAGTGGAAGATCTTGCCATAATTTTCCAATCTTCCCTAGATGCGGGGGAGGTGCCTGAGGATTGGAAAGTGGCAAATGTGACACCATTGTTGAAGAAAGTGTATAAGGACAATCCTAGTAACTACAGGCTGGTCAGTTTAACATCAGTGGTGGGTAAAGTTTTAGAAACAATATTCAAGGAAAAATTAACAGGCACTTGGAGAGGTTTAAGCTAATTAAGGAGAGCCAACACGGATTTGTAAAAGGCAAATCGTGTTTAACTAATCTAATTGAAATTTTTGATGAAGCAACAGAGAGGATTGATGAAGGGAATGCAATGGATGTTGTCTACATGGATTTTTGGAAGGCATTTGACAAAGTACCACATAGAAGGCTGGTTAACAAAATTGAGGCTCATGGAATAGGTGCTTCAGTGGCAGCTTGGATAAGGAATTGGCTTAAGGACAGAAAACAGTTGTGGTAAATGGCTGTTTTTCAGACTGGAGGATGGTAGACAGTGGTGTTCCGCAAGGGTCAGTGCTGGAGCCACTGCTTTTTTTTGATATATATAAATGACCTGGATATTGGAATAGAGTAGAATTTCTAAATTTCTAGAAAGGCTAGCAGAATGGGCAGACAAGTGGCAGATAGAATTTAATACAGAGAAGTGTGAGGTGGTGCATTTTGGCAGAAGGAAAAGGGAGAGGCAATATACACTTTGGCACAGTTTTAAAGAGTGTGCAGGGACAGAGAGACCTGGGGGTTAATGGGCATAGGTCCCTGAAGGTGGCAGGACATATTGAGAGAGTGGTTAACAAAGTATATGGGATCTTGGGCATCATAAATACAGGTATTTAGTACAAAAGTAGAGAAGTTATGCTGAACCTTTATAAAGTGCTGGTTAGGCCACAACTGGAGTATTGCGTCCAGTTCTGGTCACCACACTTTAGGAAGGATGTGAAGGCCCTTGAGAGGGTGCAGAGGAGATTTACCAGCATGGTTCCAGGGATGGGGGATCTTAGCTACAAGGGCAGGTTGGAGAAGCTGGATTTGTTTTCATTAGGGCAAAGGAGATTGAGGTGAGATTTGATAGAGGTGTACAAGATTATGACGGGTTTGGATAGGCTAGACAGGGAAAGGCTGTTCCCACTGAAGGGATAATTACTAGTCCTAGCCCCTTTAGGGCTACCCCGGATCAGGCGTATTCCCCAGACGTTCACTTTCAACTAAAGTTTGAGGTAGCCGAATCCTAAAGACGCTTAATTGGGTCTAAAGGTCCAGACTATCTCTCCCTAAAGGAACGGAACAACCTGAAGATTTTACCGTCCTCCAGATAGCACTTTTAATAAGTTTAGCGAGACTGTAACGTTCCGGATATTATGAGGGTCCGGAAAACTCCCTCAGAATTCTGCAACTCCTCGCCAAAGAGCGTACAAAGATTGAGTTTGCGAGTTTGATACAGAAGTATTATGTGAGACAATTCTAAAAATATATAGATTTATTAAAGAACCGACATGTAATTTACAGTTGGTGATTCAATCACAACATTAACAGTTCCAAAAACAGAAATCTTCCAATTCTATTATCAGAGATCCTTATTCTCAAATCTTAACTTGGTTACATTTTTACATTTTGTAGTCTTATTCCAGGATATCCACCACAATCAAATACAGTATAATACCTTGATACCCGAGGTACCCCGAGTTGTAGACTTACAGAGCTTGCCTCTGAAGCCGAGAATCGCTTTGCCCCTTTACAGCGAGACTATCATCCCATTTGAAAGTTCAATATTTATATCCTTTTTCAGTGGTATTTCCTTTGAAGTTTTCTGCTGATGTAAGCTAATTATCTCTAGTCATTTTTCTGCTGACCCCTGCTATTCTTACAGTCAGTTCAGCTAGTAGCATTAAGAATCGTGTCTCTACCTTTAGGTGTTCGAAGCCTATCATAAAAACGGTGTGACAGCAGATGCATCTATTTGATATCATTCTTAACAAGGTCTTCTGTTTGTGTCTTTTTACGATGTGTAAATTAAAAACACCTCAACCGGGTGCACCATTGCCTTCTTAGTTACCTCAGCTGGTTGTAACACAGAATTGTGTCTCCTGTGTTTCATTTGATGTCATTTTTACGAAGGCATATGTTTCTTAATTTTCTGTGTTTCTTTCCGAAGTGTAATTTAAAACACCTTAACAGGGTGTACCATTGTGTTCTTTCCAAGGCTTCAGAATATCAGGAACCTCCAACCTCCTGTTTCAATAAGGTTATTGATTCAGTGTCAACAACTTATCTTATCTCAATAGCCTGAATGCTGTTTACAGCTTTAGATTTTTGAGGCTTTTAGATTTTCAAGCCCAGTTTGTCATGTTACAATAAGGCCAGAATGATTTTATAGAATGGTGTATTTTTCTGAATATGGCTTATTCCTCCACACCACTAGTTAGGACTGAGATGAGGAGGAATTTTTTCACCCAGAGAGTGGTGAACCTGTGGAATTCTCTACCACAGAAGGCAGTTGAGGCCAATTCATTAAATATATTCAAGAAGGAGTTAGATATATTTCTTAAGGCTAAAGGGACCAAGGGATATGGGGAGAAAGCAGGGACAGGGTACTGAATTTGGATGATCAGCCATGATCGCATTGAATGGCGGAGCAGGCTCGAGGGGCCGAATGGTCTACTCCTGCTCCTATCTTCTATGTTTCTATGTTTCTATGTACAAGGATTAGGGGACACAGATGTAAGGTTTTGGGCAAGAGATACAGGGGGGATGTGAAAAAAACTTTTTTACGCAGCGAGTGGTGATTACCTGGAATCCACTGCCAACGGAAGTGGTGGAAGCGGAGACACTCAATGTTTTCAAGGGGAGACTGGATAGGCACTTGAGGGAAATAAAGTTGCAGGGCTACGGGGATAGAGTGGGGAAATGGGACTGACTGGATTGCTCTACAGAGAGCCGGCGCGGACTCGATGGGCCACATGGCCTCCTTCTGTGCTGTTATGACTCTATGACTCCTGTGAATATGGTGAGGATCAACTAATATTGCCCACCTTCCACTTTCAGTTCGTCCAAAACTTTGCTGCCCATAGCCTAATATCTCTTTATGTGGCTTGGTGTAAAATTATGTCTGATAACGCTCCTGTGAAACGCCTTGGGATGTTTTAGTAAATTAAAGGTGCTATATAAATGCAAGTTGTTGTTGTTTTAACTTTTGAAGCACTCAGCTGTGTGACGACAGACCTACTGATCAATGAAAAGTGGATCAAGAGGGAAATCTGTGTCACGGACTAGAAGCAGCTGAAAGAGTTACAGTGAACGCATTTGGGAGCAATAGGAAAACTATATTCATTAGGAGTATGTCAGTAACAAAAAATAAAAGCTTGGGATTAGTTTGACTGAGGAACATTGTAGAACAGCAACTTAATAATTCATTTACCAGATTGATGCAATTGCCAAAAAGAACCTTGCAGTGTAATATGAATAAAAAACCATAAGAATGTTCTTAGCATGATTTGGCAAGTTTTAACACCATTTTCCGATACTAAACACAAATCACTCTACACTGTGATGCAGAAATTGAAAGTTTCCTTTCAATTGTTCCAGAGGAGTTCTGTATTTACTGTATTATCTGTAGATCATTTTAAAAGCCAATAAATCGAAGAGTGAAGAAGTTATTTGTTATGCTAAATTCAGCTCATGGCTTCCTCGGTTTATTATTATGTCCTCTGATTCTTTCATTCTGAGTTTGCCTAAAATACCACATTTTGATCATTATATTAATTGCTTCAGTGTTTTAATTGCCTGTACTTAATATCATAGCCACATATTTTTTTCCAATAAGGAGAGATTTTAATTCCTTAACCTCTCTATATAATTCATATTATTAAACTCCTGTAAGCTGATCTACCACTTCTGCCCAAAAATGCTCCCGGGGCCGTGTAACCCGCCCAAAGCTGCCATTGTGCGGTCCAAACCATTATAGGGTTCAGGCCTCATTTAAATTGTGGGCATTAACAGGGTGCTCCAATGATGCATTCTGGTTATGGGAGGGTGGGAATTGGCTGACTCTCATGCTGAGCTGGCCAGCAGGTCGGGCCTGGGCATGGGGCATATGATCGAGGGGGTGGGGCACCGAATGGGCCAAGAGACGGCCGCAGTTAAAATCATCCCTATGGGTTGAAGAATTGAAATTAACTGGTCAGGACCTAAAATTGGAGAGGATCGATGGGGCTGGTGGTAGGCTTTGTGGACAAGATGAATGTGTTGAGGGCTGAGCGGGTAATAGGAGAGAAATGACAGAATTGAGTATGAATGAGGGTTAAATTAGTACAAAAGCAGGAGGCAGAGCTTTGAATTAAGGGGGGGGAAGGAAAATTAAATGATAATCAAAGGAGCAGTCACATCTATGCAAATGTCATTTTATTTTGAACACAAAAAAGTCGTCTGATGTCAGGATGGAGACTGGACCTTTACAAGTATGGCAGCTAAGTGGTTTAGGACATACTGGCCAGGATCAGCCTAATTATTCCTCCCAGCAGTATTCCTTTAAATCGTACAGTAGCACACACCTTTCCACTCTCACAATAGCAAGCTCCCAACGATTGACCTGTCTGACTGTAGGGTTCTCAAAATTCCCACATTCCCCAGAGTTATTAATAAGGGGTACCCTAGACAAAGTGGCTTCTAGACCTCGTGGCAGAAGCCTGCGACATTGAACAGAAACCAGGGCCCTGCAAAAACAGCAAGCCAGGTGACATGCCTAGGTCTGTAAGAGAGTTGCAAAATTCCCAGACCCCCAAAAGACTCAGAGGAAAAGAGAGAGACCCTAAGAAAAGGGGACTTTGGACATTTTAAAACCAATTGAGTGTATTGGACCAGGGACATTTTAAAACATGCCTGGGCAGGCCTCAGTACAGGCTGCCAAAGGAGGCAGGGCTGGCCTCTACAGAGACAATGTTGTATATTACAGGTGGTCGACCTGTCTGGAGTACCAGATGACCCCACTCCAGCCCATCAAACTGCTTAGCATTTATACAAAGAAGTAAATGAATGGAGTCCTCACCAAAACTCCAGGCATATCAGAAAAACATGAATAAAACAAGCCCAAAAGCCCAGTCTATTCATACCAAGGCCCAGTTTCGATGGCCCGAAACTCAACACAAGTGAACAACCATCAGACCAGCAATAATCCTCCAGTTAACAAATATTTAATATCGTTAAAGGCCATCTCCTGCCATTAAAGTTAACGACCTTAATGAGCCCACCAGAATTAAACAAAGCACTGGGAAGATTTGGCAGGCAGATAAGGAACAATCCAACAGTATAACTATAGAAAACGATAGCAAAATACTGCGGATGCTGGAAATCCGAAATAACAACAGAAAACGCTGGAAAAACTCAGCAGGCCAGGCAGCATCCGTGGAGAGAGAAAGAGAGTTAACGTTTCAGGTCGATGACCTTTCATCAGAACTGGGAAGAGCCGGAAATCAAATAGATTTAAGGCCAGAGTAAAGCTGGGAAAAGGGGGAGGGGATAAAAGAACAAAGGGGGAGATGAAGAGACATTAAGAGACATTAAGAGATATGCAAGGCTAGAGGTGGTGTTAATGTGACAGATTAAGGCTGAATGAAGTGTGAAATCCACTGGCTATAGACCTGTGCTGGGACAAGCCAGTTCTACAGAGACGAGAGGCTGGGACAAGCCACTTCTACAGAGAACAGAGATTGCAAGGCAGAGCACAGACTGGCAGTTTTGCAGACTAGCAGATTACAGCCAGAGAGCTACAGAATACGGAACAGCAAGGCCAAGCAGACTGCAGTCGACCGAAGCAAGGATGAAACCGACCGCATCAGTGGATTCGCAAAGACTGAGCCTGGAGAGCCGCTGAAGTTTTCTGCCATGTACGGGGTACGGCAGCCACCATCCAACACATCGAGCGAATCCCAAAACCACGACCGGCTTAATCGACAGGATTCGACCTGTCCAGAGACCCTTATTGGTGAGCATGATCCCTGGCCCCTCACAGCACACTCAGTTAGATATGGGTAAGGGGATTAAGACTGTGATTTTTCTCCCTCGATGTGCCATGTGTTCCCCATTCCAATTTATGTGTATTTTAGTAAGCCTGTAAGTATTCCAGTAATTTTTCAGTGTTGTATTGTTCATAAAATAAATACGATTTTCTTGTATCAAACCAGTCGTCTACTCCAATTCTGTATCGCCGCCTGTACCTAAGTCCGGTGTCTAGAACCCAGGGGTGTGGGAGCGATTGTAACTGCTCAGGAACCCAGTCAGAGGCGAGCTGACTACACACACGCCACCCCCTACACTGACCCAGGAGCTCGCTATAATTGTGCAAATTTAGTTGAGTCTAGAAATCCTACAGGGTCAGCCCACTTCTCATTAGACGGGTGCGAATCATGCTTTGCTATTTTTCCACTTGGGGTTTCAGTTGCATGAAAAATGTGCGCTTGTGACTCCCCATACCACCGGAAATTTCAATCTCTGCCTTAGCTGGCTACAAGTATTAATGTCGGTAAGTTCTGGCAAAAAGCCAAAAAAGTAATTTCAGATTGGGGAACAGTTGCCCCCGTTCTCCAACTTGGTAACTATGTTTTACAATTTGCACTTCACCTCCTGCTTGCTTGGCATTTAAGGGGAACATTTTTCTCTGTTAATTTTAACAGAAAGTAATGAGAATAAAATAGGAAACACTGCTTTATACTCATGTCTACCTTTTTTTGCTAAACTTCGCAATCAGAAGAAGATATATACCTAAAACTGTCAGAATTTTGTTTGTTCTTATTTTTATGCTATCCCACACAACTTCATATCACTTCCAAACCTAAACATTCTTACTTTTAATAATGTTGTCAAGATTAGTTATCAATATTGTCAGCATCAGAAGTCCCAGGACTGGTCCCTGAGCTACTGCATTGGATCACAGATGTCCAATTATAATTATGACCATTAATCACTATCCTTTATATCCTATAATTTAACTAATTTATTACCCATTTTACAGTACCTGCTTTGTTTCAGGAGCGTTCACTTTAGTCACAAATATGTTGTGAGAGACTTTTTCAAACGCTTTCTAAAAATCTACATATCTAACATCCACCACATTACCTATATGCAATAATTCAGCTAAATTCTCAACAACAACAACAACAACAACAACAACATGTATTTATCTAGCACCTTTAATGTAGTAAAACGTCCCAAGGCGCTTCACAGGAGTATTATAAGACAAAAAATTTGATACCGAGCCATATAAGGAGAAATTAGGGAAGGTGACCAAAAGCTTGGTCAAAGAGGTAGGTTTAAAGGAGCGTCTTAAAGGAGGAAAGAGAGGTAGAGAGGCGGAGAGGTTTAGGCAGGGAATTCCAGAGCTTAGGGCCTAGGCAACAGAAGGCACGGCCACCAATGGTTGAGCTGCTAACTTCTCAGACTATTCAGATGAATTTGCAGGGTTTGATCTGTTTTTATAACAACAATTTGCATTTATATAGCACCGTTAATGTAGTAAAACATCCCAAGGTGCTTCACAAGAGTGTTATCAAACAAAATTTGACCCCGAGCCATGCAAGGAGACATTAGGACAGTGGTTTTAAGGAGCGTCTTAAAGGAGGAGAGAGAGGTAGAGAGGCGAAGAGGTTTAGAGAGGGAATTCCAGAGTTTAGCGCCTAGGGGGGCGATTTTGCCAGCCCTGAGGAGGCGGGACTGCTGGGAAAATGGCAGAATCTGGGGGCGGGTGCCCAACCCGCCTCCATGCCATCTTCCTAGGATAGTTACCTTCCTTTTAGGACATTTTTAAGGCTCCAAAGGCACAGAAACTCTCATGTACATGTACCATGCAATCATCTTTATCTCTAATTCTCCATATAACCCTCGGGCATGTTGCTAACCAGACATTTCCCCAGCACTTTTTAACCTGTTAATTGACACAGTATTAACTATTTTATCTGGGAAGCAATTTTATAAAGCTACTGCTCTGTGGAGAAAAAAAAATCTTTCACCGCTAATATGACTATGACTCAAGGGGGGCGATTTTGCCAGCCCTGGGGAGGCGGGTATGGAGGCGGGACTGCCGGGAAAATGGCAGAATTTGGGAGCGGGTGCCCAACCCGCCTCCATGTCATCTTCCTAGGAGGCGGGTTGCCGTCCCGCGCCAGGTCCCGTCTCCTTGGAGGCGGGAAGGGATTAAAGCCTTTTAGCTGCTTGTTAACAGGTAGTTAACAGGCAGAAAATAGGATTATCCCCTTTTTGCCCTCACAAGTGCGGGCTTCCCGAAGCTCCAAAACCCGCCGGCGAGGCGAGTACTGGGTCTGCGGGGGTCGGGGGTGGGGGGGGTGCAAAAGTGTGCTGTGAAGGTAAGTGATGGGTGCAAGAGTGTAGAGGTGAGTATCTGAGGTAAGTTGAAAGTGTTAGTAAAAGTGTACTTACCTTTGTTTCTTCCTGCAGGCTTCAGTCGGTGTGTATACAGAGAGCCTCGCACCTCCGTGTTGCAGATGAGAGATGGCCGTTGCATTCTCAGATGCAACACCCATTTCATTTCTGTAAAAGAAAGAAGTTTGATGAGGTCTTGAATTCAAGACCTCGTCAAACTACAGAGAATGTCAGTGTTTGACAGCTTCACAGAGCTGCCAAACGATGACAATTCATCTGTCAAAAATTTTTGACAGATGAAACATCATACGTTGCGTTCTCTGCAACCGGCTTTCCCTTAATTGGCCTGCTAAACCCGCTGGGCGGGCTTAACAAGGTCAATCAAGGGAAAATAACGTGGGCTGGCCACAAATTGATAGAGGCGGGACATCGACCCGCCAAGCAGCAGTCCCGCGTCCAACGCGCCCCCATTAACAAAATCGCCCCCTAGGTAGCTGAAGGCACAGCCGCCAATGGTGGAGCAATTAAAATCAGGGATGCGCAAGAGGCAAGAATTGGAGGAGTGCAGAGATCTCAGAGGGTTGTAGGGCTGGAGGAGGTTACAGAGACAGGGAGAGGCAAGGCAATAGAGGGATTTGAAAACAGGGATAAGATTTCTAAAATTGAGGCATTGCCGGACTGGGAACCAATGTAGGTCAATGAGCACAGGGGTGATGGGTGAATGGGACTTGATGCGATTTAGGATAGGGGCAGCAGAGTTTTGGATGGGCTCAAGTATTTAGGGTAGAAGATGGAAGCATTGGAATATGAACCTGAACCTGAGGTGGCTTGGAATCGTGCCTTTCACTCTTTTAAATATTTTTGAATTGTTCCCTTTATTATTTACCTCTGTTTCACTACCATGGATGTCAAGCTAACTGGCCTGTAATTTCCATGACATTCTTTTTTGGCATTTTTTTAAATGGAATAGTAGTTATTTCCAATCATCTGTTACTACCCTGTGTTTAATGAGCTACAAAAATATTCAGGCATGAATTTTTTACTTCTTCCTTTCCTGAAGTATTCTTGGATGCATTCCAGCTGGTCTCATTGCCTTATGCATATCGTTGCACTTTTTTAATGACCATTTCATTATGAAGCACTAACACAACCATGACTGTTTCTCCTACTCCTTCAACCATCAGGATGAGAATATCACCATCTTCTGCAGTAAAAATATTCATGGAAGGAAAAATCATTGAATATTTCTACCATTTCTCCTCTCCCATTATCTCATATTTTATCTAATCCACTTGTTCTTTAGTACACTGCCTACTGCAGATGTATCAAAAAACAGAACTCATTTTATTTCCCCCTATATCACTTGTAATTTATTTTTCTAATTTTCTCTTTTCATTCCTGTGCTTTCTTTTTGACAGTTTTTAATTTAGTTATATATATTTTCTCATTTCCCCCCCCTGATTTCTATACACATTTAACAATGCAGCATGTCAGACAAACCCAAGAAGAAGGCTTTCGTGGAAAGCAAGCAATAAAGGACAGCGAGGAGAATTATGAAAACACACCAAAACCAGAAACATTGTAATGCTTTGTGTCATGATTTCTAAACCTGCAACATGTTCTTGTCAATATGATCATCACTTTCAGTTGACTTTGATGATACGAAATGGAAAATATACAACAAAGTAGGATAAAGCTCCCCTGAGGGTTTCTTGGTAACATGCAATGACTAGCTTAGACCTGAACCAGGCAGCCCAGGGACATGCAGCTTTCATCCATGGTCTGTGCTGAGTTAGCTGCTCTCTGCCAGGACAGTACTAAGAATCCTACAACTGACCTGAGTGTTTCTGGGCAATTGAGGAGAAAAGTATGTTTCACTTGTTGATTGCCATCCAATGACCCCAATGGAAAGTGCATGTGTATGGATGGTGGATGATTGAACTTGGCTGATCTTCCTCATCTAATGCACTGTCAGGGTTGATTTTCATCTTTATCACCTCAGCATTAAACTGGATGGGGCAGAATGAGGAAGATTCAGCAGGGAGTGTCATTGGCATAACAGGGCCTGCCTAATTTTTCTTCCATTTATGTAAGTAGAGACAAAATCAAGCAGACTCCATTGTGGGGGTGTGATCCTCCCCATCTAATTTTTCTTTCTGTACTCTGCCTAGGTGACACTTAACGGACAGGTGATAATGATAAAAAATCTTCCACATTGTTTCTAAAAGGTTAAGAAATGATGCCAAATCCGCTTGAGTGCTAATGTGTTAATAGTGCTCAATATTCCTGGGTCACCTTATTTGCATCATTACTCAGTCAGCCAAATATATCAGGCTCGATGGAATAATGTAATCCTTACAGAGGAGAAATGTCTTTGTAGTCTTCTGTACAGGCCAGCCAGAGTTTTGAAAATTACCCTGGTCTGCTGCATTCTCCACTACCTTGCCCTCGGCACACATGTGGATCGTCCAGAACAGGTGGACAATATCACTGTGGAGTCTGAAATAGACGATGCAGAGGTGCAAGCACTTTGACAATCTGCCAAATCCATTCAACGGTCTTTCATAGAGGATGTCGTATTCCCCTGCAATCCTCCCACTTCAAGTTCACCCTACATCTTTCTCTTTCTCCTTTTATAAATAAACATTCTCAGCATTTCCAATAGCACCATCTCTACTGGTAAGTCAGATCACTCCTCTTCAAATTACCTCTTCTTCTCCAGGCTACAAATGCAGGACTTGTGCTTGCAGAGGTCACAAGGGGAGCCATCAATGAATTATGCCACATGCTGTAATGTGATGTGCAGGCCACCTCCTCCATTGGCACTATATTACCAATAGCTGTGGAAGTCACCACTGCCTTGAATCTTCATGCTATGGGGTTATTCCAGCAGGCCTTTGGAAAAGCACTAACATTAGTCAATCAGTGGTGCATAGATGTATCAAGCAAATCACAGATGCTTAGTCTGTTAGAACAAGTCAGTTCATTACCTTACCCAAAGACAACCCAATGCCAGCATGACAGGGCACTATTATTTTACAAAATGCCAATGATTGCACCCATGCAGCTCCCTTCATTAATCCTATTGTCTATATCAACCAGAAAAGATTCCATTCATTTAACGTCCAGCTTGTTTTTTTACAAGCAGCACCACATCATATAAGTGAATGCTCACTTTCCTTGTAGTTACCACAATGCCTTAATTTACCATGTCTATACTGTTTCCACCAGAAAGGCAAGTGTCTAAGTGGCTCCTGGGGAATCAAAGCTACCATCTGCAGCCATGACTGGTGACGCCTGTGCACTTTCCCAAGATATCAGCTGAGTACTACTGTAATAATGTCCATTTTTTCACCAGAGTCATAATGGAGCACACTACTGGAATTTTTAAGATATACTTCAGGTGCCTGGATCGGTCTGGGCTGGCTCTGCAATACAGTCCAGCAAGGTTCTCAAGATAGTGAAGGTGTGCTGCATGCTGCACAACTTTGCCTCAGAAAAAGGCCTCCTCATGGAGAGCACAGAGGAGGAAGATGCTCCAGGGCAGCTGGGAGATTAGGGAGACAATTAGCAGCAGTGTGAAGAGAAAGAAAGAGTACAAACCATTGCCTGCCATAAGTCACAATCTGATACAAGAGACATCTGCTTACAGCATGCACAGTCCCGTCCACATATTCTCCCTTTCCCATCACAAATATGCTATCAGCTACAGAACTTTCACTGTGTGCATCGGCTCACACTGTTCCAATTCATTCCACCTCATCCAATCCACTTCCAAACTTTGCCCAAAACAATGTCCGTACACACACAACTTTACTGCCGCCATCATTGTATTTACAACCCATATTGTATGTGCTTGGCAACTGCTTCTTCCTATTGTGCTTCCCTTTGGTGTCGCTGCCACTTTTGTCTATTTAACACCAGTAACTACACTTCAAAAGCAATTTATTGGTTGTGAAACACTTTGGGACATTCAAGGCATTATTGATGGTGTACATGTGGCCATGTGTGCTCCTACCCTGAATCCTTTCATGAGCAGAATGGGTTCTATTTCATTAACGTGCATCTTGTCTCATGATCATAGGCACAAAATTATACAAGTGAATGCCCCCTACCCTGATAGCAGTCATCACTTCTGCATTTTATAGAAATCCATATAGTACCATCATTGTTTGAAGAGGCAGGAAAACTGGACAGAAGGCTCCTTGTGCCCAGGAATAATCTCCTCAATCCTGATTCAGTCTTCACTCAGCTTTAAGACAGCTACAAACAAGTTCTAAAGAAGCCAACCCTCCGTTGCAATACCTCCTGGCATAGCACCTCCAGAGTTGTATCTTCAAAAGGAACAATCTTGCTCCTCTTCTCCCCTTTGTCTTCATAACCAAATTGAAACAGCAAAACTTTGAGTTGCAGTACATGGAGGTCACCTTTAGTTGCAAGCCAAATATCCTGCCCTCTGAGCCTAAATGGCTCCATCTGCATCAGCCAATCTGTGCAGGGAATATATAGAAATGAGGAAAATGAGCTTGCCTTGTAAAATGACATGTGGTCAGCTGGGCATGCTATTTCCATAACTTGCGTATGAATTGCAGTGGTCCCGCTGGCACTGCAAGAGGACAGCATTATCATCCCCTTGAAGCCCTGAATGGTTTTTCCCTGACACCAAGTTGTTATATGCTCTTATGTACACTCTCTTAGAACTGCTTTACATCTCATACTAAAACCAGGCACAACTCTTTCTATCCCTAAATTTTAAAGTGTTTTTTATTTTTATTGGCTCTGCACTTCAGTAGCCATTCAGTAAGTTATATACATAAGCAAACCCTTAAAGGACCAGAGGGACTGCTCAATTAACTAATCACTTAAAACACTCAGGCTACCTTACTGGTTCCCTTACAAACTTGAATTATGTGGCGCGGTTTGACCACATATGCTCCTGGGCCCGTGCTGCGCAATTCAAGTGCAAAAATCGCCTATTCCCTGGAAAGTAAAAGCCTGCCTGCCTGCCATGTCTGTGAACTCCCACAGTACTCGAGTGTAAGCAGAAATCAAATCCGTTGAGACAGTCGCTTTCAAGCCAACACAAACACAAAAAAGGCATTGTAGACACTGCACTTTAGAATAAACATAATAATTTAGTGGAAATGAAGAACTGTTTGTGTTTTACAATAAATATTGCACTGTCAGAGTTCTTTTCACTTTAGCGTGTTACATTTTCTTTTATCTTAGTTGCACAGCAAGAAAACCCAGGCCTCCTATACATCCAAAATACACATCCTGTAACATCCAATTCAGAGCCCCTTTATGGACTGTCACTTCCACATATTCTACAGAAATCACAGAAAGCTACAGCCTGTTTTATGCTACTGCGTGGTCTTTTTTATTCTCTGTGTATCCAGGGTCCCAGTGCCTTCAAAGTTACTAATCGGAATGCAGATCAGATTTCAGAAGTATGCAAAAAGGCAAAAGCTTCTCCCCGTCTGTGAAACTGAATACATTTTTCCAAAGCAAAATCTACATTAAATATCAATCATTTTGTCTTTCCCACTTAAACAAGGGAAATGCTTTATTAAAAAATATAATTGTTGAAACCAGTAATGGAACTACAGCCACGTCTCTGCAAATACTTAATTGTATATAGAAGAACATTAGCCAATTACACAAATGGGAATGTCCAAATCTGAAACAAATTCAAGCAAGTAATTTTTAAATACTGCACCTGGAAGCTCACTGAAAGGCTACAACTTAAAACGAATATCAATTAGCCAGGTGGGTGCTCACAAACTCTGTAGGTGTGCTTAGCTCATGACTGGGAAATAGTGGCATGTTGATTATGATTTTCGCGGACATAGGAGGTAATTTCTGCAAGTACGCAGTGATAGAAATTAAATGGAGGCTCCTTTCTGTCAACGTTTGTTATGAAAAATGTAGACTGCAGAGCACAGAGCGAATCTTCCCCCATATGGCTGCCAATCTGTTCAACTCATTTACTTTGGATAGGTGTTGCCATCTCACTGTTGGGTGAGGTACTCCACCTCGGGTTGGGAAAGAAAAACTGTAATTAACCAAGTCGTCATTTTGAATTCTGCCGACTACTGACTGTTTATAGAATGGCATTGATGGGGACTGTGGCAAGGCCATCAACCAGCTTTAGAAAAGACAAAAGTTGCAAGGCAAAAGGCGAGAAAGTTGGGGTAAATAAAAAAAGCAAACCAAGCACTGGGGTTTATTTCTAGAGGGATAGAATTGAAAAGTAGGGAAGTTATGCTAAACTTGTATCGAACCTTGGTTAGACCACACTTGGGGTACTGCGTACAATTCTGGTCACCATATTATAAAAAGGATATAGAGGCACTGGAGAGGGTGCAAACAGATTTACAAGGATGATACCAGAAAGGTGAGGGTATACCTATCAGGAAAGGATGAACAGACTGGGTCTCTTTTCTCTTGAAAAGAGGAGGCTGAGGGGTGACCTAATAGAGGTCTTTAAAATTATGAAAGGTTTTGATAGAGTAGATACAGAGAGAGTGTTTTCACTTGTGGGGAAGAGCATAACTAGAGGCCATCAATATAAGATAGTCACCAAGAAATCCAATAGGGAATTCAGAAGAAACTTATTTACCCAAAGAGTGGTGAGAATGTGGAACTCGCTACCACAGTGGTTGAAGCGAATAGATACTGTTCTCTGCAGCTGCGACCGAGAGTCATGAAGGTTGTGTTGCCTGCCCGGTGCCAGGGTTAAAGACATCTCCTCGCAGCTGGAGAAGAACTTGGAGTGGGACGGGGAGGATCCAGTTGTCGTGGTCCACGTAGGAACCAACGACACAGGTAGAACTCGGAATAAGGTTCTGCTGAGGGAGTTTGTGGAGCTAGGATCCAAATTAAAAAGCAGAACCTCAAAGGTAATAATCTCTGGAATGTTACCTGAGCCACACGCAAATTGGCACAGGGACAAACAGATTAGAGGGTTAAATGCATGGCTCAAAGAGTAGTGTGGGAGGAAAGGGTTTCAGTTCATGGGGCACTGGCACTAGTACTGGGGAAACTGGGAGCTGTTCCGTTGGGACGAGCTCCACATAAACCAGGCTAGGACCAGTGTCCTGCTGAACCAAATAACGAGGGCAGTAGACAGGGCTTTAAACTAATGAAGTGGGGGTAGGAGGATTCAGGAAAGAGTAAATTTAAAAGCAGTGAGAGAAATGTCAAGGCTCTAGAGCAGAGTAAAGTTTTAGGTAAAAATAAGCAGAGTGGGTCAGGAAGGGACAAAGAGAGTAACAAAGAAATAAGACATCAGTGACTAAGGGGACATCAGGGAAAAATAGAAATAAGTCAAAGCTAAAGGCACTATATCTGAATGTGCGAAGCATTTGCAACAAAATAGATGAATTAATAGCGCAGATAAAAATTAACAGGTTTGATCTAATAGCCATAATGGAGATGTGGTTGCAAAGTGGCCAAGGTTAGGAACTAAATATTCCAGAATACTTAACTTTTAGAAGAGATAGGCAAAATGGAAAAGGAGGAGGAGTAGCCCTGATAATAAAGGATGGGGTAAAGAAAGTAGAGAGAAAGGATCTTAGCTCCGAAAATCAAGAAGTAGAATCAGTTTGGGTGGAGCTAAGAAACAGCAAGGGGTAGAAAACATTGGTGGGAGTTGTTTATAGGCCCCCAAACAGTATTTGTAATGTGGGGCAGCGTATAAATCAGGAAATTAGAGGTGCATGTAACAAGGGTAATACAGTGATCTTGGGGGACTTTAATCTACATATAGGGCTGGATTTTGCCAATGGGGAGCTTTTGGAGGCGGGACTCCCACTTGTCGGGTTTTAGTCCCGCCTCCATCGAGTTGTGGCCAACCCACACTATTTTCCCTTGATTGACCTTGTTAAGCCCGTCCAGCGGGCTTAGCAGGCCAATTAAGGGGAAGCCGGTTACAGAGAACGTCAGCGTATGACGTTTCATCTGTAGTTTGATGAGTTATTGAATTCAAGACTCATCAAACCTCTTTCTTTAGTAGAAATTAGATGGTTGTTGCATTGGAGAATGCAGCAGCCATCTGTCATCTCTGCCACGGAGATGCGAGACTCTCCGCATCCTCAACGATTGAAGCCCGCAGGAAGAAACAAAGGTAAGTAAACTTTTTCTAGCACTTTCCACATACCTCACATACTCACCTCTCCACACTTGCACCCATCACTTACCTTCACAGCGTACTTTTGCACCCCTCTGACCCCCTCAGACCCACTGTTCACCTCAGTGACTCTGGCGGGGTTTGCAACCTTCGGGAAGCCCACACTTGTGTGGGTAAAATGGGGATAATCCTCTTATCTGCCTGTTAAATACCTGTTAACAGGCAGTTAAGTGGCTGTAATCCCCTTCCCACCTCCAGGAGACGGGACCCGGCACGGGTCAGCTACCCGCCTCCTGGGAAGATGGCACGGAGGTGGGTTGGGGGCGGGATGGGCACCCGCCCCCAGATTCTGCCATTTTCCCAGCAGTCCCGCCTCCATACCTGCCTCCCCAGGGCTGGCAAGATCGCGCCCATAGACTGGGCAAACCAAATTTGCAGTAATAGTGTGGAGGATGAATTCATGGAATGTATACAAGATAGTTTTCTGGATCATTATGTTGAGGAACCAACTAGGGAACAGGTTATTTTAGATCTAGTATTGTGCAATGAGAAAGGGTTAATTAATAACCTTGTAGTAAAGGGGCCTTTAGGGAAGACAGACCATAATATGATAGAATTTTATATTGAGTTTGAAAGTGATTTAGTTAAATCCAAAACTAAGGTCTTAAATCTAAACAAAGCAAACTACGTAGGTATGAGGGGCGAGTTGGCTAAGGTAGATTGGGAAAGTACATTAAAAGGTATGATGGTAGACAAGCAATGGCTAGCATTTAAAGAATTAATACATAATTTACAACAAATATACATTCCTTTAAGGCACAAAAACCCCGCAGGAAAAGTGGTCCAACCATGGCTAACAAGAGAAGTTAAAGATGTTGCCAAAAAGAGAGTAGTAAGCCTGAGGATTGGAAGGATTTTAGAATTCAGCAAAGGAGGACCAAGAAATTGATAAAGAAAGGGAAAATAGAATATAAGAGTGAACTAGTGAGAGACATAAAAACAGACTGTAAAAGTTTCTATAGGTATGTAAAAAGGAAAAGAATAGCGAAAGTAAATGTAGGTCCCTCATAGGCTGAGACAGGAGAAATTATAATGGGGAATAAGGAAATGGCAGAGAAATTAAACAAATACTTTGGCCGCGAATTTAATAGCGCTCAGAGGGCAGGTTTGGAGGCGGGTCCACTGTCAAAATAGCAAAGATTGACAGCAGGTAGGAAACCCGCTCTCAACTCGCCTCCACACGAGTCTCCCAGGTGTCGGGTCTGTCAGCGGAGAACTGACCCGACACCAAGCAGCGGGGGATACAATTCAGCTTGTTAAATGGCTTGTTAAGAGCCAATTTAAGACTATTTTGAGGCTTCCTTCAAATTTTACGTTCTCCCCCACGGGTTACCTGCTGTTCGGGGAACATGCCAGCTCACCCTGGTGTGAGTCGAGTCTGCTCTGATGTTTCTGATAAGCTGACAGCTGTAGAAGTGGTGTAAAGGATGGCATGTTGCAGATGGTGAATTTCAGAGTGCAGAAACTGTTGGTTACTGCATTTTTAATACATATAAAGATTTCTTTAGGTTACAAGATTTTAGATCCAACTGTATGTCCAGTGCCACCTCATTGGGAGAACCTCTCTCACCATTGACAGATCGCTTCTGTCATCTCACCTGCAGCAACATCGATGCCCTTGAAAAAATCAGACCTTGGTCCTCTGAATCCTTCCACGATCAGCCCCAACACCAGGGCACACCAGCAGCACCAACAGCAACATTAACCTTCTCTGCCATCACCTGATGCTGCACAGGACACAGGGCATCATCCCCTGACAACATTGCTGCCTGGGAGGCCAGCAATGGCCTCACCACGGCCAGATTTTCTTCACTTGATGCTGTACACCCTGGCTGCCACATGATGTGCCAGGTTGACACCATTCCACACCAGCACCGTGAAGCATCCCTTTAATGTCCAAGCCATTCCATGCACACTCATTACTATAGCAGGGGGTGGAGGAGGGGCGGACGTTATGTCTCAACAATCACTGGAACTCAGAAAGACACTTCCAAGGTGTGCACAGATCTGTCCAATAAGGGGCAGTGTTGGAAAAATAGATTTCACTGTATGACAACAAATTACCAGAAACTTTACATGGACATTGGCAGTAGGATGAGGGTGAGCGTGAGAGGTGGCTAGTGAGATGGGGAAGTGATAATATAGATAGAAAGGGTTGAGTGGAGTTGCAAGGTAAGTTGGTGTGAGTAAGGATGTGCAGGAGAAGGGTATGGAAGGCAGAGTGATGGGGATGTGTTGAGTAGCACAGCAGAGTGAGTTTGAGTGTGGCTTTGCAGTAACGTTTCGTGATCCACTGAGATCATTGTAAGGTTGGCGCCACTGCAGCCAGGGACCCCAGACAACAACCCTGCTTTTGCCCTCCCTGCATGCTGTGACTCCCTCCATAAGCATATGGAGGGAGTCATTGGAGAGCCTGGTGCAAGCGTTTACCTTTGTGCAGTGCTTGTCAGTGTTTGCAGCACCTCAAGGCTGTCAAACATGGACAGAACAACTGTCAAACTCCATGTGGACGTGGTCCCTTTAAGGAAACCATCTGATGACGCGTCATCAAATGACGTCATCAGACCCACTTCCTGTTAATTGGCCAGGAAGCCCACAGGGCGGTCTTAACAAGGCCAATCAAGGGAAAATCCTGTTTACAGAGTGGCTGCAGCTGGGAGTGGGACCGGAACCAGGAAACCAGCTCTCTTGCCTCCTCCATTAAATTCAAAGCCTTTGTGTCTGTCTTCACGGAAGAAGATGCAAAAAACTTCCCGGAAATAGTGGAGAACCAAGGCTCTAGCGAGAATGAGGAACTGAAAGAAATTAGTATTACTAAAAATGTAGTACTGGAGAAATTAATGGGACTGAAAGCCGATAAATCCCCTAGACTTGATGGCCTACATCCTAGGGTTTTGAAAGAGGTAGCTACAGAGATAGTGGATGCATTGGTTGTCATTTTCCAAAATTCCATAGATTCTGGAACATTTCCCACAGATTGGAAGGTAGCAAATATAACCCCACTATTTAAGAAAGGAGGGAGAGAGAAAACGGGGAACTACAGACCAGTTAGCCTGACATCAGTAGTAGGGAAAATGCTAGAATCTATTATTAAGGATGTGGTAACAGGGCACTTAGAAAATAATAATAGGATTGGGCAGAGTCAACACGGATTTATGAAAGGGAAATAGTGTTTGACAAGTCTGTTAGAGTTTTTTGAAGTTGTAACTAGCAGAATAGATAAGGGGGAACCAGTGGATGTGGTGTCTTTGGATTTTCAGAAGGCATTCGATAAGGTGCCACACAAGAGGTTATTAAACAAAATTAGGGCTCATGGGATTGGGGGTAATATACTAGCATGGATTGAGCATTGGTTAATGGACAGAAAACAGAGAGTAGAAATAAACGGGTCATTTTCGGGTTGGCAGGCTGTAACTGGTGGGGTACCGCAGGGATCAGTGCTTGGGCCTCAGCTATTCACAATCTATATCAATGATTTGGACGAGGGGACCAAATGTAATGTATCCAAGTTTGCTGATGATACAAAGCTGGGTGGGAATGTAAGTTGTGAGGAGGATGTAAGGAGGCTTCAAGGGGATATAGACAGGCTAAGTGATTCGGCAAGAACATGGCAAATGGAATATAATGTGGAGAAATGTGAAGTTATCCACTTTGGTAGGAAAAATAGAAAAGCAGAGTATTTTTCAATGGTGAGACATTGGGAAATGTTGGTGTTCAGAGGAACCTGGGTGTCCTTGTACACGAATCACTGAAAGTTAACATGCAGGTACAGCAAGCAATTAGGAAAGCAAATGGTATATTGGCCTTTATTGTAAGAGGATTTGAGTACAAGAGTAAAGACGTCTTACTGCAATTATATAGGGCCTTGTTGAGACCGCACCTGGAGTATTGTGTACAGTTTTGGTCTCCTTACCTAAGGAAGGATATAATTGCCATAGAGGGAGTGCAACGAAGGTTCACCAGACTGGTTCCTGGGATGGGAGGATTGTCCTATGAGGACAGATTGAGTAGACTAGGCCTATATTCTCTAGAGTTTAGAAGAATGAGAGGTAATCTCATTGAAACATACAAAATTCTTACAGGGCTTGACAGGGTAGACGCAGGGAGGATGTTGCCCCTGGCTGGGGAGTCTAGAACCAGGGGTTACAGTCTCCAATTATGGGGTCGGCCATTTAGGACTGAGATGAGGAGAAATTTATTCACTCAGAGTATGGTGAATCTTTGGAATTCTCTATCCCAGCGGGCTGCAGAGGCTCAGTCATTGAGTATATTCAAGACTGAGATTGATAGATTTTTGAATATTAAGGGAATCAAGGGATATGGGGATAGTGTAGGAAAGTGGAGATGAGGTAGAAGATCAGCCATGATCTTATTGAATGGCGGAGCAGGCTCGAAGGGCCAAATGGCCTACTCCTACTCCTATTTCTTATGTTCTTATGAATAGTATAGATGCATTTAAAGGGAGGCTAGACAAGCATATGAGGGAGAAGGGAATAGAGGGTTATGCTGATAGTTAGATGAGGAAAGATGGGAGGAGGCTCGAGTGGAGCATAAACGCCGGTATGGACTGGTTGGACCGAATGGCCTGTTTCTGTGCTGTATATCTTTTGTAATCCCATATAATCCTATGTAAATAAAACAATTCAAATTATAATGTCAAGTTTAATGCAGGTTACAATACTTATACTTCTTCAGGTGTTCTGAGCCACTAGGATCTAAAATGGAAGTGTAACATACAGAATATTTAGTGCAGATTGTGAGTTCGTATTTATCAATCTTAGCTGAGTTTTTACCAATAATTTATTATTATAATAATCATAGTTACATGGCTTATCTATGACACCATTTCAGCTCAGTAGTGGAGAATCATAATCCAAGGCAATTGCCTTCGATTAGATGGATTAGGTTTCATTGTGCCAATGGCATCGGCCTCTTTATACTCTGTTAATAGATCGACCACAGGATATCTTGGGGAGATTCCCAGTCTCCACTGATTATTTGCTACACATTAATCAGGAGAGATAAAGAAAAATAGTCTACATGAAGGTTGCAAAAAGATCAATTCGTTCAACACTATGGGTATAGAGTGGAGACTCAGCAAGGGAATCCCTCTGGTCTGTGTTATTCCAGTAAGTCTTCTCAGAAATTGCCGAACATAAGATTCCATGTGTCAGCTATGATTATTGCCAAAGGAAACAGCTGGACAAAAAACTTGTTAGGTGTTATTAATCTGGGGCTCAGTCTTCACAATTGCTGGTACCTACTCCTGTGATAAAGCTCCCATTTAAATTATGGTACAATGGACTGTTAGCCCTCTGACTCTTGAAAGTACCTTCATTGTAGTTTTAAATTTTCCTCACTTTAATTAGAAATCTATAAATAGTTCCTAAAGAGCCTAAAGAATGATGGCAGCTCCGAAAAAAACCAATCAAATCCGTAAGAAAAGTAAACTTGAAATGTCAGGAAGATAATCAGGAACACTCAGCTAATAGAATTTCAGGGATCTCCTCAATTGAAAATTGGAAACTTTTATGGGAATAAAGTAAATGCTGCACATGGGTCCACCTCAGCCTTCAAGCTTGGTCTAGGTGTAGGGGGTGGGGTGGTAGGGTCAGCTTCACCTCTGACTCAGTGAACGGTTCGAATCGCTCCCACGCCCCTGGTTCTAGACCTTGGACTTATTTGGGGGTCGTGAACAAAGGGGCAGTAGACAACAGGTTTTGATGAAAGAATTTCGATCTTTATTCAAGAAAGTAAAACACAACACAAACACTCTTATCACTCTAAAGGTGGGGAACACTTCGGTACACGCGAGGGAAATAACATTAGAAGAATACTTCACTCCTCCCAATCCCACTTCACTAGCTAGGTTGGACTCTGGAGAACCAGGGATAATGCTCACCAAACGAATCCCTGGCAGTTGAGAGTCAGGGTTTAGAGTCTTTTGAGTAAAAGGTTTCGTAAGGCCCTTGTTGCCGCGAGGTGTCCGATGGTCACTGAGGCAGTCGCTCTGGTCTCTTCTTGCGTGTCGGCCTACTTCTGGAGCTATTGGCTTTCTTTGTTGAACTGCTTTCTGTTGAACTCTGCCTCTGTTTAAACTGTCTTCTTCCGAGCTGTGGAACTGCCTTCTTGCAGAACTGTGGAAACTGCCTTCTGCCTGCTTGTTGAACTTGAACTGTTTTACTGTTTTACTGGAGAACTCCCTTCTTACTGAACTATCTTCTTTAACTGCCCAACATGCTTCTCCTGAACTCTGTAATTCCAGCACTGACTTCTGCTGAAAAACAGGCTTTTCAAATTGAACTCCAAAACTGCAGAACTGCCTTCTGTTGAACTTGAACTGTTGTTACTCCCGAACTGCTTGATGGGCCTTCAATTATACTGAATTGAAGTGGCCTTATCAAAACCAAATCAAATCATTGTTAGACCTCGTTAACAGTAACGACTTTACTAGCGTGTTAACTGGTTTTGTAAATGTGTGAAGTGGTTTCAAAATAGCTCCATCCTGTCGATCTGTTGTTTAATCGGAGTTTGAATTGTCCTCATGTTTTGGGTTTCTTGACTGGGCCTAGGACTTCAATCGAATATTTGCTTTATGCATGTCTTTAATGGGTTCTGTAATCGGTTTGATGGGACCTATTGTTTTGGGTGGGGCTGTCTCCTCCCAGGGTCTATTGTCAAAATGTTAATGCTTGCTGGGGCTTGAGTGAGGTCATCCCGATTCCCCAGACAATGCAATTTAACTGCAATACCCAAAACTGCTTTTGCAGAGGTCGAGCCCAACTTCCTTCACAGCCTTTTCTCCCTTCACAGGCCCAGACATAGTTTTAAAATGCCAAAACTTGGTTTTTGGTCTTATAGTCTCTTAGGTTAGGCCCAAATGCATTTTTATCACTCTGAGGTAGTTCCAAAGTCCTTTTTTTCTTCTTAGGTTTTGGGGATCTGCAAATTTTGGACAACTTACATAGGCAAATATGTAAAGGACAGTTACTAGTCTAAAGCACAGTTTATACATTCCAATTTACATACAAATTGTATTTGTTTAGGTCAGGATTCCCCAAATCTCCCAAAGTTTATACTGAAGGCTCGTTGAGTCAGATCATGTACCCACCAGGAGTTATTACATTCGTTATCAGATGCTCGCTCTGAGTTATCATTTTCAGCTGAAATCAGCAGGAGAATCACATTTATACGAGGCTGCTTTGAATTTCTGGTTATATAGTCCAAGGCAACACTGACATGAAGCTGAAACCTTGGTGAATAACTTCCCTCCTTTCTTTCTTGGTCAGCTGCTGTGATCCTGCTGAAAATCCCAGTAAAAGTACATTTATAATGTGACTAGAGAAAATATATATATACTGTACAGTGGCAGCAGCCTTAAAAGCTGATCTTCAGCTTTAGAGATTTGCGTTCTAAATCAGTGCACAGCAGGGATGACTAAAATGCAAACTACCTTTGAAGCACTTAAATAAATCCAGCAAGGGTAAATCGAATCCTGGCAGGTTCCCCACAGTGCCAATTGGAACATTGGAACATAGGAAAAGGAATACGCCATTCAGCCCCTCGAGCCTGTTCTGCTATTCAATGAGATCATAGCTGATCTTTGACCTAACTCCATATATCCACCTTTGGCACATATCCCTTACTACCTTTGGTTAACAAAATGTTAACAATCTCAGATTTAAGATTAACAATTGATCTAGCATCAATTGCCATTTGCAGAAGAGTTCCAAACTTCTACCACCCTTTGTGTGTAGAAGTGATTCCGAGTTTCACTCCTGAAAGGTCTGGCTCTAATTTTTAGACTATGCCCCCTAATCCTAGACTCCCCAACCAGCAGAAATAGTTTCTCTCTATCTACCCTATCTGTTCCCCTTAATATCTTGAAAACTTCGATCAGATCACCCTTAACCTTCTAAATTTTAGGGAATACAACCCTAATTTGTGTAATCTCTCCTTGTAACTTAACCCTTGAAGTCCGTGTATCATTCTGGTAAACCTATGCTGCACTCCCTCCAAGACAAATTCACTGCAGACTACACACTGCAAGAAAGACTTGCCTCCAAACACTTCACATACAATGAAGTGCAATGACTGTTGTCATGCAGTAAATGCAACAGCCATTTTGCATACAGCAAGATCCCACAAACAGTAATTAGATGAATGTCCAGTTAATGTGTTTTTGGTGCTGTTAGTTGAGAAACGACTATTGGTCAGGCGAGGAGAATTATTTGCTTCTCTTCAAACAAAGACATGGGATATATCCACCTGAATCACTAGAACTGACAGAACATCTCATCTGAAGGATGGCACCTGCAACAATGTGACACTCCCTCAGTACTGCAATAGAGCATTACACTGAACTGCTAGATTAGACCTCGAGCCCACAACCTTCTGACTCATATATGAAAATGCTGCCAGCGGAGACAAGCAGACAGCTACCCATACATACACAAAGAGGACACTTTACTAACTGAAATTAGAATTGAGATGAAGCCTTAGGGGTAAAAATTCAGTTGGTTGCGCCTCCCGTTAGCGCCTTAAGAGGGCGTTAATGGGGCGCAAAGCTGCTAGCGCCTGGGCGCAGCGATGTTTGCGCCGCTCGGGAACTTAACTAGACATTGTGCGGCGGCGCTAAACTTTACCGCCACGACCACCTGCGCGCGCAGATTGTGACGTCATTCCATGGTGCAACGCCTTTGTGGCGCCCCGGAGCGGAAATTGAGTGGCGCCCCCTGCCTTACCGCCTGGCGCATCCAACGACCGGAAGACTGGAACGCTATCAATCGCTGTGGGGCTGGGGGGGGGCGCTATTTAAAGGGGGCCTCTTCCTGTCTTTTTCTGTGGTTGACATTTTTGCACCACTCGTTCTGAGAGAGAGAGAGAGATTCGGAGAGAGAGAAAGAGAGACTTCTGCATTGAGTCAACGCTTTGTGAGGTAGTTTTGCCTACTGATCCTAACTTCGCTGCTACTTTGGTTGCTGTCCTTCATTACTTTGCTTGCAAAGAGACTATGGGGGCTGCACTGATTGGGGGCATCGTCCTGCTCCAGCTGAATCGGAGGACACAGAGACGCAGAGAGAGAGTGGCAATGATGGCCAGACGGAGGAGGGCCAACAGGCGTATGTACAGGAGAGCTTACCCTCCCAGGGTATATCGTGAACAGCTCTCCTACATTCATTTGTCTGAGGAGCTGTGTTTGCGAAGGCTGCGATTCAGCAAGGAGGTGGTCACTGAGCTCTGCCACCTGCTGCAGCCAGATCTGCAGCCTCAACTGAGGTCCAGGACGTCTCTGTCGGTGGCAGTGAAGGTCACAGTGGCTCTCAACTTCCATGCTACTGGCTCATTTCAAGCTGCTGCTGGGGACCTCCCCAATATCTCCCAGTTCGCGGTGCATTGCTGCATCCAGCAGGTCACAAATGCCCTCTTTAAAAGGAGACGAGAGTTCATCTATTTCCCCATGACCCCAGACAAGCAGCGTTACCGCGCTCTGGGCTTTGTGAGGATAGCGGGCTTCCCCATGGTGCAGGGCGCCATTGACTGCACGCATGTGGCTTTGCGTGCTCCACATGAGAATGCCGAGGAATTCCGGAACAGAAAGGGGTTCCATTCCTTGAATGTTCAGTTGGTCTGTGACCACAGACAGCTGATACTCGCTGTCAATGCCCACTATCCTGGCAGCTGCCACGATGCTTTTATCTTGTGCCAGACTACTGTGGCAGAACTTTTCGAGGCACTGCATCAGCCAGTTGGTTGGCTTCTCGGGGACAAGGGGTATCCATTGAGCACCTGGCTGATGACACCGCTCCGTACGCCCAACACCCCTGCTGAGCTGCGGTACAATGAGAGCCATCAAGCTACCAGGAACATCATTGAGCGCACAATCGGCGTGCTGAAGCAACGGTTCCGCTGTCTCGACCATTCTGGAGGAGCCCTGCAGTACTCGCCTGAGCGAGTATCCAACTTCGTAGTTGTGTGCTGCATGTTGCATAACATGGCAATCGTCAGGACCCAGCCAATGCCACCAGGCCTTGGAGCACCACCAGAGGAGGAGGAGGAAGAGGACGAGGAGGATGATCATCAGCAGCACCAAGGCGGGAGGGCGGCCCACAATGGTGAAACTGCAAGGGCTGTCCGTCAACGGCTGATAGCAAGCCGCTTCTAGGTCCCCTGCTGTGGAAATGGCTTCTGCCATTGCTAACAACATCAATGAACCCAGCACGCAACCCCTAAGCTGGCCAAGGCACCAATAATTCCAAACACCAAACATGTATATTTTGAATACAAAAACTTATTTATTTTACAAACTCTGTGTGTGTCATTTCCTCATGACAAACTCATAGAAATAAACACAAAAAAACAGTCAATAACATAACTGGTTCTCACAACCTGGAGATAATGTCCAAAACACTAAACAAAAGTTGGACCACGAACCTCGGCCTTTAATAAAAAAATGACCAGCATTTTGTCACACCTCCTACTTTTTGCCCTTCGAGGGTGAACTCCTTCCCTTGCGCACTTCCCCCCTTCTAACCCTACTGCTCCTCCGTAATGGGACCTCAGAGGCTGCAGCAAGGCTGGTGGAAGGCTGCTGATCGTCAGACCCTGACACTGCAGATGCCCCTGAAGGACGGCCTCGACCACTTCTGGGCCTGGAGGGCCCGGCTGCAGACTGCACCAACTCTGCATGGGCGGCAGCAGTCTGTCCTACAGGCGGTGGCAAGTGCAGTGGAGAAGTGACAGTGTTGGCAGCAGGAATGCTGTCATCGTGAGAGAGGACAGCAACTCCCTGCTCGCCCGACACACTGGCACTCCCACGGGGCAGCACTTCAGCATCCGGAGCAATCTGCTGGAGCACAGATTGCTGGCCTGCTGCGGCGCGGTGAGAGCCCCGGGGACATGTGAACGAACCATCGAGGTTGGCAGCAGTCAGTGCTCGCGTGGCCTCAATCTGAGTCTGCATGAGAGCAGTCAGAGATGGGATCACGGCAGTCAGTGACTGAATTGCAGCACTAAGCGTTAGTGTGGCATCCGCCTGTGCTACAGCGAAGTGCTCCACAGTCCTTGCCAGTGACTCAATGCATTCGGGTACCCTTCCCACTGCACCCATGAGCTCAGTGTGCATGCCCACCGCCTGGGTGTTCATTTCTGCGATCAGCCGCTCCTCCTCTGCGTCCATTGCAGTAGGAGTCGCTGGCATACTCTCCCTCTGGGGAGAAGGCCCCCGTTCTTCCCTACCCCCATGGCGTTGCTGCAGCCCGCTGGGTCCTGGAGCTTCACCCTCATCAGACCCTTCCCCCCTGCTCCCCTCCAGGGAAGGCGTGTTCCCAGTGTTGGCATGGGCTTCCTCGGGAGAGGGTGGCACTGATGCTCCGGCTTCCTCTTCCTCCTCGGCTGCAGCTTCACTGCCAGTGGCAGCTTCAGGGCCCGTCTCCTCAGCTGGTGACTCACCATCTGAAAGCAGGGAGGTACAAGAGTGACTTTACCGTGAGGACAGGGTGGCAGTAAGGGAGGAATAAGTGCAGCGAGTTAGCAAGTTGGATTGAAAGTGTCAAAGGCTGGTGTTGTGAGGGACAAGTGGAAGGACAGAGGACAAAAAGCTGATGACCTTACCATTGCTGTCCAGAACGGGGTCGGCGTCTCCAGTGGCGACGGGACCGATCATCCGGCTTGCCACAATCCTGTGGACGCGCTCCTCAAGATCGCTGAGGGGTTGCAGCTGAGGCCGCCCTCCACCTGTCCGTTGCTGCTGTCTCCAATTATGCGCCAGCTTGGCCTGCAAGAAAAAGGACAGCATCTGAGTAAATATACAGCCATGGTCTTGCCTGATGTGCCTCCCACAGGTGAATAGCCCTTACTGTATACAGCCATGGTCTTGCCTGATGTGCCTCCCATAGGTGAATAGCCCTTACTGTATGCAAAGTGTGGAATGTGTGTGTGTGTTTCATGAAAGGGCCATAGGTGTTGGATGAGTGTTGTGCATTGGGGTTTTAAGACCCTCTGGCCATAGAGTGAGGTTAAGATGGAGGGATGGAGAGGTATTGAGAAAAAGCCACTCACCCTGACGACCCGAGTGAGGTCGTTGAACTTTTTGCGGCATTGAACATGGGTCCTGGGCACCATGCTCCTGGAGGAGACGCTCTGAGCCACCTCCCTCCACACTCTTCTGTACTCGCGTGGCAAAGGCCTCCTGCCACTCTCAGGGAAGAGTATACATCTTCTGCGCTCCTCCGCGCCAACCAGAGCATCCAAGGCCCACTCGGTGAAGCGATGAGCTCGTTCTCTCACCCTCTTCATCCTTGGCAGCAAAATGGATTCACAGGTCTCTCCAGGCCGAGATTCAAGGCTGCAATGAGCAGGGTGTGGCTGAGGAGCAAGTTGCCCCCCCCCCCCCCGCTTTAAGAACTGGCCGGCGCCAGTGTGTCTGTGTTCCCTCGCTAACTGGCAGCACCTGCGCTGCGCTCGCGCGCTGAGTTAGCGCCTCACTGCTTGGCCTTTGCGCCTTAAGACAGGTGTGCAGCGCCTGATTTAGCGCTCCACTCACCTCCCGGGGCGGTAAAAGTGAAGTTTCCAGTCAGTGGCGATAATTAGCGCCAGGCGCTAATATTTGCGTCCAGACGATATTTGCGCCCCAAACGGGGCGCGACCTAATTTTTCTCCCTTAGAGTTTGTGAGGCTTTTAAAAATGTAAATACAACTTCAGTACTTCATCTCAATTGTCTGTCTTGCTCAAACTAAAAAAGGGGGAGGGGTCAGGTGAGGGGAAACTTAGAAATCTACTCGAGTCGTCGTTGGCTTGTTCTCTCTACACAGATGCGGCCGGACCTGCTGTGATTTCCAGCAAAAGAGTTTTTTGTTTTCCATACAGACCCCAGCATCTGCCACAATTGACCCCTTGTGACCCCACCTCATTGTCTTTGATGTAATGTTTTCCTGACTGACCTGTTTGAACACCATCCACACCTTTGATTGCCGTGATTATCTCTCTGCCGAGGTGTGATAAAGGGCAGTTAGAAAGATTAACTGTAATCATCTGGCAGTGTTCTCTGACTATATATGCTGTGCCTATATGTATTTCTTCACTTCACCTGACGAAGGAGCAGCGCTCCGAAAGCTTGTGATTTCAAATAAAGCTGTTGGACTATAACCTGGTGTTGTGCGACTTCTCATAGAAATCTAAAGAGAAAGGTCAAGGCAATAGAGCAGTGTAGTGGGTTGGTTGCCCGCCCCCGCTCCTGCCTCCATTAAAACTGAAAGTGGGCGGGTTAGAGGTGGGTTGGGGTCGAGTTTCAGACTTTTTACATTTTTACATGCCACCCGACCTAATCCCACCTGTTTTGGGGGGTTAAAGTTCCCCCATGTTACTATGTCACCATGATCAACTTTATTATTAATAGTATATAATGGTAAAATTCTGAAACGGACTTTATATACAACTAAGAGATTACAAGCATCACAAAAAACTTTATCTAGAGGATCAACCTTTGGCACTTGAAACTATTCAAACAATTCTGCCAGGCTGGCTGTCAAAGGTCTTTAATCTTAGGTATCTCTGCGCTCTGAGAGCAGGGTGTTGGTTACAATTCAATGTAGTCAGTCCACCAATGATAAAACCTGCTCAGCTAAGTTTGTCCATCTTATTGCTCTTGTGTCTAGTGAAGAGTTGATGTGCTCATGTTTTACAAGTGCATCAAAGGGTATCCTTGTTCTTTGTGATGTGGCTCTATGAAGTGGTATCTTCCCTACTTTCTGTTCCCCTCCTTTTCCTCTAAATATTCCTCCTTTCCTTCTTTCTCCTCTTTAATATAGAAATGGCCTCTTAAGAACATAAGAACATAAGAAATAGGATCTGGAGTAGGCCATTTGGCCCTTCAAGCCTGCTCCGCCATTCATCAAGATCATGGCTGATCTTTTACCTCAACTCCACCTTCCCGCACAATCCCCATTTCCCTTAATTCCCTTCGTTGCAAAAAATCTATCGATCTCTGTCTTGAATATGCTCAATGACTGAGCATTCACAGCCCTCTGGGGTAGAGAATTCCAAAGATTCACAACCCTTTGAGTGAAGAAATTTCTCCTCATCTCAGTCCTAAATGACCGACCCCTTATTCTATGACTGTAACCTTGTGTTCTAGATTCCCCAGCCAGGGGAAACATTTTCCCAGCATTAACCCTGTCAAGCCCCTTAAGAATTGTATCTGTTTCAATTAGATCACCTCTCATTCTTCTAAACTCTAAGGGCTTGATTTTAATGGAGGAGGCGGGATGGAGTCGGGTTGCCTGGTGGGTGGGTTTCGGACCCTCTGCCGGTTTCAGCCGCTCCCAGTGTCTCATTTTCACTTAATTGGTCCACTTAGCCCCATCGTGCGCGCTGCCTGCTGCAATGAGTTGGAACGGGTCTGTTGGTCGGCACTGATGAGGTCTTTGCTGCATTTGTTTTTAAGGGCTCCATGTAGCCTCAGCCTCTCATTTCTCATTGCTGCTGCTGCTGGAATGGGCCAGGATCACCATGAGTGCTGCCACAGGCAAGAAGGCTGCTCCAAGATTCAATGACGACTCCCTGCAAGCTCTTGTAGAGGGAGTACGAGGGCGCAGGGACATTCTGTTCCCTGCCGATGGCCACAGGAAGCCTCCTCAACAGATGAAGGCAGCCTGGCTGGAGATAGCTGAGGAGGTCAGCACAAGGTCGCTGTGTGGACACACCTAGCTCCAGTGCCGCAAACGCTTCAATGATCTTGTCCGAACATCAAAAGTGATTTTCACATCACACTTACCTTCACCCTGCTTCCCTTCTCTTCTCATCACCAGCACTCTGCATTGTCAGCCTGCTCCTCTACATCCCACCTTACCCTTACTTCCCTTGCACCCTTACCTTTCTATCTCTCTCTCTGTACTGAATCACTTCACCATCCTGCTATGCAGCCCTCACACTTGCTCTCACTGTTATGCAATAACAACTAACAACGCACAGGGAAGCTCCTTCCTCTTGCTACCTCACTCCATCCTGGCCTCCTTCCAAGATTCTACATTATGGATTCTTCATACTCACTCCATCACTCTCACTGAAACTCCACTTGTGTCCCTCCTTGCAGGAAAAGATAGCCCACAATAAGAAGGAGAGAGCCAAGACAGGAGGGGGCACACCATCACTCGCTACATTAACTCACGCTGAGGAGGCTGCTCGCGACATCATGGGAGGTGGCGAGGAGCTGGAAGTGGGGGACGGAGAGACGGGCGCACTAGAGGAAGCTGGTGACAGAATAGATTTTCATCCCTCGCTTTTACAATTCCTCATTGACTGCAATGGCATATGTTGCTCATAGAGATTGACTTCTGATCATCTGCACAATAGGATGTGTCTGCTACCTCCAAATCTAATGTCTAAATCATGCCTTTACTCTCCCACAAGACCATCGACAGCCCCCTCCCCACTGTCCAGGAGGACGAGCCAGACAAATCCTCAGAGGAACCTGCAGCCTCTGAGGGAACAGCATCACCAGGACTCAGTGCACCCAACACCAGTGCAGCAACGCACACCTCGGTGGGTCGTTCGCGACATAGAGTAGTGTTGTCACCTTGTGTATCACAGCTTACAAGTGAGCATCAGTAGATGGTGGAGACAGCGACAGCAGTGGAGAGTCCTCGTCGGAGGTCGCAGGACTCTCCTAGCTCAGCTCAGCTGCATGTAGACGCTGTGCCTCTGCGGCCATCCAGAAAGAGAGCGGTGCTGGAACTCCAGGAACAAGTGCAGGAGTCCCTGATAGGGTTTGCATCCAGGGTAACTGCGAGTGTGGAGAGAATGGAGGAGTCCATCTCAAACATGAGCACTGCTTTTGTGGAGGCAATGGCGCATGAACGTGCCACCATGGAGAGGGTAGCAACCTCCATGGAGGAGATAAGTTGCCACACTCAACAGAGCATGGTGACTCTTCTAAATAGATGGCCTGCTATGGAGGATAGATGGGCATCTATTGAGGAGAGACACCAGAGGTACATGCGGACTGTCAGTACTGAGATGGGTCCTCAGGGCCCCACTTAGGTGCAGCAGGTTGCTCTCCAGCCACTTGCTAGCAGTGAAGTGCGGGTGACCCATGAGAGGGATGTTGGTGGCAGACAACAAGGAAGTGTGGGCTCTTCTCCAAGTGCTCACTCGACCATGCCACTGCAGAGCCCTTGGTCAGAGCCCCAGATTCCTCATCCAACTGAGATGGCCATCTCAGCCCATGCACAGCCGCAGGAAGAGCAGACTGTGGAGGAGCCCTCACAGGCTCCCAAACCCAGAGGATGCCCGCCAAAGGCTTCTAAGCAGGAGCAGCACCAAAGTGAGCAAGGTGCCTCTACATCTGCTGAAGCCACAGGAGAAGCACCACGTAGGAGCACGCGTAAGAGGAAGTTAAAGCACTAATAGTCACAAGGGTAGTCACTTGGGTGTCTAATAGTGTTGTTCAATATCGAGTGTCATCCTTTTGTGATGTAATTAAACAAAAGTGATGGCAAAGAGTTGATGTTCTGGCTTATGTGTTCTGGGAAATGGAAGTTCAAGAGTGAGGGCTCAGGGCAATTCCATTTATAATGATGGTGGTGAGAGTGAGTGGACACCACCATTTATTGGACAGATGATGCATGAGGTTTTGAGAATGTCGGCCTTATATTCATTTCCATCTGCCAGCCCCCTGTGTTTGAAGCGTAAGCTTATGTGAATCTGGCATGGATGAGTGCTTCCCTTACTAGATGGCCAGCAATGTGGTCGCGTGCGGCTGCATCTGGCCCCGCAACGCATGGCTCCCCGTCCACCTCCTCGTCCTCCTCCTCTTCGGAGGCTGTGCGCTGAGCCACTTGTTCATTCGGCAGCACTAAGCCACGCTGCTGTGCGATGTTGTGCAGGGCACAGTAGACCACGACGATTCTGGACACCCTGGCTGGTGCATACTGCACGGCTCCACCAGATCCGTCCAGGCATCGGAAGAGCATTTTGAGCAAGCCGATGGTTTGCTCTATGATGCTTCTGGTGGAAATGTGTCTCATATTGTAGCACTCCTCAGCCTCATTTGATGGCTTCCTCATCGGTGTCATAAGCCACTTTTTCAGGCGATAGCCCTTGTCGCCAAGTAACCATCCGCAAAGTTGGGTTGGCGGATGGAAGAGCTGGCGCACAGTAGACTGGCACAGGATGAAGTAGTCATGGCAACTGCCAGGGTACTTAGCGCAAACATGCATAATGATCTTCCTGTGGTTACACACCAGCTGGACGTTCAGGGAGTGGAATCCCTTGCGGTTGACAAATACAGCTGGGTTGTGATAGGGGGCCCAAATGGCTACATGTGTGCAGTCTATGATGCCCTGCACCATTGGCAAGCCTGCCATACTGGCAAAGCGAACCGCACGAGCGGTCACACTTGGGCCATCCATGGAGAAGTGGATGTAATTGTGGGCCTTTGCAAAGAGGGCATCAGTGACCTGCGTGATGCAGGTGTGTGCGGCCGACTGGGGGATGCCGCTGATGTCTGCAGCTGATCCCTGGAAGGAGCCCGAAACAAAGAAGTTGAGTGCGGTGGTGACTTTGACAGCCACTGGTAAGGAGTGTCCACACGCTCCTCTGGGCTCCAGGTGTTGGTGCAGCATTGCACAGATGTCAGCGACTACATCTCTCGAGTGTATCAGCCTCCTTTGGCACTGCTGCTCAGTCATGCTGAGGAAGCTGATCCTCTGCCTGTAAACCTGGGGGTATCTCCTGCGGTGAGGTGCAGCCCTGCGCTGAGGCCCTCCACCCTGTGCATCATCAGGTGGGTGAGGAGGAGGTTGGCGCTCCTGGTGCTGGTGCTGCTGTTGTGGCTGGTTGTGGTGCTGCCACGGCTGCTCTTCCTCCGAATCTGATGGCCAGGATGAGAGGATATAAATGGTTCCCATCCCGTAGCTATAGATTTCAGGTGAGGCAAGACGCTTGCAAGCGCACAGCTAGTGGCCTGAAAGTCTTCGGATCAGGTCACACTGCAGATGGCTGTCTGCTTGAACAGTCACGAGGTCAGTAGATTTGCAAAATCTTATCCCAAACCTCCAACAACAAAGTTGTGGCATTTGAATGTCAGCCATGTTGCAGGAGCACTTTTAAGCGGCTGCAGCATTTGACAACAAATCATGTCCTCGAGAAACCCGACTCATTGCAGCTGGCGTGTTTCTTGGAAGACAGGAAACAGGAGCCAAAAGCACCAAAATCGGAATCGCAGATTGAAATAGGATTAGCAAGGCTGTTAACAGGCTGTTAACTGCCTTAACTGCCTGTCCCGCCGTTTGTTGTCAGATCAGTTCGGGAGCGGCTGACCCGACAATTATAAAATTAGCCTGGGGGTGGGTTGGAGGCGGGTTCGTAGCCAACCGGCATTTTTTCTGATTTTCGCTACCGACCCGTCTCCAAACCCGCCCTCTGAGGTCCATTAAAATCAAGCCCTAAGGAATATAGGGCTAGCCTACTCAATCTCTCCTCATAGGGCAATCCCCTCATCCCAGGAACCAGTCTAGTGAACCTTCGTTGCACTCCCTCTAAGGCAAGTATGTCCTTCCTTAGGTAAGGAGACCACAACTGTACACAATACTCCAGGTGTGGCCTCACCAATGCCCTGTATAATTTCAGTAAGACTTCTTTACTCTTACACTCTAATCCCTTTGTAACAAAAGCTAACATACCATTTGCTTTCCTAATTGCTTGCTGTACCTGCATGTTAACTTTCTGTGATTCATGTACAAGGACACCCAGGTCCCTCTGAGTGCAAACATTTCCCAGTCTCTCACCAGTCAAAAAATATTCTGCTTTTTTGTTTTTCCTACCAAAGTGGATAACTTCACACTTCCCCACATTGTATTCCAATTGCCATGTTCTTGCCCACTCAGTCAACCTGTCTATATCTCTCTGCAGCCTCTTTGCATCCTCCTCACAGCTTACTTTCCCACCTAACTTTGTTTCATCAGCAAACTTGGATACATTACACTCAGTCCCTTCATCGAACTGATTAATATAAATTGTAAATAGCTGAGGCCTAAGCACTGATCCTTGAGGCACCCCACTAGTTACAGCCTGCCAACCTGAAAAAGTCCTGTTTACTCCTACTCTCTGTTTTCTGTCCATTAACCAATCCTCAATCCATGCTACTATATTACCCCCAATACCATGAGTCCTAATTTTGTGTAATAACCTCTTGTGTGGCACCTTATCAAATGCTTTTTGAAAATCCAAATACACTACATCCACTGGTTCCCCCTTATTCATTCTACTAGTTACATCTTTGAAAAACTCTAACAGAGTTGTCATACACGATTTCCTTTTCATAAAACCATGTTGACTCTGCCTAATCATATTATGATTTTCTAAGTGCCCTGCTACCACATCCCTAATAATAGATTCTAGCATTTTGCCTACTACTGATGTCAGGCTAACTGGCCTGTAGTTTTATGTTTTTTCTCTTCCTCATTCCAAAGATTCAGTGATAGATAGGGATGTGGACGAATTAACCCTAGGAATATAAATTTTTGGACTCTGTAGCGTCTCAATGAATTTTTAAGAACCTACATTAGACGCAAAAATTATTTTTATGGCCAAACTTTCTGGAATACATCTAAAAGGAAAAGTGAACATTAAATATGCGTTGCTATGTCCAATGAAATAGGATATTAGCATCTGTACTATGTTAACTTGTAGACCTGATATAAGGAAAAAAACTTGCATTTGTATAGCACCTTTGTTTCCCTTAGAGCTTCCCAAAAGGCTTCACAGTCAATTGATTATTTTACAAGTGTAGTCACTGTTGTTTTGTCGGTAAATCTGGCAACCAATTTTCCCATAGCATGGTTTTAGACACAACAGTGAATTGAATAAGTTGAGGAGAAAGTGTATTGTGTTTTGGTGGTGGTAGTTCTTCACACAGAGGGTGGTGAATCTTTGGAATTCTCTACCCCAGAGGGCTGTGGAGGCTCAGTCATTGGGTATATTCAAAACAGAAGTCGATAGATTTCTGACTAGTAAAGGCATCAAGGGATATGGCGATAGGGCCGGTGAATGGAGTTGAGGCAGAAGATCAGCCATGATCTCATTGAATGATGGAGCAGGCTTGAAGGGCCGAATGGCCTACTCCTGCTCCTATTTCTTATGTTCTTATGTTCTTAGTTGGAGAATGAAGTCAATAGTAATAAAAATTGGGAGTCATGTAAAACGGGCTGCTGATTCGCTATCACCTGTTTTACACTACCGCACAAAGTCAAAATCTACCCCAACACCTCTGACAATGCAACAATTTCTCAGTATTGGACTGAAGTGTAAGTCTAGATTGTGTACCCAATTCCTGAGATTGAACCCACAACATCTAATATATAGGATGACATTTCCCAAGACGCCATGATGTCTGTAGTGTGGGGTTTCATCAAATTTCACCCATACGGGTCGATTTTAACTCGGGGCATGTTCAGGGTGGGCGCGAGGTGGGGCAGGAGAAAAATCCCCATGGAGAGTTCAGCATGATGCCCGGGCCATTTTAACTCCACGCCTCATTTAAATAAAGCAGCAACGTGTCCCACCTGAAACCGGTGGGAGTGACATCAGGGCGGTGGGCGGGAGCAGTAATTGGGTCAGAAGCCTGAAGATGTTAGTGCTGGGAGGGGTGTTCGGCAGCAGATGCCGGTGTTGGGAGTTGAGGTAAGGCCGTGGTGGCTAGGCCCAAGGAAACCTTACAGGTTCCACAGGAGCACTCCTGGCCCAAAAGCACTCCAAAGAAAAGAAAAATTAAACTACTTACTATGGAGTTCTTCTGGCCTCTCCATTGGCTCGTGCAGAACTCCTGAAATCGTGAATAAAAATGGTGTTGCGGTGCCAAAGACAACATTGGCCTGTGACTTTTGACTGTCAAGTATGTCCACGTCTGTCTGGATCTGAAGTCAGTTAAGATAGTGGGTAACAGGAACGTGTCTGGAATGTGGCACCACCCCCGCCCCCCCACCCACCTTCACCCTGTGTCTCCAGTACTTTCGCCGGGGCGCTAAAATTGACCTCATAGTGTGCAGAAAATCTTACCTGATTCCAAGTACTTGCTAATGGTTTCCTCCTCACTAATAAGATTGAACTTTTCTTTCACCACAGTCAGCTTTTTTTTTCCAGTTGCATATCTCTACCCTTGTCCCTTTATAATAAAGAGAGAACTAAGATTAAATAGCGCCTTTCATGACCCGAGGTTGTCGCAAAGCGCTCTACAGCCAATGAAGTCTTTTTGAAGTGTAGTCATTGTTGTAATGTAGTAAATGAAATGAGCATTTATTATGGACTACTTTCAAACATGCTACCTTTTGAGGCTATTGGGTTCCTTTCTGCATTCTTCTGATCTTTCTTGATTTTTGGAATGTGATAAATGTACATGAGTTGCAGCTAACTTGTTTTTGCAACTATGTAATGTCATCCTTTATGAATTGTTCTTCTGAGATATGCCAGCTCTGTTCTTGGAAATGTAGCTATGTGTTAGTTTGGATTTTCAGTCTATTTGCATGCATTTATCACTAAATCATATTAGTTAATGCAGGTCAAGTAGGTAATTTCTGGTTGTTAAACGAGTCAACTTGTATTATTCCATCAAACTTTTCATCAAGCGGATTAATTTAGGTCACCAGTAAATTATGTAAGAATGTGAAGAATGTAACACATATGGTTCAGCCAAGATATTATTCTCATTTGACCTTTCCTTTACTCTATTCATTCCCCTCATGTTATCGTGTCAACTGTATTTTCCCACCAATAATGTGGCCAAACAGCAATGAGGAAACAGTAGAGACTAACGATTGCACAAACAGAAGCAATGGGAAAGAGTGAACAGCTATGTATTTATCTGCAGCAACCAGGGGAGTTAACAAAAATAATCTCAGGAACTGGCAGGGGAAAAACTCAGTTTAAAAATGGAAGATGAAAAATAAATTTTAGAAAGGAACTTTGAAATATAAAATTATGGAAAAACAAATAGAAGTATGATATTAAACATCAAATAGGAAGACTAGCTGCTTCATGAGATAACATTTATAAATTACAGGAAACAAGCAGTTTCAAGTCAAAGGAATGCAGCCTGGAAGTAGGTAATAAGTGATAAAATACATTACAAAATACTTTGCAAATAATTACAGAATTGTTAAAAGGAAAGACTGGGCCGTGAAACTGGTCTTTGTCAAAAGCACAAAACAGGCAATAGTGAATCAGTGGCCTGTTTCACATCGCGCCCGATTTTCTTGGTCATTGTAGCCAATGGAATGTATTCTGATTGGCGGGATGTGACGAGTAGTGTTTCCCAAGGATCTTTACTGGGGCCTCAGCTTTTCACCATATATATCAATGATTTAAATGAAGTAATAGGTGCTGTATATTCTAGTTTGCAGATTACACGAAGTTAGGAGGCACTGTAACTTGTGTAGTTGGGAGCAGAAAGTTGCAAAGGGACATAGACAGATTAAGTGAGTAGGCAAAACTGTAACAGATGGAGTTCAATGTGGGCAAATATCAGGTCATTCATTTTGGATGTGAAAAAGACAAATCAGAATATTTTCTTAATTTTGAGAGACCAGGAACTGTGGAGAACCAAAGAGATTGGGTTGTACAGAGCCTTGTTCAGACCTCATATGGAGTACTGCATTCAGTTTTGGGGAACAACACCTTAGTAAGGATATATTTGCCTTAGTGAGGGCACAGCAATGATTCACCAGAATGATACCAGTGCTTAAAAGGTTGAAACATTAAGGTTCAATAAACTTGGCTTGTATTTCCCTAAGTTTAGATGGTTAAGGAATTATCTAATTGAGGAGTTTAAAATGATAAAGGGATTCGATAGGTTAGATACAGTGAAATTATTTCCTCTGGTCTGGGAATCCAGAACAAGGGGCCACATCTTAGAATTAGAATTAGGTAATCAAGAAGCACTTTTTCACACAAAGGGTAGTGCAAATCTAGAACCCTCTCCCCAAAAGGCTGTGGCTAGTGGGTCAATTGAAAATTTCAAAACTGAGATTGGTAGCTTTTTGTTAGGTAAGGGTATCAAGGGATATGGATAAAGGCGGGTAAATGGAGTTGAGATACAGATCAGCCATGATCTCATTGAATGACGGAACAGGCTCGAGTTGCTGAATGGCCTACTCCTGTTCCTATGTTCATATATTCTTCCTATATTCCCCCCTAACTAACTGCCAGTCGGAGGCCCAATAGGAAAATCTACCCTCAGATGTCTACATTGAGAATGTCAAACAATTCACATGCTGTGAGAACAGAGAAACAGCAAAAATGGTGTTGGTTAAAAAACAGCATTGATGACATATAATTTTAATGTCCAGTGATTGTTGTCTGCAAATAAATATTGAACTAAAGTGCATTCGTATTTAGTATTTTTTCCAGAAGTACTGAAAAAAAACAGTAACTATTTGTTGCACTGCAATTAAACATAATTTCATAGTCATATTGTGGGGATAGAATTAAATATTCCTTTCACATAAATGCACATCAGTTTTACTTAACCTAATTTTTTTTGAGGGGGGAAATGAAGACACAACAAGCTATTATTGCCTCACAAGCTCACTCTATTCAGTTGTGAATGTATTACAAAAAGGCTCTACTTAAAAAAAAACAGAAATCACATTGTTTTTCCTTAAAAATGTACTCATTATGTGAGACCTTCAATAAAGAGAATACCATTGCTGGATGGAATGTGAGAGTGAAGACATTTTTAAATGCATCCAACATACGTATGTTTGTATATAGTTGGAAAGATAAGAAGGCAACATTTGCGATTTGTGTGATCTTGGGGTGGGAATGGTGTGTAGCAGGACATCCACCTGACTTGTTGCAGGCAATCATTGTTGCTTGAACTTCGGCTTTGGCAGCTAATTACACATGCAAGGCAAGCTGCTTTCTGCTCAGCTGATGGATGCCTCTGGGAGCTCACACACACCTCATTGGAATTTCCAAACATTTCTGCAGCTAATTAAAGGGGAACAGGGCTGGTACTGAGAAAATAACTTTGGACCCAAATAAGAAAACTGCGTCATACTGCAGCACTCAAGCAGAACCTCTTCTGCATTTATTTATAAGTGTAGTAGAGGTGCTCCTGCATGACGTGGATGTAAGGAAGGCAAAACTGTTTGGCACTCCACAGCCCCTGCCAGAGGAGGCAGTACAGAATGCCAGAGAGAAGGTGGTTGTTGGAAAAAGTGTTGGTTCTAACGCCTAGAGAACTTGGACACAAATTATGCAAGAAGATTGCAGTCTTGAAGAAAGCCACCAACGTATAAGGGTGTCAATAATGACCCCTGCACTTTGCGAAATCCAGCAGTGGTAAAATTGGTCAAGTCTGTCATGCAGTTGTTTGATACATCTATGCACAGCACCTTGCCTGATAATGCACACGGCCCCTGCACACTTGCAAAAACTTTTATGACAGGGGAATTCAAAAGCAAGTGCCATATTTTGGAAAATAAACAGGCTAGTTAAAAAATGCCACTGTACCTATAACAGCTCTCTTCCTGACAGGCAATATCCTTGTCAGCTGTGGCTCAGTGGGTAGCACTCTCACCTCTGAGTCAGAAGATTGTGGGTTCAAGTCCCACTCCAGATACTTGAGTATAAAATCTACACTTCAGTGCAGTACTGAGGGAGTGCTGCACTGTTGGAGGTGCCATCTTTTGGATGAGACATTAAACCAAGGCCCCCAACTGTCCTCTCAGGTGGACATAAAAGATCCCATGCCAGTATTGCGAAGAAGAGCAGGTGAGTTCTCCCCGGGGTCTTGACCATTATTTATCCATCAAACATAATCACTAAAAACAGATTATCTGGTCCTTATCTCATTGCTTGCTGTGCACATTATATTATAACATTGACTACACTTCAAAAGTACTTAACTGGTTGTAAAGCACTTTGGGACATCCTGAGGTCATGGAAGGCACTATATAAATGCAGGTCTTTCTATTCCTTTTCTTGCTGGCCTTTACAAAATAATTTTCAACTTTATACTCTCAAAGGCAAACCTCGCCCACCAGGAGCACATATTGAAAATTGAGTATACTGTTCCTATAATTTAAAATTAATGGTTGAAAAATCGTGCACAGCAACACCTAAATTTTTGATACATGCAGCGAACTGATAGTGGAAAAATTATCCCTTTAGTGTCTGTGATTGTATATTATAAGTGGGGAGTTCAGGAACTCCTGATTTTCTGGTCTTTACTTGTCCAGTTACTGTTGGCAGGACTGTTTCCAATGAGTAGAATTTCTCCCCGAAGGTTTCTCAGTGTACAGATAAAGGTTACCCACCTGTCTGTCTTCATGTGTCCCCTTATCTGATCATACTTCTGTGCAGTTCAGAAGGTCATCTCTTATCGCTGGTATTTCTGAACAGTTAATGTTTTTAAGCAGTGATACATGCTTAACATTTCAAAAGCTAACCAAAAAACTGTGGTGTAAGTGAATTAATTCATTCATTTCAGTTTATTTCTAACTTTATTCATTCTGGATTGAACACACATCCATTGTTGTATTTCAGTTGTTTAAGACCAAGTACAAAGCAAGTATTCTACTGAGTGCAATGAAATCTCTGTTTTAGCTGCTACTTGACCTGCAGTTGCTCTGGGATAGTATAATTATTTCTGCATTTCTCGTGGATGGCTTTAAGCTATCAATTCATTTCTTTCACATTATATAGAGATTAGTAGATGCCTGAAAGTGTTTTACAAGACTGTAACATTGTTTAGGAGATAATGCGAAATCCTAACAGTGCATTACAGCTTTGACTCCCAGTTATATTTTCCTCTTAATAAAATGGATGCATTGACATTAATGAATTTTCCCATTCTACTTTTGCCATTGGACCTTCTATATTCTTTTAGCACCAGCAATTTTCCCTTATGGTCACCAGAAACCATTTCCTTGACTACTAATTTTTCTGATTGATTTTGCAATGAGTCAAAAAAAGGTATTTTTGCTTTAAGGCTATTATATGGCACTAAAGAAGTATGCCTGAAATTTCTGCAGAGGTTTTCCCGATCATCTGCCATAACTTCAATGGAAGATCAGAGGAAACCTCGGAGAAATGGCATAAATGGACATATACGCAATTTCTTTGGGATTTCTGCTGTTCTTCCTCTGAAGTTATGGAGGGAGATCGGAAGAGCCCCTGTGGAAATTCCAGGAGATAATCTTTTGTGGGTTACAAAACTCCTAGAACAAATCCTACCACTCTGAGATTCGTCCATCGTAGATTGGACCCAGTTCAGATATAGAATTAGTCTTCTTTCTCTATTAAGGTTCCTACATAAAACAAATTTGGACAGTTATGGTGTGGTTTCTAATGGCTATCAAGACAAAACAACAACATTTACCCACGAGTCAAAACTGAATTGTGGAAATCACAATTACAAAAGAGTCTCTCAGAATAATTCGGCTAGGTTCTCATATTTGTATACACAGTCAATCCATATGGTTGAAATTCACCTAGGCTGAAAATTACATTATTTTTATTCATCAGTTATTAATCACCTTAAGAGATTTCAGGCTTCTGATTCACCAAAATGTCCAGAAACAGAAATTTAAAAGCAAGAGGACTGGATAGCATGGCATGGTGCTTCTCAGAAATTCTCATAGCCTGTTCTTCCTGACTAACTAGCGATTCTGGTACTGAAAACATTACAAAAAGCCTCATTGGATCCAAAATTGGCTCAGTGGCAGATCCAAAAAAACTGATGTTTTTGTGGCTGGAAGGCTGTTTCCAGTGGGGTTCCGCAGGGCTCAGTACTAGGTCCCTTGCTTTTTGTTGTATATATCAATGATATATGGGGAGAAATTCATTACAGCCCAAGAATGGGCGGTAACTTCAGAAAAGTTTGAGATTTAGCGCCAGGCACTAATGAATCACGCTGCACACAAAATTAAGTATCATCGCTCAAAGAAAGGATTGGAGTGCTAAATCAAGCGCTAATGGACTAGCTCAGTGCCGTTAGACTCAAAGCACTAACCAATATCAGGTGCAGCCTAATCGCAAGTCATCATTGCCACCGGCTCTTTCCAGTTCTTAAAGGGAAGGTTCATTGATGCTGTAGAACCTCATTCTCAGCATTGCTGGCTGTGAACCTGTGTCAGCAAACAGGAGCAGGCCAAGCCCAAGGAGCCGGATGACTCAAGCAGGTGTCATGATGGCAGATCCACACCCCAGGGAGAGAGCCCGTAGATTTTCGGACCAAGCATTGGATGAGTTGGTGCCCGCTGTGGAGAGACGGAGGGCGGTGCTCTACCCGGCAAGTGGCAGGAGGCACTCGCCGCAAGTCTTTCTGTGCCATGTGGAGGGAGGTTGCCCAGCATGTCTCTGTGATTCCCAAGACCCACATACAGTGCAGGAAGAAATTTTACAACCTCACTCGGTGGTCAGGGCGAGTCAATGCCTCAACAAATGCTAAATACCACCGTCTGAACCACAGTCTTCATACACTGGCCAAAGCGCCACACCCCCATCACTCACCCACCAACAATCTCTACAAACCAAAACTCACACCCACATCACACAATGACAGCTATTCAACTATGGCAGGCACATCACCCAAACACATTGCTCCACATTCCATTACACATTTTCCTTTCTCTTGCAGGCCAAGGTGGTTCACAACAGGAGGGAGCAGGAGCACACAGGTGGGGGACAAGCCAACACCCAACCACAATCTGCGCTGGAAAATAGAGTGCTGGAGATTATTGGGCACCAGGTGGTGGGCGCCGTGGCCACCGGCGACGTTGACCCCCTTGGGAACAACAACACTATGTTCATCCCTACTCCTTCTTCTCACATCCCACTTCCCCCTCACCCCACAAGCCTTTCACGCTTTCCAGCTAATCATGCTGTATGCATGCCTTTCTCCCTTCCTGCCCCCCTCCCCTCACCTTAACCTGACTATTGTGTCTTTACGCTTTCAGATAATGAGCAAGCACCTGAGCAGCCTGTCCCTGGGGGCACCATAGAGAGTGAGGCGGGAGAAGAGGAGGAGGAAGAACACACCGCGTCACTGCATGTCTCACCCATAGGCACCAGCTCAGATACTGGCACTTCGTGTTCTTTAGAGGCTAGTATAGTAGCAGGATCTGCATAGGGTGATGCACCGGGGACGAGCGGGCTGCAGCAAAGTGAGGGGGAAAGGGTAACTCGGGGGCCAGCTCCCCGGAGGGCGAGTTCGAGCGCGAGTTCTGCTGCACAGGACTCAGATGAGGACCTCGATGGGGAGGCCTTTAGAAGAAGGGTGATGGGCAGGCACATGGAGATTATAGGTACAATGGCAAAGGTGCCCGAGAGCCTGTCAGCAATGGTAAGGAGCGTGGAGGAGTCCGCCTCCAACATTGCACAGAGCTCTGCGCACACTATGGAGCACATCATTTCCAGTCTGGAAAGGATGGTTCACTCCCAGAGAGACCGTGGCGACCCAGACCTGATGTCGCGTGTGATGGGTGATCTGGCAGCTTCCATTGCAGCACAGGCGGAAGCAACGCAGCGTCTTAGTGCTGTAATGCAGTCTATGGTTGGTGCCATCCAATCTCAGACTGTTCTCATGCAATCTAAGCTTGATGACATGCAAGCTCTGACTGCTGCCATCGTGGCTGGGCCTACCACCGTCGACCGGGGCTTTCACGGTGTCGCAGCAGGCCAGCAATCTGTGCTCCAGCAGATTGCTAGGGATGCTGAGGTGCTGCCCTGGGGGAGGGCAGTGGGTCAGTGGAGCAGGAACCTGCTGTCCTCTCTCAGGATGACAGCATTCCTACTCCCACCGCTCACACTCCACCATTGCCCTTGTCGCTGCCTGTCATCCAGCCAGCCCAGACTGCTGCCGCCCATGCTGAGGTGGTGCAGTCTACAGCCGGGCCTTCCAGACCCAGAGCTGGTCGAGGGCGTCCTGCAAGGCCATCTGAAGTCTCCCGCACGGACACGCAGCAGCCTTCCACCAGCCGTGCTGCAACCACTGGGCCAACACTTCATAGGAGCACTAGAGTAGGCAAAGGCACAGTAATGTCAGGATTGTTATGCGGTGCCCGCAAAGCCACGTGCAGTCAATGGCACCCTGCACCATGGGGAATCTTGCTATCCTGGCAAAGCCACATGCATGCTCATCCTGCTTCTCTCTGGTGATGGGGAAGGAAATGTAGTCCCTTCTGCCACTGTAGAGAGCCTCTGTGACCTCCCGGATGCAGCGATGGATGGCGAACTGCAAGATGTTAGCTATATCCCCTGTTGCAGACTGGAAGGATCTGCTGTTGAAGAAATTGAGGGCGACGGTGACCTTGACTGCCACTGAGAGCCGTGGTCGACTGTGATCTGAGGCTTGAGGTCTGGTTTCAGGAGGTGGCAGAGCTCTGTGACCACCTCCTTGATGAAGCGGAGCCTTCTAATACACTGCTCCTCGCTTAATTTAAGGTAGGAGAAATGCTGTTGGAATACCCTCGGAGGGTAAGGCCTCCTGTTGAGAGCCATCATGGTCCTCGTCCTCCTTCTGGCCACATGTTCCAATCTTTTTCGCTGCCTGCACTCCCTCCGCCGCAGATCCTGGAGGGCGAGGTCGACTGCCAGTACAGCCCCCATTAATGTAACCAAGTGTAGCACTTTGATATGTTGTGAAAATAAATGTAACTAATTTTTAGTAGCCACAACACTCCGGAGACTAAACAACCTTTAAATGACTGATTTAAACTGTTGCACAATGTTAAACTGACAAGGAAGCAGTGAAATAGCACTAACCTGAGAGCTGCGACTCATAACTCACGATCCCTTTAAGTAGCGCCCCTGGAGCTGGCTACCAACTGCTTCACACCTCCTCTCCCTGTCACTGTCGGGGTGAAGCGCTAAGGTGAGGATGATAATCAATTTCACAGATCGGGCGCCCAGTGAGCATTGCACACTCACTGACGTCACGATCTGCCTGCCGCTGAAGTCTCCGCCACTAATTCATAGCAGCGGTGATACGGGGGTGCCATATTTGGTGTGCGTCGCTGGATTCGCCTCACCGCGGCGCTACTGCCTCAGTGCCCCATTTGCACCCCCACCAGGCGCTAACTCAAGGCGCTAAGGTACCGAATTTCTCCCCCTTTGACTTCAATGTAGGGGCATGATTAAGAAGTTTGCAGATGATGCAAAAATTGGCCGTGTGGTTGATAGTGAGGAAGAAAGCTATAGACTGCAGGAAGGTATCAGTGGAGTGGTCAGGTGGGCAGAAAAGTGGTAAATGAAATTTAATCCGGAGAAGTGTGAGGTAATACATTTGGGGAGGGCTAACAAGGCAAGGGAATATACAGAATACTGAGAAGTGTAGAGGAACAGAGGGACCTTGGAGTGCATGTCCACAGATCCCTGAAGGTAGCAGGACAGAGAGATAAGGTGGTTGAGAAGGCATACGGGATACTTTCCTTTATTAGCTGAGGCATAGAATACAAGAGCAGGGAGGTTATGCTTGAACTGTATAAAACACTAGTTAGGCCACAGCTAGAGTACTGCATATAGTTCTGGTCACCACATTACAGGAAATATGTGAGTGCACTAGAGAGGGTACAGAGGAGATTTAAAAGGATGTTGCCAGGACTGGAAAATGTTATCTATGAGGAAAGATGGGATAGGCTGGGGTTGTTTTCTTTGGAACAGAGGAGGCTGTGGGGAGACTTAATTGAGATGTATAAAATTATGAGAGGACTAGATATCCTATCAGAGGAGTAGATAGGAAGGACCTATTTCCCTTAGCAGAGAGGTCAATAACCAGGGGGCATAGGCTTAAAGTAATTTTTAGAAGGATTAGAGGGGAGTTGAGGAGAACGTTTTTCACCCAGAGGGTGGTGGGGGTCTGGAACTCACTGCTTGAAAGGGTGGTAGAGGCAGAAACCCTCATCGCATTTAAAAAGTACTTGGATATGCACTTGAAGTGCCATAACCTACAGGGCTACGGACCAAGAGCTGGCAAGTGGGATTAGGCTGGATAGCTCTTTTTAGGCCAGGGCAGACACGATGGCCGAATGGCCTTCTCTGCGCTGTAAATTTCTATGATTCTGTGAAGCCTGAAAAACTTTTCTTGTCACTAGCCTTGCACTTCTCCTTTATTTCTGGATGAGCAGAAATTTTCTCCAATTAAATATTGGGAAGACCGAAGGAATTGATTTTGGTCCCCGCCACAAACTCCGTTCCCTAGCCACTGACTCCATCCCACTCCCTAACATCTGTCTGAGGCTGAATAACACTGTTTGCAACCTTGGTGTCATATTTGACTCTGAAATGAGCTACTGACCACATATCCGTGACATAACTAAGACCGCCTATATCAACCTGCGTAACATTGCCGTCTCCGCCCTTGCCTCAGCTTATCCGCTGCTGAAACCCTCATCCATGCCTTTGTTACCTCTAGACTTAACTATTCCAATGCACTCCTGGTTGGTCTCCCACGTTCTACCCTATGTAAACTTGTGGTCATCTACATGTTGCTCCTTGGCGACATCATCCAAAATCACAGCGTCAGTTTCCACATATACGCTGACGACACCCAGCTCTACCTCATTACTTCTTCTCTCAACCCCTCCACGGTGTCTAAATTGTCAGATTGCTTGTCCGACATACAGTTCTGGATGGCAAAAATTTTCTCCAATTAAATATTGGGAAAACCGAAGCCATTGTTTTCGGTCCCTGCCACAAACTCCGTTCCCTAGCCACTGACTCCATCCCTCTCCCTAACATCTGTCTGAGGCTGAACCACACTGTTCGCAACCTTGGTGTCATATTTGACCCTGAAATGAGCTTCCGACCACATGTCCGCAGCATAACAAAGACCGCCTACTTCCACCTCTGTAACATCACCCGTCTCCGCCCTTGCCTCAGCTCATCCGCTGCTGAAACCCTCATCCATGCCTCTGTTACCTCTAGACTTGACTATTCCAACGCACTCCTGGCTGGCCTCCCACATTCCACCCTACGTAAACTTGAGGTCATCCAAAATTTGGCTGCCCGTGTCCTAACTCGCACCAAGTCCCGTTCACCCATCACCCCTGTGCTCGCTGACCTACATTGGCTTCCGGTTAAGCAGCGCCTCGATTTCAAAATTCTCATCCTTGTTTTCAAATCCCTCCAAGGCCTCGCCGCTTCCTATCTCTGTAATCTCCTTCAGCCCCACAACCCCCCAAGATATCTGCGCTTTCTAATTCTGCCCTCTTGAGGGTCCCTGATTATAATCGCTCAACCTTTGGTGGCCATGCCTTCTGTTGCCTAGGCCCTAAGCTCTGGAATTCCCTGCCTAAACCTGTCCGCCTCGCTACCTCTCTTTCCTCCTTTAAGACGCTCCTTAAAACCTACCTCTTTGACCAAGCTTTTGGTCACCTGCCCTAATTTATCCTTATATGGATCGATGTCAAATTTTTTGTCTTAAAATACTCCTGTGCAGCGCCTTGGGACGTTTTACTATGTTAAAGGCACTATATCAATACAAGTTGTTGTTGTTGTTGTTGCTAATCACTCTCTTTCACTTCCATTTCTCCTGCTTACTTCCTTCCTTCTGTTTCTTTTTGTCTCCCCCATGGCTCAGTAGGTAGCACTATTGCCTCTGAGTCAGAAGGTTGTGGGTTTATGTACCACTCCAGAGACTTGAGCACAAAATCTCGGCTAACACTCAAGTGCTGCACTGTCAGAGGTACCGTCTTTCGGATGAGACGTTAAACCGAGGCGCCGTCTGCTCTCTCAGGTGGACATAAAAGATCCCATGGCACTATTTTGAACAAGAAAGGGGGAGATATCCCCGGTGTCCTGGCCAATATTTATCCCTCAATCAACATCACTAAAAAACAGATTATCACATTGCTGTTTGTGGGAGATTGCTGTGTGCAAATTGGCTGCTGTGTTTCCTACATTACAACAGCGACTACACTTCAAAAGTAATTTATTGGCTGTAAAGCACTTTGGGACATCCTGAGGTTTTGAAAGGTACTATATAAATGCAAGTCTTTCATTTTTTTCTTTTATTTTGCACATTAACATATTGCCCTCTCACCGCTGTAATCTTAACTCAAATACAGCCGAGATGGATGGGCTGAAACTCTATTCTGTATTCCAGCTGTAGGGATTCTATGGTAAATTCTTGTATACAACACAAAACTACCAATAAATCGGCACAAATTGGGATTAATTTGGCAATTACAGTCAAAAGAATTGCAAGGATAGCTGGTGAATACGAAGTGGAAAAGTTCACAGGAGTGCAGCAGCAATGCTCCACTAAAGCTACCTTGTTGAGATAAATTAGGAGATTTACTCTGCATCTGACTGAAGCGATATCTGACTTGAAAGAACTTGATGTTGAGATTGGTTGCTAAAAGTAGAAACTATTTCATTCACCAACATTGGCATCCCAGAGCTTCATGAGCTCAAAAGTATGAGAGACCAAAAATGTATTGGCCCGTATTTTCCGATGCCTACGGGTGTGTAAGGGATATGTACACACCCATAGGGACATCGGAAATGCCGATTTCAGGCATGCGAGGCATGTCAAGAATGCTCTTGACAGATCGGACGCCTGCCCTGGAGAAGGGCCTCTGCGGGGGGAGAGTTCCGCTTTCTGCAGAACCTCCGCCCACAGAAAACCCTTAGAAATCTTACACCTGGTAAAAGCAGGTTTAAAAAAGTTTAAAATGTTTTTTTTTCCACTCATTTATAATTTAAAAATACTTTTAAAAAAGGTAAGTTTATTTTTAGCCCCGTAAAAAACTTTAATTATTTTTCTCAAAAAATTACATTTTTGTTTAAAATATTTAATTTATTGTAATTTTAACTCATTTTAAAAACGTGATGGTTTTTTAAAATTTATTTAATGTTTTATTGTGTTTTTGGGGTGATCTCCATTCATATATTTGACAGGTCTATCTGTTAAAAGTATGAAGGGAGATTTCCTTTTCCTATTGGCTGGCCTGGCCCATGTGATCCCAGGGACGCTTGCGAACTGCATGTGCCCCTGGGATACGTGGGCCCTGCGCATTTCGACTGTGGACAGGCCCAAGAGCGGAAGTGTCCGGACCTCAGGAGCCCTCAGGTAAGTTTGTTGATTTTTTTCCGATATGAGGCATCCGCACTCAGGAAGCCTCCTATCGGAAATTATGGGCCATTATAACGTGGAGCTGTTTACAACAAACAACAAGAATCCATTAAGTGACATCAGAACATGTCATAAAAGTGGTTTTGTTATGTAGTCTGGGCTAAAATGTGGGTTTGTTGGAGTGTTCAACTGATCCAAAGTCATTTTTTTTATTTTTATAAATCCTGCTTTACTGCTATTATTTAATGAAGATGGGTATACAGTGAAGGAAAGGTAAAGTGACATCACTGGGACAGAAGGCAGCTGTAACTGGAAGCAATATGTGGCCTTATCAACTTTTCCTCTCCAGTGCATCAAAGTGACTGAGAATTATATTGGACTTTAAACATTTTAAAATAAAGTTATTTCTAATATTAGCTATATTTAGCAACTAACTTATTCTTTGACAAACTGAGAACATACTTAACAATCAGTTCAGCAAATCACAGCCTTTGATAAGTGTCCTGTAGAAAATGTGAGAAATTCCAGTCCACTTTGCTATCGATAAGACTTGAGGATGGATTTTAATTTCTGTGCGGCAGGCTGGCCGACGGAGCGGGAGGGCCCAGCGCCTCGGGCTGTGGTCGGAGGCCTGGTCCATTTTGAGACCAACAGTTTTCGTGACCTTGCATGTAACCACATCAGGTTAAATTAAGCTATAAATAAATTTTGGAATTATGACACTGTGGGAAATAATGAGCTAAACAAATTCATCATTTCACATCCATACCGAGCGTGTAGTACCTAACTAATATTCTATAATATATTCTATAAAATAATGTTCTAGTGATTGTAAGAAATACTCAGTGGATCAGCATGGATGGATGACATGGAGTATGCATGCTATCACCATGACGACATGCCGAACAGCAATCTGCGTCTGGTACTCTACCAAAATACCAGGTTCATTCCTCCTTCACCTTTTGAGAATATTAATCATCTATTCATTAACCCATCTCACAAAATAAGTAAAAGGGTGCATTTTGCTTGTTTTTCATTCCACGATAAGGCAGAGAGAGTTTAAAAGCATCAAAACCAGGGTCTCTTGCCGGCTAATCCTATGTGCAATCTGCTACAGTTGTAACAGCAACAAACAACAGCTGACTGACAGTTAATTCTTGTGAAAGATGGTTGCTGTGTATTGCTGGTGAACTAGATTATATAACAACAGACAATTCCTGGAGCATTGTGTTTTCCTGGAACATCATCTTATATACCATGATCATTGTGACAAGCACCCAGAATATCAATCCAATTATTGACAATGAATGACTGCTGTTTAGGCTACTGAGCTTCAAAGGATTTTTGTTAGCAGAAAATTACATGACTGAATTGATTTAATAGAATTGCTGCAAGGTCTGTTTGTGCATTTAAGAAGATGTGGTCTGGATAAATCTGCTGCTCAATTGTCGTGTTCTAAAATTGCTACCTGCTTTTGGCGGCAGCAGCTTTGTATTTTGAACAGCAATATAATGATTTCTCAAAATATTGATGAAACTTAATTTTTCAATGTATTTTTAAAAAACTAGTTTATTTTTGCAAGTAAAGCCATACATTTACACGTAAACATACTTTGGTCCACACATACCAAGGCGCGCTACCATTTTACATGTTACCATTTTCGTCAAATCTGTTGTCATCATCCCTCTCCTCAAAAAAAACCCCTTGGCCAACATTCCCGATAATCTCTGCAGTCTGTAGGTCCCACGCAGGCCGCTCACCGGCTTCTACAGGGAAGAAACCGCGCATGCGCAAAAATTTGAATGAGCAGCGTACCTAGTTAAAGGGACCGCACACTAAAAAAACTTAGGGGAAACATTGCCCATGACCCCTCCGTCCTTGCAAACTACAACCCCATCTCCAACCTCACTTTTATCTCCAAAGTCCTTGAATGTGCTGTCGCTTCCCAAATCTGTGCCCATCATTCCTGGAAATCTGTGTTTGAATCCTTCCAATCAGGTTTCAGCCCCTGCCACAGTACTCTTATCAAAGTCACAAATGACATCCTATGTGACTATAACAAAGGTAAACTATCCCTCCTCGTCCTTCTCGACCTGTCTGAAGCCTTTGACACGGTTGACCACACCAACTTCTTCTAACTCCTCTCCACCGTCGTCCAGTTGGGTGGGACAGCCCTCACCTAATTCCATTCTTATCTATCCAGTCATAGCCAGAGAATCACCTGCAATGACTTCTCTTCCCATTCCCGCACCGTTACCTCTGGTTTCCCCCAAGGATCTATACTTGGCCCCCTCCTATTTCTCAGCTACATGCTGCCCCGAGATCATCCAAAAACGCAACGTCAGTTTCCAAATGTACACTGACGACACCCCGCTCTAATTCACCACCACCTCTCTCAACCCCTCCACTGTCTCTAAATTGTCAGACTACTTGTCTGACATCCAGTAGTGGATGAGCAGAAATTTCCTCCAACTAAATACTGGGAAGACTGAAGTCATTGTCTTCGGTCCCCGCCACAAACTCCGTTCCCTAGCCACTAACTCCTTCCTTCTCCCTGACAACAGTCTGAGGCTGAAACACAGACTGTTCGCAACCTTGGCATCACAATGACCCCGAGATGAGCTTCCGACCCCATATCCACACCATCACTAAAACCGTCTATTTCCACCTCGGTAACATCACCCGACCCCGTCCTTGCCTCAGCTCATCTGCTACTGAAACACTCATCCACGCCCTTGTTACCTCTAGACTTGACTATTCCAACGCACTCTTGGCTGGCCTCCCACATAATAACATAAGAAATAGGAGCTGCAGTAGGCCATTTGGCCCTTCAAACCTGCTCCATCAGTCAACAAGATCATGGTTGATCTTTTATCTTGACTCCACCTTCCCGCACTATCCCCATATCCCTTAATCATTTAGTTCCCAAAAATTTATCGACCTCTGTCTTGAACATACTCAATGACTGAGCATCCACAGCTCTCTGGGGTAGAGAATTCCAAAGACTCACAACCCTTTGAGTGAAGAAATTTCTCCTCGTCTCAGTCCTAAATGGCCGACCCCTTATTCTGAGACTGTGACCCCTGGGTCTAGATTCCCAGCCAGGGGAAACATTTTCTCAGCATTAACCCTGTCAAGTCCCTTAAGAATTTTATATGTTTCAATTAGATTATCTCGCATTCTTCTCAACTCTAGGGAATACAGCCCTAGTCTACTTACTCTCTCCTCATAGGCCAATCCCCTCATCCTAGGAATCAGTCTAGTGAACCTTTGTTGCACTCCCTCTAAGGCAAGTACGTCTTTCCTTAGGTAAGGAGACCAGAACTGTACATAATACTCCAGGTGTGGCCTCACCAATGTCCTGTATAATTGAAGTAAGATTTCTTTACTCTTATACTCTAATCCCTTTGTAACAAAAACGAACATACCATTTCCTTTCCTAATTGCTTGCTGTACCGGCATATTAACTTTCTGTGATTCATGTACAAGGACACCCAGGTCCCTCTGAGTGCTGTAAGGGTTTTTCCGTCTCTCAGCCTGTGAGATTCGTGTGGCTCTGTGCAGCCCGGATGCTAGTGCGGGTTTAGGCCTTGTTGCCTGTTCTGGTCTCCAGCCAGTCTGGGAGCACTAGACACCTGTGAGTGGTTCGACCCACTCGCCCTTACGGTTCTAGACACTGGACTTAGATGCGAGAGCAGTAATGGAGATGAAACTCAGGTAGACTCGGTTGAATGGTACGAAATGGAAAATCTTTATTGCATATTATTTAAGATTACGAAATACATGTCATAAGCACAGATTAATGACAGTACAATCTTACACGCAGTTATGTAATTAATTTCAGGGAAACGAGGAACGAACGACACATCGTAAATGGGGGCACACATTACAATTATCCTTAATACTTAAAACCCTCCCCTATCAATATCTGTCCTAAGCTAGATTCGTAGGATTCGAGACTCATGCTCACCACTCGTGATAACTCGGAGAATTCCGAAAACTCTGATCGGATGTTTTTCACCGCAGCGCCCACGTGTCGATCAGGGGGTCTCCTGGCCCCACTTGTTTACTCGTTTCTGCTCCGGCTAGCAGGCTGGAACGTCTGCTGTCATGAAGATCTGTGTTGTCCTCGGAGTTCCGACTCTACTCAAAAAAGAGTCTTCCTGTGCCCTCGCACTGATGCGATAAAATTCGAAGAATAGTCTTCCTGTGTCAGTTCTGTAGAACTCAAAGAAGTCTTCCTGGCAAGGAAAATGTCTATTCGACCTACAGGCGCGGTCGGGGCTTACTGACCGTGGTGATAAGTATGGTCTTCTTCTCTTTTCATCTCATCTCATCTCATCTCATCTCATCTCGGGCCTTTGGTTCCAACACCGTTTACCGACTTATCGGGATGGTGCGCCCGCTTCAAGGCTTCAGAGCCCAGTTCTACACAGGTCTTCGCGACACGACACGAGGTAGATCCGAGCGGATCATAAAGTTCAACAGTCTTTTGAAAAGAGACACGAGGCAAGCAGGAACAAGACGGCGAGTCAAGAGCAGCCATGAGGATAAACACCAGTAGGATAAGAGTCAACCGAATAAGAGTCAAGAGTCAAGAGAAAGATGGACGGTTTGGAGCTTGCAATTATAGTGCAAAATCTTCCGTTTCCCGCCCAACCTTAATGTCTTTTCTTTTGTTAGGGTTTGGCGCTCAAATGTCTTGTATAGGGTGATCTTCGTTTTAATGGGTTTCGGGGCTACTCGTAAATGTCTGAGTACCTGTTAATATTTCTCCCATTGTTTAATCGGTCGGTGTTCTCCCCGGAGGGGTTTTGGGGCTTCCAAGTGTTTTCTGTAACTACCCGCTAATGGCTCTCTCATCGTAGAGTCGTTGGGATTCTACATATTAATGTCTTTGGATGGGTTCTTGATTACTTGGTACAACAGCCCTCATTCGCACCTGGGAGACCGATTTCAGTATTTATGTGTATACTGTAAACCCATGATGTCTCGTGTATTACCTTCAATGTGCTGAGTCTTAATCGATCTTGCACAAATGTTTATTGGAACGCCATCTTGTCTGCCTGTTGAAAAGTCTAGAATGTTCTGCCACGAGGCGCGGCGGCCATTTTACAAGCTGCTTGTGTCCACTTTGAAAACCTGACAGCATTCTGCTGAAATAAAAGCTGTTTGAACGAAACTATGTGTTTTTCTCCTTATTTATAAAATCGTGATATATTGCGAATTCTACAGTCCCTCCTGTTGATGCGAATAACTCCGCTTATCGTATCAAAAATATTGTGGTGAGCAATGTTATCTCGATTTCTCCAGATCCAGAAAATTAATCCCATAACTTAAACTATCTAGGATCTTTGCGTCGTCCTTATTTCCCAAGAAAATTACACTTTATATCACCGTAGGCATCATTTGCCTTCAAACTTACACCACTTGTTTTCCTTCCCGGTGTGACCAGGCCGATGCCTATCGTATCACCTGTATATTCATCTTTTTATTCAGGGAAAGGAAAAACAAAACCCAAAACCAAACAATCATTTTTAACGACAACACCATCACCAAAATAACCAACACCAACTCTCAACACATGTCGAGTTCCAAACGTATTTACAGTCTTTGGAAATCACGATCGAGTACAAACTTCCGCGGCGCACGTGGCAAGCGGGAGTGACACCATTTTCCGATTACACGGTGCTTTCATCGTGCACGCGCACGTAACGTTCTCGCCACTCTCCCGTGTTTTCATGCTTGGTGAGGCGTTTGCCTCTTTTACAATGTACGATCAATAGGTACACTACAATAAAAACTTGGCATACGACTAAAATGTGGGAGGCTATTCTGATCCATGAAGGCACTTCAATATTGGTGAACAGATTCCACCACGGTGGAATTACTATATCCAGAATGTCTGTTCCTATTTCGACAGTTTTCTGTTCTAATGTGTAAAAATGTTTCTGTGACACCGCGACGGCTTTTAAAAGCTTGGTGAGGTGTTCAGGGAGAGGGGGAATGAGGTATCCGAAATGCGCGACGAATCGCTGCAAGTCGGTGAAATTCTCTTTTACTGTTAGATGAACAGTGGATGGTTCAGGGATTGGGACAATTCGCCGTTGTGCTACTTGAACTTCCGCCCTGGGTTTGAAACAGAAACTGCTGTCACTCACCGGACACCGGCTACGGTTTCCATGCTGGTAGTGTTGCGCTGCAGTGGTAACACAATATGTTCCACCCCCGATGTATGCTACCTGCGGAGGCACATGATCTTGTGCCATTGCCTCCATGGTACAATTCATGGACTTGGCGCCAGCCGTTCTGAACCCGCACTGTGGTGTTAAAAAGGCATTCAAGTGCTGGGGACACAGTATTATATGTGCTCCCCGGCTACGACAACCAGAGAGATCTGTACCTGTCATCGTTTGCTCCCAGCGGATGACGTAGGGTGGAACCGCTGCATAGCGAATATGGGCTCCCCCCTGAATGACACCAATGTTCTCTACCCGATACACCGGGGCGGGCTTTGCTGTGTCGCCCAAAACCGGCATACGTAGTACTATACCCATGATGGTATGGTTTGATCGTCCACAGTCCACGGGGACTGGGTATGCTTCTGAAGCTAGCCTGAGCTGGCACGGACTTAATGCGTTCTGAAAAGGGTGGAGCGCCCGCAGGTGTTTGTTACTTATCCAGGACGGGACCAAACCTTGTTTTAAATCCTCCAAATTACTGCGGCCCTCGCCCAGTAACCACGCCCCGTAAAGCACGCACACCTCATTCTGCGCAGCTTGATCGGATGCATTCCGATCTTCCCTAATCAGGGCATTTAACGTCTTTGCATGTTTCTCTAGCTCTGCTATAATTTCCTTTAAATGGAGAGTCATGGCTTGGTCCTCGTGTAAACCCGACCCAACCACTTTATTCTCATCTGTTAGAATGTCTTTTAATTGCGTCTTTAAACCATTAATCTGGGTCTGCAGCTCCACACTGTCTAGAGCGTTGACCACAGATGTACCCGTGTTAAAAGCAGTGAACACGTCGTTCACTACACCCCTTCTTTGCCTCCCTACTTGATCCAAAACTTCATGTGGTGCGGTGTACAGACTTGTTTTATCAATTTCCGCGAAATCGAATTCGTAAAATTGTCTGAACATCTTGGTCAACAGGACCTGATACAACTGTTCCGTCTTTTTGGGGCACCACTCTGGTAACCGCACCTTGGTGAGATTTAAAATCACCGAGGCCACCGCGTAATGTACCCCCTGAAATAGTATCTGGTCTGTGGGGACCAGTACCAAACCATTCCCCGGTCCCTTACTAGTTTTAGGGCACCCTTCCTCTTCAGCTAGAACCACCGGAATCGTGGGCGGGGCTTTGCGTGGGCGCGTAATGAGCTCAGTGGCATTTACCGGGATCGAAGAGTATGGGGCTCCGCACCCTCTGGTGCTAGCATCCCACCTCATCCCCTGTCCGTTATCCTGCCATTGATTAATGAAAAATATGGAGATGCCTTTGGGGCAAGCGTACTTTGACCCCCACATGCATACATAAATTCCCTCATCCGGTTCCCACCATTTGTCCCAACAGACTCTCACTTGTCCGTTTGTCCCCGTAATTGTCCGATGGGTATTATTACCCAGTCGTTCCCACTCGACCGAAGAGTTCCTCATGTTTTTGCTCAGCTTTCACAGCCACCACCATCGGCTCAATGGGACATTCCCATTACAAGTCAAACAAATCCGTTTGCCGACGGTGACGCTGATCCTGGGTGCGATGATCCTTACTTTGGGGCACATTAAAGAAGTCTCTTGGTAGGCAAACCCCGATGTGCTAGAATACTCCGTTGAGTTTGTTCCCAGCCATCCTGGCCACCTTCCCTTGTGGAAATAGGTGGTGGTCTCCTCAGCCTCCCGTCTTCCGGTCCCATCCACCGCGATGGGGGCCGTGTCCCCGGAGCATCCAAACACCACGACATCCTTGGTGCGGCCTCGATAGGCCAATCCACATCCGATTGCCGCGAGCAATACTAGAATTCGTTCCATCCTTCCTTGGTTCCTGTGATCAGATAGAATGAGGTAGCCAGCCTCGCAAGAGTCTCTGGCTTTTGTGAAGGGTGAGCGGGTCCCCTGACCTCGCCTCACGTAAACTTCAATGTTCACTAAATAAACTTTAACTAGACCTATCTAAAACTCCCATCATTTTACCATTTTCTGTTAAAATTAAACTACAAACTTAAACCGATTTTAAAACTATAAACTTATTCTTAACCTTAAACTATAAACTTAGAAACTTATCCTAAACTTATTACTGTACAGCGCCGCCCGTTCTCAGGGCGGCCCCTTTAAATTCTGAGAAGGCTGCTGCGAGCTCTTCCCGACGGTGGGAGGGCACTGACCCCTTCCTTTGATCTGCCGCAGCCTGTTGCTGCTGCGATGGGACTGGGCCCTACCTGGGCTGCCTTAACCTTAAGCCTGCGCCTTGGGGCAGTCTGGGGACATGACCACATCTTCCTGGGCTGGGGTGCTCGACCTGACCTACGAGGAGTTGTCGGGGGCAGGAATCCCAGGACCGACGGACCGGGTTCCGAGACTTCCACCGGGACGACCTGTGGTCCCACCACAGTCGCTGGCTCCGCCTCCCCTGACTCCGCCTCCCTGACCTCGGGACTTGCAGCTTGTGGCACCGCCCTGCTCGGCCCAGCAGGCGGCCCTTCACTCGCAATCCCTACCTCCCCCGAGGGCAGGACGTTCAAGGTGGGCGGCTCGGGCTCTGAGGTTTCCGCCGTCATGCCCTGTGGTCTCACAGCGGCTGGCTCCGCCTCCCCTAGCTCCTCCCTCCTGTGTTCGGGACCTGCAGCCTCGGTGTCCACCCTGTGTGGATCTCTATCTGCAGCCCCTGTCCTCCCTATACCTGAATCGGGGGCGACCCTTGCGTTCCCCGATTCCCACTCGTCCTCATTACTATCCTCATCTGACTCGAGTTCCGGGAACTCTCCCTCATCTGACTCCCAACCCCACAAAAATGTTTCACAATTTTCCAGGATGTCTCCTCCCCTGATGCAAGCTGCTTTGCCTGCCTGTGTGCCCTGTGGTCCTACCTGGGGCTGCGAGTCCCCACTCGCAGGTTTTGCCCCTGTGGTTTTCCCTTGTGCACCTGGCTTGTACAATTTGCACTGATTTAAATCCCTGCTTCTGGCTACCTGGTAGGCTGCTTTTATTTCTCTAAGCTGCCCTTCTAGCCTGAGCACGTCTAACTTTCCCATTAAGCGGGCGTTCTCCTCCCGCAGGGCCTGCTCTCTAAGCTGCCCTTCCAGCCCATCTATTTTCCCTATTAAGCGGGCGTTCTCCTCCCGCAAGGCCTGCTCTTTTAACCTGGCCTCCTCACCGGAGACGCCCTCCTGTGCGTGTCTTTTAAAAGGACACAGGTAGGCAGGCTGCATGGGCTCTAGTCATTGGGTACTATTGGACGGGGCTGTGGCACCTGCGGGGCCGGTAGCAACCGCCACCTTTCCATGTGCACTCATGAAGTTGCGCATGGCTCCCAACACTGTTTCGAGGTCGTCGGGAGGGGTGGGTGCACTAGCTTCCCTAACAGAGACAGGCATCTGGGCTCGGGCTGCGGGATTTTTATCCCTGGAATCCTTCCAAGGGTTCCTGCAGTTCTTGCGCCAGTGCCCTGTCCTCCCACACCCGTAACAAGCATTACTTGCCTGCGGGGTGCGGTTACCCTCCTGATGCCACTCCTTTTGAGCCGGGGCTGCGGGTCGTACCTCATGTACTTTTCCCTTAAGGGGACGTGTTCCCATACCCCTTATATTACGGTATCCTACCGTGAGTCGATTTAAGACCGACTCTTCCGTAATGTTGGGGTCAGTGGGATCAAACCACGCTTTTGCCTGCTCTCTGACGGCTGGCAAACTGTTGGCTACTATACACCTGAGCCAATGAGTTAAACCGACGCCGTCCACAGCGTCGCGCTCTGGCGCACCTGGACAGCGGCGCTGATATACTGGCCACAGCCTGTCGGCGAAAACCTTCGGGGCTTCTCCCTCCATCTGCATTGTCTGTCCCACTCGAACAAACGGACCTTCATCGTCCGTCCCCAATACTTCTAGGACCTCATTTTTTAATGCCTCATATGTCTTGGTTCCCCTCTTGCTCTCGTCCGAGAGACACTGAAGGATTGAACTGCCTAACGAAAATAACAGCATTTTTGCTGTTTCCCCATCATCGCAGCCGTTAATGGCTGCGGTTTGCTCAACTTCTCTAAAGTGTACGGAAGGGTCGTCTGACTCGGTCAGCTTCCGTACGTGATTTATCATAACTCTCAGCTGGTGTGAGCTGTGAGGCAACACAAGCTGGTTGAGGAGATCCCCTGGTTCCTCCCCACCGTTTCTGTTTGGGCCCCTTTTTATACCCGTAACCGGACTCAACGGTCCCTTTTCCACTTCTCCCTCAGTGGGCTCTTTCGTTTCTTCTACTACTTCCTCCCTTACCCAGGTTTCCGAATAGCTGGGTGGCGCGGAGGGCGTAGTGGCTAATACTTCCTTTGCTTTACTTGGTGGGAATTTCTGAGACTCCTCATCTACTAGTGGCTGGTGTGCTGACGGACTGATAAGGCACACCATGCCGTGCGCTTTGTTCACGGCCCTTTTAAGGTGTTCTATCTCCTTTTGGCAGACGCTATGATCGGCCCCCTGAAACTTATCCTCAAGGGCCATCTTATATGCCGCCCTAACCCCCGTTAAGCTCTCTTCCTGGGCTTTTATTTGGGCAGCTTGGCGGGCACATCGTTCCTTTAGTCTGCCCTCACTTAACTTTGCCTCAGTGACCTGACACTCGAGGTAATCTATTTTTGCTTTATGGTGACTGGTGATTTCCTGGCGTTCTCGGTGCAGCGCACTTAAATTCCTAATGAGCAACTCCCCTCCAGAGACTTTCTCATCCATTTCCTCCTCTAAATGCCTGATCCGAGCAGTTTGCGCTGTAATGACCTGGTTTGAAATCTGGACCTGCCTTTTGTAACACATTAACCAGACTGCTTTCTCGACTGTCTTTTTATGTTCCTTACTATCTGTCCACCTCTCGGCTGCCTCTATTGGACACTTATCCGCTAACAAGTCACTTATCCATTTTTTTGTTAAATTTACCTTTCCGAACACATAATCTGCTATCTTTTCCTGCATAACATTTCGTACATTCACACCAAAGTCTAACACACTACCCTCTCGCTGCCAGTGTCCTGCCGCGGTCGCCATTTTCTGTAAGGGTTTTTCCATCTCTCAGCCTGTGAGATTCGTGTGGCTCTGTGCAGCCCGGATGCTAGTGCGGGTTTAGGCCTTGTTGCCTGTTCTGGTCTCCAGCCAGTCTGGGAGCACTAGACACCTGTGAGTGGTTCGACCCACTCGCCCTTACGGTTCTAGACACTGGACTTAGATGCGAGAGCAGTAATGGAGATGAAACTCAGGTAGACTCGGTTGAATGGTACGAAATGGAAAATCTTTATTGCATATTATTTAAGATTACGAAATACATGTCATAAGCACAGATTAATGACAGTACAATCTTACACGCAGTTATGTAATTAATTTCAGGGAAACGAGGAACGAACGACACATCGTAAATGGGGGCACACATTACAATTATCCTTAATACTTAAAACCCTCCCCTATCAATATCTGTCCTAAGCTAGATTCGTAGGATTCGAGACTCATGCTCACCACTCGTGATAACTCGGAGAATTCCGAAAACTCTGATCGGATGTTTTTCACCGCAGCGCCCACGTGTCGATCAGGGGGTCTCCTGGCCCCACTTGTTTACTCGTTTCTGCTCCGGCTAGCAGGCTGGAACGTCTGCTGTCATGAAGATCTGTGTTGTCCTCGGAGTTCCGACTCTACTCAAAAAAGAGTCTTCCTGTGCACTCGCACTGATGCGATAAAATTCGAAGAATAGTCTTCCTGTGTCAGTTCTGTAGAACTCAAAGAAGTCTTCCTGGCAAGGAAAATGTCTATTCGACCTACAGGCGCGGTCGGGGCTTACTGACCGTGGCGATAAGTATGGTCTTCTTCTCTTTTCTTCTCATCTCATCTCATCTCATCTCATCTTGGGCCTTCGGTTCCAACACCGTTTACCGACTTATCGGGATGGTGCGCCCGCTTCAAGGCTTCAGAGCCCAGTTCTACACAGGTCTTCGCGATACGACACGAGGTAGATCCGAGCGGATCATAAAGTTCAACAGTCTTTTGAAAAGAGACACGAGGCAAGCAGGAACAAGACGGCGAGTCAAGAGCAGCCACGAGGATAAACACCAGTAGGATAAGAGTCAACCGAATAAGAGTCAAGAGTCAAGAGAAAGATGGACGGTTTGGAGCTTGCAATTATAGTGCAAAATCTTCCGTTTCCCGCCCAACCTTAATGTCTTTTCTTTTGTTAGGGTTTGGCGCTCAAATGTCTTGTATAGGGTGATCTTCGTTTTAATGGGTTTCGGGGCTACTCGTAAATGTCTGAGTACCTGTTAATATTTCTCCCATTGTTTAATCGGTCGGTGTTCTCCCCGGAGGGGTTTTGGGGCTTCCAAGTGTTTTCTGTAACTACCCGCTAATGGCTCTCTCATCGTAGAGTCGTTGGGATTCTACATATTAATGTCTTTGGATGGGTTCTTGATTACTTGGTACAACAGCCCTCATTCACACCTGGGAGACCGATTTCAGTATTTATGTGTATACTGTAAACCCATGATGTCTCGTGTATTACCTTCAATGTGCTGAGTCTTAATCGATCTTGCACAAATGTTTATTGGAACGCCATCTTGTCTGCCCCTGTTGAAAAGTCTAGAATGTTCTGCCACGAGGCGCGGCGGCCATTTTACAAGCTGCTTGTGTCCACTTTGAAAACCTGACAGCATTCTGCTGAAATAAAAGCTGTTTGAACGAAACTATGTGTTTTTCTCCTTATTTATAAAATCGTGATATATTGCGAATTCTACAGTGCAAACATTTCCCAGGCTTTCACACTCAAAAAATATTCTGCTTTTTTGTTTTTCCTACCAAAGTGGATAACTCCACGTTCTACCCTCCGTAAATGTGAGGTCATCCAAAACTCTGTTGCTCATGTCCTAACTTGCAACAAGTCCCGTTCACCCATCAACCCTGTGCTCGCTGGCCTACATTGGCTCCCGGTTAAGCAACACCTCGATTTTAAAATTCTCATCCTTGTTTTCAAATCCTTCCATGGCCTTGCACCTCCCTACCTCTGTAATCTGCTCCAGCTCTACAACCCTCAAAGGTATCTGCACTCCTCCAATTCTGGCCTGTTGAGCATCCCAATTTTAATCACTCCACCAGTGACGGCTATGCCTTCAACTGCCTCGGCCCAAAGCTCTGGAATTCCCTCCCTAAATCTCTCTGCCTCTCTTTCCTCCTTTAAGACGCTCCTTAAAACCTACCTCTTTGACCAAGATGATGCATCATCTGCCAGTTTTCTTAAAGGGACCACGCACAATTTTTCTTTGACAGCTCATTTCTCAGTGTTTGACAGCATTGAGGTGCTGCAAACACTGACAATGGCCCAAAAATGAGACCTAATGCGGGAGAGTACGCACTGTGTACTCTCGCGTATTAGGTCCCGAAGTGCCGGTTTCCTGCATGCACTGCGCAAGCGCGGGAAACCGGCACTTCGGGTATTGCGAAGGGGGCGGTTCCTAAGTGAACCGCGTGCACGCTACAGGTTGTGCGCACGCAGCGCACTTAGTTTTTTTTTCAGGTTTGAACGCGCAGGTAAGTGTTGAAGATTTTACACATAAAGAAAGCAGGCGTAAGACCCCCTTTTAACAAGGTAAGTAGTTGATTAAGTATTATTTTAAATTTTTTTCAACAGGTTTATCTTTTTTAGAGACTTTAAAGAAAGGTAAGTTTATTTTTATAACTTTTAAAAAGAATTTTAAATTTTTCAAAAATTTTTAATTTTTGTTTAAAGTGGTTAATTTATTTAACTATAGTTATTTTATTAATGTGATGGCTTTTTTAAATTTAATTGAGGTTTAGCTGTTCTTTTGGGGGCTTGTTGTATTCATAGTTTTGACAGCACTTGCTGTCAAAACTATGAATGAAAGATGGTGTGCTGCCATTGGCTCTAACTGGCCCACGTGATCCCAGAGGTCGCATCGAATTAACTGCACCTCTGGGACACGCACACACTGCGCGCCGGCACCAGGGAGAGGCCCAGGACCAGAAGTTCGTGTGGGCCAAAACCATAAAGGTAGGCGCGGAGTGCGATATCGCGGGGAATCCTTACCCCCGCGGCAACCATCGAACTCCAATTTCTGGGCCAATGACTGTTCACAGGTGAGTTCTTGCACCCATGGTTTTCCAGTGACTCCCTCCTTAGGCTAGAACAGATGGCAGCTACAGGTGAGGTTACAGAAGCGATCTGTCACTGGTGAGAGAGGTTCTCCCAATGAGGTGGGACTACACATACAATTCAAAACTTGTTACCTACAAAAAAGTCTAAATGTATTAAAAATGAATTTCCCAACATTTACTTACCTCTGAAACTCACCAGTGCACCATTGGATCCTTCACACCACTTCTGCAGCTGTCATCAATGCAGAAACATTATAGCAGACTCACAGCACGCCACACTTACCTGGCGTGGTGTCTGGACGTCGGGGAACCCGAAGTAGAATTGTCAAAATTGCAAAAGAGCCTGTTAACTGCCTGTTAACAACCTTAATCTTTTGCGATTTTGCCGGATGTCCCGCCTCCAAACCCGCCCCCTGAGCGCCGGCAAAATTCCGGCCAGTGTCTTCGCCGCCTGCCACAAACTCCATACCTTTGCCACTGATTCAATCCCCCTCCCTGGCCACTGTCTCAGGATAAACCAGACTGTTTGCAACCTCAGCATCCTATTCGACCCACAGCTGAGCTTCTGACCCCATATCCTCTCTATCACAAAGACAGCCTATACCATCCTCTGTAACTGCACTTGTCTGTACCTGTACCTCAGCCCATCTCTTCCTGAAATCATCGTCCATCCCTTTGACAACTCCAAACTTGACTATTCCAATGCTCTCCTGGTCATCTCTGCATCCTGCTCTCTCGACATCAGTTCATCCAAAACTCTGCTGCCCATATCCTATCCAGCACCAAGTCCTGCTCACCCATCACCCTGTCCTCACTGACCTACATTGGCTCCTGGTTCCCCAATGCCTCAAGCTTTTGGTCGCCTCCCCAAATAATCTCACAGCACAGTAGATTTAAAGTAAATGTAAAAAAAAATGTTGGCTTCCTCCAGCACCGCTGACCCTGCTGTGCTGTAGCAGGAGCTCCAGCTACTTTCTTGCCCCCTCCCCCGAGAAGTAAGCACCCAAAAGACAACACTGATAGAATTGTGAGCCTACCATGAATATTACAAATCGGTTTCAATGGGAAATTCATTCAATCAGAGCAGGGCACTCTGGTGAGCAGGAGACCCACCCTGTTGCAGAGGAGAATCTAGGCCTATGGGTCTTTCCCTGTTTATTACATAAAGAATAATAAAAGCAAAGTCAAAGGGGTAATTTTGACTTTAGGTGTTAGTGTAAAACATGCGATATTGACTTCAACGGAAACAAAAATCGGGAGAGGTGTTTAATGGCTGGCCGAGGTGAAATTGCACGTTTTGCACTATTGTTTCAAGTCAAAATTACCCACAAGGTGTTTATGAGTCTTTGATCCATTAGTAGTCTGTATCCTTTCGTAGTTAATTTCCCATGTCGTCGGACAGGAAGACAAGACAAAAGCCCAGAAATTTCCTAGGAACTCTGCCACTGTAACTTTGCCAGATTGTGTCGAAAAACCCATTTATGTGCCAACGTAGCTTTGAACATACTTCTGGCGAAGTTACAGTCTGGAGTGGAAGCAGCTCCTAGGAAATTCCTGGCCAAAGTGTAGTGTTCAGGTAAAGAGGGGTGAGAGGCCAGGGATAACTGAAGCAGGGTGCGCAGACATAATTAAGTCCCCATTTTAAAGTCATCATTCTGTCCTTATTTTTTATATATCGTTATAAATTCCTATGTCCACATTTATAATGGAAACTGCCGATGTAAACTTATTACACTGTAATTACACACTCCCAGCAGTGGTGACGCTGCAATGCCTCCACTGGTGGGAGGTATAATTACAGTTTGACAGGTTTAGATAGTCAATGTGCATTATTAGGTGAGTACATGAGAATGTACAATGGAAAAAGGACATTTTTAAATGTATGTTTAGTTGATGTCCTTGCACACGAGAAGTTAAGACAGGAAGGGGGAGGGGGGGAATATGAGGGAAAGTCAGGGGGAGGGGAGAGAAGAAGGGGGAGAGGAGCCCAAGCAGGAGGTAGAAGGAAAGTGGGGAGGAAGAGAAGACAAAGGGAGGGGCGAGGAACAGAAAGGGGACATAATGCCTGACCTCCATGACATAATTTTCTAGCCTCAATGACATAATTTTTGAGCTAAGGCATCTTGACAGTAAGCAGACTGGCTGCTGCTTAAGGGCAGCCCAAATTCCCTTCTCTTTGGTGGGCTGGGGTGATATTTTGCTGCCTCAGAACGCTTCAAAAAGTTTCCAATTTAAATATTAATAAAGGAGGAGGATTATTCAGGGAAGCATCACATGACCTCATGACCAGGATGAGGAAGAAGGGGGATGATCCTGGGTATGATCCTATGAGGTCTTGATACAGTAAGCCTAAAGTTGTAGTAACTGCAGTTGACAAGAATGGAATGTTGAAGTGAAAATTATACATTTTCTTTTATTTTGGGTTATAAAGTCTTGCTTGTATTATTACTTAATAAAACTGTGACAGGAAATTATACCTTACGTATTGTTCTGGTTATATCCAAAATCAGCATTACCCTGAAATTATGCTAAGAGATACTAGTGGACAAAATGAATGGGTTAGTGCCTCCACTAAAATAGTGGAGAGAGGAATTTCTGATGACTGCATTAAAGATTTGTCCGCTAGCATCCCAAAGCATAATTTCAGGGCCATGATCTCTAACTTTTTGACAGAAAAACATGTTAACATCTTTTTATCATTTTCCAAAAATAATTGCTGTTAATTTGAGAGTTACGTCTTTGTCCTTTCATTCACTCTTCATGGTCAGAGGAGATATTCCTTTTGCATTCTTGCTGGTAAGCACTGTTTATCAATGAACTGATTTATTTATGTGATTTGTGGATGATGTTCAAAAGGAAACATCTGTAGCTGAAACAGTTACAGCCTTCATCTGTTTCTTGTCTTCTGTAAGTTTAATTTTGAAAATTAGCTCTGACAGTGCATCATAAATGGAATAGTTATTCCCCAGCTATACTACGCCAAGACCAGGGTGTTTCAGCAGCCCCAGCTATACTGCACCAAGACCAGGGTGGTTCAGCAGCCCCAGCTATACTGTGCCCTCACATTATTTCCAGCTAAGGGAAAGCAGAGTTCCGCACATGCAAACACAAAAGTTTCCACAGAAATGCATATTTATTGGCACTGGGGAGCTGCATCAAATGTGCAGTACAGCCAGGGTATTAAGTACCATTTGCACAGCTGATAATGATTAAAGAGTAAAAGAAACATTTTCTGCCAGAGGTAACGTTAACCAAAAGAACTGGAAGGCTGTTAATTTATACACCCAATCCCTGACTGAAACTAGTAAGGGAAGGGATTGGGTGTATAAATTAATGTATCAGTCTGTAATAGGGGAGTCCTTTATATGTTGAGAACTATTATATTGAAATGTTTATAGTTCCCCAATATCGTGGCCCTGAAGTTCCGTGGGGGTTGCCTCGTAACTGGTGGATATCAACGGGACTCAGAACTCTAGCTGGTACACACAGTCTTTTACTTTTTTCCTCGGCCACTAATGAAACCAATTCTATCCCGCTGTTTATATCTTTAAGCTCTTAAGGACATTTTTAACTATTGTGGTCTGCTACTACTGCACTTGTTTTAAATTTAGCCTGTCAATGAATGATATTCTGTTCAAATAATGCCGCCACTATTACATTTTTGAGGTTTCTTTACTCCTTTTTATTATATTGTAGATATTTTTGGTTTCCATATTTCAGACTACTCTCATAGGCAAGTCTTGGCTTTCAATGTCGCTGAGTGCCCGGATATCTAAGTAGACTCGTAGCATGCCCAAGGAATGAACAGAGATCCCTCTTCAGTTTATTTCAACTGTTGCTTGTGTCATGTGCATTGATGCAATTTTTCTTGTCCTCCGAAGGCGACGGAGTAACATTGCACTAAACTCGGACTTAGGTTTTAATTGCCAAGCAGATTTATTAAACAGTAAAAGAAGAAGTGAATAGTAGCAGTAACACAACATATATTCCTACAGTAGTTGTTAAGCTGTGCTAACTTCTTGAGTAGCAGAAAAGAATAAATAATTTGCAACTACTGTGCTAGACTATGATTAAAGTATTATTAATTTCCTTCTCTCACCATCAACAGAAACTAACTGGTTTGAATATCTTCCTTTGGAGGCTTCAGACAGATTCACTTATTTGAAAAAGACTGCTGATCAAAACTTTCAAAAGATGAATGGGAACAAGCAACAACAACTTGCAATTATATTGCGTCATTACTGTTGAAAAACATTTCAAAGCACTTCACAGAAGCTTAAACAAAAAATGGATGCCGGGTCAAAGAAGGAGCTACTAGAATGCCTGACCAAAAAGCTTGGTCAAAGAGATAGGTTTTAAGAAGGGTCTTAAAGGAGGGAAGTTAGGTGAAGAGGCAAAGGGGCATAGCGGGGTAATTCCAGAGCCTGAAGCCTAGGGTCCTGAAGGTACGTCCACCAATGGTGTGGTAAAGGGATGGGGGATTCACAAGAGGCCAGAGTCAGAGGAATGGAGAGTTCAGAGAGGGGTTGTAGGGCTGGAGGAGATTACAGCAATAGGGAAGGGAGAGGCCATGAAAGAGTTTAAACATGAAGATGAGAATTTTAAATTTGGGGCATTGGAGGACTGGGCCAATGTACATCATTGAGGACAGGGGTAATGGGTGAGTGGGACTTGATGTGGACTGGATACTAGCAGCAGAGGTTTGGATGAACTAAGGTATTTGGAAGTGAAGGATTGGGGGCAGGCCAGAAGAACATTAGATTGGTCGAGTCTGTAAGTGACAAAGGCATGGATGAAGATTTTAACAGCAGATGGACTGAAGTACGGGTGGAGGTGGGTGATGTTATGGAAGCGGAGGTCGGTGGTCTTTGTGATAGAGAGGAGATGAGGTTGGAAGCTCAGCTCGCATTGAATTAGACCCTGATGTTGCGAACAGTCAGGTTCAACCTAAGACAGTAGCCGAGGAAGGGGATGGAATCGATGGCAAGGGTACGGAGTTTACTCGTTATGCTAATGAAAGCATGAGTTGGGACTCACCTAGGAGAGTGTCTAAGATGTGAGCACCAATAATGCAAAATGGGCTCATAGCAAATCAGCAGCCTGTTTTACTTTGTGCCTGATTTTCTTTTCCATTGAAGTCAATGATTCACTATGAGCCCATTTCACGCTACTGGCGTAGACCAATTTCACCCCATGACCTTGTTCTCTTTGCAATGTCATTTAGTTAGCATTCTTGTTATATTACAAGATCACAAAATAGGTTAATTTTGCACACAATGTGCCAGATCCCATGTTGCTGTACTTTGGAAGGTGAATACTAACAAAGTTATTTGAATGTTGATTTTAACAGTACCGTGGACATGGCCAACAGTGCTGGTAAAACCACTTTAGCAATATCAATTGTCTGAGCTTCCATTAGCAATGTATTCTTCTGTATTGCCAGCAGGAAAATATATATCAAAATCACAAATAAATATCATCTGTAGTGCATAATTCTTAGTTGCACGGATTAATATTCTACTATTTTCATGCTGTGTTCTGTCAATTATGGTGCATTCATATTAAAAATTTAACATTTCAGCTTTGCACCAATGCTAACCTTGTAGAATGTAATTCGGATGTTAAGGCCTGAACTGACTCCCAAGTGAAGTGGAGTGAGACTATCTCCTCCAATAAGTCTCCTTCCTCTTTGCTCCAGTGTTGGGTTGGGCCTTAATACCACATTAATGCAGAGTTGAGCGATATTAAATGATCCTGTGCTGTATTGAAATGCAAAGTTTAGTGCTATCGATTGGATTATGTCTGGAGGGTCACCTCCACTGGGGTGGAAATTTTTGTTGTAACAATGGCTGAAGCTTTGCAGATTTGGAGTTTAAAAAAAAATGAAAATGACAACAGTCAGTTTGCCAATTCAGTTGTTTATGAATGGAAGGAGTGTGACAGGAATTAACTGTTTATGAATTCCAGAAATGCCTCTGTGTTTACTCATTAATTTCCTGGAAGAAAACCATTGAAATATGAAGGTATGATCATACAATCATGAAACTGAGGCATGAAACTTAGACTTTGGGGATTACTTTGCAATGAGCAATGAATAATTACAGAGTTTAGTTTTAAAAGCAAATATGAAGAGAAGTTGAAAGGAAAGCTTAAACTGATGAGAATAAAGCAGATGCAGATGAAGTGGAAGAACAATATAGAGATTTCTGAAAAATTTGAGCAGAACACTACATCTAAAGGGGGATGAAAATGTATTTGTCATAACTTTACGCTGAGAGACTTGGCTGTTCACAGATTATCCTGGGATGAGTTGCTTTGCAATTGCTATTCACTGTACCTGTGGAATTCTCATGGTGGGATTTTGGAGAAATGTTTATTCAGTACATGTTACAGTATCCAGCAGCTCCATAGACCACACAGTTAGTATAAATTTAAAACAACCAACGCTTAAAAGGATTAAATGTCTAAAGGAATGTGATGCAGTAAACACTCTGTTGCATGCAATCGTAATTTTTTTTCCACAGTATGGCAGCAGAACTAATGATTCAGTGCAGCAGAACTAATGATTCAGTGCTCCAGAACTCCTTCATGCAGTATTGGCGACTATTCTGTGAGTAATTAATTGATGTCAGATGAAGTAAAGTGACATCCAAGGCACATTGTTTTCTCTGGGAGTTTGCCAAGAGTCTTTTGTCAAAATATGCCAAACTATGTAATATCTAATGGAATAAAAACAGCAAATGCTGGAAATGCTCAGCATGTCAGGCAGCATCTGTGGAGAGAGAAACAGAGTTAACTTTTCAGGTCGATGACCTTTCGTCGTAATACTTAATGGAGCTGGAATGAGTGAACCAAGGATTGGAGAATGTAGTCACACTTCAGGGGAGGGAGGAGAGAAACTGTTGAGTAGGGGAACCTTTATTGTTCAGTACAGGTCCTTTCAACTTCAAAGAAGAAGATGATTTATGTTAGTAGGTAGGTCTAATTGCATTTTTCTTTGCATACAGCAGAAGGGAGGAAGATGTCCTCTACTTTTCCTTATTTGTAATGAAGTTTATCTTTTATACTTGCATTTATGATTTTGCTACAAGTAATGACTAGTGCAAATCTTGCCCCACCATCACTGGAACGGTCATGTAACACACATTAACAACTGTGGGATTATTTTTTTTTATTCGTTCATGGGATGTGGGCGTTGCTGGCAAGGCCAGCATTTATTACCCATCCCTAGTTGCCCTTGAGAAGGTGGTGGTGAGCTGCCTTCTTGAACCGCTGCAGTGCGTGTGGTCAAGGTACTCCCACAGTGCTGTTAGGGAGGGAGTACCAGGATTTTGACCCAGCGACGATGAAGGAACGGCGATATCCTTCCAAGTCAGGATGGTGTGTGACTTGGAGGGGAACTTGTAGGTGGTGGTGTTCCCATGCACCTGCTGCCCTTGTCCTTCCAGGTGGTAGAGATCACGGGTTTGGGAGGTGCTGCCGAAAAGGCTTGGCAAATTGCTGCATCTTGTAGATGGTACACACTGCAACCACGGTGCGCCAGTGGTGGAGGGAGTGAATATTTTTTAAGGTGATGGATAGGGCGCCAATCAAGTGGGCTACTTTGTCTTGGATGGTGTCGAGCTTCTTGAGTATTGTTGGAGCTGCACTCATCCAGGCAAGTGGAGAATATTCCATCATGCTCCTGACTTGTGCCTTGTAGATGGTGGAAGGCTTTAGGGAGTCAGGAGGTGAGACACTCGCCGCAGAATACCCAGCCTCTGACTTGCTCTTGTTGCTACAGTATTTATGTGGCTGGTTCAATTAAGTTTCTGGTCAATGGTGACCCCCAGGATATTGATGGTGGAGGATTCGGCGATGGTAATGCTGTTGAATGTCAAGGGGCGGTGGTTAGACTTTCGCTTGTTGAGATAGTCATTGCCTGGCTCTTCTGTGGCGCGAATGTTACCTGCCACTTATCAGCCCAAGCCTGAATGTCGTCCAGGTCTTGCTGCATACGGGCATGGACTGTTTTGTTATCTGAGGAGTTGCGAATGGCGCTGAACACTGTGCAGTCATCAGCGAACATCCCAACTTCTAACCTTCTCATGGAGGGAAGGTCATTAATGAAGCAGCTGAAGATGGTTGGGCCTAGGACGCTGCCCTGAGGAACTCCTGCAGCGGTGTCCTGGGGCTGCGATGATTGACCTCCAACCACCACAACCATCTTCCTTTGTGCTAGGTACGACTACAGCCAGTAGAGAATTTTCCCCCCGATTCCCATTGACTTCAGTTTTACTAGGGCTCCTTGATGCCACACTCAGTCAAATGCTGCCTTGATGTCAAGGGCAGTCACTCTCACCTCATCTCTGGAATTCAGCTCTTTTGTCCATGTTTGGACCAAGGCTGTAATGAGGTCTGGAGCTGAGTGGTCCTGGTGGAATGCAAACTGGGCATCAGTGAGCAGGTTATTGGTGAGTAAGTGCTGCTTGATAGCACTGTTGACGACACCTTCCATCACTTTGCTGATGATTGAGAGTAGACTGATGGGGTGGTAATTGGCCGGTTTGGATTTGTCCTGCTTTTTGTGGACAGGACATACCTGGACAGATTTCCACATTGTCGGGTAGATGCAAGTGTTATAGCTGTACTGGAACAGCTTGGCTAGAGGCGCAGCTAGTTCTGGAGCACAAGTCTTCAGCACGATAGCCAGGATGTTGTCTGGGCCCACAGCCTTTGCTGTATCCAGTGCGCTCAGCTGTTTCTTGATATCACGTGGAGTGAATCGAATTGGCTGAAGATTGGCTTCTGTGGTGGTGGGGACTTCAGGAGGAGGCCGATATGGATCATCCACTCCGCACTTCTGGCTGAAGATGGTTGGTAATGCTTCAGCTTTATCTTTTGCACTCAAGTGCTGGGCTCCACCATAATTGAGGATGGGGATATTCATGGAGCCTCCGCCTCCTCCTCCCATTAGTTGTTTAATGGTCCACCACCATTCACGACTGCATGTGGCAGGACTGCAAAGCTTTGATCTGATCCGTTGATTGTGGAATCCCTTAGCTCTGTCTATAGCCTGCTGCTACCGCTTTTTAGCATTCATGTATTCCTGTATTGCAGCTTCCCCAGGTTGGCACCTCATTTTTACGTACGCCTGGTGCTGCTCCTGGCATGCTCTTCTACGCTCCTTATTGAACCAGGGTTGGTCCCCTGGCTTGATGGTAATGGTAGAGTGAGGGATGTGCCGGGCCATGAGGTTGCAGATTGTGGTGGAATACAATTCTGCTGCTGCTGATGGCCCACAGCGCCTCATGGATGCCCAGTTTTGAGCTGCTAGATCTGTTCTGAATCTATCCCATTTAGCACGGTGGTAGTGCCACACAACACAATGGAGGGTGTCCTCAGTGTGAAGACGGGACTTCGTCTCCACAATGACTGTGCGGTGGTCACTGTCATGGACAGAAGCATCTGCGACAGTTTCACTAGAGTAAAGTCATTTTGTTTCCTGAGCCATAAAATTGGGGATGAATAAAGAGAACACTTGCCAAAACTTGTAGCAACTATAATGTTGAAACGAAAAGCTTAGGAAAGTAAATGATTTGTGGCAGTATTTGCCTCCAGCCCCACATTACTGTTTGATCTAGACTTTCTGAAATCATTCTGTGTCCTCTTTTGTTTAGCTTGAGCTGGGATATGGCACGATAGGTGAAAATTCTTGTGATTTTTGTGACTGTTTTATATTACAGTTTCACTTCTCAATAAAGAAGCCTGGGCTTCACAGTAACATTTATCTCCATGCTCGAATCGTTTCTTCTGCCAGAAGTGACTGGCAGTGCTTACAAATGTAATCATATCAATATCTTTTGTAACTGACCAAAATTTATAGTAAATTTATATCATCAAAAAACATGAGTTTCAAAGGCCAATTCAGATCAATTCATTGAAAAAATAAAACAGCCAATATTTTACTATGATAGTTGTCTTTATGTCACTTGTTAAAAACTGATATTTTTTCTGATATTGTAGTAGTTGAAGATATTAACACTTTTACTCACTAGCGGTGTCATTTAATCGCTGACTATCACATGAGGTCCTTTTTCACAACATACACTATACCTAATAATTCTTACCTTGAGTAGGTAATATCAGAATAGCAATAGCAATAAATGAATGAAGTAAATAGAATCTTGAATGGAAACCTGGAGTTTGGATTCTCTTTACCCTACGATGCTCAGATCTATAGAAATATGAGTGCATGTTAATCCTTATCTGTCAGCTCCAGAGTGACGGTGTAAACAATGAGACGATAGATCAGGGGTTCGCGACCGTTTTGCTTCCGAGGCCGCCCTCCCATGTTATAAAAATTCTGCGAACCCCCTGTAACACAACACAGGTATTTTTTTCTGTATAAAAATTCGTTATAGTTATTAATAGCTCTATTACACCATACGTAAAGAAGAATTTATTAAATCCTAAATTTACATCAGCA